>CM068376.1:287479922-288679922 GCA_034769895.1 Magicicada septendecula
GAAAATTTCTACAAATCATTGCTAAAGACATTATCACAACACTAGTAGGCTCCGCAAATTTACTTTTCGCAGATATACGTAACTGATAGCAATATATAATTTTTTTTTTAAACAGCTTACAAACTTTTGAAAGCGATCCAAAATTTGTAAGGAGTGTTGAGAGATATTAATTCTGTCAAACAGATCTATTACAGATCGCATTTTGTATCTGAATAAAATTTCTCAGTTGATTGTCTCATAAACTTTTAAAATTTTATTACAATTTTGAGTTCAATTTTTGGCTCTTGGTGCTCCAAATCAAGAAACTTGTCGTAGCAAAGGTTGCATTAGAATTATGGTTAACATTCCATTCAGGCTAAATTCGGCAAGATTTTACATTTCTGCAGGCAGACAAATGCCAAACGGTCGACTTTAAGCTGAGACTGCTTCTCTCGTTCAATTACATACAAATTAATGCATGGTTACTCGACTTAAGGAATGGAAATGGACGTTGAAAGGGAATTTATAAGTTTCTGTCTATTCTGTAGTTCACGCAAATCTAAACATTGCTCTAATATTCTGTACCGGTGCTGGATAGGTTAGAGCGTCTTGTCACAAAGGTGATTGTATAGAACATCTCGCTCAAACTAAACAAATTCTTAAGCGCAGGTGTGTTTAAAATATTTTTTTAATTCTAAAATTAAATATTCAAATAAGTTTTTAAATATTGCTTTCAGTTTTTAGTTTTTTAAATTAGTTATTTTCAATTTTAAATTTTAGGCAGCTAGTTGTAACGTCGTGTTTTCATTCTTTCTAATTCTTTTCTGATTTTGATGAAGAGAATTTCAGTTACTCAAGTTCTTTTCTGTCCGCAACACCTACCTCAAAAGTCGCGATTTGAGCTGTAATTCTCTGCTTCAGTTTTTAGCAGTTTTAAGTTTTCCTCTAATAAATATATATTAGAGGGCGTAGAAATGTCTTCTTACTAGGACGTAGAACACTTTCATCTTTCTCTAAAAACATTCTATAAATAAAGCAATAATCTTGATTGTTCAACCACTTACGATACGACATACGCCAAAACCAACATGCGTAATTCGGACACATTTCCACAATCACAAACAGCAGTACGGTACTAAAATATCTAAACAGAATTGACAGCTATGGCTGCAACCTTCCTGCATGTCGAAAGTATTTCTTCACTTTCTTTATAATTACCGACGAAGCGTACATTTTGAATTTTGCTGCAGAAACATTCTTTATAGTTGACATTATACCAGTTCCTTCAGAACAGTAAATTTTTGAAGTTAAGTTTCGTATTATTTATTTTGTAAGCTAACACACTGTGAGATAAATAGTCGTTTCAGTGGCTTAACTCTAGTATCCTTTATACATTGGGTGTTCAGTTTCGATAAAATTTTATAAGTTCCGGCAAGATAACGAAAAGTTTAAATCTTCAGAAAAATGTTCTGTCCCTTTCCAATCTTATTGTTACTTTCAAATTGGTGATCAAAATTGTGTTCCGTAAGAGTTTTCGTAAGAGTCGTTGAGGAAGAATTCTTGACTGTTAGCCTGATTCTGCATAGTTCCTAGAGCTTTTCTCAATTTTTTACAACGATTCACTTTGCGGTATTGTGTTTCGGTACTTTTTTACCATATCGAGATCCTCATTAGAAACTGATTGGAAATTCTGCCGGAACCTGATGAACATCTTCTTGCGCTGTTTTTGTAATGCATTTGCTACTTCTGGTTCTGTTAAATTTGGTGCACAACGACTGCTCCTGTGAAGCCACAATGATTCCGTTCCTTGTTCTGATGAGCCCTCGTTAACCTGATGTTTTTCATTTCGTACACAACGAGAATGCAATATGCTTGTTTGAACTTAGCTCTGTATTAATAGCCCTCACGATGAATCAGAGGTTTCCCTTTAGTTGATGTAATAACCTCCATTTAGATAAAAGACTTCAAAACTGACCACAAGTAACAGTACTGTGCGTACAACCAAATGTCAAATTACAACTAATGAAAGAGTGCGAATAACAATAAGGAAAGCGGTTAGTCAATACTCTTCAGCAATCTACGACTCCACTCAGGTAGTGTGGTAGAGATCAGTGACCGAACAACTAGGCCTATAACACTACTGACTCGAATAGATTATAAACCATTAGTCTAAATTTACACAAATTCATGTAATGTTATTTACGGTTATGTAAATACACAATATGTCCCCTTAAACACGTATTTTTAAGAACCCGTAGACCAACCCGTGTGTAACGCAAAAATATGTAAGTACTTAGTAATATATGTTTAATTACCTTCAAATAATCTTGGTGCATTTCTACATCGCACTCTTTTTAAAAAGACTTGTCTCATTAATGTAAACAGACAGCTTACGATGTCGTATGTGATTTTCAGCTACAATTTGTATTGTCTATGTTAATTAAAAACACATGGGGATCAATTAATGCTGGATTAGTAAGCTGAAGTAGTAGTCCATTTACAGCTTTCATAGCATGGGCGCTCTAGCCACGGGACCGAATAAACAGTTTTAAAACAGTCTCAACGTTTTGGCAACACTTACTACCATCATTATCATCGTCATCATCATCACCATCACCACCATGTGCGGGGTCGCGTATACGGGCAATTCAAAATTAATTAATATGTAGCCTATAATGACCATTAACATGTGTCGGATGTTATAATTGTACAATATGAATACGCATAATAACAATGGTATGAGTAACCCATTACGTATGAGTAATTATATTAACCTTTATGTAGTAAATACGCACACATTCACAAAATACAGCACTCAGGTGTAGGGCAATTAATCCCTTTTGTATTGATCGTATTTAAGTAGGCCTACTCGTGATGACAGTAAATTTTGTCTAAACGTCAACTCAAATGTCTGGTAAATAAACGAACCTGACAAAACCTTTAATCGCTTCTTGAGTCATAGTCATTATTAAACTCTACATAACTACTTGTGTTACGCGACTGATGTACGTGTTAAACGATTGATGACCCATGTAATAATACAAATGATATAATAATAATGAAAGTAACATTAGTATAAAATTATACTATACAATATTTATTGTCATCATCAGGACCTGTGTATGAATACAAAAGAAATATCAAACACAACAGATCAATTATTTGAGTGAACGTGTTTGTGTATGTGAGTGTGTGTGAGTGCGCGCGCGTATGTGTGTATCATTGTATATGTGAAGGAGTTGGAACAGTTTGTTTTAACTCTATAACAGTCTACCAGATAACAGTCTATACTGTTATCTGGTACATAATTCTCTAATGTATGTGAGTAGGATAGTGTAAATAGAGATGGGAAGAGTGTTAGAGTGCCATTGCAGAAAGAGACAAAGTGAGAGAGAGAGAGAGAGAGAGAGAGAGAGAGACAGACAGATAGACAGACAGACAGAGAGTGAGAGTGCGAATGAGAGGGAGTGAGAATACGAGGTAGAGGGAGAATGGGTGGGAGAGAGAGTGTGATTGTTGACATAGGCCTATACATAATTTTAAAATATTCTATAGTACTCTGTATATACCTGTATATACATAGTTCTCACGAAATAATAAGTTACTATGATTATAAGTATTATCCATTTTCACTTGATAGATAGGTATACCATAAACTTGTGTTTGTAATATTATGTAAATTCTCTTGTGTAAGTTTGTAAAGTTCTACAGTTATTGTATTGTGTAATTTAGAACTCTCTAAATTAATGACGGCGTTTTCAATACCAGTAGTGAGTGAAACATAATAAAAATAACTTTTAATAATTTACATAATTGAACATCCCTATAATCTGTATTTAGCTATATGTTTACTACGCTATATGTTGACAGGTATATGTATAAACGTTTTCTGTACCAATTCTAATACAGTATATAATTGTTGATTACTGCTTTTTATTAATTACAAGTACCATTAAATTATGAGTAATTTAAATTGTAATTCTGTATAAATTATTTTCTGGGATATTATAATTGTCTCGTTGTATTTACGGAAAACATTTGTAGATGTTAAAACAAACTGTTTCAATTCCTTCACATATACAAAGATACACACATACTCCCGCACGCGCGCGCACACACATAGACAGACAGACTCACATACACAAACACGTTCACTCAAATAATTGATCAGTTGTGTTTGACATTTCTTTTGTATTCATACACAGGTCCTGATTCCTGATGATGCCAATAAATATTGTCGAAATGTCGACACAAATAATTTAAAATTTATGTTATACTTTTGGCCGATCCTCACAAACCCTTCACCGAAAAAATTCATTGATTGACAGTCACTACGAATTTAAGAATTTTTTAGTATTAAAAAATAAAATTGTAAAATAACATACAAACAACAGAGGTAGTTCTACTGTAATTAATTAGAAACTCAAATTTTATACATAGAATATTAATTTGATTAATTTATTATTATACTTTAAATGAACTATAATATTCTTTAAATCTAGACTACTGTACGAGACATTATAAACATCCACATTGTGTATCTCCATTTATTTTGGTTAATGGAGCTTCTAATGTGTACATAAGATTAGATGTGGAGTTTTATTGGGTGTAAGACCACTTAGCGCACGCGCTCGCGTAATTTGTGTATAATAAAAGCACGTAATACCCATGGTCAAGATTATCATCATCATCATCAGCCGAATTGACACAATGAGACGCGTGACGTCTGATGTGACCAGAGGCGCCCTTAGATGTGCTTCGGGTGTGATCGTACAAGGCTCGAACTTTTCGGAATCTACGCGCTCATTCAAACAACAGTCTCCATATTGTTCCTGCATTCTATGAATAATTTTTGCAGGAAACGTATCACATTTCTTGCGTGACGTAGTCAGACATTGGGCCATTCATTTTAAATTGATTTTTAAACCTGTTGTAAAATGATGATAATAAAACAGTACTTTAACAAACGGACGCTGTGAGCTTACAATCTGTAACAAACCAATCAGTGTTGCCGTATCCCTAATGGGGGTACGCAGATTATTATTTCGGGCGGGGTTCAACAAAAATATTGAGGGGCTGAACCTTATGTCACGTATATCCTAACAATATTTATGGACAAACACCGAATTAACCATAACATGCAAAGGTGTGTGGACTGATGCATTATTGTGGTGTAATTTCCACAGATCGTCTTTTTACTAATCTTGCCGTTCCCTTTGAATAACTTTAAACGTGTAATATAGCATGCCCAAAAGTGGTCGTTATTCATCATAGCACCCAAGGATAAACATTCTTGGAACACTATACCACATTATTCATTTTGTTATTCATCTGCAGTTTCAACTCATTCACGACTATCTTTGAAGCGTTGTAACATTCATAAACCTCTTGTTTATACATGCTAGATTTACCGTAAACTTTTGCAACATTTTCACATGTCACACCACTTTACCTCGTTTTTTAAATAAAACTTGATCAAGTTCTCTAATTCTGCATTGCAAAATGTTCAGAAATGCAAGCAAATTAAAACGCAACTCACTCAAATTAAACCTACTCATCCAATATGGCTATAATTTTTGTCGATTGTTACAAAACATGTGTACCAATGTCATATTTTTTTCAGATCAGACTATTTTAATGTGGGAAATTTAAAAATTACACGAACTTATTGATCACGTTGATTACACGAACGTTGATTACGTTCGCGTAAGACGCAATATTAAAAAATATAAGGAGATTATTTATTTAAGAAAAGTAAATAAATTATATTATTTATAAATAGCACTGTGATATTATTTTATTTCACACTGTTGTTAATACTGTTTTTACTTACCTTGACATCAGTTCGTACTAAGAACGTTTATCCCCTTACCTAACAAGCATTATGTTAAGTCATCAAGAATGCAACGAGTTGTACGGTTCGATATCTATGGAATGTGGTATGAACATTTGGTAGAAGGCATTCTCACAACACTAAACTGAAAAGAAAATATATCCAGTACATTTGACATGATACTATGATACATAGAAAGCCTGACTGTTAAGCTCAGTCTTGGCTATAGCAATGGAATGGACACAGAATAGTTACGGTACAATTTTTCTCTACGTAGTTAAAATGAATCCGAACATTGGTCTGAATATTCCATTCCGGATAGGATCTCAACCTGCGCTAACATTTCATCCAGGCTCGAGTCTGGCTATATCAAAGAACCCTGCTTAAACGAAGATCTTAAAATACCGAAGAACCTCGTTTAAGCTAAATAAGTTTCTTAAATATATGCCTGTTTTCAAGTATTTTTCTTTTTTTTGTTACAATTATTTAAATTTATTTTTTAAATAAATGTGCAGTATTTCGTTGAAAACAGAGTTCTGCAGCTGCGAGAGCTTACTGTGATAATGTCCATATACAATGAATTTTGTACAAATTTTTGTAGGACCACTAGTGTTGGCTACGGAGTCGGACAACAACGGACGGACAGAGATATGCAGCCAGGTGTTACCGCGTCTAATGATGTATAGATAAGCTCGGCGCACAGAACACGGGCTTATCAGTATCGGCGCTCAGAGCACGATTTCATCGTTGGCGCTCAGAGCACGGGCGCTCTGAGCACGTCGTAGCGTGCTCTGAGCGCCAACGATGAAATCGTGCTCTGAGCGCCGATACAGATAAACCCGTGTTCTGTGCGCCGACCTTATCTATGCGTCATTAGACACCTGGCTGCATATCTGTATATCCGCTGTTCACCAACTTCGTAGTCAACACTAGTGGTCCAACGAAAATTTGTACAAGTCATTACTAAAACCATTATCACAGCACTAGTAAGGTCCCAGAACAAAATACATTTATTATTAAGTTAGTTAATTCCAGTATTGGACAATTATTCATATTATCAGAAAAATTACGAAAACCCAACTATTCTACCATTTTATTAGTAACATAACTGCAGAGCAGACAATCAAAAAATACTGTAAATACTAAACGTTTTGGACTACTGCGTTAGTTTTTGTTAAATTTGCAACCATAATACCTAAATGACAAATAATTTAGTCATACTACAGTGTCACAACGATTGTCAAACTACAACTAAAGAAAGGTGCAAGTAACAAGCTCATTTACGAATCATATGGTCAGCAAATTTAAGGTACGCGGCTATCTAAGCCGTAATAGACGACCATACTAGCAAGTTTTGCGCTCTTATCAACCCGCTTCCATTGTACATCCCGTGTTTACGCACATATACAGCTCAGGTCTCCGTCTCATAATCGTATTCTCCTTTATTATTTAGAGTTATGTTTAACCAAATTCTTTTATTTCTTCTCAAATGTTTTCGTCCCAACCAAATGAGAAATTCTGAGATAATAAAGAGGATTATTCGCCAAAGATGCATGTGCAGAGGCACTATTACAGGCATAATAAAAAATTTCAAAGTGAAATTTGCAGACTTCTGAAAAAAGTAAAGGAATAAGATAATAATATTTATCAGTTCCCTTTAAACAGCAGTAGACCTTAGGTATTCAACTACTTTTAAGACTTCCGCGGATATAAGTTATTTTATTTCTCTTTGACTGGCGCGCGCGCGCGCGCACACACACACAAACTCATGTGTATACGAGTATAGAGTCGGTTTTAGTATGTGTAGATGCGTGAAGCAGATGTATTCGTATAGGCCCACCTGGCTGCTAAAACGTAAAGAACTCTACATGAACATTATCTGTACCTACGAATTGTGGAATATGCGTAATTGTGAGTTGAGTGTGTTGGAGGGGGGGAATCTTTATGTGTTTTTGATAGTGGGGAGAGAGAGGGGGGAAGAGTGTGAATGTCGACGTCTGCATAATTTAACAGTAGACTATATTACTCTGTATAGACGATGTACTCGGTAAATATTATTTTACAACAATATAAATAATAAGTAATAACCATTGTCACATGATTGATTTGTTTACCATAATTTTGTGTTTGTAATATTAGTAGTTCTGTTATTTTGTACATAATTCTCTAATTTATGGATAAGTGTGTTCAGTGCTAGTAGTAATAATATACGTTATTGAACATCTTACAATCTGCATTCAGCTATAACATATTTTTAGACATGTATTGCTATTTGCACCAATTCCAATAAACATTCAATGATTACTGGATCTATAATTATTTACAAATGTAATTAAGGGATTATTATATTATCAATAATTAAAATTGTAATACTATATTAATTAGGTTTTGGAATAATTATGTCTGTCTATTTAAGTAAAATAATGTGTAAGAAGTGTTATTATTTTGCCGATGTAAAACAAAACTGTCTTAGCCCCCCCCCCCCACACACACAGGTATAAACTCTCTGCGTAAGCGTAAAATATGAAAGACGCGGATTGACAACTGCAACGAGTTTAAAACTAATCGAATATGTGTCATTATTAATTACTCATACCTACTTTGAAACTAACTGATACTAGACAATATTATGACTGTCTACAACTGTAAGGTGCCCACAATACACACTCTATTTATAAACACAAACCAGAAGACATTTGTATAGCGTCCTTTTGACCTGTAAAGGTAATTAAAAGAACATATGTTTAGAAGGCAGTAGGGTGTTCTGGTTGATAGTTATGTTATGTTTGATTTTTCTCTATTGTCCGTACACAGGTTCTAATGATGACAATAAATATTGTCGAAACGTCGATACAAACAATGTAAAATTTGTGTAATATTTATTGACCGATCCTCACTTTCCATCGTTAATATTTATTGACCGACGGTCACCACTAAAAATTAAGAATTTTATTATTATTTTTATTTAGTACTTTTTTTATTATTTAATAATTATAAATCACACTTAACTACAAAGATCTGTGTGTGTGTGTTTTGTGTTTGTACCTGTCAATGAGAAATAAAATAACTTACATCCGCCGAAGTTGAGTATTTCAGGTCTACTGCTGTTTAACGGTAAAGGGTGAATATTGCCTTACACATTTTTCAGAAGCCTGCAACTTTCATTTTGAAAATTTTTATTATGCATGTATTGGTGCCTTTGGACATCGATCATTAGCGAATAATCCTACTTATTATTTCAGGATTTCTCATTTGGTTGGGACGAACAAATCTGAGGAGACAATAAAAAAAAGTGATTAAATACAACTTTAATTAAGAAATTGAAAATACAATTATGAGACAGAGAGCTGAGCTTTAGAGGTGTGCTAAACTAGTATTTGAAAATAACAGGTACGAACGAAACCGTTCCAAAAGAATAACACGTACAAATACCTGTTATTATAAACCTATTATAGGCCTACATACACCTGTATTATATAATTTGTTATAAAAAATATATTGAAACTAAAAGTATTAACACTGTTACTTTACACTATGACTTTATTAAACTGTTACTGTTTAAAAGAAAAATAAGAAAGAAGAGAATTTATACGCCTTTCGCCCCTTTGGGATAACTAATTTAAGTTTTCACTAAGAGTAAGTAAACAAACTGACATAGGTTTAATATTAAATTATTGATTCCATTTTGGTGAGACAAATCAGTTGCGAAACTCAGGCAATGAAATTTAGAGTGCACATAATAGCACAACAAATAATGTCAAAAACATCAGAAACATATAATAAAAACATAACGGTAAACAACAAGAGTAAGTGTGAATAAAAACAATTTTACAAACAAAAATCATCTGCGAATCACATTAACAAAAAGTACTATATGGCCTATCAGCCACTCTGTAGATTATAACACAATATAATTCGCTTTTTCAAAATTTACCAAGTTGGTGACTAGTATAATGTATAATTTGTTATTATAATATGCATTATATATCTGCACAGGAGAATAAATGTAACATCAGCGTGAATTGTTTTCATTTATTAAAAACAGCTTCGTCTCTTTCGCACAGAGATATTCTGAACCTCGCTGTATTGCTTCGTTTCGTAAGTACTTGTTTGGCAATCGGCACATGCGCAGAATGAAGTGTACTCAGCACCAAAAACTGACTTTGTACTCGTGTACTCGTTTATTTGTTAGTTGAGTAGGGGGCTCCCGGGTCTCGGAACCGCGAGGCGACGATTAATCGGGACGGGTATTTCGACTTCTCAGTTATCGTTGAATAGGAACAGGTATTTCAACTTTTCAATCACTGTTATATCCGTCCCACAAAAATTATCGTTCCAAAATACCTGTTACAGGTATATCGGCCCACCTCTACTGAGTTTTATATATGCGTAAACACAGGATGTGCAATGTAAGCGGATTGATAAGGAAGGCAAAACTCACTTGTATGGTTATCTACCCGCATACCTTAAATCCGCTGACCATACGATTCGTAGATGAACTTGTTATTCGCACCTTTCCTTAGTTGTGGTTTGACAATCGTTGTGACACAGTAGTATTAAAGACGTGAATTTTGATCTAGATGGAGTCTACTTTTTCACAAGGAATATCAGTACCGGGATCAAATGAGTATTACATTCTGAGCGTGTCAAGGGTACGTGAAAACAAAAAACTAATTTTAGAAGCACCAAGGGCCGAAAATAGAACTCAAAATTTAAAAAATTATGAAAGTTTATTTGGGGTAAAAGTTATGAGGAATTTTAGTTAAAATACAAAATCTGTATCTGTAGTCTGTACTTTCAATTTGCAGTAATTTGACAGAATTAGCATGTCTCAACACTCGTTTTGAATCGGTTTCAAAACGATTTGTGAACTAAGTCTCAAAAACCTCATATTTTGTTATCAGTTACGTGTGTTGTCAGTTAGTTTGTTATCTGTGAATAACGTTAGAGGTAGACCTATAGATATCTATAGAAACATACATAAACTGAATATATATGACTAAATTATTTATCACTGAGGTATTGTGGTTAAAAATTTAACTAAAAATCTAATAAAGAAGTTCGGAAATTTTATTATTTATCTTATAATTGTCTGCTTTAAATTGTTATGTTACTAATAAAATAATAGCGTAGTTGTGTTTTCATAATTTTTCTGATAATATAAGAAACTTTCTAATATTGAAATTTAACTAACTTAATAATAAACGTATTTCGTTCAAAACAGTTAGATAGTTCTGCAGCTCCGGGAGTTTACTAGTGGTATAATAATTCTTTTTACCAATGATTGTACATAGGACCGCTAATGTTGACTACGGAGTTGAAGAAGAACGGACAGACAGATATGCAACCACTTGTTACCGCGTGTAATTACACATAAGCTCGGCGCACAGAACACGGAGTAATCAATATTGGCGCTCAGAGCACGATTTTAGCGTTGGCGCTCAGAGCACGTAGCCGAGCACGTAGCCACTTGAAGTCATATACGTGTCGTCACTGTCACTATCACTTCATAACATAATGAGTTGTGATTTAATGAGTATATTTCAGGTAGGCCTACACATATACATAACAAGTAAAAAATATAAATTTTTAGAATTTATAAGAGAGAAAACGGTCACTTCTCTCATCTGCGACGACGAAAGTAGCTGACTTGTCGCGATGTCTCGCAGTACAGTAATGTCTCACAGTAAGGATAAACTCCTCGGTACGTTTGTCGCCTGCCTTGTCGCGATGTGACTACAGCAGTAAGCTGCAGTCTACCAGTAAGGCTGCGTCGGCATGTTCGTACCCTGACTCTTCCTTATATCAGGTACATTCTTGTGCAGAGATAGCATCCCTTACTATAAATCACGCAGTGATGCAATTTGCCGTAGACAAAACGCTGTAGACAAGAATTTCGCGTAGCATAAATTAAGAGAATAAAATATCAAAACCCTTTGTTTGTGACCTTCATAACAAACCAGTGTCAATACTGACAACCGTTAATATATCACAGCACAACGTCCGCAGTATTCATATGTCTACGTATTACAGAGTCGATTTCGTTTATACGGGATAAGGCAGGGGATAAGGTCCACAGTTAGTGGTACAAATTCTCGTTGCTGTTTCCATTGGTTAAATCGATGCACTCAGTTTTAGTCGATACACCCACATTAATTTATCAACTGATCCTATTTTCTTTCTCTCCACATAATCCATCAAACAGTACTTCCCCTTATTTATGACTGACTACGTTAGTCCTTTATACTTTACTGGCAGCCATTGTTTATTAATATTACGATCCATCGTAGAAAATTTAAGCTTCCGTCGTTTATTGGTAGCAGTAGCGCAACTAGGAGCTGTTCCTGGGAGGGGGTGAGACTAGCTTCTGGTAGGGGGGGGGGGTTGAGACTAGCTTGAAGTCTTTAATTCTTAATCAAGCTTATTAAAACGAGTCTTCCTGAAGGCGCTTTGAAAAGTCACGTTTTATTACCCCTACGCACTTTGGTTTAAAGATGTAATAGCAAGAAGGTTTTAAGCAGCTTGTTCGTGTTAAAGTATATACGAATAGAGAGTATATTAAAAAACTATTTTTTACGTAAAATCCAGCAATAAAATCTTGCAATTCCTCCGGATGAAAGACAAGAAACTGCTAGTTAACCTGTGCAAAGACGACAGTTCAAACCGTAGAGATATTAGACCAGATGAGTCATGACAGTGACACAAAATATATAAACACAAATAGAGAGGTTTAGGTCTGACGAACCTCGTTAAGTCCTCTACAATAAGTTTTTGAGACACCAATAAGACAATAAAATAAAATAAAATAGTCAATTCAAATAAATAGTACATAATATGCGATAAAATAATACGTGAATCGAATGTTGAAAAAGCAAACAGCATAATAAACGTCCACAGTTTTTTTCCTTTTAATGAAGTGCTAATTATTTAGTATTATTAATTATTATTTTCAAGACAAAGAAATACAACCCAGAATTAATTTGGGAAAGATGGCTATATCTACATTAAATGGAACCCTGTGGGATAAGCAAATTACAGCAGAAACTAACCAAAATATTTAAAACCATTCTTAGAAGTATCATGACTTACGGCTCTGAAGTTTGGACTACCAATAAACACACAAGAATAAAATTAATGACAGCAGAGATGGACTTTTGGAGACGTTCGGCAAGATTATCCAGACGTGAGAAAATTAGAAATGAAGTTATTAAGGACAGAATGAATGTGAAAAATTCAATTGTTGATTTTATCCAAGCAAAAAAATAACAATGATATGGGCACACGAAAAGAATGGCACAGTAAAGATTGTCAAGGAGAGTTATGGAACGGGCCCCACCAGGAAGAAGGAAAAGAGGAAGACCACCTATCACCTGGATAGAAGAGATGCAGAATATATTGAGGGAACGAGAAATTGAAGATTTTTGGATGGACAAGCGGCAGCGCGAGGTGAGAATTCAATCAATTCTGTAATCTTTGGTTGCGAAAAATGTGTAAACATTGTACAGCCGGAATAATAATAATTATTATTTAGCAAATAAATTTCCGTAGCAATAGTACTGTAACGTTAAGTGTCATTCGACCGAAAGGAACAGAAATGCAAATTTAGAACACGGTTATCGCAGAACCGTCCCGAGTAAATATACGCGCAACTGGTTTGTTGTTTTGCCGTTATTTCCAGTGAAAAATGAGTGCGCAGTACAAGACGAAAACGCAGGAACAACGCGTTTCAGTATGAATGCACGCATTAATATGAATATAATTTGTCTTATGTGAACATTTATCAAAAGTCGACTTGAGTAAATAAATAAACCGGCTTGTGTAGCGGGTGTGGCGGCAGTAGATTGCGAGACGTGTGAACGCCCGTCATTGTCCTCATCTGGTTACGCACTCCCGGTGCAACCATTATGTCATTTGACGCGGTCTGAAGATTTTTGCTTTCCTTTAAGAAACATCACTTTCTTTATCGACTAGCTCTTCTTTATCGATTCGTCTTCATCTCGTTTATTCTCGTCGGCATCTTCCGCGTCAGATTGTTTAATGTGAAAAAAAAACAGGTGTTATTGCCGCTGTAATGTCCGGACACAACGAGTCGCGTATTCCAACTCTCAAGGGGGGGGGGGGGGGAAGGAGGCAGTAATCAATTTTAGTCGCAAAATTGAAATTTTTTTAGTTTTCGATTTGTCGATATTCTGTAGACTTTAGTAAAAATATTCTCTTTTTTTATTTAATTCTGACAGAAATTTTTCTAACATTTGTTGTATGTCATTGTTGTTGGCCGTACCCTTGGAAACCACAACAATGAATAATTTTTTTCACTTGTTTCATATTCTGTAGACTTTAGTAAAAAATATTCTCTTTTTTTATTTAATTCTGACAGAAATTTTTTTAACATTTTTCGTATGTCATTGTTGTTGGCCGTACCCTTGGAAACCCCAACAATGAATAATTTTTTTCACTTGTTTCAATTTTCTGTTCAGGAATATATTTTGTCTTTCCTAACACTCTCTTTACCTATGATTTCAGAAACAATTAAATAGGTTACGAGTGCTAGTTGCTTTCTTTTGAATTTTGTTTTCAGATGTGAAATAGTGCTTTTTGTTAGTGTGTGTTTATTCTCACAATTATTAATAAATAATAGGCTGTTACGCCGTGGTCGGTCGCTGTAAATTCTCCATGTCGTTGCCGACGTTTCGTTACGACAGAGTGTCACGAAAACAGTTACAGCAGATCTTAGGCCGAACGGTACCCGACACTTTTTTCGGGCAAAGCAACAGAAAAAAGTGTCGGATATCGTTCGCCCTACGATCTGTTGTAACCGTTTTCGTAACACTCTGTCGCTTTTTGCGGCCTGAAGAATATTTCCGAGGGTGGGATACGAAACGTTGCCGACGATGTCGAGAATTTACAGCGACCGACCACGGCCGAACAGTCCGGCGTTTAATAATTTTGAGAACATTGACACCGGCCTTGTAAACTTAAGACAACGATGTTGTTTTGTGCATTATTTTTGTAATCGTCGTGACTAACCGTAAAGGTTGCTACAGACAATGAATTTTGATGTTTATGATGCTGTATCCCGTTTCAGTGTAGGAAACATTACTCGTTAAGTTATGTATAAGTGTAGGCGACAATTGTGCCAATATGATGTTGTATTTGAACAAAGTGCGAAGCGGGAAAGCTGAAAAAAACATTACTTGAATTATTAAAGCTACGCTCCGGGCTGTAAGGCCTTGGTCTTCCACTTTCTCCGTGTCGAAAGGTGTCGGCTTCACCTCTGGAAGCCATCGTCAGTGTAATAAGGACCGTCAGTACACCACAGCACTGTGGCAAAGGCTGAGTGGTTCCCAAAAGGGTGTACACCTTGTCACCTTTCCTGAAGATGGCCTCCAGAGGTGAGGCCGAAACGTCTGTTCGAGTTAACAGCTTTCGACACGGAGAAAATGGAAGACCAAGTCCTTCAGTCCGGATAGTAGTTTTAATATCATGATGCCGGCCATGAAAGCTTAAGAAACAGGATTACTTGAACTTCAGAAAAAAGCAAGACAGGGCGGGAATTTGCAAAAAGTTATAAGAACCCTTATCGGCTGAAGAAGATGAAAACTGTCCATCTTATGGGAGTGGAATGGACTAATAGCGGGTAAAAGAAAATAATTACCTTACAATAGATGTTGGTTGGTGGTTTAGAAGTGGTATAGTCTACTTTTTAACATAGGTTTTCCGCGTTTTTAGTATTTTTATTTAGTATATTTTCATTTTACATGTAAAAGTGCATGTTCCTACGACAATAAAAATGTTGTATCAAGAATTTATCAGATGTTTTTAGTTTGATCGTTCTGCCGCCCAAAACAGCAGAACTTCCTGAGTCGGAAATAATTCTTCGCGAGTTGATACTGTAGCGCGCGCACACACACACACACACACCAACTGTAACATTCTTAGAATTATGACACTCGATCGGTAACAATAGCGATTTGACACAAAAGAGTTCAACTGTAACGCCACTAGAGTGTAAAGTTATCTTGCCCTATTTATCACACACACACACACACACACAATTTTATTATATAATAGATTTTATTGTAATATTATTTTATAATAATGAATAAATACCAGACTATAGAGGGAGCGATTGTATGACAGGAATCAATAGAATGATTCCATACTGACGGTTTTTTTTTCGTTCAGTAGAAAGCCTCTTTTGTCTGCTTGGTTTATGACGGAGCAACTATCTCTTGTGTTAACCTTTGTTTCCTATCCGAACCAGGCCTTATCTGCTGTTTCCAAGAACTGTCCACCTCAGCCACAGTTTACATTTAATTACAAACACATGTAACTCAACTGTCCGCCTCAACGACCGTCCGCCTCGGCCACGTCGCCTGTTTGAACCGAGAAGTTACGTTCAGGATAACTCACGTTCAGAATGCTTTGAACTGACCAGTTCAAATATCCGTGCACCAGAGGCATAAGACACCAAGTCACGTACACATTACTTTACAGGACAGCTAAAAAAAGTTTTGTTTCCTTCAAGAAGCAATGCAAGATAGTGTTATTTTAAACACGCGTAATGGCTGCATAAAGTAACTAAGTGCCATATACTACTAGAAAGAGGGCAGTCTGTACATTAACACTATATAAAAAGCTCAATTTTATGAAAAATGGAGACGGTGTCTCATGCCTCTGGGGCATAGATATAACCTCCGGAACTGCCGCAACTGGTAAACAATTGCAGGACAAATTAATAAAACTAAAACATTTGCACAACTCGACCAGGTGTTTATTTATTAGAGTTAAATGTCGAGCGACCATTCGATAAGAGCGATCTCTTGTGCTTTGTAATTTTTTAATGCAAGTTATATCCAGATATAGTTGAAGTTATACTTATTACATTACAGTTCCTAGAAAAGTAACCAAGTCGGCTGTTGGAACTCATGAAGTCGGCTGTTGGTCGTGAAAAATATTTGGTGGATCAGAAAACAGTGTCGGTAAATGTAAAATGTCCTGAAGTTCAAATATCGAAACTACACTCGAACAAATAACTTCAGTTGGTGGTTGAATTAAAAAAGGGCTGTCCGTATTTGTTTGCCCATTAAACGCTTTGACGAATAAAGCTGGCTGTATTATGATATGTAGGATAAAGTAAAATAGCTTACGACTTTCAGTTGAAGCGATAAGCCAAGCTGGTGGAAGCATGTAAACTCTTTCCGTTCTTAGCTTAATCCTGATGTAAACAAACAGGCGTGGCACATCTGAAACGCTATTTGCTGCTTGACTTAGAGGCGTGTCACACTGACGGAAGTGGTACAGACAGGGTAGATATAATGTTGATACTGTATAAACACATGTAAGTTGAAATAAGTTTTACATTCCTGACCAAAGTAATGTTTGTGTGACTGTGTCAGACTGATAATAATATACCGCTATTTTATAACACGCAGAATTAATGGCTTTTTTTATTTACTGTTTGAATAACACAAGAAAAAAAAATTAGGCCTACATTTAAAGCGAAAATAGAAGCTGTCATAATTACTTACCAGTGTACTGTGTATTATCAGTGCTGTCAGAGAGTAATTCAATGCCTTCCATGTCTGTGTCGGAACTTGAACCATCACTTGAGTCAGCAGTGTTAATGATAAGATTGTCCACGACGACGTCGGTAATTTGGTCGAATTCCCATAGCTTATCTTTTTCGTTGAATACATGCTCGACACAACGACTCCACTTGTTCATCGTTATTTCATTTACCGCCTGCTCTATCAGTTGTTTTACATCATACAGCTTATATGTTGTGTTGTGACGGACAACATATCCTTCCAACTGGCTCCATATTAATTAAATGAGATTCAGAATACAATGATAAAGAAAAAGTCTTAAAATGGCGTGCCTCGACTTTCCGGCAATATCATTTTCTAAAAACTTTTAAAATTTATGTTCATATTGCTAGCGGCGATAAAGCCCTACCATGTACTCATAAAGATGATTAAACGTATTCAAAAGCCACTTGTCGTAGTTAAGACAACTCTCACATGACTGTACAGACATTCCGCTCATGCGCGTAACACATTACTGTGCGAATAATGTCAACGCCCCTGACCAATAGCATTTCAGATGAGCCACGTGGGTTTGTTTACATCAGGATTAACCTAAGAACGGAAACAGTATAGTCTCTTCGTGCTTTGCGTTATGTTTGTGTAAAAAAACGAATATCAAATCGCCACGCCACGTGTATGACACGTTCAGTTCAGTATATAATTTCTTATACCTCAGTGTTATAAGTTTACGATTAATCGCAGTTCTGATTGATTGTAATTAGAATATTCAATACATGGAGCGCGAGATTGTTATCTTAAAACGCGCATTCTGTTGACTTCATACGTACTTTGTTTCCTCACATTAGATGTTCTAATCGCTATAAAATTTCCGTGTATGCATTTCTGTACTTGCCTATCTCCCGTGGATGAAAATTTTATTCCGAAGGCTGGATTAAGACAAAATGTAAAAGTTAAAGATTAAGTGTGGAGTACCAGTCCATAGTTGTAACATTGCAATATAAACAAGAGTCATTATTTATTTACGATTGTAAACAAACCTCCTTAAAAATAGGTTTTACCTGATCGCGCCTGTTAATGTTCAGTATCTCAAACCTCTTCTTCGGAAAGTACAGATATCGCTCAGTGGCGGATTTGGACATTTTGCGCCTCTATTAAACAGTTTAGTACCGGAAGCCCCCCCTTTTAAACGGAAAAATTCACTATCCCTTTTTAACACTTTTTCATCAGCTTTCGTCTTTTTTATTTCAGTATTTGACGATGATTTATTTTAAAATGTACATTTTAATATGATTTATATTAGAACACTTTTGCAAGCCTTTATGCGTGTATCATTTAAAAAAAATTAAGGACAACATAACAAACTTACATAGTTAATTAATAAGTAAGAAATGAATCATAAATTCGTAGATGTGTGATGACAGATCAACACCATTTTATTAGTACGATGCATTTCAAGTGAGTAAATCCTAAAATATAAAACTGTAACAAAAATGAAATAGTTATTTCTACATTTTAGGTTAGTTGTCTCCAAGTCGCTTATATTAATATAATAGATATTTACCATATATCCGTCGTGCGACTTCGTTTTTCTCGTCTTATTTTGACGCGTTTCGGCAACGAATTGCCATCTTCAGAAATCTTAATCACTCATAGGAGATCGTTAAAAAATTTAAAAACACTAAAATCATTACGGTAAAAGTGCACTTTTACGACATTGGAAACTCACAGACGCGAACGTGAAAGTTTATGTTTCTCGCGAGAAACATTTTATAGTTATTTCTGTTTATTTAGATGTCATTTCTTATTACACAGCACAGAAACTGTTTTAATAGTCAGACATTTAATAATTCATCGATATATATAAGTCTACAATCTTGAAGGCCCTAGGCAGTTGCCTAGTCCAGCTGAAACCCCCTGGGAACTGGGAACAACCCCTAAAAAAAAAGAAAATTAAAAATTTCACGGACACCGTCTGAGTTATGAAATAAAACAAACAGTAAATATGATACAAACCCTTATATTTTAATGAAAATGTATTAAAATTAAAATTCTCTTAACTTGCAAAATTATAATATTAATAATATCAAACCTAGTTTAATGTGAACAATGAAGCTGCTTTTGAACAAATAGCTCTACAGTATTAATTTTAATGTCTGATATTAAGTCACTCTCAACATAAAGTTTATTTCTTAACTTTGCCAACCTCGGCTCTATCTTTCCAGCCACACGTGTCGAAATCCAGCTACTTAGGCGTAAAACCAGCTACAAGGAAGAACTTTTTGCTTAGATACAGTGCTTATACGTGAGATACAGTGCTTATACGCGAGATACAGTGCTTAAACGTGGTATCAGTTCTGTATCACTTGTTTCCTTGCGACTTTGTTTTCATCTTTTATTTCAGTAAAAAGTATTTAACAATGATTTATTTTAAAGCTTTATATTAGAATACTTTTGTTAACCTTTATGCGTGTGTCGTTTAAAATAAATTAAAGACAATATAATAAAATAACAAAATTAATTAATTGGTAAGAATTTAATTTTAAAGTCGCAGATTTATATTTCCCCCAAATCAATACCATTTTATTATTACGATGGATTTTAAGTGAGTAAATCCTAAAATGTAAAATTAAAACAAAAATACAATAGCCATTTCTGTTTATTTAGATGCTAATTTTTATTACACAGCACATAAATTGTTTTAATAGTCCACCGTTTAATATTTTATCGGTAAATATAAGTGTACAATGTTGAAGGGTAGTCATAAATCAGCTGGCTGTGCTGAATTAGGCCTAAGTCAGACGTCTGTTATATCTGCTTCTCTACCAGGTTCTAACAGAAACCTGAACGGTATCGCTGAGCCATGCGTAGACTATGGAAATTACAGTAATTGTTATTGAAATAACCGTACGTCGGCTGATCACACGTACGTTCTCAACAAATAACAGTTTATAATTATTACTACCGATTCGGTGTGGAGAAATTTCTAAGAATTATTTATTTTTGAGTTTGTTTGTCGGCTGACGTCAAGCGAATGTTTATTGGCACTGAAATACACTGCTAATTAACAAACCCTTATCAATTTTTCTGTTGCCTTGTGGGGGGAGGCTACTGCTTGCGTGTGTGTTGGGGACAGTACGCAGTAAACAGAAAACTGTTTCGGCCTTTTCCTAACCCAACCTTCTGCACGCGTAACTCCCACTCATGGACGTCCTTGGCTTGTATCTACGCAGTCTGCTTTAATTCGGGCTAATATTTCTTCAGTCGTTCTCTTGCTTAAGCATGAAATATGCTGTTCAGTTTTGCGTTATTTAATTCTCAGCGTAGTACCTTTACTTATTATCGAACTGAACGTATTATTACGACGGTCTAACTGATCGTCTTATGGTACAGTTGAAAACAAAATACAAGACACCAATGAAGTCACTAAAAAACCAGCTTTAATTATCACAGTTAACAGTTTGTATTCAACAAGATTGTACTTGTACAATCATTCAAGTTAATCTGTCCACACAAATAATAATGTCAACTATAAAGAATTCCCCACTATAATCACTTTTTACTAATATACATCACTTAAGACGCACTGTGTAAATCGGCCGACATAAACTGAAAACAAAGCGTCTGGTGTGGGCTATTTATAGTCTGCAGGGTTCCATAGTATGCGTCCTTAACAAACATTTAAAAATTCTAGAGAATACTTTAGCGCGGCCTTGACAAAAACAAGCATCGTTGGGCTAGCTGAGAAGCTTGTCGAACGACACTATCGAATGTAGGAGAATGTTCCGTATTACGTAACACTGCCTCGCACGTTAAGTGTCACGTACGCGCACAACATTACAGCTGGGTTCTGCTGGGATAGCCGAGAAACGTGTAGAACGTCCTGCAACGGCGTAGCAGTATATTTCCTTTGTAGAACGGCCATAGATCGCGGAGTTATTGGTAACGAGGCCTATACCCAAGTCTACTCGTGCAAATTTACAGAAAACTGAAATTTAGAGGTTTTCAAATGCAATGGTAAATCATAAAACTGATTTTCAAGGTTAATTTTTATTATTTCTAGAGTTTTCTTATTGATTACATAGCTGTTAAAAAATAAAAAGAAAAAAGAAATGCATACAAAATGTCGTTTTTGAAACATCATTAAAACTTGGACTTCTACCATTAAACTACCCCTCGATATGTATAGGCCTACTTGGAAAAGTGCATTTCGTTTGGAATGCTAAGGTTTTTGTAAAGTATTTATTATTATTCCAGCTGTACAATGTTTACACATTTTCCGGGACCAAAGATTACAGAAGTGATTGAATTCTCATCTTCCGCTGCTGCTTGTCCACCCAAAGATCTTCAATTTCTTGTTCCCTCAGTATAGTCTGAATTTCTTCTATCCAGGTGATAGGTGGTCTTCCTCTTTTCCTTCTTCCTGGTGGTGTCCATTCCATAACTCTCTTTGGCAATCTTTCCTGTGATATTCTTTTTGTGTGACCATACAATTGTAAATTTTTTTGTTTGAATAAAATCAACAATTTAATTTTTCACATTCATTCTGCCCTTAATGATAAGTAATAATTAAATTATCACTACTTTGTAAAGTATTATTACGTTCTTTTTATACTTAGGTATTATTCGCTGAAGCACTCGTGGCTCTTATTATCCTTATTCGTGATATTGTTTGACAGGTAAGCGATTGCCCTGTTTATTCTGTACGTGTAGTAACTACTTCGCAGAAATATATTCAAATTACGTATTGAAAATGAAGGTAAATATTACAGAGAATAAGAGACTAGCATGCAGTTTCACCTGAAAATTGTGCTAATCCCAGTCTCTTCTCGCTACTGCCTCGTCATCGTTTAGTTCAATGTGTGTTTTCTGGCAACTCATTTGCAGAGTTGTTCGTGCGGTAGCGTCGGACAACAAAGCTTAAGTTGCTGTCTGTTTTACGGCTAAATATATTTTTAAATCTTGACGTTCGAAGGGTTCAGCGGATAAAGGTGTTATGTAACAAATGTAAATAGTTGATAAAAATGAGTTTAAAATTTTGATTTTCTCAGTTTTTTTTTTGTAAAATTCAAATTGACATTATTTTGGTTATTTATAGTATCCTCAAGTATACAAAATTTGTTAAGTATAAAAAAACCCAATTTTTTTACATTTTTATGCAAATTAATTAAATTTTTGTGTACATAAAACTTTCTTCCATTCACAGGTACATTCGACATGAAGGAATTAAAAGGGATAAAGGAGCTAAAAAGCAATAACATACAGTCAAGATTAACATTTATCACAGTTTATTCTCAGAAATAAATACAACATCTATTAAAAAAATGAAATTACTGTCCCTAATACTTAAATATGTATGAAAATTATGGATAATCTTAAGAAATTATAAAACAAATTAATATGCATTGGCATGTTTCTGAAAACAGATCTTTTTCACAGGTTTCTTCTGAGAAATTTGTATTATCAAAATATTATAATAATCGTAAAAATAAATTAAACTATAAGTAATTCACAAACATTATGAATACAACACAAGTAACAAAAAAGAAACAATGTGAATACATTAGCCCGTTAATATTTTATTACATATTACCATTAATAAACAGAATATCTATAAAAGTATAATGAATAATCATAAAAATTTAGGAAAACTATCTATTATAATACAAAAAATGTATGAATACAAACGATAGCATTAAAAAACAACTTGAATACATTAATACGTTAACATTAGGCTATTAAATCTTAAAATCAAAAAACATGAGATCTATAAAAAGTAATCATTATTTTTAAAATCTTTAATCATAAAAATGATTATGCCCAGTAAAAAATACTTTCAATATTGTAAATAATATTTTAAAAAGTTGTGTCACAATCTGTTTTTAAGTCACATTATGTTTGTGGTGATTGAGATACAGATGGACGCTTTAGAAAAAATGCATTATGATTATTTATTACTTTCTTGTTTTCTCTTTTTACAACTCCTTCTGGCAGCTAATTTTGTATTATTCTATATTGTATTGTTAGGTCTTTTTTGTCCACTGTTCCTGTTGTGATATTTTTATCATTTTTCCTTTTATATTTCCCTGTGGTGGTTGTTTTCTGTATTTGTTCTTTTGATATTTTCTCTGCCTTTGTCTTCTTGTAGTTTAAAAATTATTTCACAAAACTACGTGTGTTCATATTGAATAAATATTAATTTAGTTATCGCCACGTTCAATCTTTTCGTCATCGGTTAGTTCAATGTGTGTTTCTCGCAACTCATTTGCAGAGTTGTTCGTGCAGTAGCGTCAGACAACAACGCTTAAGTTGCTGTCTGTTTTACGCCTAAATGTATTTTTTAATCTTGACGTTCAACGCTGCTCCCTCCAATTTCGTTGGCATCAGTCAATATTATTGTGTCACTAGCCCGATAATTCCATTCCGTTACAGTCGAAAACAAGTTGTAAGATAATTTCATCTACAAAACGAACCGTTCACGGTACGCGTCAGAGCCCTCGGTCGCTACTCGACGACCCACCGGAGGCCTTTCGTCACAGGAACCCGGTTAGCATCGTCCACCACCTTTCTGATTTTCCACGAACCGCTGTCTGGCGCAAGTCAAACGACATCCCACGGAGGCATCTTTCTTATGCCGGGCTTTTGCCAGTGGCGGATTATCCATAACGCTAGGGTATGCTGCAGCACCGGGCACCAGGACCTCAGCTGCCAGAGGCACCATTCAGCTGAATTTACTAAGCGAAGCAAAGCTTATGATCACATTACACAATTTTTTGGTTTTCTTACGCAGTTATTAACCATGGAGGGTGTCGAGTTGGAAAATCAAGCGATAGCTCATAGAATTTTATTCGATTGACTTCAATAACGATCTTCTAATAGAACTGAAGCACTTTGTGCTACGAGTAAAATGGCAAGAAACAGGTTTTCTTCAAATCGTTCGAATGAAGATGAGAGATTCCATGATACTACAGTTTGTCCATTCGAAGTATTAAACTGGATTATTGATTGTAAAGTGATTTATGTATTTCCAAATATACACATTGCTTATCGTCTGCTTTTGATGATTCCAATTGCTAACTGCGAATCTGAAGGATCATTTTCTGTATTAAAACGCATTAAAGATATATTGAGTACAATTACGGGAGATGAGACACTACCTTCGTTAGCGAGCTTGAATATTGAAAGCAAGATACTTGAATCGCTCGATTTAGAACGAATTATACAACACTTCATTGAGGTAAAATCAAGAAAGAAATGGATTGATTAGTTTTTTCTAAGCTTAAGTAGGCCTACTACTATCCTCATTGTAATCACTATTTAGCTAAATGTTTATTGTTCGAGAGTTTAATAAAATAACTGTTAACTTTGGAAATTGTGTACGCCATTTATCAGTGAAAATAATGGATAAAAGGTTGAATTTTGAATTAGGCGGGGCCGGGGGGCACCACTCTGATGGCAGCATAGGGCATCGCGCGATTCTAATCCGGCCCTATTTCATCGTCTACAAAACGCAACGTCCCCGGTAAGTGTCAGAGCCTTCGGTCGTACGTGACGACCCACAATAGGCCTTTCGTCACAGGATCCCCGTTAGCACCGTCCACCATTTTTCTGATTTTCCATTAACCGCTGTCTGGAGCAAGCCTAGCAACGTCCCAAGGAGGCAGCTTTCTTATGCCGGGGTTTTGCTAGTCCAACGTCTGACAGGAATCTCAGTTAAGACAGAACAGAATCAGCTCGAGTCACCTCGGTTGCGCTGCTGACCTAGGCGCGGGGAACAACGAGATATGCAAGTGCGGGAACCATTCATCTGAGCATGGCAGTTCTCCGTGCCGACCGACGCCTCATGTCGGCCGCATCTACCGGCCACGCCAGCCGGGGTAGTCCGGGCGTGAGGTCAGGCCGGTGCACCAAAACACGTACAATATTAATCGCTTTGCATCTGGTCGAGACGCTTCGGCTGTCATCTCGTACTAGGCGTAGGAAACCGCGAGGTGTGCAAGTGCCTATAGGATGTTCCAAACCGTATGGACCTAAGGGATTAGAAGACCCTTACTCTCTCATGCGCACTCACAACCGGCCCGGCCCGGCCAGGTACGATCCGATCCGAGCGGTTCAATTCTAAACTATAAAATTTTTAATTTATCTTATAATCCAAATTAAACTATAATTTTTGTAATCTCATGAAATTGTGAGAAAAATGAGTCCCAACAACACATAATTGCGATAAATATGAGTATTTTATGGAGTTCTAAAGCAAAAACAGAATTGGAGTACTTAATAAAGAGTTTATTATAAAGTAATAAGTATGTTGGTGATATCTTGATGATTATAAACAAAAATGTATTTAAAATTTACATTCATTTGTATTTTTTCTACACTAACAAATGCTGTCTACATTTGGAAAATACTAATTTCTAAAGCCAAAACGAATATTAAATTAGACTTAGTTGTACATCTAAAATATACCACAACTACGTCGTGTTCTGTGTCATTTTCTTTAAAATCTTATGGAGATTACAAACATGCTAAGCTCGTCTGTTAAAAAATTCATATGATAAAAGTTGCAGTTACGTAGTGGACGCCCCAGTAGATGGTTCATACCCCAGGCGTGCGGGCCAGCTGGGTTTGTGTGTGTTAGTAAGGGTCTCCTAATCCCTCAGGTGCCATGCGACTTGAAACGCCGTATAACTGTGGTATCCATCCGCCTGGACGTGGCAGCTCATCGATTCCATAAGGCGGTCTCCACGCCAGCGCGGTTCTAAGCTCCTGCTGGTGAACCCTTAAGGAGCTGGCGCCCCCGGCTCGGGGCAACCAGGCCGGAGCAATCTACCAACTCCTTTCCTGCATGCCATATCGTGGAAGGGGACCCGCAACCTAAACCCTTGTGCCGTGAACGAATGACCGCGTTGCACCAGAGGAACCTAGCGTTCATCGGGCTACGTCCCGGACAACGCAAACACACCGGGGCGCAAACGCCACGCGCAACTTATGTCTGTCTGTATCACCTACAGTAGTACGCCATTCAGAATCTCTAACATATGTATTGATTGGAAACATTATTGGCCGGGGTATTAGGCCGTGGTTCAGAGTTTATGTTGACAGAAGTTTCGGCGTCACCATCGGAGGCATCATCAGTATCAGTTACCAATTGCCAACCAACAACCAATTGTTACCAACAGTGATGATGGCCACCGATGGTGAGACCGAAACGTCTGTCAATATAAACTCTGGACCACGGCCTAACGGCCCGGCCAATAATGTTTCCAATCAATACGTATGTGGATGTCGGCCGTGGGCCGTGATAGCCTTAGGAACTCTATAATTATTGATTGTTAGTAATGGCTCTTGCCAGTAAGGATGTGAACACGACTCCCGACTCCTACGCGATATATACTACTTAATTGCCCATGTTTGTTTTGTTTTGTTTAGCCTTCTATAAAAATTCTTATTCTGATACACTACTGCTACTAATAATATCATCATTATCATAATTCAATTTTAAGCATGAAGTCTTGAGGATCATCAACCGTCATTCAAACAAGTTAGGCTTGACCGATGCGTGGCGGAAAACTATACCATAGTAGTCGGCGTGTTACGTTGCTCTTGTCTCCGATGTGAAGATACCTCTGCCCCATGCAACAGTACAATGACCCGTCGTGTTTTATAAGGACATTTATAATTAATACAATTCAGTAGCCTACGCCTGCCTGGGACTAAGCAAGGGGTAAAGATTTACATCAGCCCTACGTACTCACGATGCAGTTGACGCTCTTCCTCGCGGCTTGACCAATGCATGGCGGAAGACTGTACCTTAGTAGTCGGCGTGTTACGTTGCTCTTGTCTCCGATGTGAAGATACCTCTGCCCCATGCAACAGTACAATGACTCATCGTGTTTTATAAGGACATTTATAATTAATACAATTCAGTAGCCTACGCCTGCCTGGGACTAAGCAAGGGGTAAAGATTTACATCAGCCCTACGTATTCACGATGCAGTTGACGCTCTTCCTCGCGGCTTGACCAATGCATGGCGGAAGACTGTACCTTAGTAGTCGGCGTGTTACGTTGCTCTTGTCTCCGATGTGAAGATACCTCTGCCCCATGCAACAGTACAATGACTCATCGTGTTTTATAAGGACATTTATAATTAATACAATTCAGTAGCCTACGCCTGCCTGGGACTAAGCAAGGGGTAAAGATTTACATCTGCCCTACGTACTCACGATGCAGTTGACGCTCTTCCTCGCGGCTTGACCAATGCATGGCGGAAGACTGTACCTTAGTAGTCGGCGTGTTACGTTGCTCTTGTCTCCGATGTGAAGATACCTCTGCCCCATGCAACAGTACAATGACTCATCGTGTTTTATAAGGACATTTATAATTAATACAATTCAGTAGCCTACGCCTGCCTGGGACTAAGCAAGGGGTAAAGATTTACATCTGCCCTACGTACTCACGATGCAGTTGACGCTCTTCCTCGCGGCTTGACCAATGCATGGCGGAAGACTGTACCTTAGTAGTCGGCGTGTTACGTTGCTCTTGTCTCCGATGTGAAGATACCTCTCCCCCATGCAACAGTACAATGACTCATCGTGTTTTATAAGGACATTTATAATTAATACAATTCAGTAGCCTACGCCTGCCTGGGACTAAGCAAGGGGTAAAGATTTACATCTGCCCTACGTACTCACGATGCAGTTGACGCTCTTCCTCGCGGCTTGACCAATGCATGGCGGAAAACTATACCATAGTAGTCGGCGTGTTACGTTGCTCTTGTCTCCGATGTGAAGATACCTCTGCCCCATGCAACAGTACAATGACTCATCGTGTTTTATACGGACATTTATAATTAACACAATTCAGTAAGCTTGGATGGGCCTAACCACGCGTTAAAGATTTACTTCTGCCCTACTTACGATCCAGTTGACGCTCTTCCATACGGCTGTCCATTTGCTAAGAGTCCAACCTACTACTACTAATGCTACAACTCCACGACGCTACAACGCATGAAGAGTCCTGGCCTCCAGAGTGACATGCCTCCACTCCTCTTTATCCTTTGTAACTCTTCGCCACCTTCTGCCCCCCCCCCAGTCTTCTCATATCTTCATCTACATCCTTCATCCATCTTCTTCATAGCCTCCCTCTTGCTCTTCTTCCTCGTGGTCCTCCAGTGAATACTTTTTTCATTGCTCTTTCCTCTGTCAATCTTTGTATGTGACCTGCCCACCTAATTCTGCCTTGTTTTATTCCTGTGACGGTGTCCGGTTCCTTGTATAGATCGTACAATTCGGCGTTTGTCCTCTTACGCCACATTCCAATATCTAGTACACCTCCATATATCCTCCTCAGAATCTTTCTTTCTCATCTTCTGATCATATCTTCTTGGGCTGAGGTCATGGCCCATGCTTCTGAAGCGTATAATACAACTGGCCGCAATACGGCCTTTTATATGTTTCAAAAAGAGCTACTACTATATTAGCGTACGCACCTCAAAAAATAAATAAATAAATACAATTTTAAAACAACCTAAAAATTAAGAGAT
The DNA here is from genome assembly GCA_034769895.1 of Magicicada septendecula. Classification (NCBI taxonomy): domain Eukaryota; kingdom Metazoa; phylum Arthropoda; class Insecta; order Hemiptera; family Cicadidae; genus Magicicada; species Magicicada septendecula. Next base: position 287,508,823 of record CM068376.1, read on the forward strand.
TAACAAAGTTCGTCGACTTTTTTGACGCTCTGGGGGGGGGGTCCCGTTCGTTCTCCCCCGCAAATACGCACCTGTCCGCTATTAGTGTTCTGTTTCTGCTTGCAAACGCAATTCAAAATTCGTGTTTCGTGATTTGAGGATACGAACGCAATACCGTTTGTCCGTGTCTGTTGAACGATAAAATGTCTCTTGACTATTATATATTCTGTATTGGTCTCATGAGAGTAAAAAGAAATTTGTAAACTTTGTTTTTTTTTTTTACTGAATCGGTGACGGCACACAAATGGCTAGGATGTGTCCACTAACGCTGGCCAATAGACTCCAGCCTGCGTTTATTAATAGTCTTTAATTCACATGATCTCACTTCATGCGAATCCGGGTACAGAACGCCCGGAGATGTATTCTGTATGACACGACAACCATACTGTTAATAATATATAATAATTAATAATTCAAGGAAATGCGATGGATGGCAGAATAAAAAGACAATAACGTGGCTGCTAAGAAAGAGGTGTCCGTGACACGAATTTCCAGCAACAACGAAGAGCAATTTACGCGTATGAAGAATACGTCCCATTTCAGATTTGTTTTTTCCTGTACTCGGGGAATTACTGTCTCCTTTTTGTCCATCTCTCTCTCTCTCTCTCTCTCTCTCTCTCTCTCTCTCTCTCTCTCTCTCTCTCTCTCTCTCTCTCTCTCTATCCTTATCCATTCTTTTCTCGGACTACTCATTGGAACATTACCTGTAGCATTAAAGCTTGGTACCTCGGGTACTCTGCAATCTGCACCAACCGTTCTCGGAAACCGAGTCTACCATTACGCTCTCTGTAGTATTATTTAGTCTCTTCGTAAACGTTTGTCGACCGCACTCTTCCCGCCTTCCCTATGTCCAGCGTAAAGGTGTGTACACATCCCACGCGCACCGACGTACGCGCGCGACCGTGTGTTTGTGTATGTGTGCAATTTATGAAAACAAACGGATTCGTATAAATTGGTGCAGTTATTTTGAGAGAGAAACACCAAACAGTTGTAGTTCTTGGAATCCTGTAACGCCTGGCGAGCTGTTTCTCTTACCAATACGAGGTTTATGTTTTCCCCGTCTATTTTTACGTTTCTCCCTTTCGGGCTGTGCAAGATTGTTGTAACGTTACTACATGCTCGACCCTGAACTCCGCCTTGCCCTTTGATATACACAATATTAACATTTTGTCTTTTGTCCCTGTAGGCGTCATATGTCAATAAGCGCTTTGTCTGCTTCGTAAGGCCCGCTTATTTGCCTACACCTCACCACTTGTTTTACGCTTTCTTCTTCAATACTTTGTAGTTTATACATATAGTGAATTCTGCAAAACACGAATTATAAGCCTCTAAGCAGAAACTTGTGTAGGAAGGTCGTCGCATAGAATAAGTAGTCGAGATATATGTTATTGGAATGAAGTGGATTTATTATTCTCTGACAATCTACTGTGCCTTTAATACAGTTTATAAAAATAAATTAATCTGTCTCTATTGACCTTCGTAATACAAATCATTTACTTTTTGTACAATGAAGTAAATTAATATGTAAAATATTTTGTCTCATTTAAACTATAAAGTCTTTACTGATGTAATAGAGTCTTTCTTGTAAATATTTTTTTTATAATTTATATAAATAATATTAGTTCACTTCCCTTTCATGTCTACTGCAGATCCTTCAGACGATGGATTGATTCTATGTGGAAGATACATGGGTTGATTTACTCTGTCCGGCTTCAAGGTCGATTTCGGGCGTGTAGATACGAGGCGTGATCAGAAAGTATCCGGATTCTTATTGTCAATACCAAGTCAGTTAATTTGGCTCCAAAAAAGCGACATATGTGTTTACTTTACAGTGGACTAAGTACTCAGTATAATGACAGCTGACCTGGTTTCTTCATAAATGCTCATTGTTGTGTTGTGTGTTAATCTAATTTACCATGTCAAACGCATTTACCATGTCAGAAAACAATTGATCAGAAAATCTGTCTCAGATTTTGTCAAAAAGTTGATGAAACATGTAATGATACGTTTGAAAAGTTATAACAATTTTATATGGAAGATTGTATGAGTCGTACACAGAGTTATGAGTGGTTTAAGCGTTTTAAATATGGGCGTGAAAGTGTTGAGAATGGCAAGCGTCCAGGAAGGCCTTTAACCAGCAAGACTGACCGCAGTGTTGAGCTTGTGGGTGCTGCTGTGTGAGAAAACCGCCGATTCACCATCCATGAGATAGCAGATGATTTAAACATTAGGCCTAGTTTTGGATCAGTTCAGTCCACTCTTACTGATGAGGTGGGAATGAGACGTGTTTCTGCAAAGTTTGTACCAAAAGTGGTCACAGATGACCAAAAAGATGCTCACAGTGCTCACAGTTGACCAAAAAGATCCCCGGGTGTCAGTCACTCAAGACCTGCTTGAATATGCTACAAACGATGAGAACTTCATTAAAACGATCGTAACGGATGATGAATCACAGGTTTATGGATACGATGCAGAAACTAAGGCTCAATCTTCAGTGTGAAAGACGCCAAATTTTCCAAGACCAAAAAAGGCAAAGCAGAGCCGAAGCAAAGTCAAGAGCAAGCCCATAGTTTTCTTTGATCACAAGGGGATTGTTCATCATCAATATACTCCAGCAGGCCAAACAGTAAACCAGGATTACTACATTTCTGTTTTGAGGCAGTTCAAGGAAGCAATTCGACAAAAAAGCCATAGTTACATCAGAGTGGTCAATACGACAATGCACCTGCCCACCATAACACATGCTGTTCAGCATTGTCCTTAAACACAATATTGCACACCTTCAGCATCCTCCGTATTCGCCAGATATGACTCTCTGTGACTTTTTTCTCTCTCTCCAAAGATTAAAAAAAAATCAATTAAAAGTGAGATCATTTCAAGACATACAAGAGATAAAACAAAATGAGACAAGACAACTTAAGGCTCTTACAAAAGACGACTTAAGACATGATTTGAGCAGTTGGAAAAACGCTGGAAGAATTGTGTGGCTGCGGAAGGAGACTATTTTGAAGTAGACAAATTTACAAATCTGTAACTCTTGTATATTTTTGTAAATAAAATCAATCCTGATACTTTTTTATCACACCTTGTATTTCTCGCGGGCACTGTTACTTTCACAGCTAACCGATTCCTTTTCTGCTTCTGGGGTATGAAACTTACACCTCTCTAGTAAACTTGAAATGTCTGTATATCCTAATCGGAATATCTTGGGTTCGTCGCGACTGGCAGACCAATCGTCATGTATCAGTGCGGCGTTTTCTCGTTGTCGATTCCGAAGAGAGACTGATCTGTATATCAGAGTCTTTTTTTTGAAACTGGATCTCTTGTAATCTGATTGGTTCTTCGGCAACCCCTACTTCTGATTTTCCTACAGATAACTTAACTTTCGTGTGCAAGAAGGCTTCGGAAGTGAATAATTCTTGTTCAAAAAACCTGAAATATTTTACTACCGACTTTTTGGGCCAGATATTTTTTTTTATTATGAGTATTCTGATATAAGTCGCATCTCAGAAATTATCAATCTTGAAAATTATTTTAAGTTAACGTGTTTTTATGAATGCCTTTCGCATACTTTCGCACACGCGGCTGTGTCCTTACGCACCGTCTCACTGCACTTAAAATTGTTTTACAAGTCTAAAAACATTTATAACTAACATTTTTCACAATGCTTCTTACCAGCTAATTTACAATGTTCAAAGCTGCAATCGCTACTTATTTATATAGCGTCTTTATGCTTTTACCCTCTACTACATTACTACATTACATATGCAATTAGAATATCCATTGCGATGTATCTTGACACTACCGGCAAAAATGTTTTCAATAGAAAACATTCTTCTTATATAAACCTAACAACAAATACTATTTATTATTAAGGCAATAAAGTTAAGAATGTTATTGAAAACGACACATTCTTAATGGGGGGCGTACTTACTGGGGGGGGGGGGGTCCGGACTCCGCCCCCAGAGGGTCGGAAAAGTTGACGAGTTTTGTTAATCTCATAATTTTTAGGCTGTTTTATTATTTTTCCCAGCTGTGTACGCTAATATAGTAGTAACTCTTTTTTAAATATACAAAGAGGTTTATTACACAGCAGCAGCATATACGTTTGAAATATAGACTATAGGAAATCGATTCAGTCAATAAGTATCTTGTTACCAATGTTCCAATAACGCATATTTTTATTATGTTATTACAGTTTACTGTAATAGGATTGATTTCAGCCTCTTTAAAGATAGTAATATTGATTACTCTTAACTTGTCTCTTGTTTTGTACGAAGCCGACCCGTCCCCGGACCCCCCCCCAGGCCAAATTCTGGATACGCCACTGTTCTTAATTAAGACTTTAATTACATGAATGTAAACCTAGACCAAAGTTTTCGTCTACCCTAGTTCGATATGACGTTTCAGTTCACCAATATGGTAAGACGTGTGGTTTGTTCCATTGTCCGTCGGTAGCGCTGTAGACAGAGTTCCATATGTTCCTGTAATTGTGTATAAAGCGCAGTTACAGTGTATCCACGAACATAAACCGCTATATCACTTGCGGGCACAGCAAAATTCGTACCGTTTGCATCGCCGTAAAGTTATAAAGCTAATCGGAAATATTAAAACGAAATCACACAGTTTCGTTTTACAAAACAAATGCAGGTACAGTTTGTTTGTTCTTTTTGTTTTAATCGTGACTTCGTGATTTTTATGAGGACACTGTAGCGCCGCGTCATTTGATGGTTTTAAAATGATTAATAAGAATAGATGAAGGAAATAAATGTGCGTGTTTGTATGTGATTTAATCACTTTTGGTAAAAAGCATCTTAAATAGAAATAAAATATAATAAAAATAAATTTATTAAATAGTAAACATAATTCAAATATAAAAGTAGTTAAAAGTTAGAAGTATAATTAATGAAATAACAAAAAACTGTATAAATAAAATGTTAAAAAGAATAAAAAAGTCCACGTTCCCGTCGTGCCCCCGAGACCTTCTGTAGCCACACTGTAGCTACAGATGCTAACGGACCTCTGTAAAGACCAACGGACGGAATGATGGAAGAGATCTCAATGATCCAACAGCAGGACGTGCGGAAGAGTCTTAGAGGAGCAGACCTCATCAAAAACCTGGGTTCGTCTGGCTCCAGTAAAGGCCCCTGCCTAGGATTACAGGTGAAACCCGGTCAACGGTCTCAAAGCCGGATGAGGCATCTCAGTTCCCAACGGCAGAGAGAGCGGAAGAACCTAGTGGAGTAAACCACGAAAAACAATAATTTCGGACTAACAATCCGATATTATCTCGGAATTTAATTCCTACTTTTGTACAATTTCAATTGCAGTATGGAAAGTCCGCTAAATGAAGGCACTACCCCAGGTGCTAACTTGATATAATATACACGCAGAAGAAGCAATTGAAGAGAAGTTTTTCGGGCAAAAGTGTTAAAAATGGAAGGAGTCCAGGGTAGGAGAGAGAGAAACGCAGGTCCAAAGTGGACTGAAACAGGAAAAAGAGACACTGTGAAAAGATGAAAGAATATTGGGTAAAAAGAAAAGAACAAAGAATAAGGAATTGAAATTGGCATGTGTGGTCCTTAGATGCCCGAAAAAAAACAACAACAAAAAAGCGAAACTATAAGGCGTATGTAGCTGCGTAAGGAACAGAATCTTCAATCGGAGTAATGTCATTTTTGCGGACCACCTTTGCGAAGATATAGGATAGACCTACATGAAAATAATTGAAATGACCGTCCACGAAAAGGACACTAACTTCCCATTTTTACTTCAGAGACAGTATCAGTTTATAACTAGTTTGAACGCGTTTTAAAGGGGAAAATATAAATTTTACTGTTTTCCTTCAAGTTTAGTTAACGAAGAGCAAATTCAATCGGTGTCCTCCCGAGAGTTGCGAGCAGTGGCACTCAGACAGATAAGACACGTAATTAATTTTTGGTATGTGAGAGTACGTCCCACTTGCGAACACACAGATGTGGAGGATTATCTGTTTATACCTGAAGTTGGCGAAGTTACGCTTCTTAAACTAGAGACGATGAAAATAGTTAAATTGACATTTTCCCCTGTACAGTACACAAACGAATTTAAAAACTGATATCGCGTGTCGTAACAGCTGATGTAAAGCAGCTCTGTCGCCTTCTCACTACGCAATTCTTCTGTTTTTATTATTTTTAAATTTGTATTTAATTCACTTTTTACTAATTATTCTTATGTTTTCAATTATTTTTGTTATGTTTTGTTGTATTTATGTTTTTTTTTATATTTTTAAATTTCATTCCATGCATTTTTTTTTACTAAAGTACTAAACCCGATTACGAAGGTATAATTTTTACCACACACACACGCGCGCGCGCGAACAAGCTTAGCCACCTTTCTCTGTCTGTCTGTCTGTCTGTCTCTCTCTCTCTCTCTCTCTCTCTCTCTCTCTCTCTCTCTCTCTCTCTCTCTCTCTCTCTCTCTCTCTCTCTGAATTAAAAATTGTTAAACCATGAAGTGATTTCCACTTTGTGCCAGTTATCAGTTGTGTAGACTCTCCGACTGTTGTGAAGAGTAAACAGTGGACTAATTAAGAAAGAAACTAACACTTTATTTTACATCTAAGAGATAATGAGAAGAGTAATGTGGGGGACCCACATCACGTGATACGTCCTGATGGCGAACTAATGAATTCCCGGCAAGTACAACAAATTTAGAAAACTATGTTTAACAGTTTTTATGTAAGTGGTACTTAATGGCACTAAATTTATCGTGAGTGAAAATGGCACTATAGTCACAACTTGAAAACAAAGTTTGTTAAGCGTTTTGTAAAACAAAACTGTGCATTGTTTCTCTTTTTACGGTGATCGCAGGTGGGACATTAAGTATTGTAAGAAAATCTTGTTGATAAGAGTGATCGCAAGTGGTACTGTTGCAAGTGGGAAGGCCCCGTTCAGGCACATCGGGGATACAACGATAATCTCCCGCTCCTCTCCTGTTTTCCCGTACATATTTGCTTTTACGTATCCTGACATGTAATAATAAAATACTCTTCACCTCTAAGTGGGAAGACATATTTTCTAGTGGTTGAAGGCAAGTATATAGGCTAAGTATTCTTGGTTCCACAGTCGGCTGAGACAGTGGGCGAGATAGGGAAATACATGGGTTTTACTCTTATGGGTTTTACATTCGCTACTATTACGCGACTTGAAAACATTGACCGATTAAAATGAAGTACTAGATAAGTCTACAAAATGTATACAGTATTAATAGTATTTTAATTCTTCATATTTTGGTATATTTTAAATACATTTATCCTACAACATAAATCGGTAAAAATAAGAAAAACCTAATAAAACCATCGCACGCTCGATTTTGTGCGTATTAAAATATACGGTACTGTTCTTACGCTAGATGCTCTTGCTCCTTACCAATATTTTTTTCGTACATGTAGTCCAGATCACGAGCACGATGTACATGCCATTTAAATTTAATAATATCCTTCTCAAAAAAAAAAAAAAAAAATTTCAATCAAATTTTAATATTTTTCAGTCGTGAAGGGGTAAAAAGTAGTATGCGAGAAACGTTTTCCCTATTCAAGATAGACTAATACATTAAGCGAGCGATTTGTACAGAAAGATTCAAGTTTAATTTTGATTTAACTTTCAGTGCTCTACCTGTATTGGTTTCCAAATTATTGAGGGAACCGCACACATATACTGCGTACCGCCGCACGTTCGTTTCCCGTGTTTATCATCCTGTGATAATCACGACCTGTTTCAACTAACGCACTGTAGTGTAACAGAAATCGTTAGAAATACATTTCTTGTAATTTAAGACATAAAACAGTAAATCTCGTCCGCAGAATTTAGGAAATCGTAAATTGAAATAGTTTATTTAATAAATACAAATAATTATTACTTGAAGCAACGTATATAACGTGTATAGCTTTGTAAATGAAATAAACCATATAATAGAAAAAAGAAATAAAACCCAAAGCAATCGTAACATCAAAATAGTAAGAGACATACAAAATAGAATAAAAGACAACTGCAAAGACAGACGAAGATGAGTATCCGCTGTTATCCCGTTCTAGTCAAGCTTGTACTAGTATTTTATTAACAGTTCGAGCCTCTCTTTCTCTATCTGGCCGGCATGACGTATAATCGTCACATTGTTTGATAACAATGAGACTCAATTTACATATTGGTAGAAGAGAAATGAGAGAGAGAGAGTGAGACAGAAAGCAACGCAAATAAACAGGCGCAGTTGGCAATATTGTTAACAGCAATAGTTTATACGTCATTTTATTACATTTATTAACTCGGCAACGTGCGAGCGTTCCTATGGCTGTCTCACTGACGTGTCTAACTAAACCCCATTGTTCCAGTTATTCTACGTAATGAGTATTTTGAATAGTTAATCGCACATCGGAACATTCAAACTTTCCGTTCGATTGAGCAGCAGTTGTTTGATAAATTGTTATTTCTGGTAAATAATTTTTCGGCACTGTGCACGTCGGTGCGTTGACTCGCCGTCCGACCTTGTTCAGTCGAGTGTGACAGACGTTCTTTTATTATAATTTGGTCATTTTTTGCAAGGCTATACATTTTTTCACAAATTTTCGTAGTTAACGCGTAGTAGATATTAGCGCGGAAGCAACTTTTCTTTTTATACTTTATTTATTTATTTTTTTTAATACATTACTTAATAGAAAATTTTATTTATAGTTAACTATTCTTTTGTTACCGGTATATTGATTTTGGGGCGTAAAAAATTGCTAGTATTTTTCATAATTTTTTTTAGATTTCGTAATTTCTTTTTGTTCGTCTTAGCGTGTCCGGTTCGCGGATAATTTTTAAAGACAAGTTATGACGATATAAATCATCTACATAAAGAAGTTCGTGGAACTGTCAGCGGATTTAATCATCATCATAAAGGTTTGTATATTTGTACACATGTTAATGACTTCATTTCTGTCTACAGTTGTTGTATCTGAATGTCCTATGTTTTCTATCACTTTGTTCATCTTATCCTCATGTTCCTTAGGTCTGCCTTCTTCTTCTTCTTCTTCGTACAAGATTGCAATCTGTGACGTTTGTGTACGTTTATTCCTCTCCGTCTATGACGTGTTCCGGATCACAATAATCTCTTTATTTTTAGTGCGATGAGAATTTCTTCTACTGAAAGTTTTTACTACATTATTTCGTTTTAATTGTATTAGTAAAGTTAATGAAGTGTGATTTACTTTAGTTTATTGCATACATACATACATATCCGGCACTACAGTCCAGGATGGACCTTGGCCTCACTAATGATCCCCCTCCAGACAGTCCGATCATGTGCCTTGGTCTTCCACGACCCGACACCCATCCTAGTCAGTTCTTCTTCCAAGTCGCCTTGCCACCGTTTCCTTGGCCTGCCTCGTCTTCTGCGCTCATCTATATGCCCATTCATTATCCTTTTGGGGAGTCTTTTAGCATTGTTTCTACATGCCCTATCTAGCTGATTCTTCAGGACTTTATAAATCGCACGATATCTCCCTGTTTTAGAACGGAGTCTATTTTTTATTAGATCTGATCCTGCATTCTCCATTACAACATACTGGTCCGAAGATTCTTCTCTTTTTCCTTCAAAAGTACTCGGAGCCTTCTCAACTGCTCTCAGTCTCCAGGTTTCGGAACCGTAGCCTATGTCACTACAGGCCTGATCATTGCTCTGTACAGTCGATTACTACAGCTAATATTTTAAAAAATTAATGTTGATTTTTCAAGGTCTGTTAATCTGTGTAATCTAGTTATCTACTAATCGCGTTTTAACATTGTGTGTGTGTGTGTGTGTGTGTGTGTGTGTGTGTGTGTGTGTGTGTGTGTGTGTGTAGCACCATCTACCATTACTCATAACGAAACGTGTGCACGAGATATAATATAGAGATATAATGCGATACAGATTTTGAGAGAATATACAGGGGGAAAGTTTTAAAAATATTGATCAAAGTATGTAGAACCATAAAATTATCCTAATATCCAGTTCATGACGCATTTCTGCGGCTATTGTTTGATTCAGAAATGTATGTAAACGTCTTTTTCAAAAAAAAATATATGAAAAAAAGATATGAAAGTTACGAAATTGCTTAATGTTACCGCTTTCGTAAAGTTACGAAACCACGTGAAACCGCTTTGAGTGCTATCATCTGACGACACTAAGGGGATCCGCCACCAACTAAATTCTGCCTCCAACTTGTCCTTCCACCTACTTATCAGTTCCAATCATCCATTATTAGCTCTCCTCCTCCTCCTCCTCCTCCTCCTCCTCCTCCTCCTCCTCCTCCTCCTCCTCCTCCTCCTCCTCCTCCTCCCCACCCCTCCTCCACTCCTCCTCCTCCTCCTCCTCCCCTGGATTAGGTTGTATAAACCTGTTCCGGCATCAATCTCATCCTCGGATGACCCACGTCTCTTCTACCAATAGCTTTATAATTCAGTGCGCTTTCGGCAATCGATCCTCTGTCATCCTTTGCAGATGATCCCACCATTGTCTTCTGTAAATTGAAATATTTTCATTTATGTCCTTTACTTCGAGTTATGCTCTGATATCTTCATTCCTTATTCTATCTTGCAATGCATAATTTAAAGTATTTCGAAGAAACTGCATTTCAGCACTCTGAATCTTGCCGCTTTCCTTTTTTGTCATGACCCACCCCTCACTTCTAAAACTATCTACCCTCTCAAATTCACTACCATTAACTTCAATTTTGGGGATTCTTTCTTCTCAGACACCCGCGTTACACGCTTCTCAGATCTGCTTCACGTAATTTAACCCGCTTGGGATTATTACTGATATCACTACAAGTACTAATAAACTCTTCAAGAACGTGTCTTGGCGTTAAAGCGGTGTAAAGAAAACCACTTCGTAGAAATATCAGTAGGTGTACAAATAAAAGTATTTTCAATCTGCGTTTGCACTGGATCGATGAATTCTAAAATGGTAATCGAGCGATGATGTTAATGTCTTTTTAATCGTTTAAAACTGAGTTTCATTTGCTTTTATGACTTGACTCACGCGTATCCCGGTAAACAGCCGTGAGTATTTCATCAGCAGTAATCCTCTGTTTATGTCCTTTTTATGTTTACGTCGGTCATATTTCTAAACATTAAAGCAGAAACGTTATGCATCTTAATGTATAAGTCGTTGAAGCTGATATACGGTCGCTCGGTGAAACATTCCAGAACGTTTTATCGGAGGATTACTAACACATCGAAACGATTAATATTGTTTCTATATTATTAGAGTACCAGTCGCGTGTTAGTATATATATATTTTTTTAGCTTTTTTTATTGCATCTTTACATGCCTCTGTTCACTTGTTTATGCGTTTTCAGGTCGTATGTCCCGTCTTCAGTACCATCTACGTATTATTTCGTTAAAAGTTAAAATTAAATTTGAGGAACATGAAACATTAAGAAGGTTTGAAGGAGGGACCATAAGATGTGTTTATGGCCCGGTTAAAGAAGACGACGAATGGAAAATAAGAAATAAGCAGGAGACAGATGAGATATTGAATCACGAAGACACTGTAATGTTTATAAAAGTTACAACGGTTAGGTCACCCAGATGGATGGATTGATGATCAGCGTATGCCAAAGAAAATTATGAAGACGCAGGTCTATAAACGGTGATAGAGGGGCCGACCTAGAATAAGATGGTCGGATAATGTGGTAGAAGATCTCCGAAGAATGGATGTCAGGGGTTTCACTGAGATGGCAATGGACAGGAGACTTTCGTGAAGGAGCCACGGATCACGTTGGGCTGTAGTACAGATAGAAGAACAGTGGCGTGACGTGGGTAGATAACGGCTGTTGCCAGTTGTGTTAGGCCTTAAACTTAGCCTAAAAATTAATTCGAATTTTTTCTAGTACGGGTTATTCTTTTTAGAGCCAAAATACTTTTTTTATGTATATCATTTGGTGACAGAAGAAGATGGTCCCGGTTCAACGTAATCTGACTCCATTATACTAATGCACATTAATCTTGCAATTCGGCCATAGTTAAAAATGTCACTATTAACATTGAAAATGTTTATAAGGACGTTTCGCACATTTGAAAACGACCGCTGGTGCGTGATCGAAAATGGGAACCGGTGAGTTTCCATAGAAACTACTTCTTTGTTGTCAATAACGTAGTACACATATAAAACTTCGCTTATGAATGCGACTACATTTAACTTATAATCTGTACATTGGTAAATGAAGAATGAATTCATTGATTGGTGAACGAAGAATGAATTCATTGATTGGTGAATGAACATAAATATATATATATATATATATTTTTTAGATTTATTGAAGCATTTTCAATGCCCTTCTCTGTGCATTGCATTTGTGCAATGCCTATACATTTTTTTTATAAATATCTGCTCTGTCAGTACAGCGCACATCAGTTTCTCATCTGGCAAAATTATGAAAAATTGATTTTAAGATTTTTGTGATTGAAAAAAATACATTCTTTCCTGTTTATAACTTCGTAACTACCTCGTCCGCGGCACGTTCGATAGCACGAGGATTGTTGAATAGAAACACGTTTGATCTGCCCAGCCGTGACTTCTTCGCCATGGCAACGGGATTCATTTGTTTATATTGTCTGTTTAAGTACTAGTGACGCATCTGTCAAATATATTTGCAGTATGCTCTCTTCTAAGAGTTGTGACTGGGTTGAAAAATGGCATCTATGATAGAAAATCCGTCCAAAGAAAATCTGCATGCCGTTATTCTGTTTTTGGCCGCTGAGGGGCGTCAGCCAATGGAAATTTATACGAGAATGAAAACTGTATATGGTGACTATAGCTATTCTCATACGGCAGTGGTTGAATGGTGTAATAAATTTCGACATGGAAGAGAATCCACTAAAGGTTTGGCCCGTCCCAGACCTGCACGTGTTGCAGCGTCAGATGAAAATTTGAGACAGCTGGAAACTGCTTTATGCGCAAATAGGCGCATCAAAGTTAGAGAACTTTCTCAGATGTTGAGCATCAGCGTGAGAGCTGTTCATTCCATCATTCATAGTCTTGGCTATCACAAAGTTGCTGCTCAGTGTATTCCACGACTGCTTACTGATGAGCAGAAAAATTTGCGTTCGGTCTTATCATTATACCATTTGATGCGCTATCAACAACAAGGTAATGCCTTCTACACCAAATTGTTGCCGGTGATGAGTCTTGGTGTTATCACTATGAACCAGAATCCAAACGTCAGAGTGTGCAGTGGAAGCATGCACAATCTCCGTAGGCGAAAATATGTCGGTCCCAACCTTCGGCAGGAAAAGTAATGGTGACCGTATTTTTTTATTATCAGGGTGTGCTGATCTTAGACTTTAAAGACCCTGGTGTCAACATCAACGCTGAGCGATATGCAGACAGCTTACAACGCTTAAGGGTCAACATCAAGAATAAACGTCCCGGGAAGCTCACAAATGGTGTCATTCTTCTGCATGATAATGCTCGACCCCATGTAGCTCAGACGATTCAAGATCTGCTTGGTCGTATGAAGTGGGAAGTCTTACAACATCCACCTTACATTCCCGACTTGTCCCCATGCGATTATGTTTTTGGCCCTTTAAAGAAATCACTAAAAGGACGGCGGTTCAAATCGGACGCTGAGGTAGAATTTGCTGTTAGCGAATGGTTCTGCAAACAGCCGCATAAATCAGCAGGGAATCTACAGATTAGTGCAACAGTGGGACTCATGCCTTAATGTTAATAGAGACTTCTTTAAAAATTGTTGAATAAAAAATGCTTTACAGCCTCTAAACGTGTTTCTATTGAACAATCCTCGTATTTAAAAATATTTCTTAAAATATACTCGTCAATTCATAAAGTGGGAGTGACACGCCGTGCAAATTTTCCATACAAGCACGTTTGTACCCAACACGGGTAAGTAAGCCTAAAGGGACTTGATTCATGGTGTAACGTCTTTTCGCCGCGTTACAAATCCAGGGAACCCCTCGTAATTAAACTCCGTTAATTAGATGGGCTGCCTACGTTGTAACAGAATTGATCACAAATAATTAATATAACAAATTACTTACTAACTGTGTAAGGAAACAATGGCAATGTATACAATTGATTTAAGCACTCCTCATATGGGTGTAACAAGAAGACTTCTCTTTATTTAACATTTAAAAACATTTACTGACAGATCCCATGACATTACTAATTCAATTATTAAATTATTTGAAAGGTTTCTTTAAACTTTGGGATCAAACTTGATTCTATATAGCTATACCTTGGATCCGGGTCAACTTTCTGTATTTCTGTAGTTAAGACTTTTAACTATACTCATTTCATGATATTAGCTTGCAAGACTTTCTTTTATTCAACCATTGGAAGAATGGTATTATTGCTTGAATTATATTACTCTACATTAGCATATAAACTGTTACAACGTATGAAGTTAGAATAGTTACATGAAATTCTTAGATTTAATTTATAAGTCTTTACAAAGTTAATAGTTTATGAAAAGTCTCTTTCAAGATGTGTTGTGTAACAAATATTAGTAACCCTCGATAGACAGGCTATCGAGTCACCTTTTAATTGGTATGCTGAAGACTCGTCCTGGGGTATCCGTCGTGGGAAACAGGAACAGCTACGTCGTCATCTCGGTCAGGTCTTCCTCAGTAAAGCGCTCCAAAGTTCGCAGGTTGAACAATATGTTGTGTAGATATCTATGATGATCTTGTAGATTCTCGGATGTCCTGATCTGCATATTCTGTCACGTGCAGTAGAGTTTGTGGCTTCTGATAGTTCACATCTCCGGGTATGACTTTGGAATTGTTGTTATTTGTTGAAGCACGAAGTCATCTTGTGTTACACTCCTTTTTTACGTTTCGATTTTTTTACTTTAAATTTCTTGTCTATTTACATGACTATATTAATTAACACATCCAGATGCTTTAAACAGCTACATCTGGTACACCATCTTAAGGTGAGACAAAATGTAGTTAACATATTTTAAGCGCACAGCTCCTACGTCTATACTGTACGAAGTCACCATTGCAAGAGAGAGAGATTCCGCTCCCTTCGCCTGGTACTGGGCAAAAGTTAGTGGGACAATTTCCGCGCGAGAATATAGTTCCTAACTATATTTAAGTTAACATTTTTATTTATACAAACTATCCCTAAACAAATATACATAATTTAAATCAGTTGTTTTAGCGACTATTTATGTCTTCAGATTTTTTAATTATTAACATTAGTTTTTTTTATCTTATTCTAACTCACACAAGACTCGGAAAACATGTCGAGTCTGGAATCAACAGGACAGCGCCTGCTTACAAGCAAAGGGTTAAATACGATATTAATAACTCTTTACAATTTATCTTTTTATTAGAGTATCTTCTAAATAACTAATTAATTACTGCTTCCTCTCATACTGAGTACATACAGGTATTTTATATTAATACAGTGAGATTTAAATGGCTTAAGAGCTCGCAAACTTAATTTTTTTTTTAATTTTTATTTTCTTGATTATTTCTTTTATTTAAATCGTCACATACTCCACCGCTTAAATTGCACGCTACGGTTAAGCTTTTTGAGTCTAACTCACTATTGGGCACTGGGATATTGAATGGGGTTAGTGTGTGTAATTTCTTTCACATAGTTGTCGTACATAGTTATTACCTATAGTTACAACACAGTACACTTTATATTCTTATGAACTACCTTTTTTTTTTTTACATACTATTTACACTAAATATTTACACAATTAAAACACAAAACTCTTTCTTATCTCTATCACTTAATTTTACTACCGGTTTTTGTTTGTCTTACTCTCTCTTCTATAGAGTAACTTTCTAAATCTTTACTATTTAGAATTCTATCTTTTCTTCTGTGAGTCCTATATAACTCATGTAGTTAATGAGTGTTAGTACCCATCTAGTTAATTCATTAATGTTAGTACCCATTCATTAATGCATGCTTCGCAGAACTGGAACTCAGGTTGATCAGGCCTCGTTTCCAAACTCTACGTTTTACATTTCTTACGTGGATTCAGAAATATAATTTTCTTTACTGCCTAGTATTCCCTTTTCTTTTTGGGTTATACTATACCGTCACTTCTTCTTATACAACTTTAGTTGCGAAATATGCGTTCTCCGCACATATTTCTGAGTTGCAGGTTCGCACAGGGCTACTGTAACTGGAGTTAGGTACTTTTGGATTTGGTAAGGGCCACACCATCTGAATGATAGTTTCGAGGTGGTCTTATCAATCGCACTACTAATGGGGTGAGTCTTGTACATTACTAAGTCACCTACTTGGTACCTGACTGAGTTGCTATGATTACCTTTCTCGTGGTATCTTCTGGATTTTTCCAAGCTTGCTCTCACGTTAGAGCGGGCTTTGTTCCATATTCGCTTTATCTGCTTATCCGTTATTTGCGGAGGCAGCAGATCGTGTATATTC
This sequence comes from Magicicada septendecula, assembly GCA_034769895.1. Taxonomy (NCBI): domain Eukaryota; kingdom Metazoa; phylum Arthropoda; class Insecta; order Hemiptera; family Cicadidae; genus Magicicada; species Magicicada septendecula. Next base: position 287,525,293 of record CM068376.1, read on the forward strand.
CATCTTGTGGACAAAGGGTGGTTTGGTCGATACTTGTATAGTAACTCGAACGGGGTCGACTTGTGACCTTCGTGGTAAGCTGAATTAAAAGCGTATTGAATCCAGGATAGATTTTGGTCCCACGACGTGTGATCGTTCGCATGATAGGCGATTAGCGCAGATTTGAGGTTTCGTAGATACCTTTCAGCAATATTGCCTTGCGGTCGATACTCTGTAGTGGTTATATGGTCTATCCCTAACTTGAAACACATATTCCTAAATTCTTTTGCTTTAAACTGCGGGCCGTTATCAGATACTATACGTACTGGAGTACCGTAATCTTTAAATAATCTTTCCTGTAGTATTTTAACTGTTGTCGACGCTAATGCTCGTCGCATGGGATACATCCAAACAAATTTGGTGAACGAATCTACACATATCAGTAACATGGTATTTCCTGATTTGGATCGTGGATACGGACCTGAGAAATCTAGATAAAGTTTCGAAAAAGGGGTCTTCGGGATTTCTGATATCAATTGGCTTACTTGAGTATTTCTGGCGGGTTTGCTAAGGGCGCATAATGAACATTTCTTTACGAAGGTAGCTATTTCGCAGTTCATATTGTTCCAATGATATTCCTTTCGAATACGATGTATCGTCTTATTGATTCCCATATGGGCTCCTATGGTAGATGAATGGAAGTATTCCATTAGCATGGGCTTAATTACATCCGGGGCTATTATTCTTAATTCCTTTCCGTCTCTTATTTTGAGACACAGTACATTCTTACTCAATACGTACTTCTCGGATTTAATACCTTGGGTAAGTTGTTCTATAATAGGCTTCAGTAAGGGGTCTTGTTGTTGATATAGGGCAATGTTTGTAAAGGCAAGGGGGAATTCAGTAATTACGGCGTTCGCACTTGCTATTTCCGGCTTCACTATGTTTTCGGAAGTTTTAGTGGGTGACTGGAACATACGGGACAGGGTATCGGCGACTACATTTTGAGTACCTTTAATATGCTGCACTCTGAATTTGTAGCAGTTTAATTTCAATATCCATCTGCCAATTCGTCCTAATTGTTTAGGGTGATTCAATAACCATGATAACGCCTGATTGTCGGTTTCTAAAAGAAATTCTTTATGTTCTAGGAAGGGTTTAAACTTTTCGAATGCAAAAACAATTGCTAAACATTCCAATTCATATGCAGAATACTTTCTTTCTTGATCGCTCAGTGTTCGTGATGCATAACTAATTGGTAGTCTACAGTTATCTATCTCTTGGTATATCACTGCACCTAACGCTACACTGGAACTGTCGGTTTGCACGACGAATGGTTTTGTGAAATCAGCTAATTGCAAAACTGGGGGAGATATAATGCTTTCTTTAAGTTGCTCAAACGCGTTTTGATGTATTGAGCTCCATTCGAACTTTGTTCCCTTCTTTTGTAAGGAGTTTAGGGGTGCTGCTATTTCGGCAAGATGGGGAATATATTTGTGGAAATAATTCACCATACCTAAAAATCGGGCTATACCTTTTGCATCTCGTGGGGGTGCAAATTCTCTAATAGCACGGGTACGTTCGGGATCAATGCTTACCTTTCCATTCGCTTTCACTATGTGTCCTAAGAAAGAAAACTGAGGGACAGCAAAACTTACCTTATTTGGGTTCACCGTTAATCCTGCTCTTAGTAAACGAGATAACACTTCACGCAAATGTCTGAGATGTTGTTCCATTGATTCACTGTATATTACGATGTCGTCCAAATAGTGGTACACATATTTAAATTTAATGTCGTGAAATATCTTCTCCAACAGTCTACTACATACGGAACTTCCTTGAGATATTCCAAAGGGTACCCTAGTAAATTGGTACAAGTTAAAAGGAACTGCAAACGCGGTTCGGTTAGACGTTTGGATTCTTCTGAAAGAGGTATTTGGTGAAAAGCTTGATTTAGATCCATTACCGTAAAAACCATTGCTTTAGTAAAATAATGAAACGCACTATGGATGTCTGGAAGAGGGATTGATTCAAATTCTATTCTTTTATTTAATTGCCTGTAGTCTACAACTAGTCGGTGTTTATCTGGTCCTTTCGGTACTAAAAAGGAGGGTGAAGAATATGGGGACGTAGAGGGTTCTATGACTCCTTGATCCAATAACTTATTGATATGGTTTCGCATGACTTCCATCTTGGGAGGCGACAACTTGTACGGGGGTAGTCGTATTACTTTCTGATCACTCAGATTAATTTTATACTCTATTAGGTCCGTCAGTCCTAGTTTTGGTGTAAGAACCGAGGAAAATTCTTTTATTAGTTTTACTATTTTGACTCTATCTCTTCGTTCTAGGTGAGATAAATCTGAATCTTGGTGTATTACATGTGCAGTAGATGAACAACGTTTATCTTCATTACTATCAAATTTATGTTTTCTTGCACGGTCAAATCTGAAATAAAATTCTCGCTCGTAGATGTCAAGAATCATTCCTGTCTTACTAATAAAATCTGCACCTAATATTAAATCAGGTCCTAATTCTTTACATACTAACATTGTAAATATCCAACTTAGGTTTTTTATTTTAACCTTAACGGTAATGCTCAGGTTTATATTTATTTTACGTTTATCAGCGGTAGCACACTTTATATTCACAGGTTGGTTCCGTTTTACTAGATGATGTTTAGCTAACATGTCCGCTAATTCTTGGCTGATTAAGCTTCTACTAGATCCCGAATCAATTAAGGCGATGGGGGATGTAACGCCTAAGTCGACTCGTATTAATGGTAGTAGATTTTTTTTCCATTTACATCTATTAATCGCATTACACTTTTCACGAAATTCTCGCACATAGGGGTCGATATCTTTCGCACCTTCTTTGTTTTTCACTTGGTTACAGAATAATTCATTCTTATTATTATTACTGGTTTCTTGTAGTTTACCCAATTTTGAGTAGCTGCGGAAGACACAGGTTTTCGGGTCTCCCTGCCTTACATGTTTTTTGAATTGGGGTTATTCCGTTCCAATGGCTTACTTTTGCACTCTCTTCTTATGTGCCCATATTTGCCACAATTATAACAGGTGGGTTTTCTGCGAGGTGGGTACTTGGTTTCCGCTTTATCTGGGTTTACAGTTAACTTACCAGCTTTGCGCACATGGTGAGGTCTACTAGAAACTTGTCTTTCATACGAGGTTGTTACATCAGGCAGTAGTGCTCGCAATTGATGTCTATTAGTTCCAGAGGTTTTCATTGCTTCTCTATTTTGATCTGAGTACCATACATTTGAAGAATGGATACTGCACTGTTCTAGATCAGCAATTGTATTGGGTCTATTCATCAATGATAGTCGAGATCTTTCTTCAGGTGACACGCCTATTAAAATGGTGTCCACCAGTTGTGTTTCATTCCAGCTTACACGTAGTAGTCGAGAGGACTCCCTAATATCGGAGATGTAGTGAGCTAATCTCTCCTGATGTCCTTGTACTCGGAGTACTGTCTTCCTTTTTATTTCCTCATAGATGCCGGTGGGAATAAAGTATTTTATTAAAGAGCTATGTAGCTCTTCTACTGGGAAAGTAGAGGTTAGGGCTTCTAGCACACGATTTTTTAACGGGGGTTTACACTTTGGTAACAGAACTTGTAAAATTTGCCAGTCATTCAGCTGCTGTAGATCCTTTATCTGAAGAAGATAACTAATACATGTTAGTAACTTGGAAACATTTAAACCATCTGTATATGGGATTTCGGTTAAAATCTTCTCCACAGGGTGAGTCATTTTTCCGTATAGATCTGCGTTATAGTTCATAGGGGTAATTCCTCGATGAGGGTGATTAGATTCATTGGGGGTGTTGGTCAATTCATTATTTCCGGGACGAAACTGAAAATGCTCGGGAGGAGGGACATTTACATCTGTATCAGTTTTTTGTTCTGGGTTCGCTTGCACTTGCGATACGATAGGTGAGTTCCGATCCGAGTTAGGCGGAGGTAAACCAGTGGTGGGGGATTGTACTGGGGAGATGTGTAATTTCATTAATGATTTCTCTATTTCGTCCATCCTGAATGAGTCGGATTTTCGTCTTAAATCGTTGATAATTGAAGGTAAGCGGCGTAGAGCTTCGTCTGCTAGCTTTTGTACATCAACGGGTATTTCTGTGAGATTCGCCCAGATCGACAAATTTTTTATTCGCCTGGTTAAATGCTCTATTCTCTGGGTAGTCCGCAAAATGTTTGCCGGAGATTTCTCGTCTTGGAGTGTTTGAGACAATAAGTATAGTTCACTATACTTGGCATTACAAATTTCTTTCTCGCTTTCATAATCGAGTTGGCTTAGATTGTTTAATTGCACGGGCGCATCAAATCCACATTCGCGAATTGCACTTCGTAATTCCGCGACTGTTACATCAGCATGGGGTAGTCCACGCAAAAGGGCTTCGTAAGACAGCTCGTCTTTTAATAACAAATCCGGGTTAAATTGGGCCATTTTGTTCTAACACATTAGCACGTACTTAAAATTAATACTAATATATTACATATACATATAATAAATTCATAAGTAATAAATTTACACAAATTAGAAAAGAACAATTTCTCTTCTAAGGGAGAGACAGAAATCACACACACATATCTTTCAAGGTTAAATAGCCGATCAGCTGTTTACTGGAATGTAGGTCAGAGGGTGGCCTACATATTTAGTTAACGAAGGAGGGTTGAGCGTGTCAGTGAGAAAAGGGGTTTTACTCTTATTGTTCTCCACAATGCGACTGAATAACACAACTACTGTATACGTACTCTGAACCGATATAAACACGAGAGAAGGGGAGCGCAATCTTATGCAATACATTTATTATTACTACGCTTGGCAAACACTTTGGCTCCGTTCATTCATAAACTTTTCTCAATTAGATAATTACTTATTTTGTTCACAAGTTTTAAATCACGAACTTCTACTTAATTACTTTATTATTATTAACAAAGTTATTTTTAATCAAATTTTTTTTTTTTAACACATACTAGTGTATGTAAGCTAGATAGTTTGACATACACTGTGCAGAATGATTCAGGAAACAACAGGTCATAGATTGTCGTAAACAAACCTGTTACAGATTGTTCGGTTGACCAAAATTGTTATGCTTGGTCACAATTGATGTATGCAAGTACTTACATCGAATTATGCAGGTTCCTACTGACCTATAGAATGCAAAAGCTACATGCATTGTATGACGCTAAGGATATTTTACTTATACATACTACCATCTACGTAACTTAATACACTATTAAATATGTTTTGAACATTACATTTATTAAAGTAACTTTCTGAGTGCATATATCAATATTATATATTTAGTTATTGATCATACAATTTATCCACGCATAGTGAATGCAATTTTGTTTGTGACACTATATACACAATTAAAACTCTTTCCTTTGTTTCCTTTATTTTTTGAATGACGCAATTTTGTTTGCTTAAAACACCTTTATAAAATTTAGCAGAGTGGCGCACTTTTGTAACGTCTTTTCGCCGCGTTACAAATCCAGGGAACCCCTCGTAATTAAACTCCGTTAATTAGATGGGCTGCCTACGTTGTAACAGAATTGATCACAAATAATTAATATAACAAATTACTTACTAACTGTGTAAGGAAACAATGGCAAGGTATACAATTGATTTAAGCACTCCTCATATGGGTGTAACAAGAAGACTTCTCTTTATTTAACATTTAAAAACATTTACTGACAGATCCCATGACATTACTAATTCAATTATTAAATTATTTGAAAGGTTTCTTTAAACTTTGGGATCAAACTTGATTCTATATAGCTATACCTTGGATCCGGGTCAACTTTCTGTATTTCTGTAGTTAAGACTTTTAACTATACTCATTTCATGATATTAGCTTGCAAGACTTTCTTTTATTCAACCATTGGAAGAATGGTATTATTGCTTGAATTATATTACTCTACATTAGCATATAAACTGTTACAACGTATGAAGTTAGAATAGTTACATGAAATTCTTAGATTTAATTTATAAGTCTTTACAAAGTTAATAGTTTATGAAAAGTCTCTTTCAAGATGTGTTGTGTAACAAATATTAGTAACCCTCGATAGACAGGCTATCGAGTCACCTTTTAATTGGTATGCTGAAGACTCGTCCTGGGGTATCCGTCTTGGGAAACAGGAACAGCTACGTCGTCATCTCGGTCAGGTCTTCCTCAGTAAAGCGCTCCAAAGTTCGCAGGTTGAACAATATGTTGTGTAGATATCTATGATGATCTTGTAGATTCTCGGATGTCCTGATCTGCATATTCTGTCACGTGCAGTAGAGTTTGTGGCTTCTGATAGTTCACATCTCCGGGTATGACTTTGGAATTGTTGTTATTTGTTGAAGCACGAAGTCATCTTGTGTTACACTCCTTTTTTACGTTTCGATTTTTTTACTTTAAATTTCTTGTCTATTTACATGACTATATTAATTAACACATCCAGATGCTTTAAACAGCTACATCTGGTACACCATCTTAAGGTGAGACAAAATGTAGTTAACATATTTTAAGCGCACAGCTCCTACGTCTATACTGTACGAAGTCACCATTGCAAGAGAGAGAGATTCCGCTCCCTTCGCCTGGTACTGGGCAAAAGTTAGTGGGACAATTTCCGCGCGAGAATATAGTTCCTAACTATATTTAAGTTAACATTTTTATTTATACAAACTATCCCTAAACAAATAAACATAATTTAAATCAGTTGTTTTAACGACTATTTATGTCTTCAGATTTTTTAATTATTAACATTAGTTTTTTTTTTATCTTATTCTAACTCACACAAGACTCGGAAAACATGTCGAGTCTGGAATCAACAGGACAGCGCCTGCTTACAAGCAAAGGGTTAAATACGATATTAATAACTCTTTACAATTTATCTTTTTATTAGAGTATCTTCTAAATAACTAATTAATTACTGCTTCCTCTCATACTGAGTACATACAGGTATTTTATATTAATACAGTGAGATTTAAATGGCTTAAGAGCTCGCAACCTTAATTTTTTTTTTAATTTTTATTTTCTTGATTATTTCTTTTATTTAAATCGTCACAATGGTGCAAATACAATACGTCGCTACGAAGGCTACGTAGCCAGTTTAAACTATAAACTGAACGTGTAAAGAATGCCTCCTTGTTGGGCATACACAAAATCAAAACATGTGGAACAGGTTCCCTGGAAACGTGTTTGTTGAGATAAATTGATTACAGTTTGAGAGAGACATGCGATGCGTACAATAGGAGAAACACAATTATGAAGTGATACAGAGTATTGTGATAATACAGAGGTAATACAAGAGTAGATCCGTGTTATGGATAGACAGCGAGAGGAAGAGAAAACAGAGGGAGTGTGGTATACTAGCCAAAGTATTTTTTTATTTATTGGGTCCTTCAGTCTTCAACTGCTTTGTACCCTCCCCGCATATTACCGTGGTGCGTGTGTTACGAAGTCTCTCACAGGTATATGGGACCTACAGTTTAACGCCGGATCCGAACAGCATAGTTGGGCAGGGTTTATACTAGGCAGGATACCTCTCGCTGGTTTCCCATCGCCTTGCGAGGGGGAACGATCGTATCAAAATCAGGTGGTCCCGGCGGGAATCGAACACTCAAAGACAAAGTATGAAAGTAGTAAAAAGAAAACTACATGAGGAAATGTCTAGAGTGTCAGACCGTCGATCTGATAGTCCAGGACTCCACTAAACGTTAATTTTCTAATGTTTAACGACGATTCCCGTGAGCACAATATTTTTACTGTATAGGCTATGCAGTATTTCAACCTAAACCATAAAAACCGAAGATCCGTTTACTTTTTTTCGTGGTTTGTATTTATAAAAGTTTATAAATTTATAATTTTTTATTATTTTTTATTATCTAGATTTTTTAAATTACACTCAGCACTGTAGCCTTTCTCTCGTATGTCGAGTATTTATAGATTTTATGTTGCAAAAATGCAGAGAGAAATATTTTTTACACAATTGTGTTTAATGTTAAACGCGAAAAAATATACTTTCAAAAGCTAATAGCTTAAAAGAACATGTTTCGTACATTTGTCATCGCAGAGTGGGTGATTCAGCGTCACCTTAAGACAAATTTAATGGCATCAGTAGGCAGTTGTTAAAAACGGTGCATAGAGTTACACAGGAGAGCGTCAGTTATCCGAACAAATTGGATATACGAAAGGTTAGTTCGGATATACGAAAATTCAGATGCCTGAACGCTTACAAAATTAATAATACAATATACTACAATATGAGGTATGTTGCACACAATGTTTAAAATATGTTTCAGTTCTGTAAATACTGACTTTCTGTTTGTTTTTTTTTATATATGTTTATTTTACGCAACATACAATTATCACAGTCAACGTAAAAAATAAAAGTTACAGTAAAATGTTACGTTTAATAACGAAATGTTTTGAAAACGTATGTATACGTATTTAATGTATAATTAGAAAATATTAATTAGAGAATTAATAATTGTTTGTCGTTTACGATTTTGTCCGAATCAATTTTATTTGCGTTCTTTTAATTTTTTTTGCGTTTCACTTAATACATACATTGACGTTTATCCTTTACTTTTTATATTAATATATTTATAGTCGTTCAAATGGTCATTTTTAGGAACTACGTTTCATTTAAAAGTTATATGCTTGTGCTTATATGAATATTTTTGCTATTTATATTAATATTTGTGTAGCTTGTTTCAACAAAATTGTGCGCTAAATTTTCAGACGCCTATTCGGCCATTGACTTGGCAAACGGACTGGCGTAATGCAACACGGCTCGTAAAATAAAAATAATAAGTTACAATTTGCACGTTGGTTTTTTGGCGATGACCTCACCACGTCCATCATCGCATAATAATTGTAATGTGTAGTACCTACTCACTGAAATTAGCTCTCACACTAAACACGGCCAGTTCAATGTTTTCGATTATATACAGTTGAATGGAGACTATAATCGAATATCCAAAACGTCAAATACCCGATGATATTAAAAATAATAATAATAAAATAAAATAGTTCGTAATAGAAATAATTCAAGAGAATGGCTTAGAAAAATCTGCTGTAGAAGAAAGGATTCACAAGATGGAAAGGGCATATGGTATAGCCTAACTAAAGATATTTACAATAAAAAGTGCATATCTAAAAATGCGAAATTAAGGCATTACAGTACAGTAGTAAGCCAGAATGCCTATATGCAAGTGAATGTCTAGGATTGAATTAAATTTTAGACAAACTAGAAATATTGGAAAGACGAATTATTAGGAAAATATTAGGCCCACGAAAAACTTCAGAAGGTTGGAAATTAGTAAGTAATGATTAAATATATCAAAGTATAGAAAATATAACAGAAACAATGAGAAAAAGGAGACTATTATTTTTTGAATATTTATATAGACAACATTTATATTGTGGACGACAATAGATTGACAAAGCAAATCTTCAGATGTCTGAGGGCGAAGAAGTCAACATCAAGTTGGATTAAAGAAGTCCAAATGGATTTAGAAAAAATTAATATACACGCCGAAGAAGCAATTGAAAGAGAAGTTTTTCGGGCAAAAGTGTTAAAAATGGAAGGAGTCCAGGGTAGGAGAGAGAAAAACGCAGGTTCAAAGTGGACTGAAGACAGGAAGAAGAGACGCAGTGAAAAGATGAATGAATATTGGAGAAAAAGAAAAGAACAAAGAGTAAAGAATTAAAATTGGCATGTGGTCCTTAGGTGGCCGATACAAAAAAAAGTTCGTAATACAGTACGCTCATCGATTTTCGGCGGTTATGTCTGGTTCGCCGATCGCAAAAAAAAAACATGTCATTCCCCGTTTAAAAGTACTCCAACAAATTCATTAATTGCTTAAAACACGTACGCTGTTACGAATAAACATTCTTTCTTATTAATAGCCGACGCTAGTCAGCTACGAATTTTTTGTTTTTACAAATCTATGAAGACTTAAGTACACTGAATGACTTATTTATATAGGCCTTTAAGGTAAATTTATTAAATGGACTTTTAAAACACATATAATAATATCAAAATTTATAAAAAAATAATAAAAAGAACCAACTGTAAACAACACAACATTAAAAAACTATTTTTTAATTAATTTAATTTCTGGTTCTGGTTCAACACAACTTTAAATAATTTATTTATATATATTGCGATGTAAAGGTGTCGCATAGAATAAGTAGTTGGAGATATATGTTAAGAAACATAATGTGTGAAGAAAGCGTGATTGCCTATTGTATATTTGATTCATATTTGTGTCGGAGATTCATCGGACATACGGAATATCAAATATGTAGATGTTACGTCGTATTGTAAATTTAATTAAATATACAATGTTATTAAAAATGTTCCACTTTCTGACTTGAACAGAGTTTGATAAATGATTCTTAACTAAATGTATATCGCGTAGACTTAATGAATTGTAGGTTAATACAGCAGGTTCAGTATTAACTGCAATACAGGCCTATTGAACTTGAAATAATATCGAAGCTTCGCTGTACGTAAGTCTTGCCGCCTCAGCTCAACGTCGGTATGTCACATTTAAGGGCCAATTTATTCTATTTTTAGCTGACTGTAAGCCGAGCTATTGTTTTCCTCTCTCTTAATCGTAGCCTTTAATGTTGTCCGGTATATAGTTTGTGTTTCATGTGAGAGGTCGAGAATCATCAGTGTTTCCCTACCCCTATCCATCCTTATTCCCCCCTCTCTCTCTCTCTTAACACAAATTGGTTTTATAACAGCAAAAAAGTAAATATACTTAATGTTTACTTTTTAAACTAATATATAACATGTAACAAATAAGCACTGTAATATAGTGATTTCCAGTCAATCCTTAGTAATAACTAACGATAACGACATTCCTGTCGTAATAACATACGACATTAAAAGAAAAAAACGGTCACAAATCTAGAGATATCAAACTTAAACATTAGATTAATTATGTTTAAGTCTGACTGTTCTCTTTGAGTCTTACCACACCTTCTCCTTTTAGGGTATATGTTAAAAGTTGATAAGAAAACTTGAGTCTCAACTGTCCTGTAAAAAGTTGTTTTACAAGAGAAGACAAGAAGAGGTATTCATGAGTACCTCTATAATTTTTCTGTTTCGCATAATCCACTTCTTCTTCTTCTTCTTCTTCTTCTTCTTCTTCTTCTTCTTCTTCTTCTTCTTCTTCTTCTTCTTCTTCTTCTTCTTCTTCGTGAGGGTTGTGCAAGGCGATGGACCGCTGTCCCCTGCGTTCTGACCATCTTGAAGACCTTCCACGGTGGGGACCATAATACTCGTGGATATTTAGATGTGGCCTGCTACCGGCCGTGGGTTTTCAATTAGGGTCTAACTGAGCGCGAGTGTTCGCCGAGGCCGGGTCCAAGATTCACCTAACACAGATGGCTTGAGACCGAGGGAGCTAATTATGGGAATGCCCTGGAAGCGGCGATAAAACTGTCTGGAAAGTATCCGTATGGTAGCTTCCAGGGAACGGAGACGCAGGCATTCTCGGATGGTCTTGTTAGAAGTTAAGTAGTGGGCCTAACATGCCCAGCACAGTCCTCGGTCCAGGAGAGACTGAAGCTTACGCTTATGGGTTTTGGCCAAGTGAGCCAAAAGAGGGATACAGAGATCGCGTAGGTGAGCATCGGCGCTACAAACGTGGTGACAATAAGTTTTCCGAGGCGGCTTGTCATAGAATTGCTGCAAAGTAGGAGACGGAACTAGTATAGTCGATTGGCAATTTTGCGGGCTACTTGTTCGAACTGTCCACCAGGTGAGACGACGATCCAGGTGAAGCCCGAGGTACTTGACATCATGGGACCAGGGGAGGGGAGTATCGGCTTCATAGAGTCTGTCGGGCAGCCTTCTGCGTCAGGAGAAACCTACAGCTGCGCATTAATAGTGACCCTCCATTTCTCTGCTCACTTAACGTAGGAGTCAAACTGTTCGTGGAGGCGTTTCAGCACGTCACATCGACGGCATAAACCACCGTATCGTCGTGAACATAGGCAACCTGGCTCCAGGCAACTGGGGCGCGTCATTGACGTACACATAGAAAAGCAGGAGTCCTAAGACGCTTCCCTGAGGTACACCAGCCGTAATAGCTCTTCCCGAAGAAAGGATGTTATCTTCTCTCACGCGGAAGGTCCTGTTTCCAAGAAAGCTAGCAATCAAATTAATATAGCAGTCCGGAAGCAGACTCTCCGTGAGTTTGTAAAGAAGTCCAGGATGCCAGACACGATCGAAAGCTTTCTCGACATCTAAGACAACAGCGACGTCTGTTCTCGCGAACAACCGGGCTCGGCAATGGTCTCCACCAAACTCATCAGCTGATGCGTCGAGGAGTCCCAATCTCGGGGACCAGAATATCGAACCGTTTTAGGTGATCTTGAAGTCGCCGTTGAATCAGTCGTTCAAAAACGTTCTACGTGGCCGACAGCTGTTCTCAGCGAACTTCGGATCATCGTGACCTCGCCTGACGCCACTCACTAGACAAACAGGAGACAGGCATTGAACAAGTCGACCACGAAGCGAACTCCCCTGTCCGGAAGTCTCTGTAGGGTAGTATTCGTGACACCGCCCATTCCAGGGTCGAAGTGCTAAAAGCCTTTCCGAAACCTCTGCCGCTGAAGTCAGGTATTCATCAACTTCGTCTTCAATCTCCTCATCGGAGTTTGGGTCGCTGGACGGGTTCGGAGTGAACTGTCGTTCAAAACACTCGGCCAGAAACTTGGATTTCTCTTCCGGTTTGGCAAGAGGATGCCCCCAGGTCCGCTGATGGCCGTGAGGGGAAGACGGCGCCTCTTCCCGAACAACACTTAAGGTATTCTGTAAACGGAGCTTTCCTCCGGCAGAGTGTCTGCCATGCGGGTGACCGTGAACTCACAGCAGCTCACGACGTAACTTGCATGCCCCCCCCCCCATTGAAACTGGCTTTCTCGGCCGAATCTCGTGTGCGCTGCCACCGTCTCCGAAATCTGTTCTTCTCTAAAGCGTGAAGACGGACTTCTTCGGGGACCCGTTGGTAATCGGGCGTGAGATTAGACATCATCTGCGAACACATCTGGACGGAAGAAACTACGGCCTCATTGAGTAAGGCAACTGCCTCATCGATTTGGTGCACAGAGTCGAGAGGAACCGCTCGAAAGAAGGCAGGCCCGTAACGAGTATCCGCTGAGCTCCTCTCCCAATCGTGTGTCGGGTAGCCATGTGCACCTGTATGGGACAATTATCGGAAGACAGTTCCACCAACACGGACACCTCGATTTGGGAAGCAACACCCTTGACAACTGCAATGTCTAGTACGTCAGGTCGTACGCCTCGAGCGCAGGGATAGTGAGTCGGTTGTCCAGGTCCTTAGACACGAAGGTGACGGCCGTGAAGGTATTTGTGAAGCTCCCTCCCGGATGGCGTAGCCAAGCAACTACCCCAGTCCAGTCCGGTTCACCTGCAAGTATAACCTTCCCATGCTCCGAAAAGAGTATTCAGGTCGGCGTCTAGGACTGGAGCGCCCGGCGATTTATAAGCCGAAACCAAGACGACACCTGCGAGAACTTCGGGCCTCCAGGGAGTTCTGCGGCAGTGGCCTCGATATTTTGGCGAGGCAAGACCACGCGGTAGTGACCAACGCAATTCTTCACCGCTTTGGCTATACCCCCCCCCACATGGCGACCAGGCCCTGTAGAACACATAGTTGGACAACCTCACGTTGTCATGGGCCCTAGGAAAAGTCTCAGTGATGAGAAGTACGTTGGGCTAGGAACGCTCGGAATTCCTCGAGACGGGGCAGAAGTCTGTCGGCATTCAACGCCACTATGACAAAGTCACGCGTAGGAATGTTATCCTACTTGGTGGCGTGGAACATTTAAAGAAAGCCCATAGCGGCTGCAGCTTCCGCGACGAGTAGGAACGTTTCAGTCGGGATCGCCGTGCGAAGGCGATCACGAATGGTTTTGAACATGCGGGCCTCTTCGATGAAGTCGAATTCCTCGAGAGAGGAGGTAGGTAACCTCGGCGAGAAAAGGAGGACTATAAAGAAGAAGCAGACGCTGGATCAAGGTCACTCCGGGCGGCGTCAGTAATGCTGCGGGTAGGCTTGACACTAGTGGTGTTAATGGTCTTATAAATGGTCCCAGCCTAGTGCAGGAGGTTTAAGAGGGTAATCAACTTGAGATGGGTGTCCCACACGACGGAGCAGAGGGTTTAAGTGGGTAGTCCACTTGAGATAGGTGTCCCACACGACGGAGCAGGGGGTTTAAGTGGTTAGTCCACTTGAGATGGGTGTCCCACATGACGGAGCAGGGGGTTTAAGTGGGTAGTCCACTTGAGATGAGTGTCCCACACGACGGAGCAGGGGGTTTAAGTGGGTAGTCCACTTGAGATGGGTGCCCCACATGACGGAGCAGGGGGTTTAAGTGGGTAGTCCACTTGAGATGGGTGTCCCACACGACGGAGCAGGGGGTTTAAGTGGGTAGTCCACTTGAGATTGGTGTCCCACACGACGCAGCAGGGTTTTAAGTGGGTAGTCCACATTTGATGGGTGTCCCACACTTCGTACGTAAATGTAATTCCCGGCCTCTTAAAAAAATTATTATTATTATTATCATCATCATTATTATATAGATAGGCTGTAATAAGATAGATGTCTCGGGGATCGGTAACAGAGTTACTTGGGTAAGACACAGAAGGCATGTCTTGTTCAGATACTTTCCGCAGAGTGTGCTGGCTCCGTCGGCGAGATCCATCAGAATGACGAATAGAATTTGTGACGGTGAAGGCATCGATCGTTTCAGTCAGAATATTAATGCCTTTAGGAAGAATGTGATGATGATACTGGAGTGATACTTTGACTAGGACATGTAATCATTTTAGAAATGTGTGTTGTGTATAAATTCATGTCACTTGTTATTTGTTTTATATAGAGTTGTATGTGTAATACATTTCTCTTTCTTCTCTGGTATATTATTTTATACGTAACCCTTGCAGGTTTTCTGTATTATGAATATTTCTTCAAATTATAAATACTTCTCCAAGTAATTTTTTTTTAATTATATTAATGGTTTTTCGCCTACGCACTTTCACAGAATTGTTCTGTACCTTCAGAGGTTTTTATATGAATTAACGATTAATCGATTTGTATTGATTTATTATATAAAAGACGAATAATAAATTCAATAAATATTACTTGCAGAAGTATTATTTATAATTTGAAGAAATATTCATTATGTACAGTATATTATAAATATTATTAGATGTTAACAGCGTACGGTAAGAAAGCCTGTAGACTTTTCAAAGGTAGTAGTTTACCTATGTGAAACGGAGCACATTATGGAGATGCTTTGAGAATATTTTGGATACAGTGAGTTTGTTTCATTATACTCTGTAAAAATCCTTATTATCCTGCAGTTGAGTCTTGCCGGTATCGTTTGCAGTTCTCTTGGGAAATTGGCTGCTATGCAAACAGATTTTTTTTTGAAAATGAAAACCCTTAATCATAATTAAGATATCAGCTCATAGGTGGATACTTGGGAAGTGAAGCCACTGACGGTTTTAACAGGAGGGGAAGCACTAAACGGGCATTATTTCCCTAAGAACCCTTTACACCGGCAGATCCGGTTAGCAAAGTTACCAACTTAGTAATTGGTAATTGGTAAAAACAGAACGATTCGCGGGAATATGTTACTCTTACAACAGGTAAACTATTATGTAATCATTTTATATAGACTAATGTAGGAGTGATACGGCGTTAGCCTGCCCAAGGTTGTGAAGTGATTGATCCTCATTTACACACCTTCTGGACACACTTAATGAGCTTTAAATTGAATGACATCCTTAAAGTCATTATTCATTTAAATGTATATCAGTGCGTGTGACAGGGTCATTAGCTGCAATCCATCATTATGCCGTGCAGTGTTCCCCTAATGACCCGCGAATTTCTCTTCTGCTTCTGTGCTCACCTACTGACTTTGATAAATGAATAGCGAACATGTGCTTTAAATTGGCGTACAAATCTGTATAGTTTTATAGATTAAACAAAAAACGTGGTAGAAATCGTATTTCCATTTTTACGCGTGTCCAAAAAAAAACAAATGCCAATATCTTAACAGTTAGGAAATCCTCAAGGTCGTATTATATTATAACGTTGTAGGTTCAGTTTACTGCAGAAAAGTTCTGTGCACTTCTCATAAATGTCGGAGGTCGTGAAACGTTCGCAAACGTATAGACATCGGAGTTCTGATACTCAGTCATGCTTATCAGGGTATTTTTTGTGGTAGAGTAGCTAACTATGAGACCACCAAGAAAGGGATCCGTAAATATGAAGAAAATTAATTATAACTTGGCGTTTGTTCGGAGGTGAACTCGAAGGAATTCAAAAGCATATTGTTGAAACGTTATAACCGACGTTATGTTATGGGACAGTAAAAGATTTATAGCTGTTATTCTTCTTCTTCTTCTTCCTCTGGTTCTACATCCCTCTATGATATTTGCCTCCTCGACAGTCCTACACCATTCCCTTCTGTTCTCAGCAACAACCTTCCATCCTCTGATCCCCATGGTTCGCAGGTCCTCATCAACATACTTCATCCACCTCTTTCTCGGTCTTCCTCTGGGTCTAGACTCCAACGGTTTCCATTCTCTGGTCTTTCCAGATAGCTCCCGTATTTCTGGTCTTCTCCATTCTATAAATATGTCCTAGCCATCTAATTCTCTGTGACTTAATAAATTTCATGTTCTCGCTGTTAAAGTAAAATCCAGGCGGCAGAAATGAAATATCTGAGGAGAGTAGTGGGAGTAACAAGGAAGAACAGAGTTAGGAATACACAAATAAGAGAGGATCTGGAAGTGATATCGATTCAGGATTTTATTGAACAGAGACAACTGTGCTGGTGGGGACACATGCAGAGAATGGATAGTGATAGAATGGTAAAACAGGTTTGGGAGGCAAAATCGGGGGGGGGGAAGAAGAGAGGAAGACCGCGACTGACTTGGGATGGAATGATGGGAAACATTTTGAGAGAAAGAGGCTTGGGCTGGAGGGAAGCGAAGACATTGTCAATGGATAGAGTAAGATGAAAAAAATTTGTATATAGAGTGTAGTTGATGTACTTATCATATATTGATGTAACCCGACACCAATATGGTATAAGGGTATTTTGATAATAAATTAAAAAAATGTTCTCGCTGTTTATTAATGTATCAAATCCAAGATTCGTGCGGATCCGCCAAGTGCCATCTTATTGCACTATTGGCCACAGCTGTTATCCAGAACGCCAAAAACTCTGATTATTCTGCTATGCTTCCAGGTCTATTCATTTAGATATGACGTGTTTCGGTATTATGTGCACTATGCTGTATTAACGACATACCCGTATTATTGCCGATAAATTATACGGAAACTTTAGTTTTATTTCAAACTTCTTAGCACTTGATCCTAGATTTTACTGATCTCTACAATTCCGGTGCGCTGAAAGCTCGCTGCTTTTTCTTAGCCACATGTAAGATTGTTGTCTTTAGTGCCTGTACACTCTTATTTAATTTTTCTCTTAATGTTAACTTAAATAAGCAAGCAAAGAAACACGCCTAAAATTCTACAAGGCAATGGCCCTTCCCACACTTCTTTTTGGGTCTGAGAATTGGACTTTAACGAAAGGCCAGGCCAGTCGCATCCAAGCGGCTGAAATGAGATTTCTCAGGCACGTGGCAGGGTATACTCTCCATGATCGTAGAAGAAACACAGATATACAGCAAGAACTGAATATTATGAGTATACTCGACAGGATTGCCCAGTATCGGCTGAATTGGTGGGAACATCTTTGCCGAATGGACGACTGCCGCATCCTCAAACGACTATGGAACTATAAGCCGTGGGGACGGAGAGGTGTGGGACGTCCGAGGAAGCGCTGGAGTGACCAGCCTGTTTGACACCGGAACAAATCATCCTTGGTTTAATCCTTGAAGATGTTAACTTAATTAAATTCCGGTATTTATCTTTTATGTTTTGTAACGTGTTTCAACGAAGCAAACTGCCTATCATTGTCAGAAGTAGGCCTATAATTAATCTTAATTTTAATTAACTTAACCGTACGTTAATATTCATTCAACATTATAGTTACAATACACGTAGGATTAAAGTATTTTGTTGATAACTACCTCCGGACCACCTGTACTTGTGGGCGAGATATCTTTCACTAATGCTAAATTAACGAAGACACGTTAGTCGCGAATTCCAACAATTTGTCGTTATCGATCATCAATAGACTCAGCGATGAGAATTTCAAAGAACTTTAGTTTGAATTTTACTTTACTTAACCGTACGTTAATATTCATTCAACATTATAATAACAATATAGTAGGATTAAATTATTTTGTTGAAAGCTACCTCCAGTCCACCTGTACTTGTGTTCGAGATATCTTTCACAAACGCAAAATTAACGAAGGAAGATACGTTTGGTCGCAAATTCCAACGATTTTTCGTAATCGATCATCAATAGCCTCGTTAGCGATGAGAATTTCCAAGAACTTTTGGCAAGAATTTATCGGACACAGGGCGTCTGAATACCATGAGAAATTGAAATTTTAACACCGCAGTGGGGGAAAGTGTTATTGGTGGTGTACCCCCACTACGCACGTGTGTTCTTTGACAGCGTTGGATTTATTCGACAGTGAGACAGTGCACGTTTGCTGGTTAATGAGTGAACTGCGCCCAAAAAAGGTACATATTGTTGTGAATACTTGTACGAAGCGTGTGTGTTTCGCAGATCGTGTGAAAAAATGAACCAGACGATATATGCGGGCGGTTTGGTAACAGATGACCCTTACGAGGGACCGGCAGGTCGGAATAGGAAAATTTACAGATTTCTTGCCGTATCGCTTCCTATTAAGCGATGAAAAGGGTGTTATTAAATTTAAATGGTATGTACATCATGAACTTGAGCGGGATTGCATGTACAAAAAAATTATTGTTATTTTTTAATGACAGTATATATTTTAACACGCGTTAAATCGAGTGTGTGATTGTTTTTTACGTTTGTTACGTTTTTTATTTTTACCGACCTAATTTTTGGGCTAAATTTGTTTAAAATATACGAAAATGTGAAGAATTGAAATACTGTTACTACTGTGTACATTCTGTAGACTTATCTAGTACTTTATTTTTATCGGTCGAAGTTTTCAAGTTGCGTAATATTAGCGAACGTAAAACCCATAAGCGCAATGTATTTCCCTATCTTGCCCATTGTCTCACCCGACTATGGAACCAAGAATAGTTACGTCTTTCAGTTAGTGTGAGTTTGTGCGACCGCTTCCTACGCCGGTAGTAATATTAGTTTGCAAAGCGCGCGTGCCGTTTTACAATGGCACGGTATCAATACTACGGTATGTCATTATATCGTGGGGTCAATGGTAAATCTACCCAAGTCCGCTCATGTGAATTTATGGAAAACTGAAATTGAAGGTTTTCGAGTGCAATGATAAATCATAAAACTGATTTTTAAGGTTAATTTGTATTATTAGTAAATTTTTTATTGATTACATAGCTGTTAAAGAATAAAATGAAAAGAGAAAAGCATAAAAATTATAATTTTTGAAACATCATTAAATCTTGGCTTGGGTAGTTTTACCAATATGCAAACAAGTTTATTACACAGTGTTAGCGTATAGGCCTACGTTTGAAATATTAAATACAGGAAAATCAGTAAGTGTCTTGTAACCAATGTTTCAATAACGCGTATTTTTATTGTGTTATTACCGTTTACCTTAATGGGACTGTTTCAGCCACTTTAAAGACAGAAATGCTGATTATTCTTAACTTGTTTTTTTCTTTTATATGAAACCGAGTCGATTCCGAACTCCCCCCTAAGCCCAAATTCTAGACACTTCACTGCTGAATCTCGTCAAAAATTTCGCTCCGATCAGTTACGGAATCACACGATGATCGGTTAGGAGCTCCTTTAGTTTTCTTCGCTTTGCATAATTAATTACAAGGAGATCGGTAAGTGAAAGTTGATAATTTTTAACAAGAAAAAGCGTGTCCGTACGAAACAGGCAGACTGCAATTAAATCGTTAACATGCACAGAACTAAATGCCTACAGGAAGAAGTAATCTTTGAACAGCGCAATAACAACCTACAATTTAGTTTTATTGTGTTGTACACTCTTACTGTTGATAAAAGTAATCATTAGCAGGGATGTGTATTTACGGGGGAGGGGGCGAACGGGACCGGACTCTCCCCCCAGAAGGTAGAAAAATTTGACGGCTTTTGTTAATCTCTTAATTTTTAGGTTCTTTTATTATTTTTTTCAGCTGTGTTTTCCAGCTAGTAACCCCTTTTTAAATATACAAACAGGTATATTATACAGCGTTTGCATATAGGTTTTGAAATATGAAATATAGGAAAATCTATTCATTCAGTAAGTAGCTTCTAAATAATGAAATTGTTAAAATTACCTTGTGTATCCAGGTTCCCTTCTTTGCAACTTCTTTTTTTTTATATTCTATACACAGTGCGTTTCGAGACTTATAGTCCTATCATCAGGTGATAAAATATGTTCACTCACATGGAGTACGTCAATAAGTGAGTCACTCGCGAGATCCGTAGCGATGCGCATCGTGAGATAACGCGGGTTGGGAGCCGCTTAAATAACGGGATGTGTGTGACTTTTATTAATTGACGTACTCCATGTGAGTGAACATATTTTATCACCCGATGATGGGACTAAGTCTCGAAATGCGTAGTGTATAAAATATAAAAAAAGAAGTCGCAAGGAAGCGAACCTGGATACTCAATTGTACATGCAACTTGGAGACTACAACAACTATGTATTCTAAATAATGTTTCAGTAACGCGTATTTTTATTGTGTTATTACTGTTTACTTTAATGGGATTTATTTCAGGATGTTAAAACGTTTTTCAGCCGCTTAAAAGATAGTAACGTTGATTAGTCTTAACTTGTTTTTTTCTTTTGTATGAAGCCGACACGAACGGACCCCCCAGACAAAAATCTAGACACGCCACTGATCATTAGTGTACCAAAACTGAAATATATTTATAAATTCATAAACCTCTGATAATGTTGACTTATTCAGTGAAACGTGCGTAAGGTAATAATTTTACTTGCAGAAATAGTTAATATTTCAAGAACTGTTCGTAATATAAAACCTGCCAGAAATACTTAAGAGTTACTTACAAATAAAGATAAAAAAAAATGTATTTCAATATGAAACAAACTGAATGTAACAGAGTAATAGTGCATAATAATGTCTTGCACAGATTGTAATGTGATTGCATTGAAGGGCAACTCCGTATTGTCCGTGGTGAAAGTAAAACCAGACAAGGATACCCGAGTCTAGAGGCAGCATCAGCGTGCTAATTCACCTTCGCGAATCATAACAGAACTGATTAATCGCGTTATATTAATTAATATATAGTGTTAATCGAGTAAATGTTTTCTTTGTTGCAGATGTGTACGCGTCTAGTCTTGGGTTTCGTATTAGCTGTAAATTATACGTCAAGCCTGGCAATAGGGTATGACTACGACAAAGTTCTCCACTTGTCCATTCTCTTCTACGAAGCGCAACGCTCCGGTCACCTGCCTCAGGATAACAGAATTCCATGGCGAGGCGACTCCGCACTCGACGACCGCGGACAGAACGGTGAGGACCTCACTGGCGGTTATTACGATGGTGAGTACCTTCGTGTTAATAAGTGTAAACGTTTATTCGTGGGACAGTTTCGCGACCTTATACACGAATACGTGCGCTCGCACTTGAGAGAAAGAGAGAAGACCACACTTCCCTGAATACATACGAAAACTAACGCGTGAGTCCGGGACCACGTTAGTGTAAGAACTTCTGTTTATGAATACCGTTGCTTCAACTTTGTCACGCTTACGTGCTGAACTGCTACCTATCATGCTCCGGACGAGGCCTTTCAGTGTCTCCACCACTGAAAGATACGGATTCTGTATTTTGAATAAAATTCCTCATACCTTGATCCCCTACAATTTTCTTAAAATTCTGAGTTCCGTTTTTGGTCCGTGGTACTCCTTAAAAGTTACAAAATTTCATAGTAAACGCTACATTCCAATTTAGATTGAAATTACCCTTAGTTTGACAGCAAGCTGAATTTTTTCATTTTTTAAGTTCTGATCTCTTTTTGGACCCTGGTGTCTAAATTTAAAAATTTTTAAATACTGTAACTGCCGTATATTTACATTTTCCATCAAATTCTCTTTAATTTGACACTCCACATGGATTTTTGCAATTTTATCAAGTTTTTGACCCACTTTTGGGCACTTCCTTCCCAAAATTTTTAAATTTCTAAAACTGAATACTGTAATCAAATTTTGGATTAAATTCCCCTTGATCTGATACCCCACATGGATTTTTTCGATTTTTTTCAAAATTTTTACTCTTTCACGTTTTTGCCTCTCGCCCCCTATTTTGGAGGGCGGGGAGATCAATTTGAAAAATAATACGGTTCTGTAGAGTAAAAGTATGGACACTCGTACCACGTTTTACGAAAATCGGTTGATGCGTTCAAAAGACAATTTTCAAACGGTCGGGTTAAAATTGAGACTCGTTGCGCTTGTTTAATAATAATAATTATTATTATTATATTATTATTGTAGTAGTAGTATTAGTAGTAGTAGTAGAAGTAGTAGTAGTAGTAGAAATGTAGTGAAATGTATTTAGATTTAGCTGTAATAATAACTTTAAATTAATTATTCGAATCATGACTGTGACGCCGCAAAAGGATAAAATGATTATATTCGTTTTTATGCTTCCGATTTATTAACAAAGAGTAATATATTATTAATAAATATATCTTTTCCTTCTTCTTCTGCACCACCTGTGCCGGTAACCTCTTTGTCCTAGGACGTCCCACACTTCGCTGACCCCTGGGCTCGTAATTCATAGCGATTCGGAGAAGACGCTCTTGCTGCATTCTTTATAATGGTTGAACCAATTGACTTTGAATTCAGTAATTTTATTTTCCAAACTGAAATGTTGCAATTCTTATATTTTTATTACTTATTCTTTCTGTTAACGTGCAAGCTTTTACAGGCGTGAGAAATTTTATTTCAGCGGCTCCTCCTATCTTTCTTTGAAAGTACCCACATCTTTCAGTGTTACTGGTAGACTACCGCCATTCTTTTGCAAAACTTCCATTTAGTTTTTTTCTAGTTTTATATTTTAAGGTTTTATGAATTGTTTCACGTTTATGTTGAAATTTATTAAGTTTATTTTCAACATCACAATCTGCTCTGGAAAATATTTCACATCCAAGATAGTAACAGCTGGACACTTGATTCAGAATTTTTTCATTTACCCCTATTCTTGTTTTTATTTGGTATTTCCCCATAAAAGCCATTGCTTTTGTTTTATATGGAGATATTATCAATCCGCGTTCCTCCGCTATATTTTTCAAAAGAATATTCCTCTCTGTAGATCATCTTCTGTATAATGACATCACCCGCATATAAAATTCTAATAAATACTATAGATTGTCAACAAATTTAATGTCATATCTTTTCTAAATTATATTACTTTATCGTGTTTACGATTAAAAAGGTGCAGAATACTAGGCCAACGTAGCACCAGATAATGTGAAACATCATCACTTCTTCAAAAGAATTCACGTTTCCCAGACAGTGATGATATCTGCAAACAAATGATTGCTCCCAGTTATGTAAACAGATTCGTCGATATCCATTATTCCATAATTTGGAGTACGTATAGTAAAAATCTTTCACGGAAAGATCTTTCATTGCGGTTGCTGTAGTATAGACGATACCAGGTGGGGCTGCGGCCTATCGGCAATTAAGGACAGTAACACCGAATTTTTAGAAACAAAATTTAATGCGATTTAAGTTAAAACAAATTTTAAATTGAATAAACTCCATTCTTTACCCCCCCCCCCCCGACTACTCTTTCGAGTGTAAAGTTTCCGAGCCACGGTTCATCCAGTTATTTTATTCATGCATGTGACTCCTGACTTCACAGGTGGAGTCACTTGTTATTATAACGCCGGGTAAGATTTATGTTAATCCGTTTAAACGTTCGAAGAAATCGAACTCGTATTAAATATAAATTTGTTTGTAATGTTCGTCATAGGTGCGTTCATCAATCGTTTATATGTTTAAATGATATCCCGCTGTGCAACACGATTAATTACATAGTTAGTAACCGAGATGAGTTGGCAGTCGCTACCGTCTTTTACTGCTTACAAGGTGGAGATTGTGTAGCTACAGTTGTGTGTGTGTGTGTGGGGGGGGGAAGGATACCCCATCACTATACGTTATACAAGGCCCGGAAGGCTGTCTAAGACCGCCGCTGGTAGACTTCTTCTATTGAAGGGTCGACCTTTTGTCGGTGGGAGGTGCCCCCGTTCTTTGTAACGGGACGTCCAAACTGACTCCTCGGGAGACCAGGCCCCCAGGGGGCGTCACGTCTCCCTCGGTTAGGCACGGACGGGGGGCCTGTAGTGATCCGGGCCCTCCGCCCGTGCATGGTGTCGGACTCGAGGTGGTCTGTGGCTTCGGTCTTATGGCGTCGCTGCTGGAGCCTTTAAATTGGGATGTACCCGGGGGATGTTATGGGCTGTTAAATTCTAGATAGTGGATATTCCGAACCCCACGGACGGAATAGAGTTGCACGTCTCGCATTCCCAGGTGTATCGACCAGTTCATCGTTGGGCGCTTAGTCAGCGTTTTAGGCCTTAGACTCCACTCCCATGGGGGCCAAGGGTTTTAGGTAGGGCTTAGTCCTGGGTCCACCCTTTTAAAACAATTCCCTCTTTCTTTCTGTACGTTATACAAATTATAACAGCTTTAGACACCAGAGCTGGTATAATTCCACTATTAATTAGATTGGTAGTGGTATTCAGATAAACAACGCAAGTTGTTTTTATGTTTTTAAATTATGTTTGCAATTTTTAATTAGCAGCGCGGAAACCGAAGACTTGAAGTGAGTCAAATAAAGTGAGCATTTCGCGCGTTTTTCACAAGGAAATGTGTTTTATATTTAATCGGAAGTGTACATCGGTAGTGTGCGATTTCACTTAGTGAAAAAGTTAACCTTTCACTTGATAAATTTGGCCATGCAGAATCGCCGTAAGGAATTACTTCACGAAGAAAGTCGTGGACGTACTTGCAGTGGCCCGCAGGACCTGCAATGCGGGGGACTACGGACTTGAGGGGGCGGTCTCGCGCAAACATTTTCTTAGTTTTTTTTTTTTTGTATAAACCATTGAACTTAAGTAAAACAGACTTTCCCCGTACGTATTTATGTATTTAACATCAAAACAAATAAATAAATTAATAAATTTAATAAATTATTAAATAAAAAATAAATAAACAAATTTATAAATAAATTATAAATTATAAATAAATAAAAAATAAA
Source organism: Magicicada septendecula (assembly GCA_034769895.1). Lineage (NCBI taxonomy): Eukaryota > Metazoa > Arthropoda > Insecta > Hemiptera > Cicadidae > Magicicada > Magicicada septendecula. The sequence goes on from CM068376.1 coordinate 287,550,706, forward strand.
TAAATTTAACATCAAAGTTTATTTTTTACTGCTATTGTACCAGTACCTAATGGTGTACTTTAAGAGTACAAATTACTTGGTTAACTGCACAATATGGTGGTGATTCCGGTTAAGAATGCACCAAGGCCACCGGCCGGACCTGCGTCACATCGTTATTCGTTACGAGCTACAAAAGGAAACTAATAAATGGGCCAAAGTACTGGATCGCGTTTTAAATGTTATTCTGACATTGGCAGCTTCAAATTTAGTCTTCAGAGGCCAGCCCAAAGAGAAGACGGGCCAGCCCTATAGTTTGGCAATTATAGATATTTTTTAGCAAATACATCCATTGTTGCAAGAGACAATCCGAGTGGTCCGAAGAACAGTGATAAGTGTATGAGTCCCAACATTCTAAATGAACTCGCTGAGCTTTTATCTGAAAAGTTGAAAATATTATTTTGAAACAGATCGAATCCGTTCAATTTTTCTCGTAATAATGGGTAGCATACAAGACATTAATAGAAAAGATCGACTGAGTCAAAAATCAGATATGTCTCAATTTCTGAAGATGAATCAGGCAGTCCCAACAACTCAGAGTTAATGAAAGTTTTTTTGTGTTTTTAGAACTGGCCGATCAAGAAGAAGGCTTTTAGAACCTAGGCTTAGAAGAAGAGATTTTAAACAGTCTTGAGAAGAATGTATTCTGTTTTCGTTGTATAATGGTAGTGGTTGCCACAGCTGTAAGGGGTTGTTATTAAGAGGGAATTTATGAGGGAACAATGGCATGAATTAAGTAAGGGTAATAGGGAGGCCCGCAGATGGGGCTAGAAGAAAATAATTATTTATTCCATGCGTAATTAATACGATTCCCACACATCGTTCTCGCAAGTCAGATTGAGGCTGTCAAATAAATGGTTTTTTAAATGTATCATTCTTTCCGTTCCTATATTCGAAAGATGTCACAAAGAATTCAAATTTGCGTTTTCTGCGTGTCTCGAGCATTTCAACGCTATCATTTATTTCGGAAAAGAGTAAGTGTTCTAAAGGGTTATTATTAGTACAGGATCAAAGAGACAATGATTATTAGCACTCAGCCGCAGTTGTAGCGTTGTATACTAGCTGAACCAGTCCAACACCTTCCCCAACACCAATAGTTTCTCGTAATATGTGTTGCCTTCTTATGGCATTATAATTTTACTGCTTTAACCTACCGGTGTATTTATCGACTACCGGATAAACCTACCGGTATATTTAACCTAATCTTCGAGTCAGAGGCGTATTTACGGGGGGGGGGGGCGAACAGGACCGAACCCCCCCCAGAGGATAGAAAAAGTAGACGAATTTTGGTAATCTCTTACTTTTGAGGTTGTTTTATTATTTTTTCAGTACGCTAATATAGTAGTAACTCTTTTTTAAAATATAAAACAGGTTTATTACACAGCATTTGCGCATATACTTATGAAATATGAAATATATGATATTCAATTCAGTCAATAAGTATCTTCTAAACACTGTTTCAAAAACGCGAGTTTTTATTGTGTAATTACCGTTTCCTTTAATAGGGTTGATTTAAGGATATTATCACACGTTTCTCAACCACTTTAAAGATAGTAATACGGTATTTATTAGTCCTAACTTGCTTTTTCTTTTGTACGAAGCCGAATCGACCGGACTCCCCCCCCCCCAAGGCCAAATTCTGGATACGTCATTGCTTTGACTTGTTCCAGTCCGATGTATTTGTTTGTTTCGTCGGTTGAAGTACACAGATACAACCGTATTGTATGTGGAATTGTAATACACGTCCGATGCGTGCGCATACCCTCCCATCTCCCATCGAATTACTATCAAATTTACGTTCCCATTAAAAGAAGAAGACGAATCCGAGAACTGCAGACGTCGCCAGTTGATAACTGTCGACTCCTCCTGGGGTCTGGCGTTTGCTTGTATTCCAGAGACGTAAACTCGCGAATAGTGAGAAGCAGGAAGTCAGGAACGAATTATCTGAAGTATCCCTTTGAAATAATAATAGTTGAAAAAGAACGTTAGAGAATAACAGAAAATTAAAGTAAATATACTCTGGTTCTGAAGAGAAATTTGTATTTTTTTAGTGGAAGGCGGTCGTATTCTGTTAGTTGCTGTAATTAGGTCCAGTAGCCGACTAAAGGGGGCGGATCACCCCGGGCCCCAATTAGTAGAGGGTTTCCAGATCTGGAGAATTAAATTGTTTTGGTAAATTTTTTTAATTTTTTTGCAAATATTCTGTTGTAACGTTCTGAAACGCAACACTAGGAGAGGTCCAGAATTTATTCGATCGGTTCCAAAAATGTTTTCATATTATTTTTAAGATACAATAAGAAGATAAGAAAACGGCCATTTTAGAAAGTTCACCTTATTTGCACTAAAACTGGCTAACCAATTAAAAAAAAAATCCAAGTATTGTTTGCACCAATGATAAATTTATGTTGCAGTATATAAGTGTATTGTGTATTATTAAATGTTGTAATAAATTTAACGCACTCTATAAATAAGACTACTAGTATTATTTCTTTGAACTTTGTATTCACAATATGAAAGTCGATTTTTATTTCAAACATTACTGCAGCTTCTTATAAAGTTTCCCAACTAGACGTATCAATACAGTAATTAGACAATAAGTATTATATAACAGTAAAGTGTTTTTTCTATGTATTACTTAAAGACAAATTGGATTATAAACATCCGTCTTATGAGAAGAGGGCCTCAGAAAGAAATCCGCCCCAGGCCTCCAGTGGCCTAGGTACGCCACTGATTAGTTCATATTGTAAACGGTATAATGTGATACAGAGCAAGTTAATAACGGTAAACAAGCATGGTAGCACGGTACCCTTCGACGACACGAAGAATCGCTGTGAGGTAAAAACCGTATGAAACATTTCGTGTAAACGTATACGGATATTTGTTTAATGAAATAAACGTTAGGCGCAGACAGAGGAATGGCATGTTGGACGAAGTGGCTGCAGAAACGGCAACAAACGTTCCGTTGTAGAGGTGGGCCGATATACCTGTAACAGGTATTTTGGAACGATATTTTTGTTGAACGCATATTACAGTGACTGAAAAGTTGAAACACTTGTTCCGATTCAGCGATAACTGAAAGACGAAATACTTGTTCCGATCAATCACGGCCTCGCGGTTCTGAGTCGCAGGTGCCTCCCTACGCAAACTAACGAGTAAACAAGTACACACAAATAACAACAAGTAAACGAATACTACGAGTATTATTAGCAGTATTACGGGTGCACGAGTAACAACAAGTAAACGATACAAGTTTTAGGAATATTACGAGTACGAAGTCCCTTTTTGGTGCTGAATACTTCATTCTGCGCATGCGCCGATTGTCATACATGTACGAAACGAAGCTAATCAGCGAGGTTCAGAATATCTCCACGCCAAAGAGACGAGATGTTTTTGAAAAATGAAAAAAATTCATACTGATGTTACATTTATTCTCGTGTGTTATGCAGATATACAATAATACAGATTATAATAACAAATTGTATATTATACTAGTCACCAACTTGGTAAATTTTGAAAAAGCGAATTATGTTGTGTTATAACCTACAGAGTGGCTAAATGATTTTAACTTCACTGCAGATCTCACGTAAATTGTTTTGACATTCTTTGATGTGCTATTACGTGCACTCTAAATTTCGTTGCCTGAGTTTCGCAGCTGATTTGTCTAACCAAAATGGAGTCAATAATTTAATATTAAATCTATGTCAGTTTGTTTACTCCTAGTAAAAACTTAAATTAGTGTTCTCAAAGGGAAGTAGGCCTATTAATTCTCTTATTTCTTGTTTTCTTTTAAACAGTAACAGCTTAATAAAGTCGCTGTGTAAAGTAACGCTGTTAATACCTTTAGCTTAAATTTATTTCTTATAACAAATTATATAATACAGATGTATGTATAACAGAGTATATAATACCTATATAATATAATATAATATAATATAATAAAAGTATTTGTACGTGTTATTTTTTTGGAACGGTTTCGTTCGTACCTGTTGTTTTCAGATAGGCCTACTAGTTTAGCAGACACTGTCGAGTCCAGAGCGTGGCCACCCACCAGTACCAGGACACTGTGTTTACGTTTGTAGTTTCGTTCCTTACGTTAACAACATTTCGTTGTTGCCCGTCACGATACCATTTTGTCGAATTCCGACGCCACAGCGAAACAAACTGCGGCCATTAAGCCGTTTATAACTTCCGAAGCGTAAATAAGCGTCGTTTAACGGAGCAGAAGATCAAAGCACGAATTTGGTGAAACGGCACATTTACTGTGTCATTATAGAAGTGCAATCCGTGCCGCCGTGTTAATGCCCGGTCTCATTACTGAACCCCGAACTCATTACTTGCGTTCTCGTTGGCGATATTATCGAAAGTAAACCAGTTAGAGGTGCTCAAATCGGATAAAGTAAACTGTTTTGTGCCAATTTTGAAATAAATAGTTCACTGATTCCATCAGCACCACAGGATACGATCACGTTTTATTTAGAAACAGCTGTTAGAAGATACGCTTCCGAACATAACCGACAACGCGCACAAGAAAGATTATCACAAGTTCCTCGGCTCGTCCTTGGCCCGGGTTTGCCGTGGGTAAACGAGTCGGCTCGGTGAGGCTGATAAACGAACCGGGTATACGCACTACCAACGAGAATACAAAGCCTCAGCGCTTGGCCGTGACGTCATCACGAGTCGACGAACGGTAGTCAGCTGTCTACACACAGGCTAACGCAGTATGAACTAATAAGCGTTTCGATGCTTTTAATCTGTTTATTTTGAATGCACACATAAAAACTTGCAAGAATTTTTTTTTATTAGATTCAACAAACCATATTATTTTAATACATCGATAGCAAACACGGGCATTGTTATTATTTCGTCAATTTAAAATCTTAACCCGCAAAAGAAATTTTACGTTAAATATGAAAATTAATTTTCACAAAACGATCGAAAAAACACTGGATATTAAAAATACTTACCGGGCTGTTTGGCCGTGGTCCATGGTTTACAGACAAACCAAACGTTTCGACAGCACCAGTGGCTGCCATCATCAGCGGAATTCGAGTTCTTGAAGAATTCTTCGAATCCCACTGATGATGCTGTCAGTGCTGCCAGTGGTGCTGTCAAAACGTTTGGTTTTTCTGTAAACCATGGACCACGGCCAAACAGCCCGGTACGAACATTTAATACAACTGACACCTGCCGTGAAAGCCTTAGAACAAACACTGGATATATTTGTAACAATATTTATTTTTGTTTATAAAGAATATTTTAAAAAAAATGACTGCTATAGTTTACCAGCAATTGAGCATCAATGATCTTCCGTATATTACATTTTTATATATTACACATTAGAGTGTACAAAAATTAATCTTTTTCAAGTATAAAAAAAATACGCTGATTCTAAAAAAATGTGGAGATATGTTCATCTAAAATTGGATCGTAATTCAAAAAATAGACAAATAAATGATATTTTGATTAATAATAAACTTAACAGCAATGACTGGACAAAGGCTAATTATTTTAATGATTTTTTCAGCACAATAGTATCTAGGCTGAATGAAAGTGCGACTCCTCCTATTCTGCAGCATGAAATACCAGATATATCAACTAATCAACATACTATGTTTCTAACACCAACAAATGAGTCAGAAGTTTACCAAACTATTCGTGAACTCAAAAATAAACCTGGTGGGTGTGATGAAATTCATGCCTATACAGTTAAGCTAGCTGCTCCGTTCATAACTCCTGCTTTGACTCACATTATTAATACTGCTATGATACAAGGTACATGTCCATATCAATTTAAGAAAGCTGTAATTTGTCCTATATATAAGGAAGGTGTAAAAAGTTTGGTTAACAATTATCGACCGATCGCACTGATATCAAATCTAGCTAAGATTTTTGAAAAAATTATTTTTACCAGATTATTTAAATTTGTAAAGAAACATAACCTGTTAAGTGCTAAACAATTTGGCTTTCTCAAGAAGAAAGGTACAGATGATGCTATAGCCCTACTTAGAAAATTTATTTATGAAAATCTAAGTATTAGCATACCAACTGTTGTAACTTTTTTGGACTACTCCAAAGCTTTTGACACTGTCGATCATGGCATACTTATATCCAAATTACAGAATATGGGAATAAGAGGTGTAAGCTTATCCCTGATAGCCAGTTATTTACATGACAGGACACAAGTTGTAAAGGTGAATGGGACTAGAAGTCAGCCTATTAAAACAAATGTTGGAGTGCCCCAGGGCTCTATATTAGGACCTTTATTGTTTATTTTATATATCAATGACTTACTAGTGTTACAAGATGTATTAATAGCATATGCTGATGATACAGCAGTACCAATGAAAGCAAAGACATGGCCTGAACTTGCTACAGATATGTCAACTAAATTAGATATTATATACTCTTGGCTCTATCACAATAATCTAGTACTCAACATAAGCAAGTCTGTTTTTATCACCTTTGGAAATTATAGAGACTCTGTTCCGCATGACTTTGAAATTAAGATAAATGGTCAAAAATTGAAAAGAGTTAAATCTAGTAAATATCTAGGAATAACATATGACTTTAACATGAAGTGGGATGTACATGTGGCTAACATTGTAAAAAAAACCAAATACTTAGTCTACGTTTTTTACAGACTTAAACAAATTTTATCAAAAAAGCAACTAATACAAATATACTAAGGACTATTCCATAGTGTGGCAGGGTATGCTATCATAGGCTGGGGGGGTCTATATAAATCATCTCTAGACGCATTGGATCGGCTGCAAAAGTGTATTCTTAAAATTATAGGAGTCAATGAACAAGATTCGAATAAACCATTAAATATTAAACAGGTGTTTGGAGTGAATTCTATAGTTTATCAATACAATGATCTAAAAAGTGAGTTTTTACAAAATCGAATCAACACACGGTATAAAAATATTATATTGCCGCGACACCTATTAAGTATTGGGCAAAGAAGCTATGTGTATTATGCCATAAAATATTTTAATGAATTACCTAATGAACTGAAAAATCCAAGTGTAAATATAAAAGTGCTTAAAAAAAAATCAAAGAAAAAATTAGAAACATTGTTATTGAATAATTAAAAAAAACAGTCTATTATGATATGGACCTTTTTTCTCTTTTCTTTCATTTATTTATTGAATTGTGTTATAGTACAAACTAAAATTTTGTTAAAATTGAAAAATAATTTATTTTTAATATTTACTATGATCGGTGAGGTAAAACTCACAATTAGTATTAAGTATATAAATATTAATTCTAAGGACCAACCTATGTACGGGCATTTATGCCCCCTATAGGTCCTTTATTGTATAATTTTTATTATATGTAAAGGAAAATTGGTAATAAATATTATTATTATTATTATTATACATTTTCCGCTGCCCGAGAGTAACTGCTGCCGGTTCACTGGAAAGGTTTGCCGCCAATGCGATTTGTCGCTAGATGGCAGAGGATGTAGGCTTAATGTCGTGGCGCTTATTCTGGCACCGATTCAAACGGCAGTCGTCGCACAGTTAACAGGCGCCTCGAGACGCAAGGCAGACAGCCTCCATGCCTGTGGCAAGGGTGACAGCAGCAAGCAGCGTGTCCCCGGAGGAAGTGTGGAAGCAAATTTCAAGGGAAGTAAACTCATGGGGTGCTAACTAGAAGTTGTGCACGAGAATGATTTTATGGCGGGTCATCTAAAATCGTCCGAGGGCGTTCGACCCATATTGGGGGTGGTTGTTCAGACGTTCTGTTGGTGCTCAGGTAGGGAAAGTAAGAAGTATCGGCTGCACAAAAAGTATTGTGCAAAAAAACGCAGTCAGTGTGGGAACTCGAAGACCTCCACGAATTACCTCATTTCTGAAAACCCAAGGAGCTCCCGACAAGGGACGGAGGGTTTTCGATTGTAATCGTTCCAGTCTACACCTGTTGGTGGTCGACAAGAGCGTCCATCAAGGTGTCAGTATCAGCGGCCGCATAGGTCAGTAGTACCGACTAAGAAATAAGAGTTTAGTGGTAACTTTTGTGCGCAAAGCCGGGCGGTTGCAACACGAGAGCATGAGCAACAGTCTGGTTCGGACGTCGCGAGCCTTATCGAGGATTTCGGTCACGCGGGCGTTGAAGCGTAGGCCCCGCTCGAGCCGAACGCCTAGATACTTAGATACTTCACCGACTCTTTCCAGGCGATGGGTCTCTCTTCAAGGGAGAGGGAGTGACATCGGGAAAATATACTTACGAGTGTAACAGATCGCCTCGGATTTCTTCGTGTTGTTCGTCACCCGCCACTTCCTTAACCAGTCCGGAAGCAGTCCATCTAAAGCTCCAGTTTTGTACTCGTAAATGGTGGGGACAGGGAGCTGCAATGATACATATGATACATAGCGTCGTTGGCGAAGAAGGACAACGTGACTGCGGGAAAACTGGCAGATGGTTCGTTTACACACGACACAAAACGGAGCCGAGTACAGAACATTACGGGACAGAACGAACTGAAGAACACGAGACGTCGACTCTCACCCTGAAGATTCGGTCGCTAAGATACGATCGGAGAAAAAATGACAGTGGACGGAGGGATAGGAGAATGGGCCAGATTATGAGAAGGCATTCGTGTCAGACTGGTCGAAGTCCTTACTCACATCCAACAAGACAGCGGCCGTAAACGCTTTGTTGTTGGCCGTGTCAAACAAATGCGCAATAATGTGGGCAAACTGAAGAGTGGTCGAGTGCTCTCTGCGGAACCCAAACTGTTCGTCGCGGGTCAAATCATCCAACACCGGCGAGATTCAGCCCAACGTGAGAAGCTCGAACACCTTCGAGATAACTGGCGATAGTTTTCTGGAAGCATTAGCGGCTTTCTTGGCTAGGGGATCATGACAATTTTGGCTGTTTTCCACAGGCGGGAAAAGTATTGTAGCCGGAGGCAGGAATTGATCAATTCTAAAACGAAGTCAATAGCTGTGCCCGGGAGATGTTGGAGTGCAGCGGCTGCGATCCTGTAAAGACCAGGGGCGGTTAAGCCGGCAGAAACTAGTCGTCTTTGTCGAACGGGGCAAGGGGTGTAGTGGAGGGCGGGAAAAATGTCCAGGAAGGAAGTCCCCAACGACTACCGAGTGGGCAGTTCCGAGACGCTTCTGTGAATGGTAAATTGTGCCTCCATGCAGTCGGCAAAGACTTCGGCCTTGCTTCTGCCGAACACACAACTCCGTTCGGAATTTCAGGAACGTCCGGTCGCTGACCGTAATAGAGGAAGTGGTTTGGATCTTCTGGGGTTATGACGGTGAAGGGATTTGCCGTAAGAATTGGCAGTCCTGATATTCCAGGAGGAATCTTGGCAATAAAGTCTCCAGCTACATTGCTAGAGAGAAGGTGGTCGAAGAGAGTGTCCCACTCCTCTGTCGGAGGCGCCGACCTCAGGCCAGGCCGAAGATACATCGAAACAAGGCCCAACTCCGGTCCGTCAGCTTCCAGCGCCATTGCGCAGCCTTCAGTGATAGAAGTGTCTAAAGGGGGGTAATGACCTATGGAATAGGCGTTCCCCCAGATGGCATCATGGCCGTTGCGGGATGATCCTGACAGTAACAAGTATAATAAGCTGGAGGCCTATTACAAAGTTGATTTGATAAGTTGCGGTTGATGAATACTAATTGTGGCAACCTCGCGCCAACGTGAGATCAAAACGGTGATCTTATCTTACTATCGGTGCAGTCCGATTGGTGCACAGAAACAGTGTCGGAAGAACATTACATTACATCCGACTGTCATCCTTTTGCCGAGACAGTATTACCGGGCATCTTTGTAACAGCAAATGAGTGATGTCATCCGTACGGCTGGTCTGCGCCAGATCCGCGCATGCGCACACCTTCTTTTGTCGTCCTCTTGAAATTGCTCTACCAAGCGTCCATCTGCTTAATAAAGAAAATACAATAAAATCATAATTAAAGTATCTTTTATTTATTTTTGCATTGTGTAATCGCTCTCTTGTGTAATCGGCCCCTTTCAATTTCCCCTTTACTGTCACTACATTATACACAGCGGCGCTAATCTATAAATTCTTTTTATTATAACTCATTCACTTGTACTATTAATACATTCTTGAAACGCCTTGGATAAATGTAATGAATACCGTCGACTTATTTTGTGCGGGCGCGTGTGCTTCTACTATACTACTAATTGTTTCGACTAAGCTTAATCAAAATCGTGTTATAATAAGAAAAATGTTTAGAATGTATCAAATCCATTTGTCACGAAATCGTAAACCACTCAATTAGGTGTGAAAAATATAATTCTAGATTTCTTAAGCCGTAACGCCTGGAATAATGATTCGGTTTATGGTCTGCATTGCCACGTATAATACAGATGGATGGCAACTACATTCCCAGTGCACATTATGCAAGACACGTAGGAGCTGACATAGTTTCACCCACCTCAAACCTTATCAGATCGTGTTGGTAACAAATCAACTTTTGCAAGCGACCATTGTCACGATCCGGTGACGATAAAACCCGAATTGCAATAAATTAAAACATTTTTGAAGTAGAAATAAGAAGACTTTACCTCGTCAAAAGTGCCTATTCTAGCTGTCAATAACAACGAACAGTTCTGCACAAATCATTGACTGTTCCGATGCTGTAATATCTCTTTATAACCGTGGGACGGTGACCATAAGCAATTAAACTTTGCTCACATTTTAGAGAAACTTTGCTAGGGAATTCACTTGCCAGAAAAGTTATAGTTATTCATTTGCCAGAAATTAAAGCAATTAATAATTATAATTACTACTATAAGTCGTGATTGTAAGTCGAATGGAGAAATGTCGTTTTCCATCGTGTCGATTTGAAAGGCTAGACTCACGATTTGAACCTCCATGCAGAACTCAGGCCGATTATTAGATATACTTCATCGGGCCTGTGTTTCATTATGATGATGGCGACGATGAATAACGTTTCGTGGATGAATTAACGAAAAACGTTTATGAATTATTATTCATCAACTGCAGCTTACCTTCAATGAAGCCGATCCGTCATTGCGTCGTCACTCTGCTGTAGATGCAGGCCTTTTTGCTGACCCATGTCAACAAAGCAACTGCATGGATGTAGATAAAAACTGAAATACGACTGATAGGCGACGTTAACGATTACAATGAAGCAGTATCACACATACTGCATTAATTTTAAAATTGTTTTGCAAGTGTTGGAGTGAGGGACTACCGACAGGGAAACACTGCCGACATCCAACGCACACGCTCACCAACGAATCACACTGAACACACAAAAAAAAAATAATGTTGCTGATGCAGATTTTACAGCCTACCCAGGCATCTGCTTTAGGTAGTACTAGCCCATTGAAGCTGCAGAATAAAGCCTATACAGCAAAACCTGTTTTCGTATTTTTACCTTTTTTCGTTTACGGAATTTCGTTTAAATTTTTCACAGCTCGGGGGGGGGGGATCCACTGATCCTTCACGTAGTTACACCACTGGGTATTTTTCATACCCTTTACCATATACGAAAGACTGACTGGCTGTACTGGCAAAGCGGCACCAGGTTATGGCTCTCACGGCCGGCATCAGCTCAGTTAATACTGTTGTTCTTTGCCAGGCTATTAGGCCGTATTCTAATACTGTTTTCAACAACACACGTTTCGGCCCCACTACGTCAGTGTTCCAAGGATTGAAAGTAAGTGACTGGCAAGATTTGCGCCAATTTCCACAGTACTACGGTAAATATTGAAAACATATCCGACCACGGCCTAATAATCCGGCAGTGAACAGCAGTATTAACGGCACCAGGCTGTCCTTTTGATTTTGAATCCCATACATTGCACCGCACAAAATCGTCTGTAACGTTTTCATAACATTTATAACGTGCCTAGTATACATTACACGACCATTTTAGAATGTAACTTACAATTAACCGCTTATTGCATATCAAGACTTTATTTCTGATTCCACGTTTTAATCAGAAATCGAAATAAGGTTCAGCACCGCGAGTGAAGTAAGTGTGAGAATTGAAATTGTCAATACCAACACGTTTAAAACTTCACTGGAAAACGCTCAGTCTACCGAATTGAAGATTTTACCATGTGTTAAATTTAAAGGTTAACCACCAGATTAATATCCAACTTCAAATTAGTCTCATCCTTCTCCCCAAGGAGCAAGTCTTAGTTACGCCCAGGGGTGGATTAGAAGCCCATGGTGCCCTATGCTGCCATCAGTCAGGTGCCCCCCCCCCCGATTCAAAATTTAACCTTTTATCCGTTATTTACCCTGATAAATGGCATACACAATTTCGAAAATTAACAATTATTTTATTAATCTCTCAAATTACAACAAACATTTTGATACATATTGATTACAATGACCATAATAGTACATAATCTTAGAAAATACTAATCGATACAATTTTTTTCTTGTATTTGTCTTAACGAAGTCTTGTATAAATTCTTCTAAATCGAGCGATTCAAGTATCTTGCTTTCAATATTCAACCTTGCTAATGAAGATAATCTCTCATCTCCCATAGTTGAACTCAACATATCTTTAATGCGTTTTAATACAGAAAATGATCGTTCAGATTCGCAGTTAGCTATTGGAATCGTCAAAAGCAGACAATAAGCAATGTATACATTCGGAAATACATAAATCATTTTACAATCAATAATCCAGTTTAAAACTTTGAGCGGACAAATCTTTTTATGATTTTGGATTGAGGACATTTGGTTTTTTTTTTACATTTATTATCTTCAAAAGGTTATTGTGATTAGGTCTAGATGGAACCCCCCTGTGACAGCTGAGTTCCTGGTGCCCGGTGCTGCAGCATACCCTAGCGTTGTGGAAAATACACCACTGTAAGTCACAGTTTGCTGTTGATTTATTTTATGACTCCATTAACTCACAACTTAAGTAGAATGCAAAAAGTAAAAATTTAGACACTTTTTTATTTCCTGGTACAGATCATATTTCTTTCTATTTCTTGGTACAGATCATGTGTAAGTTTCGTTGTGCAAAGTCATTGGAACTGGTCAGAGAGTAACTGGAACTGCTGTTGTAATGATGGCACGTGACAATAATAATTAAGAATATTATTAGATATTAAGTAGGTCTACAATTCGGTTGTAATCTTATGGTGCTTTGGTGACTCTCAAACTTTACTTCCCCATGGCACCCTTATGATTATTTGTGCTTATCAATAATCCTAAAACGAGTGTGATGCGTTAATAACCGCGGATTTAAATGCATTCCAACACGTAGGTTTCAAAGATCACAATTAACGATTCAGTTATTTAAGAATTGATTAAACATTTTTTACGAAGAATATAAAAGCATGAGAATACAAAAAGGCTCTAAGATAAATTTTCAAAATTAAAATACAAATTAATATTACCAAGGTGGTTAACTTTTAAAATTGAACACATAATAAAATCTTGTCTTTAATTAGGTGCATTGCGTGTATTGATACGTGTCGGTGTATTGATAATTTCAATTTTCATATTCAATTTACTAGCGTCACTTAACTCTTATTCGCAGATAATTTCGAGAAGTTCTAAAATTATAGTGAAAGTTCTTACTATATATATATATATATATATATATATATATATATATATATATATATATATATATAGTGACAGGACGAATAGTCACAATATGACAACCGTCACATATGCGTATAGCAAAATAGAAAATACAGTGGATAAAGCAATGATCTGCTTAGTATAATAAGAAACAATGTATAAGATTAAGTAAATATAGTTAAGAAAGTATAATAATAAGAATTGTGTAATTGTGTATCAATATTTCAAATGTAAAAACAGTTTAAAAAGAACCTATCAGAGCGTGAACAACAACCCGTGACAGTGATAAACCAATAAGGGTAGAGTGTCATTAAACTAGCGGGAAAATACAGGGCGACGTCGCTAACGCGCTCAAAGTACGTCAGTCTGCATTAAACCACCGATTCGAGTAGTCCGCTTTAAAACACTAGTTCGGAAAGTCTATGTTAAACAAACCAGTTCGAATAGTTTGCAGTAAAACACTAATACGGAACATCGATTGTGAATTACTAGCCCGACCAGTGCGTAGTGAGAAAAATCACGCGACGAGTTAAACGTAAACACACTCGAACTTAACGTGGAAGCGACTCCGTTCATAGAAATCAACCATAGTGTAAAAAATTAGCATCTGAACGTAAAAATTCCACATCAGGGAGGCAGTACAATTCCACATCAGGGAGGCAGTACAATTCCACATCAGGGAAGCTGAGAACACTCCACATCAGGGAAGCTGTACACATATCCACACCACGGAGACGGGATGAACAAGAAGAGGAACCATTGGAACATTCAAACCCAGAAACGCCCATGAGATAGACGCCGGAACTACAGTAACAAGTAGAGTAGACCTATTAAATATTTAAGTTTGAATTCAAAAGACAGTAGACAAGAAAGAGAACAATTTCAGAGACTATAAAAAAATAAATTTTTGTAATAACTAAAGAGTTAGAAGTAATTATTTCAAAAATAACACCCATCCATCACATTCTCACACACAGGTCTACAGAATATAGGTATAGCAGAGAAGTAAAAGTAAATTCAGTTAAGGTAAGTCTAATTAAAATTGCATTGGTCTTTGTGTGTGTAAACTGAACAGTATTAATACTCGCTGTTGCCAAAAATTGGCGATACCAGTAAAACACACCAACAAAGTCCAGTTGCAATATATATATATAATTTACATGTGTCACAAATGTGACTGAGACAACCCAACGCAGGAATAGCGTCAACCGATCGTCTCGCACCGGAACTTGGTGTATAAAACGTGTGCTGTTCGTGGAGACGTAGCCATTAATTGTTGCAGACGTGGCGCACTACAGAATACGTGAGAAAGGGAAGGGAGCAAATTGAATATCACGGGGCCTAGGAGGAGTGTGCAATTAGCATGTAGATGCAAATAATAAAGGTGCGGCATATTACTTCACGAACTGAGCAATTGTCCCTCTCCAATGTGCGCACGCTTTATACCTAACATCTATGTACAGAAAAACAGGACGATCGGATTTTATTTTACAAGTCCGTTCACTAGAATAAAATGCGTCTTGTGTCGTCCTGTGTTTGGGTGGGTGCTTGAAATCTGCAAACCGCAACCACCCAACTAAACGGATGGTCTGTCTAAATAGAGTCGTTATATTGAATCCAACCAGACGCCCAAATTGGCGAAATTTTTTTCAACGGTAAACTTCCAGTGTGTGCCAGTGTTTTTTTTTTTTTTAGCCCTAATAGAACAGAGATAGTTCTAGTCTTCCATCCGTCGATGCCAGTACACCCGAAGTGATTAATCTTGACCTTGACTCTGTTTCACAGTTTTCAAAGAATAAACATTCCAAAGGTTTTAAAAATGCTCATTTTAAAATCCGTCCCGTATGCGGATTTTTTCCCGTTCCTATTATGCGATCCACCTGTATCTTCGACACCCTAGACGGAGCGTCTCACTGAGATTATACTGGAGAGCAGGGGTGCCCACAGGAAGCTTCATAACGCAACTTCGCGATCAGAACTTTTGGGGGGACTTTTGGGAGTATCATAGGTTTTTCAGACCATATAGACGTGTACTGAACGTATCATCTTTCTGTAATCTCACATAAATGTATAGAATCCTGTTATGCGTTCCCGTAACAAGCTGCCGTGAAGAAAGAACAATGAACCGTTTGAAAAACAGCATGGGAGACCTCCAGTTTAATTATTCTTTCGTGTGAAAGTAAGGGAATACAAACTGGGGAAGTCATTTAACAAATTTGCCATTTTCAGTGTCTGAAGAAAACAACGGTTAGTTATATTTTAAGTCCTTTTAGCATACAGAAGATTCTTACCTGATAATGTAAAATAGATGTTTGGTTTTGTTTCACGTTTAAACACACAGTTGGAGAAACAGCGTACACACACACTCAGTCAATCAGGGACGAAACTAGATCAAATTTCACCCGGGGCAATGTTGTAGTTTGGCGCCCCCCCCCCTACATAAATTTGTCAGAGACAAGCCAGACTAACATAGTTGTGTCCGGGTGTTTAATTAAAACACGTAGTTCATATATACAAACCATTTCTTTTAATACATATAAAAAGGGTTTATTTCTTATACTACCAAATAGGTCTATATACTGATCTCATTATTGTATACATATTGTTGCGACGGTCTCACTGATCGTCGTATGGTACAGTGGAAAACAAAATTCAAGACACCAATTAAGTCACTAATCACCAGCTTTAATTATCACAATTAAACAGTTTGTAACCAACAAGATAATCTCGTACAACAAATCAAATAAAAATTGTTCACACGCAATAAAAAAATGTCCACTAATTGTATTACAATTGTCCCGCACAATTACAAAAACACATAACACTTAGCCACAATAATTACTTTTCAAATAACCACTTGAAAGCACAGAGTAATCGTCCGACAATAACTCGCAACTCAAACTGAAACTGGTCGTCGCTGAGTACTTGTATTTATACCCCGCCGAAAATCCAGAAACATCCATACTACGCAACAAGAACGCTACTAGGAAACACCAAAACGTGATTTATTGCGACCTTGACACAGTGCGCGCGGCCGCGCTACTTCTGCCACAGTCTAGCTAACGCGTTGAGAATCATGTACGCACACACGTTACAGCCGTATTCCACTGGAACGTTAGGGAAACGCGTAAATTGTTCTGTAATGTCGTAACAATATGAAAATAAATAAATTCGAATAATAAAATTTAAATAAAATTAAATAGAAAAATTAAAGAAAATGACTTTCCTAAGTATTAGCTCTTTGAAAGTTTACTTTGCGAGCTATCTTTGCAGCAAAGGTTTTTATTACGTCATCCATCATAGGATAATTTAACAACTATTTCATGTTCAATACTAATAATGCTTAGATTTGTTTATTTGTCGCAATAGAAAGAAATTGATTGAACTAAATTGTTTGTTATCACACCATCGTATTCCTAACACTTTCCTAATATTTCTCCAATTGTTTATTCTTTAAATTATTCAATGCCGTGAAAACAAAAGGCAAAATAAAAAATGAGTGTGATATTATGCACGTTTCTCCTAGTTGTTTGCTTTTTCTCTGTTTTTCAATTAAGTTTTTCGTGGTCAGTTAATTTATAAAAAATTTATTACTTTACATAGATTTCAAACTTAATTTTTTGTGACCCCTTCTTTCGGCGCCCCCAACATCCGGCGCCCGGGGCAGCTGCCCCGCCCCCCTAGTTTCGTCCCTGCAATCAACACAGTTGTATTCTTTTCCGTTAATGCCATTCAAATCAAATAAATCATACACGTAAATCATTCTTTCATTTTTTAATTCGTTTATTTTTAATTCTCTTTTCTTATATCTCAAACCTCATTAAACGGGGTTTTATAAAACATTAAAGAAATCACAGTGTGTTTTTAATAAATGGTAAAGACTGTAAAAGAAATAATTTGCCATTGGAAACTGAAACAGAGTGGTCGAGGAGCAGCAAACAAAATTTTATTTTCAGATTTCATTGAATTGTTTTGTGAAGCTCTTACTAGATTCTAATACTTTCTTACTCGCTTACAGCGGCGCGACAAACCATTAATGAGTCAAGGCCTCCTTTAACAGCTTCCGCCAGTTTTCCCGGTCAAGTGCAGCTGCTCACCAGTTCCGGGTCCCAAGGATATGGCGCGCATCATAATTCACACCGTCTTCCCAACGTAGTTTAAGTCTACCAACTCTCCTGGTGCCATAGATCTGTTCTGTGAGTGCCTTTCTGGGTATTTCATTCTCCCCCATTCTGATCACATGTCCAGCCCACCTGAGTCTACCAAGTTTTATAACTTTCACAATATCTGGTTCGTTCAGAGAAGAGTGCTCAGTTTCTTGGTTGGTCCTTTTCCTCCATTCACCTCCCACACATATTGGACCAAAAATACTCCGGAGGATTTTGCGTTCATGAACCAGCAGGCTTGACTCAGACTTTCTAGAAATGGTCCAAGTCTCAGAACCATAGGTGAGAACTGGGCGAATCAGTGTTTTATACAGAAGCAGCTTGATGCTCCTGGCAATTGTTCTGCTCTGGAACAGGGGTCTGAGACCAAAGAAGCACCTATTAGCTGAGGTGATTCTTTGCTTTATTTCTTCTGTTATTTCCCCATCCGAGTTAACTTGCCATCCTCAATAAACAAAGTTGTTGATTTTTTCGAAGGAATAGATGCCAATTTGGAAGTGCTCTCCTTCTCTAGCTTCCTGTCCTGTGACCATGTATTTTGTCGTGCTTTCCTTTATTATGAGACCCAACCTCCTTGCGTCTAGATTCTAATACTGTACTAATTATAGTTTGTTGAGTTTGATTAAAAACATAACGTACTTTCTCAGTGAGTAAAAATAAAGACGTACTTGTAAGTCTTTTGGTGATTTACAACAATTCTTATGATTTACATTTGAGGCTTAAGCTAAAGTTGATACTTGGGGGGGGGGACTGCTGGAGAGCCATTTTTGGTATTCCGTTACTCTTCATTCGCCATACGAGGTACAAGGTCGTTTTCTGATATAGACGATCCAGCCAAACTCGTCGGAATTTTTTAAGCTTCTCTCCCACTGCGAGTACTCAGAGTTCTAAATCTTTTTTCGGATATGACCTTAGAAATCTATGGCCATATGTCAGATGCACCCCTTAGAAATCTCATCTCTGTTGATTAGTCGTATAATAATCTTTGCTCTTCTATTTTTGTTCATGATCCGTGCTTTTTGTTTTCTGAAAGTGATGGCACTGCCGTGGTTTTATAGGATTCTGGTTGAGTCACTCTTCTCCAAAATTGGCCTTGTATTCTTCATGTTGTATACAACATGAAGCCAAGTATATATCTTGTAGCCAAGATATATGAACTCGTTTACTGTCGCTATATTTTTTGTGCATATTTTAAGGTTTTGAAGGCTTGGGTTTAATGGTATTTTGTTGGCAGCATACATATATATTGTTTTCTCCAAGTTTATCTCCAGTCCAATTTTACTTGAGGCTTCCTCTGATTCTGTACAGGCACTAATGAGATCTCGTTTTGTCCTGGCAATTAGATCAATATCATCTGCGTATGCTAGAAGTTGTATACTTTTGTTTAGGCTCGTACCTCTTATGTTTATTTGGGAGTCTCTTATCGCTTTTTCTAGTGCTACATTAAATAAGAAGCATAACAGGTTATCTCCTTGTCGGAGTCCAGTTCGATTTGTGAACGAAGCAGTGAAGTAGGCCTATATATAACTTGAGTAAATTTACAGTTTCTTCTGCATTCTGCTAAATTATACCTATAACATTGTGATTAAGTAATAACACGGAGCTATACCCCGTACACCACGTCAAGTCTGTACCCAAAAGCATAAACATTATAAAATAAAATCCAAATAAATTTTGGTTAGAACATGCAAATAAATGTGAGTGAAGTAGCCCTCAGCGTCCACACTAAAGTGGCAATGATATTTAGAACAGAAACGCATCGTATTTTGGAACTGAATCTTTAGTATTTGGCAAAATATAAACAAAATATCGGTATGGAGAACCATACATGATTTCCATGTTTGAAATCATTTACTTGAATTCGGTTCGATAATTTCTAACAAGTTAGGTGTGTTCCTTGTAAATCGAGTTTTATGTTTGACAAATTGAAATTAAATATTTCCATAGAAACTACTTCTTTGTTGCCGATAACGTAGTACACATATAAAAATTATCTCCTCCCCCTTCAACTATCATTTTCATTTATAGAAAAACACCCCTCCCCTTCAAATATCCTTTTAATTTATAGGTATTTCATCTACCTTTCTACAGTTGATTATTATGGCATTCTTTTCAGGATACTTTATTTATAAAAATTAAGTACTTTACTCTTGTTACAACGTAAAACGTTGCAGGTAAACTACCCCTTCCCCTCAACCGATCTTCACAAAAATCAATAAGCCTTGAGTCCTGTACAAATCGGACACATATCCAAAAAATTGTTTGATTCTGTTTGGATTTGCGAGTTATCGTTCGCCATAGAAAAAAATTCCACACACAGACACTTTTGGGATAATGACTTTTCTTCATGTTCTGAGGGTAGTACAATCAGAATCAGCCATTATCTCGAACACGATTTTTTCTCGATCACCTTACTTCTATTTCTTTACGGAACATGGAAGTTAAAAACGTTGTGCGGTGGTAACGGAATCGCAGTACACGTTGGGTTTCAATACGGCCTTTGTACAAAATAAACCTTGCAGATTTCTTGTTACAGCACCTAAACGTTTATGGATAAACTGTTATTATACAGGAACTCCCTTTGGGTTACACATTTTCTATCTTTAAAACCTCTAAGCCAGTGGTTCCCAACCGGTGGTACGCCAGAAGACCTAGCTAGTAAAAAGTATTTACTTAAAAAAATAAATAAATAAATAAAAATTTATGTTCAAAACAATAATCAATTTTTATCGGACATGAGTTAAAACCATTCCCTTATAAAAACACAACCCAAACACTTTGCGGTAACATTTCATTACAATCTAACAGGATGTCTATTGAGTGTGATTTAAGGTTACAAATAATATCAATAGAACCTGATATTAACTCTCTGGTACAAAACAAGCAGCAACAATTTCACATTAATTGTTTTCTTTTTAATATGTCGTTATGTTTCAGTACAAACAAGAAAATCTGTAATGAAAGTAATCAAGTGTCTTCTGAAAAACTGTATACTTTATTTTAGCGTAGAACCAACCGGAAATTAATTTTAAAAATCAGTTCCCGTTTTTTAAATCCCATGTATCAGTTTTAAATAATTTATACATAACTTGGAATAATAAGATGTACTATTCGTGTTGTATCAAGGGTTTTATTGAGAAAGCCCCAGTAACCTTTCTTTAAGCTCCGGCGGTACTCGAAATGAACCCCGAAGACCAAAGTGGTACGCGGGTCCGGAAAGGTTTGGGAACTACTGCTCTAAGCGATGGGTGATTTCTTACGGGTAAACCCTCTATTCGGATTGCTTCCATCGTATTGATATTTTGCTTCCATTGATATTTTGATCCCTGGAACATGGGATCGTCGTCAGAAGCTGTGGCTGAAAGACCCTGTCGTTGTTAGGTCTTTCAACCGCCACTCACAGCTTCTGAGGACGATCCCGGATTCCAGGGGTCGAAACATCAAGCGTCAAAAATATTACGATGGAAGCAGTCCGAATAGAGGGTTACGATGGAAGCAGTCCGAATAGAGGATTACGATGGAAGCAGTCCGAATAGAGGGTTACGATGGAAGCAGTCCGAATAGAGGATTACGATGGAAGCAGTCCGAATAGAGGGTTACGATGGAAGCAGTCCGAATAGAGGATTACGATGGAAGCAGTCCGAATAGAGGGTTACGATGGAAGCAGTCCGAATAGAGGGTTACAATGGAAGCAGTCCGAATAGAGGATTACGATGGAAGCAGTCCGAATAGAGGGTTACGATGGAAGCAGTCCGAATAGAGGATTACGATGGAAGCAGTCCAAATAGAGGGTTACAATGGAAGCAGTCCGAATAGAGGGTTACGATGGAAGCAGTCCGAATAGAGGATTACGATGGAAGCAGTCCAAATAGAGGGTTACAATGGAAGCAGTCCGAATAGAGGATTACGATGGAAGCAGTCCGAATAGAGGGTTACAATGGAAGCAGTCCGAATAGAGGATTACGATGGAAGCAGTCCGAATAGAGGGTTACGATGGAAGCAGTCCGAATAGAGGATTACGATGGAAGCAGTCCAAATAGAGGGTTACAATGGAAGCAGTCCGAATAGAGGATTACGATGGAAGCAGTCCGAATAGAGGGTTACGATGGAAGCAGTCCGAATAGAGGATTACGATGGAAGCAGTCCAAATAGAGGGTTACAATGGAAGCAGTCCGAATAGAGGATTACGATGGAAGCAGTCCGAATAGAGGGTTACAATGGAAGCAGTCCGAATAGAGGATTACGATGGAAGCAGTCCGAATAGAGGGTTACAATGGAAGCAGTCCGAATAGAGGATTACGATGGAAGCAGTCCGAATAGAGGGTTACAATGGAAGCAGTCCGAATAGAGGATTACGATGGAAGCAGTCCGAATAGAGGGTTTCAATGGAAGCAGTCCGAATAGAGGATTACGATGGAAGCAGTCCGAATAGAGGGTTACAATGGAAGCAGTCCGAATAGAGGATTACGATGGAAGCAGTCCGAATAGAGGGTTACAATGGAAGCAGTCCGAATAGAGGATTACGATGGAAGCAGTCCGAATAGAGGATTACGATGGAAGCAGTCCGAATAGAGGGTTACAATGGAAGCAGTCCGAATAGAGGATTACAATGGAAGCAGTCCGAATAGAGGATTACGATGGAAGCAGTCCGAATAGAGGATTACGATGGAAGCAGTCCGAATAGAGGGTTACAATGGAAGCAGTCCGAATAGAGGATTACGATGGAAGCAGTCCGAATAGAGGGTTACAATGGAAGCAGTCCGAATAGAGGATTACGATGGAAGCAGTCCGAATAGAGGATTACGATGGAAGCAGTCCGAATAGAGGGTTTACCCGTATACATTTTCTGTGTGTTTCCGTGTGAAACGTTTACTTTTCAGTGGCTGTAATATGTGTGTAATTCGTTAAAGACCGATACTACCTGTGTAAATGAAACTTGAGTTTCTCTAACTGAAAATACTTTGGGCTTAATTCTGATTTAATAAATCAGATTTATTTTACGTAATTAATTTCTTTACTGTTTGTTTCGTTGGCATATCCCAATACTCTTCTTCTTCTCTGCTTGTTTACCATCTCCTTCTGCCGTCAACCGTCGGAGTTCATCATCGTAGGCGAAGCGTTTGACTTGTAACATCGTCTTCCCTCGTTTATCAGCCAGTTTTCACAACACAGCCGACCAATTCCAATTCTCTTCCTCTCACCCCGTCTGGCCACACTTCCATGATATGCTTAGGTTTCTTTTCGTTCATGCTCCTCTCTTGACCTTTTCGACGAGCTGGAACGGATTTCTGATGGTCATACCCCAATTCGATGTGTCCTAGTTATTACTAGGACGTGTTATATCATAACAGGACATATTACAATAACCGCCATATTATTGCAAAAAGATTGCACTTCCACAATTTTCAGAATTCGTTCGGAGCTGTTAATGGTTTTTCACAATCCCATGTAACGGGCCTCTGTTAACAGTCCTCACTGGTACCGCCGGATTTCTTATGTTAATTTTCAAGAAAAAACGTTCTGGAACGTGGTCAATTTGTAACTAAGTGAAACGTTTCTCTATTACGGGAATCTGCTCCCAAAAGTTTGCCATTACTCGTAATTGTGTTTCGCTGAAGTTGATCGTATGTTCATATTTCATAGGCCTGTAACGAGTGTTTTGTTATAAATAAACGTCAACTATAAAGTTACTTTATTTTTTACTTATTTAAAACGTCTATTAAAGTGTACATTTGGCTTGAAGCCAAGGTCGTCTATCAGCACACGATAGGTTTCGAATACTTGATTTATTAGTGGCGAGCCGTCACCGTGTCTTTCTCTTTCTATTTCTTACTTTCATTAATTTGAGGAGGCGTCATCAAACATCGAAGAAGGATTAAAATTAGATTAAAAGACATAAATTGTTTGAGCTCTTCTTTTGTTCTGGAAACAGAAAATAGTGAATTCGGCCTGTAGTAATGATTATTGAGACACATTCTAATGTAGGAGTGAGTTATTGTTACCAGGACACTAATGCCCCGTTTCACCGATCTCCGTTAAAAATTTAACGGCCGTTAAATCGCCCGTTAAGGGCTTAACGGGAGAAAACCCGTTTCACGTAGCTCAGTTAAAGACATCGGCCGTTAAAATCGCCAGTTAACTTAGCGGGACATATTTGGCCTGTAGGGTAAGTAAGGGTAGGGTAAGTTATAACGAGCATTACCGACGAGATCTTGTCTATACAGGGGGTAGGTGTAACGACCCGTTAAAACGACGAGAGCTAACCTTAAAATTACGTTTGGTGTCATTTGTTGCGTATACGTATATAATATAAGTTATTGTGAAAAAATAAAAATGGAGCAGAGAGAAAATATTTACGTTAAAGTAATAATGGTATTAAAAAAATAATGCAAACGTAGACAAAAAACAAAGGTTTAGACTAAAACAAAAATAGGTATAGAATGGGTTAATGGTTTAGCGAGTCAGAATTTATAGAACGCTAATAGGCTTTCCAAAAAGTTACTCTTAAAATTACTCTAAAACCACAATCTCAAAGTTACTCTCTTGAATTGTGGTTACCAATAACAGTAATAAAACAAAATGTACAATGAAATGTAAAATATACAAATACTCTTGGTAAATAGAAAATGATGAAACGGGAACGTGTCACCCTACAGATTGTTTATAAGTTAGTTTAAATTTTCAGCCTATCTGAAGCAAAATCGACGCTTATCATGATAGCATAGTCGTATTAACGAGAGTTTTACTAACAGGGTCCTAACGGGGTTTGGTGAAACGGCTATTAACGAAAAGGCCGTTTTTCACTAGTTAGCAAACGGTCCGTTAGGAAGAAAATTAACAAACGTTCGTGAAACGGGGCATAAGTACTGTAACCCTTAAGAGGAGATTATTTATGCCCTATACTGCCAACGTTAAATTACAAATATTTGTGCTCAATTATCTCAGAACTTGCTAAATACATACGCTTGAAATTTTTTGTGGTGTTTAATCAGTTTTAACTGAGTTTATTGGTCTAGAATCTCAGCAACCTGTTTATTGGAATATTATTTATAATTTTTATTCTAAAACACTAATTTTCAATAAAAATTCTGATGTTAATGTTTAAATAAAGTGGAAACTACTTGAACAACTTTAATTACCCTATATCCACATGTTTACAAAATACTAAACTAGCTGTTAGCACTTTTTTACTGTATCTTTATTATATTCTGATAAACAGGTCAAATGCAGTGGCAGACTATCCATAACGGTATGCTGCAGCGCCGGGCACCAGGGCTCCAGCTGTCAGAGGAGGCACTATCCAGCTGAATTGACTAAGTGAAATAAAGCTTATGATCACATTACGCGATGCTTAGTTTTCTTACGCAGTTATTAACCATGGAGAGTTTCGAGTTGGAAAATCAAGGAAAAGCTCTTTACTCGAACGATTTGAATAACGATCTTCTAATAGAATTGAAGTACTTTGTGCCACGAGTAAAATTGCAAGAAAGAAGTTTTTTTTTCAAATCGTTCGAATGAATATGATAAATTCCATGTTACTACAGTTTGTCCGCGTAAAGTATTAAACTGGATTATTGATCGTAAAATGAAAATGATTGATGTATTTCGAATATATATATTGCTTGTTGTCGATTTGACGATTATATATTGCTTTTGACCATTCCAAAAGCTAACTGCCAATCTGAAAAATCATTTTCTGTATTAAAACGCATTAAAGATACGTTAGTTTAAACTATGGGAGATGAGATTAGCAAGATTGCATTTTTTTTTTTAATTTTATTTATTTATAAGGTCGCTGCAACAGCAACGGTCATTAGCGACCACAAAAATGAATTTGTACAGATTCTTAAACAGATGCATTAACGTATACGAAATATTTGTTTAAATACCAAATAGTGGAAACAAATGAGATAGATAAAAATATTTAACAAATAACAGTATTAGTTTAACTGAAGCCAAATAAAATGAGAAATATTAACCCCCCACAACACAAGCAATATAAATACACATCTTGCACATAAATAAATATAACTAAGTATATATATAATATATATAACAGTAAGTAACAAAATATAACAACTATATAACAATAAGTCATAATAACATATCAGTCCATTAACTTAACTACACAATTTTTAATGTTCTCATAATTTTCGTAGTTCGTACCTATATTGCTGTTAACAACTGAAGCTCCTTTAAGAGGAGAAGTATGTTGGCGGCTGCAGTCCTGTCATTTAAACTTTTTCGCACATCTGCAGGGATATTAAATTTGCTTCGTAGATGTTGAAGAGCAGGGCACTCTGAAACAAGATGGGAAGCTGACAAAACCGTGCCACAGCGATTACATCTCGCAGGAGGCTCTCTTGTGAAAATGTACTTGTGAGTCAGTAGCGTGTGGCCGATGGGGAGTCTTGTTATGACCACTTGATTTCTCCTGGAGTCTGTAGCAAGTGAGTGCTACTCGTAAATATTTTTCCTCACTCGGAATAGCTTGGCGGGTGGTGACTTAAGCCATTCATCATTCCAGTGCTCCAGAAGTTTTAAATGCAGATATTTCTTAAGGTCGTTGTGGGAAAGTTTGTGAGGATGATATTGACTCGACGTAGCAGTTTTCGCAGCCCTATCAGCCATCTCGTTCCCCTTAATTCCGATGTGCGATGGGATCCAACTGAAAATAATTTTCTTGCACTGTCTAGTTGAGATATCAAGGGCTATGTTGGTTATGTCTTGAATAATGGGTTCTTTGCTGTCCTCCTGCTGCAGACTATCTAAAACACTTCGAGAATCTCAGAAGATAATATACTTGAGCCCATGGAATCTTTTATTATTTCCAGTGCTGAACGAATTGCATATGCTTCGCAGAAAAAAAACCGAGCAGACCCTGTCCAACCTGAATAAATATTCATGTCAAGATAATATTACTGCACATCCATTGTTTCCGTCTGTACGAGAACCATCCGTGAACACATGAGTGTACTCTGTGTATTTATCAAGTTTTTCGTAGAACTTAGACAAGAAAATGTACGGAGTTGTAGTAGCTTTCGGGGATTCTGAGATTATGTTATCAAATTTGAGAGGTTTACGACACCAAGGAGGTTCTGGTGGATGTTGCTGGGCGAAAACAGAAGGAAAATGAGTGTTTAATTTGCGTAGGTAGATATTAATACGTTCATAAAATGGTTTGGGTAGGGCCGGGCGCTTAGCAAATTTGTCGCTGTTCCTATTTGAGAACACATTAAGTCTTACAGGATTATCAGGATTTGAAACAGCTCTTGTGGCAAATGACAGACTGAGTTTTATTCTTCTTATTCTAAGCGGATATTCATGAGACTCGGCTAGAATGCTGTTAATGGGGCTAGTTCTAAACGCTCCTAGGGCCAGGCGTAGGGCGGATGTATGTATAGTCTCCAGAGATTTTAAAATGGTTTGTTTAGCTGAGTCATATATTATTCCTCCGTAATCCATTTTTGACCTTATAAAGGCTTTGTAGGTGTATCATTGCTGGCATCCCAGTTGCATGATGCGATTGATTTAATAAGGTTCATTCTCCTTAAACATTCACCTTTTAATGTCCTTATGTGAGTACCCCATGTGATCGCTGGTCGAACGTGAGACCTAATATTTTGATTTGATTTGATCGTCTAATTTCTTTGGTTCCAAGTGACAACTTCATATTTCTTGAATCTGGTCTTCTGATGCGAGAAAAAATTATATATTCAGATTTTGATTCTGAAAATTTAAAACCCGTGTTTTGCGCCCAGTTAGTTAATTTATTGAGTGTTTCCTGAATGCAGTCCGTAGTGGACTGGATGTTGATTCTTTTGCACAAAAGCGTTAAATCGTCGGCGAAAAGACATTTTTGGATGGGCTTTGATATTACAGAAGAAATTTCGTTAATGGCAATTAAAAAGAGAGTGGCACTAAGTGGAGAACCCTGTGGCACGCCGTTTGAGATTTTATATTTATCTGATAATATGCCATTCACTCTTACCCGGATCTCTCTGTGCTGTAAGAAATTTATTACAAAGTTAAGCAAATATCCCGTAACTCCAACGTTTTTCATAATGTATACAATTCGGTCCTTCCATACCAGTTCATAAGCTTTTTCCAGATCTAAGCAGACGGCAACAAGATGTTCGTTATTTATAAAGGCCTCGGAGACATTTGTTTCAATATTTATTAAGTGATCTAAACTAGATCGAGCTTTTCGAAAACCGCTCTGATAAGAACTTAATACTCTCCAAGTACCATTGTAATCTTCTGTTAATAAATTTTTCCATTAACTTACATAAAGTACAGGTAAGAGCAATTGGACGATAGTTTTCAGGTTTACAATGATCTTTATTTGGCTTAGGGAGTGGGATAACTATCGCTTCCCTCCATTTACCAGGGAATGTTCCGGAACACCATAGCTTGATTGAACAAACGTATAAGGAATGTCAGTGCTGCTTCAGGAAGATTTTTAAGAAAGATGTATGGATACCGTCTGGCCCTGGACTAGAATTTCTACATTTCGACAGAACATTTTTTAGCTCCTTTAGAGAAATAAGGTGATTAATTTTGAGATCCGTAACTGCGCTTGTTTTCGTGATTTTATTTATCGAAATGTTAGATGTTTTTTTGATTTCTTGAAAAACTGGGTCGTAGTTGGTGTCGCAAGAGTTTTTAACAAACTTTGCAGCTAATGTATTAGCAATGTCTTCCGGATGTGAAATTACCGTCCCGTCTTCTGTAATTAGTACTTTAGTCCCGTTCGATACTGTGAGGCCTTTTATATTCTTAAGTTTCTTCCACACATCGGTGGTCGGAGTCTGATTAGTGATGGACGAAACATATGAAGTCCACGCCGCCCTCTTGCTTTGTTTGAAGGTTCTACGAGCCTTCGCTCTATATCGCTTGTATTTTATCTGGTTATCATAAGTTGGATGCCTTCTGTAAGTATTATAAGATTTACGCATTAAACGATGGACCACCTTACATTCTTCATTCCACCACGGAACTCGAGACTTGGTACCCTTATTGGCGGTTTTTGGAATACTCTGATTAGCAGCAGTCAGTATTAAGTTAGTAATTATCTGAACTTTGTTGTTAACTGTTAAATCTTCTGGTTCGTGTTCACAAATAGCGCTTAAGTGCTCCATGATTATGTTTCGGTATTTTTCCCAATTGGCTTTACTGAATTTCCATTTACGCTGGGGTATTAGGTTAGGGCCTCTATGATGCATTTCCAAGAAAATAGGAAAGTGATCAGTGCCATAGAGATCACAAGAGACTGTCCAGCTGAGTAGATGGGCTATTGAAGGGCTGCAAAATGCGAGGTCAATCGAGCTAAATTTGTTGAAGGACATATTTAAGTGAGTATAATGATTGTTGTTCAATATTACAAGATTTGTGTTTTGTATTATTTTCTCGATGACCCTTCCGCGCTTATCTGTTTTGTAACAACCCCAGATAAAGCTATGACTATTAAAATCCCCTACTATCAGAAAAGGTTTGGGTAGTTGATTTACAATACCCATTATGTCTTTATCAGAGAAATGGTATCAGTTTGGTAAAAAAGCGAGATACTTGAATCGCTTGATTTAGAAGAAACAGTCTTTAAGACAAGACTTCGTTAAGGCAAAAATCAATACAAAAATGGATCGATTAGTATTTTCTAAGCCCAAGTATTACTATGCTCATTGTAAGCACTATTTAACTAAATATTTGTTGTAATTTGAGAGTTTAATAAAATAATTGTTAACTTTCGAAATTATGTATGCCATATATCTGTGAAAATAATGTATAAAAGGGTGAATTTTGAATCGGAGGGGGCACCAGTCTGATGGTAGCATAGGGCACCACGCCCTTCTAATCCGGCCCTGGTCAAATGTGTGAAAAGATTTTTTTTTTAATGCGCGCACATGCACAAGAGAACAGCGATACCAAAAAACGAAGAACTTTTTATTATTTTACCCTTTCTAACCTACAAAAAAAATTACAGATCTCTCAGGTCAGCGAACATATAATGTAAAATATGCATGTTGAAGGAGCATCAGCCTGTGATGTTGAAGGAGTATCATAACTTGTAGCTTGATTAGCAACAGAAGTGCTACATTTTTCAGCTTGAGATTGGGCAATCTTGAGTTAGGTGTAGAAATATCTCATTTCGTTACCTCGTCAGCCTCCAAACCCATTTTCTCTTCTAGATACTGTTGATAACATTCCACCTGGTATTCTAGCTTGTTAAATGCAATATCCTCTTCATTCATGTTACAATCACTTTCCGAGCTGCTTAGATGGGAATCTAAAGGAGACATGTCCTCAAAATATGCTTCAGTATCTTTTTTGGTCAGCCAGTCCTGTAGAAAAAACAAAATGCCACCTACAACAACTATAGACCTAAATAATATTTTTAATAGTTCATATTCACCAATAACTCCATGCAGTACCATAACTCTGAAAACCCAGAACAAAATATTATACTGTAACCTAGGTAATCACTTCATATTTGTAGTAAAATTGCAAATATTTACATGACTATACTTCTCAATACATATTAAGATCACTTCCTAACAGCTCAGATAATTTAAATTATAATTATTTTTCTACAGTTTAATTCTTTGTTCTAATTTTTCATGTATTTGTTTCATCACAGCCCTACTAGCTGATGTTTCTCAACCATTTTCATTAATTTATTCAACAGCTATATATGTACTTATTTATATTAAATTTATTCGAAATTATTGTTTAAATTTAAAATGTATAGTAATATTTGGTTTACTCTGCATCAAGCCCCTACTTTGTAGATTAGATAGTTTTTAAAATATGCGAATTTTTAGTAATACAGTAATACAAGAATGAGTGGGCGATTTTATTGTTGCAGACATAGGCGTGGGCAGGGCGATTACAATCGGGGGACCACTATACCGGGGGATATGAAGTACCCTCAGTAAAACGGTCTGTAAAATTAACATTAAAAAAAGAAACTGGTTTAATTAAAAACATATGATTATTTTATTTTTGTGACCTAAACAACAGCAATAAGAAGAAGGCGTGGAATAAACAAAAGCATTAAATAATATTTATTGACTACATTTATTGAAAAATATGCACATAGTTTGATGATTTCAATAAACATTTTTATCGAAGCTTGTAGCTATTGCAAAATTAAAATCTAAGTAAAACCAGATCGTGATACAAAGCTTACAGTGACATCCTTCTTGTGAGAGGAACCATCTATTTGAATTCGTCAATAATTTCTTCTGAACTAACGCCTAATGTAAGTTTTTGTTCTATAAATGGTAATAATAAGTTTTCCAGTCGTTCTTGCTTCATAGTCGATCTTAGTTTTGTTTTAAATGTGTTTGGCTTGGAGAATCCTCGCTCACAAGAGCAGCTGGTAACTAGAACTGTAGCAAATTTCCTTAGAGCCATTCTTTAATTGTTGTAAGTTGCTCCCCTTTGGAAATCTAGGAGCTTTTTTTTGTAAACTAATGGGGGACCGACCAAGGTCCCTCTAATCCCTCCCGTGCGGACGCCTATGGTTGCAAATTAAACTTTAAAAGAATTTATGCACAGTTATAATTCGAATTTTGAAGTAAATTAGGTATCCAAATGCTCAGAATTTTGTTTGGTTTAGTTAGGTAAAAAAAAAAAATGTTTTCCCAAATTTTGGCGTTCAGTATGCCCTTAAAATACAACGATTGTACGAATGTAACCGAGAATCAAATGTTAGGTTAAATCGGATAATTGAGCGCTTGACAGACATGCGCCGTACGTCACGCTTTGCAGATAATTTCCGTGTCCGGTCAGTTGTGAATACCAGTTTCACTGGCCTAGTCATTATATTTTCTCGCCATCTGGAGAGGAGGCCACAGTATGAAGGCCAGCGACACATCGGCATGCTTAAACAATACTACAACTGTATCTGAACGTAAACCGGTTGGAGTGAAACAATGAATAACAAACAGTACAGCACAGGAACAATAAACAAGCGGTGTGTTTTAATCCTCAAACAGTATGATAAAAACAAAACCCGGAAACTACAATGAAATTTTTCCAAAAATTTCTACAGTAACTATATCTCAGTGTGATAGTTCCACCGGTAGCCAGATATTACTTAGTAGATATAATGAACTCATAATTTATGTATAAAGGATAAGTCATTTGATGCATTTAATAAGTTTAGATACCTGGGTAACATGATAGATAATGAAAGGTCCATAAACATTATACATGACAGGATACAAATAGGAATAAGGCATGTCATGCCAATAGCAGACTATTGAGAAGCAAACTCATTAGTCGTAACACAAAATAAAAATAAAAATATACAAGATATTTATCAGACCGATTGTTCCTTGGAGGCGAGACATGGACAATGACAAAAATGGAACAAGAAACACTAAGAAGGTTTGAAAAGAAAAAGATCGCGGCCCGGTTAAAGCAGACGACTAATGCAGAATAAGAACTAACCAGGAGATAAATGACCTATTTAATCATGTATGATTCATAAAGGCTCAACGAATACAATGGTTAGGT
Source organism: Magicicada septendecula (assembly GCA_034769895.1). Taxonomy (NCBI): domain Eukaryota; kingdom Metazoa; phylum Arthropoda; class Insecta; order Hemiptera; family Cicadidae; genus Magicicada; species Magicicada septendecula. The sequence continues at coordinate 287,582,998 of CM068376.1, forward strand.
CACCTAGATGGATGCTCAGCGTATGCCAAAGAAAATTTTTAGGGAGCAAGTGTATAAAAACAGAAGAGGGGCCGGCCTAGGATACAATGGTTGTATGATGATGTGCTGGAAGGTCTCAGAAGAATGTATGTGAAGGGTTACACTGAGATGGCAATGGACAGGAGACCTTGGAGAAGATTGGTGTTGGACGCCAGGGCTGTCACGTTTAGCTGTAGTGCTGAAGAAGAAGAAGAAGAAGAAGAAGAAGAAGAAGAAGAAGAAGAAGAAGAAGAAGAAGAAGATTTAATTTTATTTGTATAAAGTAAACTGCATTTGCGATAGTCCTGTTTTTTCTTCATACTACTAGATCAGTCCGTTTCCTTCTGTTCGCTTGGCTGAACAACACAGAGGCGCTTGTTCATGACTCGTCTTTCATTCGTAACCAGTCGCATCTGTTATTGAAAGTTACGTTTAAGCGTTTTCAAGCTACAGCTCGACACACAGAAAGAACTGTGTTTTTAGTAGCTCCAGCACATCGACTTCACTTTTCACACCTAAGATTTTATGTAAAAATACAGTGTTTAATATCTTTCTAATATCTTCATATTGTTTCTTATTATACTGACTTATTAAAGATTGTGCCGTTAAAGTTATGACATAAGATATGTCAAACGTGTAAATTAGCTATTTTTACTCGTCTTCAATTAAATACTGCCTTTCTCATGTTTAAGTTTTTTGTTAAAAATTGTTGGCTTATGGTGCGGCCCGGTGGTAGGCTCTTGAGTTTAATTGACGCTTTCGGGCACTTTAAATTGTAAAGGACTGATATATACGCCTAAACTCCGACCAAAACAAGATCCTTCGAGAATGGATGCGACAGTTAAGTTAAACCAACCTGGACATCACAATACTCACTGTATTTTTTAAGACAAATTTTGGTACAAGGTAAAGGAGGTACAGAGACAAATACAGCCATAACAGCAATAGTTAATGAAATTGAAAAACACTCGAGAATTACATAAAGTCCAAAAGTCGCCGAAGTACAGTTACTACCGCTGTTTATGTACATGGAAAAGTATCCATTGCTTTTCCAAAATATCTATGAGATCTTTTAACGAATTAAGAGGCGAAGCTCTGCGAAATTTGTAAGTCAAAATAAAAATTCCGAAGTTTGTTAATACTCCATGATTGGAACTCGAATGCTTTACAAGATATGGTACGCGGGAATCTGACGGTTTAAAAAATGAATTAAATAATATAAAATATATTTTATTTGCTTTTGTTTTATTGTGCAATTACAGCAAATTTGATGCCACTTACAGGTGTAAGTTCATTTTTTAAATAAATCCTCTCTCAGATGTCCATCATTTTGTATGCACTGCTTCCCGTAGTCTGTCCATCATATAGTCTGTCCCGTAGATTTTGCATTGCTGCTTCCACCATGTTGTTTGGCATGGCTGTGATTTCTTCCTGCATGTAGGCCTTGAGTTCATTAATGTCGTTAGGTTTCTTAAGAAACACTCTAGACTTGAGTTATCTTCAGAGAAAATAGTCAGGTCTGACAGACCTGGAGATCGTGCCGGCCATGCAACATCCCCTCCTCCTGAAATCACGTGGCCTGGAAACGTCTCTCGAACTACCGCCATGGATGTTCTGGCAGTGTGGGCTGTTGTTCCATCCTGCTGGAACCACACAACGTTCAAGTCGATCCCACGGCGACGCAGTTTGTAACAAGGAATTCCTGTAACCTCACTGTGTATCGAGCAGAAGTGACTGTCACCATTTGTCCTACCTCTTCAAAGAAATAGATCCTATAATCCCAAAATTTGCCATAACACACCAGACAGTGCTTATTATCCACAAATTTATCGTATTGTAACAGGAACAGCATTATGATATGGAACATTAAAGTGACGGTGGAATAAACAGTGCGTAATCACAACTGAATCACCACTTTTACAATGAATTTCTACTACGATCGCACAGTGTGTATAGGCCCGCGAGCCTTTCCTGAACTGTCATTTGCGCCGAACCAATGCATGAATTACCCCCACTTTCAAGTATAGCTGAGTTATCTAGAGAGAAGAGAGGGGAGACAACGCTACAACGTTCACTGTCTCACTTCCATATTATTTCCCTCTCTGTCACACACATGCTTCCGTTGTTCTTGCCGGTCTTGTTGCAGCCGATGTTCACGCTATGTAACAGTGCACAAAACTGTTCTGCGCATGTGCGAAGTGAATGGAAATTTTGTTAGCCTCGCAACGAGGTGTTTGTCTACTGCGCATCGAGACCTGAGTGTTCAATTTACGTCGTCCTGCCTCTAGCAGTCCACTGCCCTGTTGTGTAATTCAAATGGCATCAGATTTGCAAACCCACAGCCAGTCCGATTCCCGCTTGCATGTCAGGGTTGCCAGCTTATGTCACTTTAAAATTCGTCAGATTCCCGTGGACCACCCTGTATAAACGACTGTGCAAAGCAAAGACGTAGCAACAGAACCCTTTGGTGGTGTATACGTTTGTTTCTTCGGAGATCTGAGATAACATTCGCCGGTTCGTGATCTTCCAATTTATTCTAACGCGCCAAATAACTTACCAGGCAATTAAAAAATTAGTTTCACAAGTATTCAGGAAAACTGTACACTTCGTACTCAATCGACAAGAAGGCAAGAAAGTGAACGAGTCTTAAGAGACGTTTGCACTGGTGCTTTAACTCATAGTCTGAGTGGGAAACGCTCATGTTACGACGTAAGGCTATGATATGTTTCCCAGAGATAGAAGAATTTAAATGTGCTGTACGATTCTTCCTAATAAATGAATTCGTCACGTGTTACATCGAAAACGCCTGCAGTAGAAATCATGTCGTAAACATTTCTTGAGAGCACACCAACAAATACGAGCTTTATAAAGCGTTCTGTATCCGATTACTGGTTGCCGCGTTATGCTTCGCAAAAATCTGTAGAATGAAGAAACACCTCGTAAAAGGCGCAGTAGTCTAAATTCTATAGGCCTACGACTTTAATAAGAATGTCCATCACTTCCAGTCACTGTCTTAGTGAAATATGAAGATACAATGAACCTAACCTTGACGATTATGTGTTTCCAGTTTTCCAACAGTGGCATATTGCAGACATAACGATAATTATTGCTCTCGCTGACAGTTTCAACTATCGCTTGTTTGTAAGATAACGATACATAACACAGGGACCGAATCCTGCCCTCTCGGCTGAAAAGTAATACCCCTACAGCGCAAAGGCGTTTCGAATCGCTCCGCGGTTCAAAAATACAAATATCCTGAGAGATTTCACCCATCGCAAGAAATAAAACCATCCTCAGACACACGCATGCTCGCTACTCAAGGAATAACAGGCGACAGACGGTCATTGGGTTCACCCGGACACTCTGAATCCCGGTTGGGGGGATGTCAGAGGCATTACAGTGGTATATTGAGTAGGTACGGATAAAAGCCTTATGGCTGCGAGATGAGACACTAAGCAATCGTTTGTCAGTAACTGTGAGGTAGTGGTTGGTTTCTAGCCTTATAATTCAGTTTTACATGCTGCTAAATTGTGATTAATTACTGTTTGACTGTGTATAAATACTTATACGATGATTTAGTAAGAAAGGTCTCCAATATTTTTATCCGATGTCGTCCCTGGAGTGTCGCCCTATCGCGAGAGTGGCCTTTAAACAAAAACTTTGAAGTGAAAAAAGAAAATATACTTTTTACTTTCTAATCTTTGTGTTGATTGCCGGTTATTCTTCCAAAATGTTGCTAGGATAATTAAACACGCTGGAGAAACTACGTCCTCCCGCTACCGAATTTCAGACTGGAATAATCAGTTATAAATATAATACTACTGGCTCGGAACACAGTTTTTTAATTGGTAAAAATGTAAACATTTTACCTTGTAGCCTGAACCAGTTTCGCTTATTACAAGCTTCGTCAGAGGCTGCCACTAGGAGCGCTGTCCGTCTTGTTCTTGGTGACGGCGCCGTCGTTAGAAATATCGATGTTGTTTGTGTGCGGTGTTATATGTTCGAATAGTATGTGTCGAGCTTTCGAACGACGGCGCCGTCACCAAGAACAAGACGGACAGCGCTCCTAGTGGCAGCCCCTGACGAAGCTTGTAATAAGCGAAAACTGGTTCAGGCTACAAGGTAAAAATTGTACATAAACTTTTAAAACTTTATGTTCCGAGTCAGTAGTATTATACTTGTAATTAGTTAATCAACGGACACGTCATGGACAACAAAATCCAAGAATGGAATAATCATTTCAATTCAAAACCGCTGTACACCCCTGGTCCACGGAACATCACTACTGATTGGCTAAAAATGTTTAGGCCTATGTACCGTTATAACACGTCACTAAAACATGTACATGTTCAGGTTGGTCCGTATGAACATCTTTCGACTGATCAGGTAGAGTATGCGTTAAATAATAAACAGATAGGAGAGTTTCCTACAAATTAACGACTTTCCACACATCTTACATCAGCTTTAAAAATCCTTTTTAGGCGATAATCGATAGCATGATTTGGTTCAGTTCCAAATTAATGTATCCCGTAATATCGAAATTATTTACAAACTACCAAATAACACTAATTCTTCTACCGCGCGCGTGCGTAGTTTTTTATGAAACAGCGTATGCCCGAAATACAATAACACGATTTCCATTGAGTCACAAAACTAACTTATCAAAACATAGAAAATTTAAACAAAACATTTCATTGTGAACAGGCTGTTATCTCATCAACTCAATTACACTAATACAAGATTGAATCTCGTTAAGATACGCGCGCGTGTGTGTAATAAAATACCCGTAACCCGTAAATACCTTTACGAGTCATTTTACTTTGCTCTACGTAATATCTTGAAACGAGTCATTTAATGTTTGTACTCTAGACGTCACACTAATTGTAAAATATCGGTATGGAGAACCATACATGACTTCTATGTTCTAAGATTTATATTTAAAATCATTTTCGAAAAGAAATATTTCCATAGAAAGTACTTATTTCTACTTATTGCTTCAGCTTTAACCACAGTACTGTGGTCACTAAGGTATACCACCTCACGTTAGTGCACTCGATTTTCACTGATGATGCCAGTCGGTAGCACTGCCGAAACGTCTGGTTTTGCAGAAAACATTGGACCACGGCCAAACAGCCCGGGAAGGAATTTTAACAACAAACTACTTCTCTGTTCCGATAACGTAGTACACGTATAAAAAATTATCCCCTCCCCCTTAAACTACCCTTTTCATTTATAGATATTTCATCTACCTTTCTGGGGATTATTGTGACCTTCTTTTCAGGATACTTTATTTATCAAAATTAAGCACTTTACTCTTGTTAAAACATTAAATGTTGCTGGTAAACGACTCCTTCCCCTTAACCGATCTTCACCAAAATCAATAAGCCTTGAGTTCTCTACAATTTAGTAATGTGTGCAACAAATTATTTAATTCTGTGTGAATTTGTGGCAGTTATCGTTCGTCATAGAAAAAATTACTCTTGTTAAAACATAAAACGTTGCAGGTAAACTACCCCTTCCCCTTAACCGATCTTCACCAAAATCAATAGCCCTTGAGTCCTCTACACTTCAGGGACGTGTGCAAAACATTGATTCTGTTTGAATTTGCGGCAGTTATCGTTCGCCATAGAAACAATTCTACACACACGTATAGTTCATGTTATCCGGGCTGTTTGGCCGTGGTCCATGGTTTATTACCAAACCAAACGTCTGATATTCTTTAAAACTTCCTCCCCGTAGAGGCGTCGTAAAATATTCCTCAGGCTTTCACGGCCGGTGTCAGATGTATGGTTCATGTTATCCGGGCTCAGTGGCGCAACCAGGAAGGGTTTTGGGGGTTAGAACCCCCCCCCCCCCGAAAATCTGGAAACAAATTTTGTAATCAACGTATGTAGAAACAGTAAGAACATAATAAACAAAGTATCTTCTTTATATGTTAATTACTATATTCTTACAAAGTAAACATTTTACTATTACTAAATGATTCAGCATAGGTAGTCTAAGTTTACCAGACGTGAATAAATTGTTCTTTTGCCAACGGCGCATGATATGCAATTGTGTTGGTATTTTTTAAAAAACACCAGTTTTCATCAAAAGCGAGCGTTTAGTTTATTGCTATATTTTCCGGTTTTGGAGAGTGAACTAGATCAATCTGAGTGGCCTGTCAATTTTAGTACAACGGAAAGTCATGCATAGGTTAGAGTCAGAAAATAATGTATAAAGTGTACAAGTTTATTAAATCGGAAGATAAGGGAATATCAGAAAGAAAGTTGCAGGAAAGGGTAGCTCAGGCGTGCGGTGTATCTCTAAGAAGTGTTTTTAGAATTATTAAAGAAGCATCCGCGTATACGGCTGACATAAAATCTTTCAGTGCTTCCCATAAAAAATGCTCAACAAAGGAAATAAAAACTGATTTAGACGATTTTGACAAGTGTACTATTCGATTAATTATTTACGAATATCAATTCATAGATAGGGAAACACCAACATTCAAAGTAAATTAAACAATTTTTAAGAGATAAATTAATTACAATGGTAGTGCATCTAGTCTGAGCCACATTATTCGTCAAATGATATTTCGATGAAAACGTGCCAAAAGCAATAGGAAACTTTTAATAGAATAACTCATTAGAAAGTTAAGAGAAAATATATAAGAAAATTACGGCAATTCAGAGAAGAACGGCGGCCTATAGTTTACATAGACGAATCTGAATTCAACGTCAGTTAAAAAAAAAGTGGATAGACACCGTTCTTCTTTGAATTGCCGTAATTTTCTTATATTTTTTCTCTTAACTTTCTATTGTGTTATTCTATTAAAAGTTTCCTATTGATTTTGGCACGTTTTCATCGACAAATGTGGCTGAAATTTTCAATTAGTAAATAAATCCACCTGCAACATCATTAAAAAAGAGACAAACACGATTAACTGGTTAGTGAATAATGGGATTTCTTTAGTCCATTTATCTTAACCTGAGTTCTATTCACTAATTAAACAAAGTAAACCAACATAGCTACAGAACTCTTATAATAACCACTGTTTTGCCAAACCATGGACATTACATTTTACGACTTCCACTCTGTCATCCTGACTTCCTGATCTTAATCCTAGAACTGATTTAGGCAATCGTGAAGAAGCGTGCTAAAAACGTGCATTTTCCATAGACAGTGTTAGAAACTTAGCAAAAAAGGAATTTAAATGTATTTCTTTCATAGATTGCACATCAAGATGTGACCATGTCATGAAAATTGAAAAGATTACGGAAGATCAGACCAAAGAATGTATAATGTAACAGTTCGTTTCAAAATTAATAAATAACGGGATAGCAGCAGTGAAGACGATTTGAGTTATAATAACAGCGAAGGAAACATTAGTGGGATGGAAGAATTGAGCTAAATATTTGTAATTGGTTGCAAGTAATTAAATGCTATATTACTTAAACAGTTTTGGTATAATTTTTTCATTAATATTGTCTCTCCTGTTCTTTATGGATAATTTACATTTGTTGTTTTTTTTAAAAAAACACAGTCATTTCACATTCGGGCCTATTATTGATGTTACTTATTCAAACAAATTAAGTTGCCAGGGTAATGTTGACTATATTCCTGGATTTTGTTGTCCATGACGTGTCCGTTGATTAACTAATTATAAGTTAAATATATACCTACTGACTCGGAACACTAATTTTTTTATTGGTAAAAATGTTAAACTTTCACCTTGTAGCTTGAACTAGTTTTCGTCAGCTTCGTCAGAGGCTCATTTCTACCGATATTAATACGTTTTTTCCTGAATCGTAACATGTACACAAACTATTATGTACGTCAAAATATACAATGTTTGTTAATGTCTAGGCTCGACTAGAAGATCTGGAGAAAGACTGGAATAGACACAACATACCAAATCACTGTTTACAAAATAATTGCAGTAGGCCTATTAAATGTTAAACATTTTCTAACTCGGTGCAACCTTTGTATGGTACCTCTGTTGTATCTATTGCTTGTTTCGTCTTACAAAACGTCCATATGTACAGTACTGTTTAGTAGTATCGAAATAGGAATCGAAATCAAAACCTTCATACGTAGACTCGCCATTCAAGGAGAAGGCTAATATTTTCAAAAGGCCTTTTTCTACTCACGTGTATAACATTCTTCCCGCCTTATCCCCACTACAAAGTGCGCAACTGCTTTATGTCTGATTATTTTAACTATACTATTGTATTATTATTTCAATAAAGTCGGCGTTTCCTGATTAAGTAATTTAAATTATTCAGTAAGCATATGCAAATTGGTAAGCCTGTGCTTAACATGATTTTAACTCATAATTCTTACATGTGCAGTATGCCTTTGCAGCATTATAGGTGGAACGTACATGAGTAAAATTCTATACATATTGGCTCCTTATAAGTTGCGTATTGTCGTTTCTCCAGGAAAAAGCCCTCCTTGTAAAGAAAAGAATGAGGAAAACCAAAATTGTGCACCTTGTTTCTAAATTTTCAACCCCCCCCCCGAAAAAAAATCCTGGGTGCGCCATTGTCCGGGCTGTTTGGCCATGGTCCATGGTTTATTACCAAACCAAACGTCTGATATTCTTTAAAACTTCCTCCCCGTAGAGGCGACATACGCCAAACAGCCCGGTTATCCTGAAAATAAGGTCATAATAATCCACTCTAGAAAGGTAGATGAAATATGTATAAATGAAAAGGATAGTTGAAGGGGGAGGGGGTAATTTTCTATAAATTACAATGATAGTTGAAAGGGGAGGGGTAATTTTTTGTATGTGTACTACGTTATCGACAACAAAGAAGTAGTTTGTTGTTAAAATTCCTTCCCGGGGTGTTGGGCCGTGGTCCTATGTTTTCTGCAAAACCAGACGTTTCGGCAGATGCCATCGACTGCCATCATCAGTGAAAATCGAGTGCCCTAATGTGAGGTGGTATACGTTAGTGACCGCAGTACTGTGGTTAAGGCTGAAAAAAGAAGTAGTTTCTATGGAAATATTTCATTTCGAAAATGATTTTAAATATAAATCTTAGAACATGGAAGTCATGTATGGTTCTCCATACCGATACTAAAATATTGTAACCGATATGTTACGTTTTAGGCGTACGAATAATTGTTATTTTTACTTATAAAAAAATTTTAAGTTATAAAATTTTACAGTTATAAAGTTTTAAGTAGACTGACCGTAACCTGCATTAATAACGTATGTCGAAGTTAATTATCGGGGCTTTGTTCTAGCCTGTGTGTGGCTGGGGATGTTCATAGCGAACTGAAACAACAAATATCCGGTTACTTTTTCTGCCGCAGAGGCAATGAACATCAGACATCAAATACACACATTTCACGTTTTTGTGCCGCAATATTATTTGCTTTAAACATAACGAGTTTCAACGAAGTCCATACATTTTTTTATTTGCTGTCGGCCTGAAAAAATAGTTTAATTGTTAAATTTCTTCTATTGTTATTTTTCCCAAACATATGATGTAACTTAAGTTAACAATCAAAATAAATTCATTGCTCTGTGTCTTGGAATATTTTACATACAGTAACATACAGAAATAGGGTTCACATACAAAAATGTTTTCTAGATACAGTCACGGGCCACATAATGACTCTTCACGTTCTTGGATCGGTTGGGTTCAAGTATTTGTATTTACCAGGGGCGAACCTAGGATTTCATTTCGGGGGGGGGGGATTTTTTTCAACCACTTATCGTTTTCTTAGAGTATTGTTTTTGTTATATTATAATGAAAATCGTACCAAAAATCAAAACTAGTAGGCAAATAATAGCTGTAATTAACTAATTACATTAAAATAAATTAAAAACATACATCAGATAGGCTTCCAGTTTATTTTGCAAGCCTAATAATACCTTTCTATGGAATATAGATACTTTATAAAGAGAACATTAAAATTAAGAAAGTGAAGAAAGTGATGGTTACCAGTGTTGTAATGAAAATCGTACCAAACATTAAAACTAATGGGCAAATAATAGCTGTAAATAACTAATTACATTAAAATAAATTAGAAACATACATCAGATAGGCTTCCAATTTGTTTGTAAGCCTAATAATACCTTTCTATGGAACACACATACTTTAAAGAGAACGTTAAAATTAAGAAAGTGAGGGTTACACGCATGCATATAATTGCTGTGAATATAGATTTTACAGCATGTAAAATAACGTTAAATCATTTTGTTAAAAATAATAATGATTGTCAGTTTGGCAACCCAAAAGTATGTCTGTATTAACAAGGCACGTTATGTTTGGCAACCCAAAAGTATGTTTGTATTAACGAGACATGTTGTTTGGCAACCCAAAAATATGTCTGTATTAACGAGACATGTTATGTTTGGCAACCCAAAAGTATGTCTGTATTAATGAGGCACGTTATGTTTGGCAACCCAAAAGTATGTCTGTATTAACGAGGCACGTTATGTTTGGCAACCCAAAAGTATGTCTGTATTAACGAGACATGTTATGTTTGGCAACCCAAAAGTATGTCTGTATTTACGAGACATGTTATGTTAGGTAACCAAAAAGCTAACGGAACTTGATGACCTGTGTAAATTCTGTAAAATGTAAAAACACTGAATAGTTTTCTCCAATGATTTAAGTACTCTCTTTGTAGCACGTATTGCAGTTTTACTAAATTAAAGTATTTTTACAGGAGAAAGTAATTATATTATTAAAATCGCCGTATATAAAAATAACACACGGTTTTACTTGTACACGATAAATATATAATTTGCAGAGTGATCTGTGTATATAATATCGCAAACAATGTTAGCGTGTCATTTTTATATCGAAATACAATTTTCTCCTTAGTTTTGTAATAGTCCTCAGAATGTGACGTGTTCGTCTTAGATTGTGAGAAGGGAGGAATTTCTCTAGTTAATTTCTCACGTTTTGCGCTTAGTATCTCCGTACACTTTAAAGTGTACCCATTCCGATTATAGGGCCTCGGGTGAGTCCCGTATCGTTATTTTTCGTTACTACCTCCCTGTGCCGGAAGTGGGTAATTTGCGCGGTTGCTGCCTTCCTCGGATGTAGTAACTGATTCTCAGGCTTCCTCTCCGAAATCGAACCCTGATTACCCGTGGCCCGTAACAACCATGGTGCAACTGTACCATCGACAGTTGATAAGTCAGAAAGATGCGTCGCCGGTACTGTGACCGTGCGATCGACTGAAAGTTATCCAGAGTCACCAAAAGAGACGGCGCCGGCCGGAGCCGGACGCCGAGCGGTTTTGATCTAATAAATGCGTCCCTTCCATCTCCGGTCGGGACTTGTTTGCATCTATTAGCTCTAGAATTACCAGTTATCAAAGTAACTGTTTAAGATCGAAGGACCCATAACTTAGATTCCTTTTAAGGGAGCCTTTTTGGCGTTTTACTTTGCCGTTACCTGGAAACTTTCTTTGATTAATCGTTCTCCATTGTTTCGGCAATTCCCTCTTCTTCTTCTTCTTCTTCTTCTTCTTCTTCTTCTTCTTCTTCTTCTTCTTCTTCTTCTTCGGCATATATTTTGCACTTACGTGTGGTATTCTTGACGTGACCAACGTCAACTGTTTTCTCCTTCTCGCCATTACGATTTTGGTTATTTTCTAATTTAAATTCCGTATGGTTATTTCAGGATTTTTTAATAGTTTGGTATTGCTTTTTCAATTTCATTTTATAATTCACTTTTTGAGTGTAGTGAGTTGACATCTATTACTATCATGTTAGTCTGCTCCCTTTTTAGCCATTTTTGTACCTCTCTTCTTTAATATTTATTGACAGCATTGCACGTACAAGCCTGTGATCACTGCTTACGTTAAATTTATTTAACATCGTTACTGACACATTATTTACGTTTTAAACTCATGTTTTCTGGTATCCAAGTCACGTTTCAATACAGATTAAAATTTATTACCTTTTATCCGTCGTGTGACTTCTTCTTGTTCTTTACTTATATTACGCGTTTCGAAACACAAAGCCCCATCTTCAGATTTCAGTCCCGTGTGGACGTCGTTATCACATTAAAATTAAACTATTACACATTAAAGTAAACTACACTACACATGTGAACCGATGTCTGGGTGCGCACCCTTTGCTGGCTCGCGACGCACTGCCTGCAACTCCTCTACGGTCTTATCACAACGCCTTACAACCGATTGCTGTCCATTCCTGCTTATTATGAATTTGTCAATAACCATATCGTATAGCTGATGCGATTTAAAATTCAGCTGGTCATTTTACATATTATTAGGACTGCACTTACACGCCCGATATATTTCAAATTCTTCGGCTGCGTTCATGTACCGTCCCTTATTCCAGGTATGCAATGGCTTGCATTTGGTGTCAAAATCGGTATAATTAAGGTTATGCACCATTTAATGGTTGTCGGCATATTATCGGCAAGTTATCGGCATATTTTGATTTACAGGCATTTATGTTATTTTTAGGTAGACGTTCTTTAAACCTCTGTCTAAATGCTCTGCCGGTCTGACCGATATAAACCATATCTCAGTCATTACAAACCATCTTGTAAACACCCGTTCTTTTTTCTTTACACTGTTGTGTTTTAGGCCGTAATAATTTTTGAACATTATTTGTGGTGCGGAACGATACTTGGATGTTGTGTTTCCGAAATTCGTTTTTTAAAATCATAGGTATATTATTGGTGTACTCGGTTGAAATAAACTTAAATGTAGTATTTTTATTGCGTGTACTGATGACGTTCTTCTTTTTATGTTTACGTAATATAATCAAGTCGGATTTGTGATGCCTAGTAAAGTATTCCGGAAAACATTCTAAAATCCGCCTGGAATAAGTTACGGCCATCTGAATTACAACCAGCGTCTACAGAACCAGAAGGTCTTGACTCCACACCGGAATTGTTAGATATTTGCTAGTCCCTACCAGAATTTAACAGTTTGGATGAAGACGATGTCAAAAATTGGTGTGAAATAGACTTACCGGATGTAGGCTACGAAATTTTTAGTGATGATGAAATTATTACATACGTATCCACAGAACCTACAGAAGCTAATAATCAAGAATATGAGCAGCCAATAAAACATACAATCTCTCATAAGGAGGCCATTTAATCACTGACTACAACAATCAAGTGGTACGAAGGCCAAGATGAAGCAGAACTGCCTAAAATAATTTCACTGCGCCAAATGAATAATTTGCTCTTGAAAAGTACGGTCGACAGAAAAAACAGAAGAAAATTACAGATTTTTTCACAATTATTAAACAAATGTTTTTGCAGTTACAGTGACTTGATTGAGTTTGAAAATTTCCAGCGATAAATATGTTCGAGCATAACATTAGTACTGTACATTGCTAGTGTTGTAATAAAACATTTTATATTGTCTTTAATGGGTTTGTTTCTGACTCCCTCACTGATTCGTCTATTTCACTAATACGACCTCTTCGGTCCCGTAGGTGACGTATTAGTGAGGTTCTACTGTATAACCGCTAACACAATTTTATTAATTAAAAATAGTAATTGGTTGCGGAATATGCGTACTAAAACAGTATATGAAATAAAATACTACTTCCGCATAAATGTGTTATTTAGTTAAAAAATTTAAGAGTGGCGTCCGTATAATGCATATGACCCGCCTGTCAGGCCTACTTATTTTACACGTATCGTGTGAGTAACAATGACGTAGTACATGCTACTACCGAGTTTCCGTAGTGTATTGCCACCCTTTTCATTACGAGTCGTCGTCAGGAATGCTGAGGGAGGTATAGGTCTACACCTTGATACAGTGTCTGAAGACGTATCGGGTAAACGAAGTACTTCAATAACACTGGACATTGTAATTCTCAGTTGCTTTCAGTTTTACACTCTTCAAAATGCAAAAGACGAAGTTCCGTTTAAAAACTTCGGATCAGTTCAAATATAAAGCAATGGCTCTTTCAGTTTCACTGCGTATTTTGGTCTCTTTATTGAAGGAGCTAAACGGGTTCTCAGTTTTAACTCGACAGTTTGGTATTTCTCTCTATCTGTCTATTTGGTCTCACGATAACTTTGGAATGCATCAACCGATTTTCGTAAACCTTGGCACGCGTGTCCATACTTTCACCATACGGAACCCTATTGTTTTCGAAATTGATCCCCCCCCCCGCAAAATAGGGGCGCGGAAGACAAAAGTGCCGGGGGTCACAATAATTTTAATTGAAACCTGAATATATGTTCGGTTTTGGATATTTAAAACTCTTGGACGCAGGGGTCCAGAAAAGTGGATCAAACTCTTAATAAAATCGCAAAAGTCTATATGGAGTTCACATAAACAGAATTTTACTAAAATCTGAATACAGTACAATTTTTTGAAAATTAATCATTTTTGGACACCAAGCCCCAAAACCGGAATCAAAATTCTGAAAAATTGTTAAAAATCCAGCCGACTGTCAGATTAAAAGGAATTTCAACCCAATTCCGAATGTAGCGTCTACACTTGAAATTTTATTACTTTAGGGTCACTGCGGGGAAAATAGAACCCAGAATTTTTGGAAAGCCTATGTGGGGGATTAATTTATAAAGGATAAATATTCAATATCAAAACTCGGTATTATTAATTATTGGATAGAATTAATATCTCTCAGCACACCTTGCAAATTTTTATTCGCCGTCAAAACGTTTGTTGTACAAAAAAGGTGTGTATATTATTAGGCAACGGAACATTCTCGGACAATGGAGTGTGTCGTTCTACGTGTTTCTCGGCTATCTAGCAGAGCCCAGCTGTAATGTTTGTGTGCGTACGTATTGATAATTTGAGAAGAAAGAAAATTACGTGATACTTATCATGTGTCAACAATCGAGGCTATTCCAAACCCCACCGGTCCGCGCACTGTGTTCAAGGCCAGACGCGACACTGTTTCTACTGGATTCGAGAGCGCCCATAAGAGGCTCTTGTTTAACACGTCGTCCAAAAAGTGACAGATTATTCTGGCATCTCAGCGGGGTATAAATATAAGCATCCAGCAACGGTCAGTTCAGTTTACGTCGGGCGTTTGCTCAGTGCGTTCAAGTGGTTATTAGTAAGAAGTGATTATTGAGCGGGACTCTATTAGTTGACATTATTGTTGCGTGTGGACAAATTTAACTGAATTATTGCACGAGTATAATCTTGTTGAATAACTTGTTGATTTCAAATTTTTACTTGTGATTAATTAAAACTGGTGATTAGTGACTTAATTGGTGTCTTTATTTTGTTTTCCACTGTACCATACGACGATCAGTGACATCGTCGTAACAATATTGTTACTAGTTGTGAGTTTTTGTGAAAATTATTATTATATTGGCTTAGAGATATCATGGAAACATACATAAGCTTAAAAGCTAGGACTAAATTATTTGTCATTTTGGCATTATATTTATAAATTTAACTAAAATAGCCAATGCAATCGTTTTAGTATTACAAACAGAAATTACACTGTTGAACACCACTGTAGAAAAATTCCCGATTGGCGCTTTCAACTTCACAGCTCATCATCGGATCGGAAATATCATATCCCGGACCGCTAATCGCGAATTTTTTCTATAGCGGTGTGCAACAGTGTAATTTCTGTTTGTAATTACAAACACTAAACAACGTTATTAATTAAATGTGTTTAGTATTTGATATATGTTTCTCTTCTTTACAATTGTTATTCTGCTACAAAAAATTGTAGAACAATCGGGGTTTTCTTAATCCCCCGAGCTTTTGTGTTAGATTACAAAATTATCTAATACTGCAATTTACCTAATAAGAAACATATTTGCTTCAAAATATTGACCGAGTTCTGCAAGTCAGCCAGCTTACTAGTGTACACGCTAAACACACAGCGAATGAATTAAGATATACAATCTAATGCCGATTAGAAATGTGATTTATTTTTAAAGTGAAATGTATATTTCTAAATTGGTGGTAATGCCTAACGATACTACACACGATTTCAAAAAAAAATATTAAAACCATACTAGTGCCTTTGTATAAAGAATTAATTGAACGAGCGAAGCGAGTCCTCAGTTTTAACTCGACCGTTAGCCATTTGTCTAACTGTCTAGCTACCTATTTGGGTTATTTCTGATGATAACTTTTGGATGTAACAACCAACTTGCATAAAACTTGCCATGCTTATTTTAATATTGATCCCCAAAAAATAGGGTGCAAAAAATGTGAGGGCAAATTTTAAAATATCACAACATGACCTTGTGGGGTATCAAATTAAAGAGAATTTTTAACTACAATCTGAATGGAGTATTCTGTATTTGAAATCTCAATATTTTTTGGTAGTAGGGCCCGAAAAGTGTAGGTCTACCATAATATCGTAAAATTTGTACCAAAAAATTGTAAAAATTCATGCCGAACATTAGACTAGAGGGAATGATGTAAGCCAAATACGAATGCAGAGTTTGCTTTGAATATTTTTTTCATCGGTGACACAAGCCAAACATAGAAGTCAAAATTTTAAAAAATCATAAAAGTCTGAGTGAGTTCTGCACCCTAGGGACCCCTACTATTTGAACGAACGAAGCGAATTCTCAGATTTACCCGACCATTTTCATCTGTCTATGTATCTCTGTTTGGAGTTACGATTCACGATAACTTTTGAACCCATCAATTGATTTTCGTAAAACCTGGCATGCGTGCCCATACTTTTACCCTACAGATCTCTATTGTGTTTTTTTAGATTGATCCCCAAAAAATAGGAGGCGGGAGGCAAAACTGTGAGAGGGTCTAAATTTTGAAAAAAATTGCAAACGTTTACGTGGGTTATCAAATTGAAAGAAATTTTAATCAAATTATAAATTTACTGTTCATTTTTAACATTTCAAAATTTTGGGACGCCAGGTCCCAAAAATTGGTGCAAACGTTAGACAAAAATCGCAAAAATTCATGTGGTGTATCGAATTAAAAGGAATTTTAACTGAAATGTAATGTTAATCTTTGGAAATTACAAAATTTTGGGGAGGGTGGGAGGCAAAAATTTGAGCCGGCAAAATTGTGAAGAAATCGTAAAAGGGGAAAAGGGTATCAGATTAGAGGGAATTTAACCACAATCTGTATGTAGTTGAAGTTTTGGTGATTTCAAAATTTTTGCTTAAAAAGTGGAGCAAAAATTTGATAAAATTGCAAATTACACGTGATATAAAATTAACGAGAATTTTAACCAAAATTTTAATACAGTGTACAGTTTTAAAAATGTCAAAGTTTTTTTACCACACGGCCCAAATATTGGTTTCAAGCATTTGAAACAAATTGCCAAATTCCATCTGGGTGTCGGACTAAAGGGAATTTTAACAAAAATTCTAATGCTTGGAGTTTTTAGTGTTTACTGTAACACTGTTTCCTTTGGAATTGTTATTTTACTAAACAAACAGTAATGTAATCAGGATTTTCATAATTTTTCTGATAATAATTGAAATATCTTTTAATATCAAAAGCTATCTATTAGTGTATATGTTTCGTTGAAAATATTGAGCGAGTTCTGCAGCTCAGCAACGTATTGGCTGCAGTAGAAATCGGTAGCGGTCTTCAGTAATTAAGCGAATTGAGGAATCCAGTATCTAGTGAATGTGTAGCGTACTCTCAAGGATAAGCCGACAACACACATATAGCACAATAACTGATAGTGCAATATGAACATTGCCTTATTTATGTTTCAGAATTATTATCCTGAAGATGGATATTGATTACTACTGCGGCCGGTACGTCGCTTTCGTAAAAAATTAAATACATGTGGGTAGACTGGAATATCTTTTACAGCTGTCTTGGAATGTCTTATCGTGGACGTTCTAAAGTAGGCCTACCACATAATCAGTATGATATTGTTACCAAATGCGGAAAAAGTTTTACGTAATACGGAACGTAACATAAGTATCTCGAATATTCCAGTTTCAATGTGTGTGTGTGTGTGTGGGGGGGGGGGGTGCATAATGCTGCTACTTTACGGTAAAAGACAATTACGCGTCAACTATCGAGTCTGTACCGGTCAGCGCAGTGTGATCAAGGACACTGTTTCCAGTGGATTCTCGAGAGGGCCTGTTTGTTTAACAAAGTGACAGGTTATTCTGGAAATCAGCGGGGTATAAATACAGCCATTCAGCGACGGTCGAGTTAGTTATTGTCGGGCGATTACACAGTGCGTTAGAGTGGCGATTTACGCAGTGCAGTTCGAAGTATTGTGGCGAAGTGTTATGTGTTTTATAATCGTGCGGGACAATTGTAATAAAATTGTGTTTTACATTAGTTGACATTTTATTGCGTGTGAACAATTTTTATGTGATCTGTTGTAAGAGACTACCTTATTGACTACAAACTGTTTAATTGTGATAATTAAATCTGGTGATCAGTGACTTAATTGGTGTCTTGTATTTTGCTTTTCACTGTACTATACGACGATCAGTAGACCGTCGTGACAATATTGTTATGTAATACGGAACATTTACGTACGGTCGATAGTGTCCCCGTATGGTCGTTCTACGTGTTTCCCGGCCAGCCGAGCAGTGTGTGTTTCTGCCAAGGCCGCTTTCAAGTACGCTCTAGTCTTTTCGAGTGCTCGTTGACGCAAATTATGGAACATCTGTAGACTATACGTAAATAGGCAACAGCTACCTCTTAGAACTCAGTTATAAGTGGCGGTTTATTGAAGTGTGTTTCGAAGTATTGTGGCGAAGTGTGTTATTGTGTTATAATTAGTGTGGAACGCTATTACTTGACATTAGGCTATTATTGCGGGTGTACAAATTTTACTTGAATTGTTGTAAGAAACTATCTTGTTGATTACAAACTGTTATTTGTGATTAATTAAAGCTGGTAATTAGTGACTTCGTTGGTGTCTGTATTTGTTTCCACTGTACCATACGACGATCGGTGAGACCGTTGTAACGATATAATGCCCGTAGAGGACACCTTCCAGTGCCGTGAGACAGCACTAATTGGGGTCTGTTGTCCTGCTGAAAACCATCTACAAATATGATGTCTGTTATGCCGATGCCATTTGAAAATCTTGAATGTAGATAATCTGTTCGGCCAAGGGCCACTTGCAGACTCGGAATTGCAAAACTATCCGTGACTCTTCGATACGTCCTTTCAGCAGCGATGAAGTCCTGAAGGCCGACTCGAACGGACACGTCTGAGGTTTCATTGGGAACTCTCAAAGCCCTAGAACGTGGGAACTTGTCTATATTGTATCTACTGCGATCTGGCTTCTCACTTAGCATAGCTACGACACAAGTACTCGATTCTCGAAAAGCGAACTTAACGAAAATTACGGAAATTTTGATGTACGATGTGTTTAGGGGTTATAACAACTGAGCGATCGTCTAAAATGCAATGTTAACTTATCACTATTTTATAGTGTTCAATCCTGCTTAGGTCCTACAGTAGTAGCAATAAGCAGATTGTTGGTCACACTTCCCCATGCGGTACTATTCGTAACATCGCAAAACACACACATACAACATACGGTATTTTCATTTTTAAAAGAAAATCTCTTTATAACTCATCAAAGTTTGAGAGAGTTTGTCTTAAGCAAGTTAACAACCTTCACAGCGTCCTCCAATAGTCCCGTTACAGCAGTCGCATATCTAGAATTTGATCTTTGGGGAGAGCGGGGAGGGCAGCAGCGGCTCATCAGGGGAGTCAAGAGAGGCTAAGCCTCCCCAGTAAAATTTAGAAAATTATTAAAAAATAAACAACTAGTAATAGGCTCTGATTTTTATTGTAACTGAACCTGTAATCAACCTGTAATCACAATTTGGATTTTAAGTTATCTGATTACTTCCAAAAAAAACTTCGTAACTTTGTAATTACGCGTTATCGATAATAGCGCAGAATAGCAGCAGACAGAGGCAAGGATCTGAGTAGCCGCCGTAGTGAGAACTATGCCCGTCAGGCGTTGGGGGGGGGGGGGGGGGGCTGGTGTATCTGTAACCGTGACAACGAGTGAGTTAACCTTTCAGTACGGTTTAATGTGGTTTGTGTTAGTTTTACGTTCTCGTGTTCCTTGTGCGAGTGTATTATTAATATTATTATTTTTCTCTTCTTGGGGTGTGTTTGTGATCTCTACTACGAGAAAAAAATGGATTTAGCAGAAGAAAGGGAAAGTGATGTTGCCGTATCGAACACTACTGGATAAACCATTTTCCCGGTCGAGCGATTTGAGAGAAGTGAAATGCCGAAACGTGGTCGACGCAGCCCAAAACTTTCATTTCTTAAAAGGCACAAAAACCAATCTAGAACTTTTCAGTCGTCATTCTACGATCAACGTAAATCGCTATGCGGTAGTAGAGTAAAGTAGAAGTTATTCTGCTGGCCCTGCTTACTGTTAAGCAATATTATTGCTCAACTAGAAGTGTGATTTGTCGGCTGTAAGGAATTAAAATTTATGAAGTTAGGTGACACTAAAAACTTTTCTACCTATGATAATATATTCCTGGACTCAAGATCGTCTCAGCACCATGCTTTAGTTTCAATTGAAAAAAGAATGCTCTGCAAATTGAAAAGTCGACCGACATAGCATGACGATGTTACCGACAATTCTGAGAATAAGAAGGACCGTTGAGTGAATTTGCTGTAAGCCTACAAGCAAATTCATCACAGATTACAAAATATATTTCTACTAAGAAGTTTACTTCTTTGCTGGAACAAAAGTAAGTTAATCTTCGGTTTATCTTGTTAAAGATACGCGTATATTTCTAATAAGACGTGTATACTATAAAAATCAGATAGCTCTACCATATAATTAATAGTGAAATAACGAATGTCCGGGGGGGGGGGCTATGACTGTGAGGACGGCTCAGGTGACTGCTCGTAGCCTCCCCATCCTCAGACTCACCGGCCGCCACTGGGGGAGGGGTCCGATCGAGTCGGCTTCATTATCTTCGGAGGACATTATCCGGTCCCCCCCCCGTAAATACCCCGCCTCAGAGGACAGAAGAAGATCCCCTTCTGTATATTTGTAAATATCAGTTTACATCATAACATCATTTTTTCATCAATTATTTTCCATACTATATTTATAAGTTCTGAAATTGTTTTCTACTGTTCTGCTCGCTATTTTCTGTAACAATATATTTTCTTCTCAATTTAATTTATACCGGTTATAACGTTAGTAGAGACGAAACCGTTGGTTGATATACGGGGATAACGTAGAAAAGTCTCATCGAAATCTAGAAACAGAAACACAATACTGGTCATTTATTTGTTGCAAGTGCACAGGTAGACAATTGAAAGACTACGTTCCAAATGTCAAAATTTGAGCTTTTTGTTTGAGTGAAAATTATTTTTTTTGTAATGGAGACTATAGTTGGAAACCAGATCAGATGCTACGTAACACCTCCCCCCGGGCTTCACGGTCTCGCATTCCCCGATATAGGTAGTATTGAGAAAATGTATTGAATAGCATAGTTTGTGAAGCCGCAGATTACGATCGGCCTTTGCGATGACAGTCCAGTCGCCTCAAATATTGCTAGGTAATTTCTTGTACTTAATTATGTTCTGTGTACGGACATTAAGGAATGCTGCCAAGCCAAACGTGGAAAGAGCGATGCGCCAACGTTGTACAATCTCCGCCGCATGTAAGTTATTACTGAAAAAAAAGCACTTGAATATTTGTTAAAACTGTTTCCCTTAGTCTCAAAATTAAAGTCATCGTCAAATTTTAATGTCGTACCCTACCGTTATGTGTATTGTATGTAATATATTCGTCTGTTTTCAGCTGGAGACTTCGTGAAATTCGGTTTTACTATGGCTAGCACGACCACTCTCCTTGCCTGGGGGTGTCTGTCTTACAAGGATGCCTATGAAGCTGCAGGTAATGTAATGCTTACTGTACGAAGCCAATTGGTTATGTGTAACAACCAGTGTATGCTTTAAAATAAAAGTCTTTAGAAAATCAATTAAATAAAAATTTTGTTACAAAAAGAATTCACAATTCCGTTTAATATCCCACAGTTCATAATAAATCATAGTTCCATTAATATTTACAAAATTATCATCCTGTTAAGATAGAATTAAAAATCCTCCAGTATAAACATTCCTCAACTAATCTGGAGTCCAAATATTGTCTCTCTGTAAAACATGATATTTATTTTTCTAACTGTGATAGTTAATGTACTTCGCAGGCTTACACGGCCCGAGTCAATGTTATTAAAATTCATTCCCGGGCTGTTTGGCCGTGGTCCATTGTTTTCTACAAGAACAGACGTTTCTGCAATGCCATCGACTGCCATCTTCAATGTAAAATCGAATTACGTTAACGTAAGGTGGTAGAGGTTAGTGACCACACTTAGAATTACGTCTACCATCTTACGATGGCGTAATTCGATTTTTCACTGAAGATGGCAGTCGATGGCACTGTGATAGTTTAATTTTTTAAGAAGCAGTTACACGAACAGTCAAGAAAATTCTTCAGTTTATTGTCAAATGGGACTTCAGTACAGTCATTTCAAACCTACAGTCTCTCACCATACAATTTTTTTTTAAGAAATTGCTTGTCTGTGGCTTCATGTCAGATCTTGAATTAATAAAAAATTATCTTAAATCAGCAACGAGCGAGAAAAAACTGACAGACTTGGCCATTTTATTTGTAGAAAGAAAAGATGCTCTTCTTTGGATTCTGATGATGTAATAGATATTCATGGATTTTGTTGTCCATGATCTGTTGTGTCCAAAGTTAATTAACTAATTATAAATATATCGCTACTGACTGGGATCACTAAGTTATTTATTGGTAAAAATGTTGAATTTTTACCTTATAGCCTGAACTAGGTTTCGCTTATTACAAGCGAGGCAATAAGCCTCTGATGAAGCTTCTAATAAGCGAAAACTAGTTCAGGCTATAAGGTAAAAGTTAATCATTTTTTACCAATAAAAGATTTAGTGATCCGAGTCAGTAGTGATATATTTATAATTAGATAAATTCAGCAAAATAAAGCATCAAAACATAATTTAATTTCTAAGTAATTTAATTGTAAACAAATACAATTTTGATTTATACTTCTGCTTTAATCAGTTTTGTTAAATTCTGTAAATAATGAGTAAAATGTTTAGGTAGGTATTACTGAAAATCTATAAATAAATATAATTACCTGATAAAAAGCTACAGCTGGGGGCCTCAAAATGAAAGGTCACCTTAGATCTTGGTTAGCCTTTGGTTATCACTTTACTGAATCCAACATTTTTAACAATTACACTGTGGTGGTCACTCTGCGAGAGACATACATATCTCGTACTACAGTCCAGGATGTTCCTTCCCTTCCTAATTAACTGCCTCCAGACAGTCTGATCATGTGCCTTGGTCTTCCACGAGCCAACACCCATTATAGTCAGGTCTTCTTTCATGTCATCTTGCCATCGTTTTCTTGGCCTGGCTCATCTTCTGCGCCCATTATATTCACATTCATTATCCTTTTGGGGAGTCTTTGGTTGTCCATTTTGCCCTATCCAGCTGATTCTTCTGGACTTCATAAATCAGACGATATCTCCCTGTTGTAGAATGGAGTCTATTTCTTGATTAGATATGATCCTCCTTTCTCCATTACAACATGCAACATGGTCCGAAAATTCTTCACATAATTTTCCTTTCAAAAGTCCTCAGAGCCTTCTCATCAACTGCTCTTAATATCGTGGTTTTGGAACTGTATGTCACTACAGGGCTAATCATTGCTCTGTACATTTTCAGTTTAGCCTCTTGGGTGAGAAGACTAGATCTTAACAATTTTACTAGACCAATGTAAGCCGTATTCTCCGCCATTATTCTCTTAGTCATTTCATTGTATGCCTTGTTTTCACTATTAACATAAGCTCCAAGGTACGTAAACTTATTTACTCCTCCAAAAATGTAATCATTTATGTTCAGGTTTATAGGGGATCTCCTTGCCAGCATATAAATGGTATAGAAATGCATATGATAATAGGAATGCTATAAATTGCTAGCATGTAGAACTCAGCTTGTTGCTTTTCAGGATTTTACTGATTCCTGATAAGTCTTTTCAAATCGTTTACCTCATCAGATAATGGTATTCAATCCAATCCAACAATGAGCTGTATCAGGATTACTGCACGACCAGTGTAAAGTAAAAAGCTGCGTTCTAAATAGAGTATCCAGTCTCTAATATGTATTTATAACTTGATAAATAATTGTTAAGTAATCTATACTATAAAGTAAAAACAATCTAAAAGTAAGTTTTTCATGGTTTGGTCATTGACCTAAATTGTTAAGTTCAATTCACAAAGTTATAAATTCACTATAAGTAAATGACTGTGCACTAACTGATGACACATGTAACTAGTTTTAATTGTAAAGCACATTGCAGTTCTTTCAGTAAGGTAGCTGAAATCCATTTCTTCTCTGCGTCCTTTTTATTGGTGTAGAAACGTTTTTGCTTAGTACTTGTAAACTGTAGGCAAACACATGCCTGATGTCCAACAAGAAATCTCCTTAACTATCGTTTGAGTGTACAAACTCTATCAAAATGGATCTCTCAAATTAGTGGACTCTTAATGGTAGGATTGAAAAGAAAAGAAAAAAGCCTCCAGGTGATGTAGTGGCTAGCACAGGCGATTCATGTACTCGTGGTGATGTGTTCAATTCCTGGCGGAGGCTCCTTACGGCATGCACTCAGTGTCGTGAGGCAGAACTGAGTAGCTGACTGAGATAACAGCAGTGCCTCCTGGCTGTGGATACCACAACTAGTGGCTGGCGATATGTTGTACTAGCCATGCAACCGTCACACTAAAACATAAAAGCCACACGGTATGCCTTGGTCCTTTACAGACTGTTGAGCAGAAGTTTTTTATTGAAAAGAAAATCTCAAGAGACTATCAAGCCAAGAAATATCACATCAAGGAGTATCCTGTCTTCACAGATCTTTGGCCAAAAAAATCTCTTTCTTGTCATGCATAAAAGCAAACTAAAAATGTAACCAGAAACATAATTCACAAAGTTTTCAATTTGTACTATACTTCTTGTCATTTCGTATACTTGCCTTCAGCCAACACTAATTCAAAATGTTCAAATTGGCATATACCTTGTTGAGGAACCGTTGAAGATCATTTGTGAAGGTGTCAGTTACATTTCAATAAAACACAAATTATTTATACAAAATAATGTTATCACAATGTTAATACATCAGTAAAGTTACAGCTGTTGGTTTTAACGGTACTGTACTTGATGACAAGTGTTAATGGTACCAAAAAGTGAAAACGGGATGGCAGGTGTTAATGGTTAAGGGTAGCGAGTTGTTACGCTGATGGTGTTGCTGATCTTTTGTTATTGTCTGAACAATGGTGATAATCCTTATTGAATTGTTATTACAGGGGAATGGAAGAACGTGCTGAGTGCACTCCGTTGGGCAACTGACTACTTCATCAAGTGCCATGTCAGTCCTAATGAGTTGTATGGACAAGTTGGTGACTTCCAGTTGGACCACACATTCTGGGGAAGACCTGAGGACCTAAATATGACACGGCCAGCATACAAGATAGATGCACAACATCCTGGTATACACATAATTCTTTTTTGTATACACCATATAATTTGTCTCAGATTGGACGAGCCTTAACATTTTGGCTGAAGCAATGTTTGCAAACATAAATGTTTTTGTTCTGATTTAACGAAGTCCGTGCATTTAATAAAATACTGACTAAGTTTGTAGATATGTTGCTATCCCACATTTTTGAGACTTGCTGTTAGTATGGATGGCTTTAAAAATCTATGTACTAAATATTTGAATTAGCCAATAAAATAAAACTGTTTTAATTCCAAATATTATACAAATCCAAAGGAGCTGAAAATCTGGATCCAAAATGGTAGTGTGAAGTAAAGAAAACATGAATTTTTAATATCTCAATAGGTGTATACATGCAAACTCCTAACAGGCTACAACTGCTACAAGCTAATCAGGCAGTCCAAAGCCTAAACATTTTAATAGCCAAAGCAGTCCAACACCTGTACATTATAATAATAAAATATATTAATTAAAACACTACTGACTCAGAACACAAAGTTTTATATTGGTAAAAATGTAAAATGTTTTCCTTATAGCCTGAACCAGTGGTGGTATAAGGTAAAGGCTACTGAACCAGGCTGTTCATTTAGGATGTCATTTTTATTTGTTTTCGTGTGTTTGTATATTTAAAATTTTTACCAGTATAAAACTTTGTGTGCCGAATCGGTAGTGTTACACTTATAATTAGTTAATCAACAGACACGTCATGGACAGCAAAATCCAAGAATAAAATATATTGTTTATGTACAACATATGTGGACATCAAATAAATAGAACCAACAGTATCATATGAAATATCAATAAATGTTTGCTACATATATCTAGCAAATAGAATATTGTGGTCTGATGTTGTTTCAAGCAACACTGAATGCTCATATATAATGTTTATTAATCCTGTGTTAATATATAGCTTAAAAGCATGGTCATTAATAAAAACCAATGACCAGTTGTATTATTAAGGGGCTCTGAGAGAATGGTGTTAAGACATATCTAAAATCATATAGCTGAGGTAGGCATTTCACAAGATACCACACTGCTGAGCTCTACCATCTCGGTGGACAATTCTGATAATGAAAAGTTTATTAAAATAAGTAAACTGTCCATGTTGGTTTGGATATATGTTGTTTTCCAATGGCTCCCCCTTGGTACATTTAACCCATTTGGTACTGAGCTTCCCAATAAAGACCACTGTAATTTCTGAGTTCTTGCATTTCCCGGTTCAGCTTCACACACTCCAATAGATGATTTTTGTTCATTTTTGAGTATTCTCTCCTCCACAATACACATTCTTCTGTGGTGGAAATTTTTAATTTGTAGAGATGCGCTGAGAGACAGTCATGGCCAGTTTCCAGTCTAAAGTTTGCGACTGCTTCCTTCCTGGGTTTTCTACAGTTGTTATTCCATAACTGTTCAATCCCTGACCATGTTTTTCTTTCTGATATGTTTCTTGCTTCTTCCAGGAAGCGAGAGTTTGTTTTCCTTGTCATCAGTCTTCTTAGGGTGCTGAAGTCATGGGTACTTTCCCGGTGGTAGAGCATTGTCCCTCGCTTTGCCAAGGTGTCCGCTGTCTCATTTCCCGAGATGCCTATGTGAGATGGGATCCACTGAATAACTATCTCCTTGTTAAGTGCTGTAAGCTGCCTGGTGAGTCGTCTTGCTTCCAGTGTGCTCCTGGATGTTGCTCCTGTATTAGAGAATGTTGCCTGGATGGCAGACTTAGAGTCCACTAAAAGGACAGCTTTTGAAAAGGGTTGGATATATGGGAAAGAATGAAGAAATCACAACAAATATTTTATCAGAGGCTCATTGGTAAGAGACTCAGAGGAAGACTAGGAAGTAGATTGACATCAGCTTCAGGAGGAGGACTGAAGAAGGCTTAATTTCTTGGATTTCGTTGTCCATGACGTGTCCGTTAATTAACTAAATATAATTATTTCACTACGACTCAGAACACAAAACTTTTTATGGGTAAAAACGTAAAAGTTTACCTTATAACTGAACTGGTTTTCACTTTTAAAAAGCTTCTTCGGAGGTTGCCGCTGGTAGCACTGTTCGTCTTGTTGTTGGCGACAAAATTGATTTTCAAAAGATCGATGTTGTGTGTGTGGGGTGAGATATGTTAAAATAATGCATGTGATTTGAATTGTGTCTGTTCGTTTAGGATGTCATTTTTATTTGTTTTCGTGTGTTTGTATATTTCCAATTGTTCTAGAGTGTCTAGTTTTCGGTCTTTTGTGTGTATGTGTAGAATGTTCATGTTATTGTCGATGTTTTTGTATGTGTGGTTTGCTTTAATGAGGTGGTTTACAAAGGTGGATTCTGTAGTGGAGTGGAGTGCCTTTGTGTGTTCAATGTATCTTTGTTTGAAGCTATGTCCTGTCTGGCCTATGTAGACCATTGTCTATGTACGTCCATCTGGACTATGTACATTCTACACGTACACACAAAAGGCCAGAAACTAGACACTCTAGAACAATTGGAAATATACAAACACACAAAAACAAATAAAAACGACATCCTAAACGAACAGACGCAATTCAAATCTCATGCATTATTCGAACATATCACACCCCACTCACACAACATCGATCTTTCAAAAATCGATTTTGTCGCCAACAACAAGACGAACAGTGATACCAGCGGCAACCTCTGAAGAAGCTTTTTAAAAATGAAAACTGGTTCAGGTTATAAGGTAAAACTTTTACGTTTTTACCCATAAAAAGTTTTGTGTTCCGAGTCGTAGTGAAATAATTATATTTAGAAGTCTTAATGTTAGAAGCTAGAAGGCTAGAGTAAAAAATAGAGATAAATGAAATTGACTATTGAATTGACCAAAGACCTATTAAGGGATGTGAAACTACAGGTGCTGATGAATAGACATATATAAATTCATCAAAAAGACATATTTATAAACATCAAAATTTATAAAGTATAAGTGGTATCCATTATAATTTTGTGTTGCAATACAATCTTTTTTTTACAGTTTAATTTTATTCAGTAGGTTTATAAAAATATAAAATCAATAATAACTGTATTCCTGTTGGGCATGTTTTTTTTTTTAATTGTCTGTATTCATATACACAAATACTGAAGTCATAGTTATGGTGCAGTTAGGATAGCCTGTGAGATATTTCGATCTTTGTGTAGTAATTAAGGCGCATCTTGCAAGACTTCCGAATACCCAACAAATTAATACACCTGGTTCATATAACCCTGAAAGATACAAGATGCAAAGTAAAAGTAGGAGGAGAATTAACAGATGATTTCAAAGTTCAAAGAGGAGTAAAACAAGAGGATGTTTTATCTGCCCTCCTTTTCAAAATATGCGTAGAGAAAGTAGTAAGGCAGCTACCAATAAACCCTGGTGGCACAATTATGAATAGAAGGTCACAGTGCATTGAATATGCTGATGATATTGTTCTTGTAACAAGAAACAAACAGGCACTGGAAGAGGCGTATGCCTCTCTGGAGCATGCTTCGACCAATCTAGGGGTGCAAGTGAACAGCCAAAAGACAAAATATATGCCGATAAAGAAGAATGTCTAAGAAGAAAGAATCCCAAAAATTAAAGTTAATGGTAGTGAATTTGAGAGGGCAATTAGTTTTAGATGTCTTGGGTCCCACTTGACGTCAATAAATCAGATGGCAATGGAAGTTCAAGACAAGCTAGGCTTGGGAAATAGGTGCTACTTTTCTTTTCTGCCTATCCTAAAGGCCAGAAACATTTCTAGAAACTCCAAGGTCCAGATTTACAAAACCAAATTGTGGCCATTAGTACTGTGTAATGATCGAAATTTTAAAAATTTTTAATTCCTCGATCAAGTGACACGTTCCCACACTCAAGTCGACTGACACAAGCTCAGGTCGTAAATAATGACGAATCAGGGGCACGTCAAACCCGACGACAGTGCGAAGACAAAGAAAAAACGTCTGAGCACTGCACACAATAAGTATTTCAGGGCGTCGCTGACAGCTAGCCGTTTGTCACAATTTACAGCACCCAACAATCTGAAACAAAGACTTCGTACAGCTGCCGAGTTACACGGAATCAAGATGGAACGCCTGCTGTGGAGGTGAAGCGTAACTGCACAATTATGAAAGGCTTTACTATGTTACAAAAGGAGTACAGAGCAATTTTAACGGAGAGATAGACAATATACGTAACTCAGTGAATACTGCCAGTGCATCCTGCACAGCGTGAAAACAAACCTTTGACAGTTTACTGAGATTTACGACTGGAAAGTAGAGTTCCACCGAAATGACGCCAACGAAGGGTTGATAATCGGCGGAACGAACGTCGAATAACTTAAATAATTAACCAAGACTCTGGAGTCTGTTAACAAAAGCTCAGTCAGAACCTTAGGGAAAGTCTGAACAAAGGATAACAGAAGACCATGAAATTGCCCTAGTTTCTTAGAATCCGTGCTACGCTCGTCACATGAAACACTCCGGGGATGACGACGACCAACCAGCGTCAAGCATCTTCTAAGAGAGCTGGTGGAGAGAGTAGGAAGGGTTCGGACGACGAATCGTGAAACAGAGGATGAGATCTGCAGAAGAGTAGGAATTTGTACGACCAATCAAGAATCCGAGAAGGCGTAGAAATCCAAAACTTAGACTTATGGGTAAGACGTTCCAATAAAACTGTTTGGCGAAGACGCGGAGCGGGCAGTCAGTCATTCAATCGAGCAGTCAGTCAGTTAATAGTCAGTCGGTAGTCAAGAGTATGTAGTTAATAGTAGCAGTTGATAGTCGCAATTAATAGTCAGAAGTTAGTACGTACGATAGACAGACGATTGATTATGTCGGAACAGTAATACAGTTCGTGATAGAAACAGTTTGTGCGACCGACCGGATTCACAAACTTGTAAATTCATAAGTGAACAGAGACATCGATATAGTCACACTTATACACAATTCTGTGCGGGAAACATAAACTATAAGTGCGCACGGGACTTGAAACCTCAACTGACGCGCACATAGTAACATACTAATTAACATTTAAAGTAGAACAGTGAGTGACACTTCAAACATTCTCACATCACAATGTATCACCATGTTGAACAATTAATTGAATAAACTATACCAAACAATTAAGCACGCAGTACGCGATACACCCAGATAGACGGAACAGTTAACCAAGTACACAAACATGGCAAACTTTCAGAACAATTCAGTGTAACGACAACATTAACACCTCACTATTTGAACTCCGGACACTCGACATCAGCGGGTTACCACAACACCATACACATGACAGGAGTGGACATTTAGTGGAGTGAAGTGAAGTTATCAGTGCTCTTCATAACAGTGATTGTGATCTTCGACAAATCATCCAGAAAGTGTCTTCTCACGACGGC
Source organism: Magicicada septendecula (assembly GCA_034769895.1). NCBI lineage: Eukaryota > Metazoa > Arthropoda > Insecta > Hemiptera > Cicadidae > Magicicada > Magicicada septendecula. Next base: position 287,613,869 of record CM068376.1, read on the forward strand.
GGAATAATGGATAAACACTCTCAAAAGATAAGCTTTATGTCTACTTAATCTTAGTAGTATATACTACTGTTCTGTTGCCTCTTTTCAAAGAACTAACCCCAAGAGAATAAATATATATGAATCATAAAATCTATAAAATAACACTAACGTAATTCGTCATCTGAGAAATAATGAACGCATTTTAGGTAGGAATAAGTATATTTGTTAATTGTTTATTGTTCGTATATGTTATATATATGTGCATTATTTACTGCATTTGAATGTACCATGTGTTTATGTTTCAGGAAACATCGTATAAATTGATAAATTGTATTTATATCATGTGTTTAATATGTATGTAATTTGCAGGATATAGTTACTTACTTCAGTAACAAGTGTAATAAATAAGTAGTTAATTTACAGTATTCATGCGTTCATTATTGAAATTTAACCTTTATTATTGATGTATCTCATTCTAAGTATTACACTAAAATCTCACAACTTATGCTAAACATCAATGGACACAATAAACTCGACCATTGAAACGTCTGATTAATAGACTCATAAATCGTATTTAATTAGTCACTGTGTTGAGTCTAATCTGACGAATAGGAACAACTTTTAGATATATCAAAATTAACGTATAACATAAATCTTTAATTAATATGATTCATAATTGTTGAGTAATTAATCCACGCAGATAATTAGCACAGATTAATATTCACTAAATGTAAATGGTTTACACAATTAATTACCACAAATGTAAATTACCTTTACACCACTAAATATAAATGGCGCCCATCGCATGGCAAAAGAGAGCAGACAGTAGTATTTAGATTAGTTAAAATAATATAGTACGTAAGATATTAAATAAGTGTAAGGTTAGATTGACTGGTAAATGATAACGCGAAGCAATGCAAAAATGGCTAGCGGTAGTTCTGATACCATGGACTTTGACGTTAACAACCAGTTAGGCGCACCCAACACCAACGAAGAAAACTCATCAGTCGTCGAACCAAATATGACTGAGGAGACGTCAGAAGTCAGAGCGCGGGGACAGGAGTCACAGCAACCACAGAACTACCAACAACAAGGAGAAGTCACATTACAAGCGCTGATGGACTTCATGAGCAAGAAATTCGACACATTTGAAGAGAAATTCGAGAAACAGAAAGAAGAAATCAATCAGAAATTCGATCAACAGAAGGAAGAAATTAAAGAAGAAATCAATCAGAAATTCGATAAAATTAATGAAAATTTTAATAATCATAAGGAGGACGTCAAGCGACAAATGGACGAACAGCTCACGCTTATACGATCTGAAATGCGTGACCATAAGACCAGTTGCGACGATAAGATAAGCGAAGTCTTAAAGAAACAAGAGGACGCTACAAGAGAAATAAAAGATGACACCAATAAGAAGTTTGAAGAATTGTGGGAAGCCCGAGAGTCGGACCACCAAGAACTTAAAAGCCTGGCACAGACCACACAATCTAGTATAAAGAAAGTCCATAACAAGCTAGATCTACACATCAATAGTAATCAGAAGAAGCAGGAAGAACTGAAGACCGAATTATACCACACACTGCGACAGCAGCAACAAGAGATAGGTGAAGCCAACCACACATTGCAACAGAAAATCGACGAAGTAGACGGCCGACAAAAGACGACCGAACAGAAGCTCGACGAAAACGTCAAGCAGAAAACAACCCACATTCAGGAACTCAGGTGTCAAGTAGAGAGACTGCGGCGACAGATCACCGATGGGGAGTCTGGGCCTCACAGAACAGTAAACGGACAAATACAGGTTGAATTGAAGTATGACGGAACCGACAGATTCCCGATGGAGTTCCTAAAGGAATTGTCGGAGTTTCAAGAATCCTATTACCCGAGCAGCGACATCAGGTGGATCGGCAAACACCTAGAGAAGGACGCAAGTATATGGTGGCGTGTGATCCGGGACCAGATAAATACCTTCGAAGAATTCAAGGAGGCGTTCACACTGAAGTATTGGGGGTTGGAACGACAGGACATTATCCGCGACAACCTTGAGTACGGCAGGTTTGAATGGCAGGGACCCGTCACAGCTATACAGTACGTCGAGAGGATTCTTTTGGAAAGTCGACAGTTAACTCCAGCGTTGACCGACCGCCAACTGATAAGAAAAATCTCGAGGCACTTTGGAAGGGACTTGCAGATCGCCGTTATAACACGCGGGATCGTCACCATACCCAATTTCGAAGCCTTGATCACTGAATACACTAGCATTCAATCAAGCAATGCAGGAAATAGACGTGCGCAATATAGGATAACGAACGAAAGGGAAACCGGAACTGTCGATCGTCCCAGTGGTAACTTTGTCAACAAGAACGAGGGTGAGAGGAAACCAGTTAGGCAAGGACGGGCGCACGGCGGTAACCGTTACGAGAATAAATCACACGGAGTGGTAAACACCGTCGAATACCTGAACTCCAAACCGAGTACAAGTCAGGCACGCGACGACAGCAATTCAAGGTCGAACAATGACCAGAACAAAAAAAAAAAAACACCCCTACACAGCGAACGACATAGTCTTTGACGACAACAAAAACAACCCCACTAATATTGTCAATATCCTGGTACCTGACTTAAGAGATGACCTACTGAATGAATATGACGAGGACATCACGAAACAGACATTAAAATGTCCCGAAATAATCATACAATTTAACAACAACATTAAAGTTTTAGCACTTGTCGACACCGGCTCAGTTATTAATGGGTTGTCAGAAGAATGGTTCAACGCAAACAAAAGAGACATTGAACCATATGAGATTTTACCCATGACGAACTCTCTAATCATTAGTGCTGTTGGGAACAAGTCCAAGTTAATTAGAAAACAAATACTATGCGACATAGAAATTGACGGGATCAAAAATGAGTGTGTCTTTCTAATAATACCTGACCTTATTAAACAATGTATATTAGGGATAAGTTTTTTACAGGAGGTAGGATGTCGTATCGACATTGGCAGTAAGAAAATAGAGATAGTGAATGCGGCTGATGAAGAGGTGCACGCCGTACCCATCATGAACATGGAACTAATGGATAATGGAGAAGAAGAAGAAATCTTGAGGAGCATCGACGAGAAGATATCAAACATGGACTGTCAAGACGAGGAGATATTGGGAAATTTGAAGGAAATACTTGTTAAGAATAGAAGAGTGTTTAGGGAATGCCCGGGGAGAATAGACGGATACGAGCATGAGTTTCAAGTTACGGACAGTACGCCCTACTTTCAACGGGGTTGGCCTGTACCACTTGCTTATCAGAAGAAAGTAAAGGACGAGATTGATAGAATGCTGCGATACGGTGTGATTGAACGTTGTACAAGCCCGTTCATAAATCCACTCGTAACAGTCATTAAAAGAGATGGAAGGGTCCGTCTATGCCTGGACGCAAGAAAGATAAACGGCGTTACTATTCCCGACTATGAAGGCGTTTCTCCAATAAATGAAATCTTGGCAAGATGCAGCGAGATGCGCTATCTGTCTACTGTCGATTTGTCGAGCAGCTTTTGGCAAGTACCTTTGAAGAAAGAGTACAGGAAGTATACCGCGTTCATGTATGAGGGAAGGTGCTACCAATTCACCGTTACACCATTCGGCCTTAGTACCAGTTCTGCGGCACTAACACGCGGATTGGATACGGTCTTAAATGAAAATGTTAAGAAAAACACATTAATATACGTAGACGATTGTCTATGCTATTCTGACGATGTTAAAACACACTTAGAACATTTAGAGGCATTAATAAATAATCTAAACGAAAATAACTTGACCGTCAACCTAAATAAGTCACAGTTTTTCAGGAAAGAAATATCGTATCTTGGATACCAACTATCAACACGCGGCATCCAAGCTACGGAAGAGAAAGTGAAAGCCATTATGGACTTCCCTAAGCCCAAGAACCAGAAACAGTTAAAGGGTTTCCTAGGCCTCACTAACTTTTATAACCGTTTTACTAGCAAATATGCGGAGACAACACAACCCCTCCATGAATTATTGAAGAAGAATCACAAATTTGTATGGACGAATGAATTAAACGATTGCTTTGACAGAGTCAAAAACCTATTTATTGACGCTGTAGTTTTAAGATTTCCGCGCCCAGACCAGAGGTATTATATACAGTGTGATGCAAGTGATTACGCATACGGAGGACAACTTTACCAGCTCGATGAAGACGGGGAGATCGGCGTAATCGCCTTCACTAGTAAGACAGTCAAGGGTGCTGAGCGGAACTACTATACTACGGAAAAAGAGCTTTTAAGTATTGCCCGATGCTTAGAAAAATTCCGAATATACGTTCTCGGACATCCATTAACGATCATCACCGACAACAAGGCGTTGACATTCTTAAACAAATGCCATCTAAATAATTCTCGGATTACACGATGGATTCTTGCAGTGCAGGAGTATAAGTTCGACATAATTCATTGCAAGGGTAAGGAGAACATCGTAGCCGACATCTTAAGTAGATATCCACACGATGCAAAATTAGAAGAGATTCACGACAACACACATGAATATTTAGTTAACCACATAACCGTGAAAATGAGACTTGAGGTGCGGAAGTTAATCCAAAATATTGGAAAGCACCAGATGGAAGACGATAAGCTAAAAGCGATCATCACTAGATTTAAGGAGGGAAATATAGACCCTAAATTAACTAAATTTTATAAATATGTTAACGATAAGTTGTATAGGCGACAGCGGAATGAATGGAAGCTGTATGTTCCTAGTCCACATATCTGTGGACATAATTGCTGAAATCCATCATATGTTCGGGCATTTAGGAACAAAAAAGTGTATTAAAATGATCCAGGAACATTTCACATTCGACCGGATGTCAAAGAAAATAAAAACGTATATAAAAACCTGTGACCTATGCCAGAAGTGCAAAGACACCAACAACAGAGAGCTATTTGGTGGCACATGCGCTGTGATACCTACGGCCAAAGGAGATCTGGTAAGCGCAGATTATTATGGACCCCTACCGACAGGAACGGGTGGAGTCAAATATTTATTAGTCATAGTGGATAATTTCACGAAATATGTCAAATTATTCACCCTCTGGAGAGCAACAACCACTACGACGTTGCGGAGAATAAAAACGTATTGCGAACTATTTGGACGTCCGCGGACCATTTTGACGGACAACGGAACACAGTTCACCTCCAGGAGATGGGTCAACGGTCTAAAGGAGTTGTACATACAACCAAAGTTTACTGCAATACGTAATCCATGTACCAACCTTGCCGAGCGGATTAACCGGCAACTGGGAAACTTGTTTCGCATTTTCATAAGTGACCAACACACTAAATGGTCCCAATACATAAAAACGATTGAAGCGTGTCTAAACGAGGTGTACCACGAGACGATCGAAATAACCCCTCATGAAGCACACCTCGGCACGAGACCTACACGAGCATGGGAGCAATGCTTGGACAAAGGAGTCATTAGCAGCGAAGGAAAACGCGAAAACAATATATTTGTGAAGATAAAGGAGAAGCGAGAGAAGCACGCGAAACGCTGCAATGAGAAGAAGAAAATCACAAAATTTGCGATTGGCGACAAGGTTCTGGTGAGAGCATTCCACCAATCCGACGCTGCGTCAAAGAGAATTGACAAGTTCTTCGAACTTTTCGCAGGACCATATAAAATCAACCGCATCATCGGCGAGGCCACATATGAGCTCGTGGAGTGCGATAGCGGGAAGATGAGAGGGAAATTTAATATACGGCAAATTAAGGCGTATCATGAGCCAGCGAACGGAAGTATAGATGACACGAGTGGTAGCGACGACTCCCGGCGACCAGCAGAAGACATAGGTTAGGAAATTTGCTCGCGCGGCCAGTCCAGCTAACTAAAAAAAAAAAATGATGTGCATTTTACTTGTTGTGTTTAGTCTGTATTTTAATGCTAACTGTGTTTATGATCATCACATATTTGTCATTCGTTATGTTAATTAGACATATAAATATCAACATATACAGAAAGTGATTTGTGAAGTGTGCCATGTGTCAGAAGGACATTGTGATACTATGACACAGGACACCAAAGACGTTTATAATTATGAATAATAACTTGTTAAAATGTAGAGACTCGAATAATTTGTTTATGTAATTAATAATTCAAAATGGACGATTGTTTTATAACTTTAAGAGTATGCATCACGAAGTATGCTGATTCCTTAACTGCTTAATTAATATGTATGTTTCTTTTATCAATGTAATCATTTATAATATGTTACGAATTGATCATATGTATATATTTGTTAGTATCAACTGTATTCTTGAGACAGTAATAACAAGTTTAAAAGTATTTTATTGCTATATAGGTCATCGACATAAGATCGATTAATATAATGGGTAGCCAATCTACAGCTTATCTAGTACATTGTATATAAACAGTAACGAAACAAACTGTCAAATGGACAAACGTCCATGTCTTAAATTCAATTATTTACTCGAAATCGTATTGTACAGTCCGCATATGGACAGACAAAGTGTAAAAAATGCGTTCATTCACTCAGATGTGCGGCAATAAATTCATATGACCATATAAAACATTAAGATGGGGAATAACAATTAATTGCTTCCTATGAGAGATATGGACATGGTCAGTCAACCATGTCCATTCCGAGGCAGACATCCACGACTGGGACAGAGCGCAGAAATTGGATCAGATGTCTCCCGAAGTCCAACATCCAATCCAATTTGGGGACAATGTAATGATCGAAATTTAAAAAATTTTTAATTCCTCGATCAAGTGACACGTTCCCACACTCAAGTCGACGGACACAAGCCCAGGTCGTAAATAATGACGAATCAGGGGCACGTCAAACCCGACGACAGTGCGAAGACAAAGAAAAAACGTCTGAGCACTGCACACAATAAGTATTTCAGGGCGTCGCTGACAGCTAGCCGTTTGTCACAATTTACAGCACCCAACAATCTGAAACAAAGACTTCGTACAGCTGCCGAGTTACACGGAATCGAGATGGAACGCCTGCTGTGGAGGTGAAGCGTAACTGCACAATTATGAAAGGCTTTACTATGTTACAAAAGGAGTACAGAGCAATTTTAACGGAGAGATAGACAATAGACGTAACTCAGTGAATACTGCCAGTGCATCCTGCACAGCGTGAAAACAAACCTTTGACAGTTTACTGAGATTTACGACTGGAAAGTAGAGTTCCACCGAAATGACGCCAACGAAGGGTTGATAATCGGCAGAACGAACGTCGAATAACTTAAACAATTAACCAAGACTCTGGAGTCTGTTAACAAAAGCTCAGTCAGAACCTTAGGGAAAGTCTGAACAAAGGATAACAGAAGACCATGAAATTGCCCTAGTTTCTTAGAATCCGTGCTACGCTCGTCACATGAAACACTCCGGGGATGACGACGACCAACCAGCGTCAAGCATCTTCTAAGAGAGCTGGTGGAGAGAGTAGGAAGGGTTCGGACGACGAATCGTGAAACAGAGGATGAGATCTGCAGAAGAGTAGGAATTTGTACGACCAATCAAGAATCCGAGAAGGCGTAGAAATCCAAAACTTAGACTTATGGGTAAGACGTTCCAATAAAACTGTTTGGCGAAGACGCGGAGCGGGCAGTCAGTCATTCAATCGAGCAGTCAGTCAGTTAATAGTCAGTCGGTAGTCAAGAGTATGTAGTTAATAGTAGCAGTTGATAGTCGCAATTAATAGTCAGAAGTTAGTACGTACGATAGACAGACGATTGATTATGTCGGAACAGTAATACAGTTCGTGATAGAAACAGTTTGTGCGACCGACCGGATTCACAAACTTGTAAATTCATAAGTGAACAGAGACATCGATATAGTCACACTTATACACAATTCTGTGCGGGAAACATAAACTATAAGTGCGCACGGGACTTGAAACCTCAACTGACGCGCACATAGTAACATACTAATTAACATTTAAAGTAGAACAGTGAGTGACACTTCAAACATTCTCACATCACAATGTATCACCATGTTGAACAATTAATTGAATAAACTATACCAAACAATTAAGCACGCAGTACGCGATACACCCAGATAAGACGGAACAGTTAACCAAGTACACAAACATGGCAAACTTTCAGAACAATTCAGTGTAACGACAACATTAACACCTCACTATTTGAACTCCGGACACTCGACATCAGCGGGTTACCACAACACCATACACATGACGGGAGTGGAGATTTAGTGGAGTGAAGTGAAGTTATCAGTGCTCTTCATAACAGTGATTGTGATCTTCGACAAATCATCCAGAAAGTGTCTTCTCACGACGGCGGAATAATGGATAAACACTCTCAAAAGATAAGCTTTATGTCTACTTAATCTTAGTAGTATATACTACTGTTCTGTTGCCTCTTTTCAAAGAACTAACCCCAAGAGAATAAATATATATGAATCATAAAATCTATAAAATAACACTAACGTAATTCGTCATCTGAGAAACAATGAACGCATTTTAGGTAGGAATAAGTATATTTGTTAATTGTTTATTGTTCGTATATGTTATATATATGTGCATTATTTACTGCATTTGAATGTACCATGTGTTTATGTTTCAGGAAACATCGTATAAATTGATAAATTGTATTTATATCATGTGTTTAATATGTATGTAATTTGCAGGATATAGTTACTTACTTCAGTAACAAGTGTAATAAATAAGTAGTTAATTTACAGTATTCATGCGTTCATTATTGAAATTTAACCTTTATTATTGATGTATCTCATTCTAAGTATTACACTAAAATCTCACAACTTATGCTAAACATCAATGGACACAATAAACTCGACCATTGAAACGTCTGATTAATAGACTCATAAATCGTATTTAATTAGTCACTGTGTTGAGTCTAATCTGACGAATAGGAACAACTTTTAGATATATCAAAATTAACGTATAACATAAATCTTTAATTAATATGATTCATAATTGTTGAGTAATTAATCCACGCAGATAATTAGCACAGATTAATATTCACTAAATGTAATTGGTTTACACAATTAATTACCACAAATGTAAATTACCTTTACACCACTAAAACTGTATACTTCAGAACCCTGGACTATGACCTCAGCCCTAGAAGATATGCTCAGAAGATGGGAAAGAAAGATTCTGAGGTGGATATATGGAGGTGTACTAGATGCCAGAATGTGGTGTATGAGGACAAATGCCAAATTATATGATCTACATTGTCACAGTAATAAAACAAGGTAGAATTAGGTGGGCAGGTCACGTACAAAGAATGACAGAGGAGAGGGCAGTGAAAAAAGTATTCATTGTAGGACCGGGATGGAGAAGAGCAAGAGAGAGGCCAAGAAGAAAATGGATGGATGATGTAGATGAAAACCTAAGAAGACTGGTGGGGGGGGGATCAGAAGATGGCGAAGAGTTGCACAGGATAGAAAGGAGTGGAGGCACGTCGTTCTGGAGTCCAGGGCTCTTCATGAGCTTTAATGCTGTGGAGTAGGAGTAGTAGTAGTAGTAGTAGTAGTAGTAGTAGTAATTGTTGTTGTTGTTGTTGTTGTTGTTGTGTTGTACTTCCAATGTGATGGATAACAAGAAAGATGTGATCAGGGAATTTTGGTGTTTAAAGGTATGTTTAGTAAGTAAGCCTGATTGTTGCTGATGCTAGGTTGGTTTATGAGAAATTATTGTAAAGGGAAAAAGAAGATCAAACTTATATCAAATAAATATGGTTGATAAAGCTGTGAACAGCAACAGAGAAACTGACACCATTGTCAGTCTCTGACAATGCAAGCCTTGCTTGGAAATAATTGTGACATTCAGAAACTGAAATATCCCTGATGAAATATTATTTATTTTTTTCAGTTACTTTCATTAAAATACCATAGTTGGAATATAAAATTAAGCATGATAAAATATAGAATATACAATTTAAATAAAGACACAAAAACATAGCAAACGTAAAAAATAATAAAAGGGAGACTAAACTTGAATGAATCAGAATTTCACGTGTCAGAATGATCTGACTTTAGTAAGTTTTCCCAGGCCTTTTGGCTTCAGGATGCATATGCCCTAGAAAACTGTTTTTACCAGAGCTCTTGGATCTCATTTCCATTGTCACCAAGTTTGTGCATGCCACTATTGACCTACACGGCTCATGTCCTCCAGCCAGACAAAAGATTAGATAAGACAAAGAAATGTAACACATAAAAGTGTGACACATGGAACATCCTGAAACTAATACTCTAGACTGGAATGTATGCTTTTACTAATGGAAAGTATGTTTTTTTTAAACTTAGAATGTAATAAATTAACAAAAAAGAAAAGACACAAGTTCTGGCCACAGAGATTTTACAGAACTAGTCAGTATGAGGACCAGAATCACTACTTCCTGTAACACTCTTACACAGATTTTGATATTCTAGGTTAGGAATTGTAATGTGGGCTTGCTCCTTTTTCTCTCTATACTGCATTCACCATTCAAACGTTCTTTAAACTCATAAATTTACATAGTGTAAATATAAAATTTGCAAAGTAAAGTAAAGTAAATTTTTAAAAGTAAAGTTATTTTTTTTCAAAGATATTGGAATGAGCAAGTAAAATTATATTAGTTGTCTTGATTATTCATCTCTTCTTTCACAGCACTACACTTAATGTAGTTGAAAAAATTATATTCAACTCTGTTAATTAATATTAAAATTTTGTTCATCTCAGTGAAAGAAAATTACATATATGTTGATGAGTACAGTTGGTCAGATCATTTTCACACTCTGGTGCAATTGTTTTTAAAATGTTTGAAACAGTTGATCTTAAACAAAATATAATTTTCCTCAATGATGAAAACAGAAAATTCTCTACTTACATTCCTGAGTAACCAAATTGCATATATTACATCATTCATGCTCTCCATCTTCATTTTCTATACCCTCCACTAGCATCCTCTTTAGTTAAAAATTGAATTACAAGTAACCACTCTATGCTAAATATACATAAATATTTTCCACTATTGTACGATGGCTTACACGGCCGGTGTCATTTAGATTAAAACTAACTGTTATTTAGATAACAACCAGTGGTGCTGCCAAAACGTCTGGTTTTGTTGAAAACCTTCGACCATGGCCAAACAGTCCGGGAGTTAGTTTTAATCTAAATCTTCCATTATTATTCTAAATATCTCCCGCTTAATAAATATCAGACCTTTTCTATCCACAATTGATGCCGAGTTTGCTAGGTCTGGTCTAGGTCTAAGTATATAAAATGTACCAGTACTAATTTTTACTCCAGTGGATTCACTTAAATCTGAGTGAAGTGTTTTAGCATTTTTTTAAATTGGTCTGGAATTTGACTGGAATTCCAGTCAAAATGTTGTGTGTTTAATGTGTGGGTAAAAAAAACTAAAGTGATCGTAGCAAGGCAATTCCAATGTTTATTCAGCAACTGTAATATTATCATCCTCATCATTATCATTATCATCAAAGTATTTATCATAACATGTATGGTGTTCATAAATAATATGGAGTTGTATTTATTCGTAAATACTTAATTGTCTAACAAGACAGGAATAAATGGATTGGTGAAGTTTAACTAATGATTTACTGTGTACAATATAAGAGTTAAAAAGAGACATTATTTGCGATTTGGAAGGGTGAGCTAACCTACCAATATGGATTACTGCATCCAGAGCGTTGTTTATCATGGGGAACAATAGTAATATAAAATTAAAGGACAGACAGTACATTATAAGCTCACTGTTGTAGCAATCATAGCGTCTAACTTAGTGAAAATTCTGAATTATAAGACATAGACTTGATATTTAATATTTTAGTAATCAGATATTCAGGGCTATAGATGTTACAAATATCAAGTCTTTAGGTGCCAGCATTACTGAATTAATTTTTATAAAATCTAACACCAAAAAGTCCATTAACTTCGGGTATTTGGTAGTCAAGCAAGGACATTTATCCTTGCCTGTTTACCATTAAAATCAAAAGTTCGTCAAGCATATTTTAAATTAAAAAAAAAAGTTTAAATCAGTGTAATAAAATCACGAATATCAATAAAATTACACATATATTTCACCAGTAGGATTTCCAGTTTTACAGTTTAATAATAGAAAGTACAAGGCACTGCTGGCAGAATGTAATGTCCTCATTTGAGGGCAACATTTGATGGGTTATAAGAAACCTTTACATCCTGCTAGGAGGGCCATAAATGTTTCCATTGGTAAGAGTTAAAAATTTTGAATTAGTAAATAAATTTGAAGTTGGTATGACTATCATGTGACCTAAATAAGGAAGGGTAACCATGTCTTCCTTTTTGCAACATATTTTGATACCCTTAATGCTGACAATGCATCCAGTCGGCACATTATGGCAGTGATTATGATGCAACTGAATGTTTTATTATTTTGTATACTAAATTGTTTTTAAATGAAACAAAGATGCTGTCATTTCTAACACTGGAAATTTCGAAGTACTACTTTAATGCACCAATTCGTCAAGTATTGCCAAAAGATGTGTCCTGCCAGAAGGAAGTTTATAAATTTGTCAAAGGGATTTACATCCTGCTGGAAGGACACAAGGCTGTGTACAAAAGTCCTTCCAGCAGGGCAAATACCTGTCAGCTCTGTCATTAAACAAGATATTTAGAGTAGGTATCTTTATAAAATATTGTAATAGTGTTATTCTAACTTATGCATAACTGATCATTAATTTGATTCCTGGATTTTGTTGTTTATGATATGTCCAGTTGATTAACTGATTATACATATATCACTGCTGACTAGTGACTATATCACTAATTTTTTATTGGTACAATGTTAAACTTTTACCTTATAGCCTAAACTAGTTTTTGCTCTGTTAGAGCTTCATCAGAGGTGCACTGTCCGTTTTGTTTTTGGTGACGGCACAGTCGTTCAAAATATCAATGGTGTGTGTGTGTGTGTGTCTGTGTGTGTGTGTGTGCGTGGTGTGATATGTTCAAATAGTAAGTGTGATTTAAATTGTGTTTGTTCGTTTAGGATGTGTTTGTTCAACACATAGAAACAACATCCTAAATGAACAAACACAATTTAAATCACACGTAGGCCTACTATTTGAACATATTACACACACACACACACACACACACAATTGATCTTTCAAACAACGGTGCCATCCCCAAAAACAAGACGGACAGTGCTACTAGGGCAGCCTCTGACGAAGCCCCAACGGAGTGAAAACTGGTTTAGGCTATAATGTAAAAGTTTAACATTTTTTACCAATAAAAAATTAGTGATATGAGTTAGTAGTGATATATTTATAATTCATTCATTTGAATTATTAATCTTATTTGATACTGAGTAATTTGCCAAAAAATATAGTTTAACACAATCATAATGACTATTACTTGTACTATTTGCTTAATTAATAAATGTGCAAAGCTAATAAAACTGCAAGGCTACATGACAAACAAGTTGCATCTTTTTGCATGTTACGAGAACTTGGATATCACACAGTATATTTAAATATACAAATATTATTTTCCGTTAATCAATGTAAGAAATGTAGTGAGCAGCATAAGTACAATTTGTAGCAAAGATGTTAATATAAGGATTACCATTTACCAGTGGCGGCTGGTGGTTGAAAAATTTGGGGGTTGCAGTTGGGTTGGATGGTATTCAATTGTTTTATTATCTGAAGAGAAAATGTCCAAGTCTCCTCCTCTCCAAACAATACGTAAGGAAAACAAAATAATGCAGTTTTAGTGTCACCCACATAACCATGAATATTTATTGTATAAATCTTTTTTAAATTTACAATTAAACATTCTGTTACCTGATTTTACATTTTGATTAAATTTGAAAGATCTGGTGTAGCCTACCTACTCTCGTAATTTAATTTTTTTTCTCAATATGACGTAAACTGAACAGCGTTTTTGTTAAGTTTACGACAGAATTCATTGCATCCTACCGGTTAAATATAATAAATATCTTACACTATTGACACCTTGATCCTTTATATGTACTACTATTTACATTTAATGATGAATTGGACTGACACTAACAACAAAATTCACAAAAAATTCGACCAACACTAACTCAAGTAGCGTAACAACAAAAACTTACTAATTCCTACCTTCGCACCACGTGTTATTTACCAACAGACTGGTGGCCCCATAACGTCCCAAGCGAGGTTTGCAGTCCCTAATCACACCAAGCAAGCCTATACCGCTGTAATAGGAATAACAGAGTCTAGCCGGCCAGAGCACTACTCCATTGTATTTCCCCATGTACACTGCGGCAAGAGCATGTACGGTTTTTAGTATTGCTCTGCGCTTTTCAATCCCCAAATGATTAATTACGATTATTTAGCATAAAAACACTATTATTAGTTATTGTTTTATTCATAATTCTATAATTTAAAATACAATTGGGGATTTAATGGGGGTTGTGCAACCGTGCAACCTAAGCACTGCCCACCACTCCCATTTACTAATTGTGAATTGTTCTGTACCTCCACAGGATCTGACTTAGCTGGAGAAACAGCAGCTGCTCTAGCGGCTGTTGCATTAGTTTATCAAACAGAGGATCCGGACTATGCAGAACTGTGTCGGATGCATGCTAAACAATTGTACCGGTTTGCCAGTCAATACAGAGGACTTTACCATGAAGCAATCAAAGGTGCTGCACAGTATTATGAGTATGTATTTTGCGCAACACAGCCTGATACGTAGAATGTAACTGTAAATATTCTAGAATAATATCCCAATCTTTGTACAGAATTTAATTTTTGCTTATGTTTTGGTTTACTGGCAAGTTAATTCTGCAGTCTGTTATATTTTCCCAAACAGATATTTTGACTAAATTCGTGGTAGCCTCTCTTTCTTTCTTCAGTGACCACTGTAGCAACACTTGTGTCACAAAAAATAGCCAAGTGGGAAAACAACCAACAATGGTCCATGCCTTTAACACTGTTTAATTTCAATTGTGTGTGTGAGTGTGCACGTGCGTCCATGCACACGCATACATATTCAACAATAAGTTCAGACAAGCAGCCACTGAAGATCATGTAGAATGGTTTGGTAAACTGTACATGTGAAATCAGGTTATTTTCCTGCTATACAATACAAAATAAATTAAGTGTATTTGTTAAAACTATAACAATGTGTTGCTGTTGTTGGTAATGGTACTGTGTTTCTTCTGGTTTACTGTTTTGATTTTTTGGTCAGTGACTGTCTCCTGCAGGTGAACATACATTAATAAAATTCATGTTTTGTGTACTTCACCCCCCCCCCCCTAAATGGATATAGTAAAAATGTTGCCTGTTAAACCTTTGGTGTAGAAAGGTGATTTCCATAGCAATTTTATGGTCAGCAATGGTAGTGTCATTTGTGGTAGCAAAGGATTCATTAGTTGTAGGCACCAAGCAAGCTGATACTATCTGCCATTCCAGCTACCCCTATCCAGGGCTTTTATGGTTAGGACTTGACATACTGGTTGTTCCATCTGAATGTGTGTATTTTTTTAGTTTTACAGATGGTACAAAACTTTTTTATACCTAGGTTCCTTGTAAAATATTGTAGACATATATCCAGACACAATATAATATTATAAAAAAAAAATAATAATAATAACAGTCACAAGAAACATAAAATACTCTATATCTATTATTTTTCATCACATTCGTATTGTGTTTGGGGATGTTTGCTGTAACATTTTACAGATATTTGTTACTAACAAACAATTTTGTTTGTTGAATCTCCATAAATTAAAATATAAAATCTATCTGTTGAATGTAAAAACCAGTCAATTACCTGACCTTAAACCAATAAATATTTGGTAGGTTCAGCTTCGAATTGACAACAGGAAGACAAAATACTCAGATTTAAATAATTTACCTTATATTTTTAATCCGCTAAGTGATCTCTGTTATTTATATGTACAACATGTTTCGGGGATAAATCCCCATCCTCAGGTAAAATATTTATTCACCCTAATGTATAGGGGTCGTCGAAAATGTTAATGCACTTAAGCACATCACATATAACAAGTCATGAATAAATTAAACTGAAAACACACAAGCGCGTGATATGTGACCCAGTGGACTAGTCGGCCTCCGATCATCAACTAGCTTTTACGCGTGTTTCACTTCCTATCTTCAACGCGGTATCATAGAGCGTGTTGGACTTAAATATCAGCTGGTCATTAAGTAATTGTTCTTTATGTATTTTTGAGGCCCTGTAAATTTCAAATTCTTTTAGGGCATTCAAAAGATGACCTTTATTACAGATGTGTATAGGTTCCATGTTTTCTTTAAACCCGGTGTAATTATGGTTTTTATTTATGAGGTGAAGTGCGTAATTTGATGTGGTTGTGTTAGGGTTCTTCTTTGGTAGATGTTCTCTAAATCTATCGATGAATCTTCTGCCCGTCTGTCCAATGTAGAAATTATCACATTCACTACATCTAATTTTGTACACACCTGAACAATCTTCTGTTAATGTTGGAACTCGTGGTTTAAGTATATTTTTTAATTTATTAGTGGTCCTGAATGAAACATTGATATTTAACTTTTTTAACTCATTTTTTATTATATTAGGGAGTATATTCGTGTATATTGCTGAAACATATTGAGTTTTACTTTAATTAATGATGAAATTACTTTATTACTTTCATTACGATTTCATTAATGATAACAATATAACGATGTTAAATAATGACCCCACGGATAAATATACAAAAAACATAAATTCAGCAATCAATAAATGCGTCAGTTTGCTTGACACACAAACCAGACGTAATGTCAAACACATCAAACCTAAAGCGCCCGAGTTTACAGGATTGCCTAAATTACATAAAGAAAATTTACCCATACATCCCTTGATTAACTACATGTCCGCTCCAACTTATAAAATAGCTAAAAAATTACAACATATTATCATTGACATGTAGTCCACAACGTTCTGCAATGAAACATGCATCCGTACTAAACATTAGTGACACATCGTTATGACGAATTTTGCATAAAGACTTATCTTTTCATCTTTACAAAATTCAAGTAATCCAGGAGTTGAAAGATGGCGATATGCTGGCTAGCAGGATTTTCACCGAAGAAATAGTGCGACGTGTAAATGATGATGAAAACTTTATTCACCGCATGTTTATGTCAGATGAAGCACATTTTCATTTGAATGGATATGTAAACAAACAAAATAGTCGATATTGGAATGATGAAAACCCAGGTGAGTTGCATGAAAAGCCATTACATAGTCCGAAAGTTACGGTGTGGTGTGCAGTTTCATCATCTGGCATTATTGGGCCATATTTTTTCCAAGACGATAGAGGAAACACCACAACTGTCAATGCAGACCGCTACACACACATGGTCAGAACATTTTTGATGCAACAGCTCCCTAGGTTTCCCGAAATTAATTTTTTCCAGCAGGATGGGGCCACAAGTCATACTGCTCGTGTGTCCATGGCTGCTTTAAGAGAACTCTTCCCGGACGGACTCATATCCAGATATGGCGACATCTCGTGGCCTGCAAGATCCCCAGATTTGTCCGCATGCGACTTTTTTCTTTGGGGATTTCTGAAGGGCAGGGTGTACATTGATAGACCGTACACCATACCGGAATTAAAAACGAATACCGGTATCAGACAAGAAATTGCACGGATTCAACCTGACCTGCTTCGTCAAGTGATGGAAAATTTTCGGTCAAGATTAGAAGAATGTTTACACAGAAATGGCTCTCATTTGTGCGGCGTTATTTTAAAAAGTAAAATAATGGCATACTTTACTCAACTCAAATCTGTAAAAAAAAGTTCTGATAATAAATGTTTCATGAAAAAATTGGGTACTTTTAATTTTCCCGCTTCACTGGCGGACCCTGTATATTATTTTATCAACCATTTCACTTTTATAACCATTTTTTATGGCTATGTGTTTCATTGTGTTGACTTCGTCATTATAATCCTCAGTGTTCATAGGTATATTCACTAATCTATGTGCAAGTGCATTAAACGCCGCCATGTTTTGTGTATACGGATGATTTGAATTAGCATGTGTAACCAAATCTGTTGTGGTGGGTTTTCTGTATATTTTGAAAATGAGAAGAGTATGTCGTTTTTGTACAGGTACGTCAAGGAAATTCAAGCAGTTATTGTTTTCCATTTCCATGGTGAATTTAATATTGTGATTAATGCCGTTCATAAATTTGAAAAACATATCTATTTGTCTGCGAGTGCCGTTAAATACTAAGAATGTGTCGTCCACGTAACGTGTATATGAAATTATTTTATCATGAAAACGGTTATGATCAGATAATAAATATTTATTTTCATAATGGTTAAGATAAATTTCAGCTAAAAGTCCACTGAGAGGTGAACCCATTGCTAATCCGTCCTCTTGGTTAAAAAACTTATCATAAGTAAAATAATTCTGTTGTAATATGATCTGTAATAGAAATAGGAGTTCATCTATTTGTATCTGATTTAGAATGCCTGTCTTAATTAAAGTGTTCTTAAGAATGTGTAATATTTCTAAAACTGGAATATTTGTATATAAATTAACTATGTCCATGGAAACCAATTTATAGCTAGGTAAAATCTCTATAGTTTTAATTTTTTCTATGAAGTCTAAGGTATTTTTTACACTATGAACATTTTCCATTTTTATACTGTTTTTGATAATATGTTGTAATTTTTTAGCTATTTTATAAGTTGGAGCGGACATGTAGTTAATCAAGGGATGTACGGGTAAATTTTCTTTATGTAATTTAGGCAATCCTGTAAACTCGGGCGCTTTAGGTTTGATGTGTTTGACATTACGTCTGGTTTGTGTGTCAAGCAAACTGACGCATTTATTGATTGCTGAATTTATGTTTTTTGTATATTTATCCGTGGGGTCATTATTTAACATCGTTATATTGTTATCATTAATGAAATCGTAATGAAAGCAATAAAGTAATTTCATCATTAATGAAAGTAAAACTCAATATGTTTCAGCAATATACACGAATATACTCCCTAATATAATAAAAAATTAGTTAAAAAAGTTAAATATCAATGTTTCATTCAGGACCACTAATAAATTAAAAAATATACTTAAACCACGAGTTCCAACATTAACAGAAGATTGTTCAGGTGTGTACAAAATTAGATGTAGTGAATGTGATAATTTCTACATTGGACAGACGGGCAGAAGATTCATCGATAGATTTAGAGAACATCTACCAAAGAAGAACCCTAACACAACCACATCAAATTACGCACTCACCTCATAAATAAAAACCATAATTACACCGGGTTTAAAAAAAACATGGATCCTATACACATCTGTTATAAAAGTCATCTTTTGAATGCCCTAGAAGAATTTGAAATTTACAGGGCCTCAAAAATATATAAAGAACAATTACTTAATGACCAGCTGATATTTAAGTCCAACACGCTCTATGATACCGCGTTGAAGATAGGAAGTGAAACACGCGTAAAAGCTAGTTGATGATCGGAGGCCGACCAGTGCACTGGGTCACATATCACGCGCTTGTGTGTTTTCAGTTTAATTTATTCATGACTTGTTATATGTGATGTGCTTAAGTGCGTTAACATTTTCGACGACCCCTATACATTAGGGTGAATAAACATTTTACCTGAGGATGGGGATTTATCCCCGAAACATGTTGTACATATAAATAACAGAGATCGCTTAGCGGATTAAAAATATAAGGTAAATTATTTAAATTTGTTTCTAACAGCGGTCTGGAGACTATACATAAAATGAACATACTCAGCTTGTCTGCAGACATTCATATAATGAACACACTGTGAGTGGGTAGCCAAACATTTGACTATAGATGATGACTTCATCAGCTAAAGGTTCTATTCTCATAAATTTAATTGTGTTTGTTGGAATTATAATTTTCTGGGCTGTTAGGCCGTGGTCTACTGTATGTGTACAAGACAGACATTTAGGCCCCACCATCGGAGGCCATCTTCAGTGTCAGAAACAATTGCCATGGTGTCCGCCAATTGCCCCAGTGCTGAGGCAGAGACTATGTATTTTCCCTAAGAAGACACATTTAATTAAACTTTCCAAACCAGCACGATCTACTCTGGAAAGCAGCATCAACCAATCAGCATCAAGTGCTACCTGATTGGCTCGGGAGCACAGCATGCCAGATCCTATTTAATAGGAGGCTGTCTCCCCTTCAATTCATGGTCATAGAACCATGTTTGAAAACCTCCATGGACTCCATGTGCAATCAAGGGTTGTAGTCACTCACCAAGGACAAGATCTTGGTCTTCTCGAAGAGAATGCGATGATCAGTGTTGGAGAGTGCATGCTTGGCCACCAGAAACTTCTCCAGCTGCCTTAAGGAACAACAGTGGCTGTGTTCACCAATGCAGGTGGGGATGCTGCGTTTCATAGTGCTAATGTACACCTCACTGCATGAGCAAGGCACACTGTACATGCCGCCCAACAAGAGTGGATCCCTTGCATCGTTCCATCCCAGGAGCTACATTCCAAATCTTTTGTTAACAGATTAACTAATGTTTCAACTTCCTAAATACTAGAAAATATAGATGTTGAAAAATTAAAAAAACAACACTAGATAATACTGTAATTAATATATAAAACAAAGGAAACCTATACATTAAAAAATACAAATTACAAAAAGTGAATAAAAACAAACTTGAACGGAGTCTTTCTGTCAACACTGTAGAAGTTTTAACTGGAAGATAATATCAAGAGGACATTTTATCATGGCAACATTTAGAAACACATATTATCGACAAGCTGTTTGTTATGGGAACATTTTTGTGAAGATATTTTGTTGTGGAAATGGTGTGTGAGAGTCACCGCAATATGTTATCTGGCCTTCCAAAGACATTTTTGTATCTTATATCTATGCTTTGACATGTACAGGACTCGTATATCATCTGTTTTTTTTCCTACAATCAAGTTGGATGCCTTGTAAACTAAGAAAATTTATATAAAGGAGTTAGTTAAGTCAAAGAAAGTTAAACAAAAAAAAAATTGCCTCTGTAGTTGTTTTGTTTTCCTCTTTGTCAGTAACACTCAACCCCAAGCTAGCCTTCCTTATACCTCTATTTTTATAAAAACTAGACTGGTATTTGTGAAACTTACTGTTTTATACACAAATACAGTATTTTATCATTTGTGACAGATCAACAGATTATGGAGATGAGCTAACATGGGCAGCAGCTTGGCTGTACAAAGCAACTAATGAAACCCAGTATTTGGATGAAGCTGAACATCACTATATGAAGTTTCGCCTTAAGGAAAGACCAAACGAATTTTTTTATAATAAAAAAGTGGCAGGAGTCCAGGTTAGTATAGTGTATAGAAATATGAATTATTAGATAATTATTTTTAATACATTAAAATTTTGTTAAGTAAAATTTTAGTTCTAAGCTGTACTCTGCTACTGTGTTACAACAATGAAATTAGTTATACATATTTAAATTTTATTACAGAACGTATTATTACATTTTACAAAAGTGTTAATAAACTATTTCATAATTGCACGTGTATGTTTTAAATATTAGTGTAAAACGCACATTATATGTCCTGCCCCCCCCCCCCCCGAATTTCTAAATTCAGTTCAAAAAACACTGCACAGCCAGACTCGTGAGGTAGTGTGGATTGTGTATAATTTCATGAAGAGGTAGGCTGAAAGTGGAAAACCTCTATTAGATTTCTGTAAGGTACAAAAGTGTGTTGCAAAAATGATAGGTATTTATCATAGCTCTGTGAGGAGAATAGTGAAGGAATGTCAGCAGCTACACAGTTCTGATATATACAGCCCAGTCATTTAGCACACCAGGAAAGAAACACTACTAATCATAAACCTACAACCGGGCACAATGATTTTGATGAAGATGTAATTATGAGGCAGTTTGGAATTTTTACATTGATGACAAATTTTTCTCCAAGTGGTAAAAAAGCTGTTAGAAAAGTTACAAGAATCCATCACTTTAAAGGTAGCAGTAGCAACCTAAAAATTATCTTGAAAGAAATAGCTTTTAGGTAGGTAAAAACTACAAATAGTTGACCTGTTTTAACAGAAATTCATGAAATAAGAGCTATGAGAATACATTATTTACAAAGCATACATAAATTTAGAGAAGAAGGGAGAAACATAGTACATCAGGACAAAACATAATATTCATAGTAGCCACACACTTTTGTATACCTGGAATAATCAGATTCAACCTATGCTGTTCCCATTGCAAAATGACAAAGATGAATTATTGTTCATGGCAGCAGTCAATACAGGTTTATTCCAAATGCACTGCTGATTTTTAAATCTAACCAAAAGACAGGAGATTACCACGATAACATGAACACTGACAACTACAGACATTGGATTGAAGAAAAATTGGTTCTAAATTTGACCGCCAACAGCGTGTTAGTAATTGACAATCCCATCAATCATAATGTACAGTTAGAAAAAATTCTACATCTAATTCTATTAATAGTGATATATAAGACTAGCTAACACGACACTCATTACCATTCTATCTTGATATGGTTAAAGCAGAACTTTATGAAATTGTTAAAACATTTAAACCAAAATTTAAATCATATTTAATAAATCAAATTCTGCAATGCAAAGGATGTATAGTTTTAAGGGTTCCCCCTTACCTCCCTGAACTAAATCCTATAGAGATGATGTAGTCAGAAATTAAGTGTGATGTTGCTAAAAAATCTAATGTTTAATTTAAACGATGTCAAAAAGTTATGTGAAGAACAAATTTCAACTGTGGCTGCTGATGATTGGGTAAAAAAGATGTAAAAACATGGAAAGAACTGAAAATGAATATCTGGAAGAGGTAGCTATTGTGGATGAAACAGTAGATCACTTCATAATTAATCTTGGAGAAGAGAGTAGTTCAGACGGGTCCAATGATTTTGTTAAAGAGAAAAATGATAATCTGTGTAGAATAGAGGAATTGCCTGACAGCGAATTAAAACGTCTTTCAAACATAAGTTTGTATGTGAAGAACAAATTTCAACTGTGGCTGCTGATGATTGGGTAAAAAAGATGTAAACACATGGAAAGAACTGAAAATGAATATCTGGAAGAGGTAGCTATTGTGGATGAAACAGTAGATCACTTCATAATTAATCTTGGAGAAGAGAGTAGTTCAGACGGGTCCAATGATTTTGTTAAAGAAGAAAATTATAATCTGTGTAGAATAGAGGAATTGCCTGACAGCGAATTAAAACGTCTTTCAAACATAAGTTTGTATCTAGAATAATTTTTGTAGTTAAGGAACTCCAATTTTACATTTTTTTAATGTACTGCAGATTTTTTTTAATTAAATATGAATAATAGAATGTTTTCTAATGTGTAATTTTAAAATAAATTTAAGTTATGTAAATTAAAAAGATAATGCAAATAACAAATATATATAGAAAACTGTAAGTGAGCATTTTCAAATTAATGAGTACATTAGTACTATGTTACACATACTAAGTAACATCGATGATGTTAAGTAACATAATAGATAAAGTTAAATTGTAAATTGGTGTGTGGTGAGAACATCATAAGCATGCAAGTTTTCTTGTAAATGGACAGTATACAATGTTATTGTGTACTCTCCTTGCTAGACTATATTTTAAGTGGGGGTAATTCATGCATTGGGTCGGTGCAACTTATTGTTCAGGAAATCAGACATAGAACTTTAAGGTGGACCATAGTTTTGTAACTACACTGTCATGATTTTATTTCGTGAATGTTTTACACAGTTGTATATCCAGAATTTTCCCATTGTGGCAGATCAGTGATGATAAGGAGTGGGATAAGTTTTGGTGGTAAGCAATATTACTGCCTCCCTTACGTTTGTTGTATTGTGGCCATTAGCAATATAAATGATATAATTACCTCCTTCTGATTTTACCTATAAGACCTCATTGGTACCCTACCCAATGCAGAGGTTGTAACCCCCTTGGTGATGCCTTTGGTTTTACATGTTAAAATGAAATTGTTGTAATTTCAGTAGTTTACTACAATCAACAAGGTAATTGTGCTACGAAATAGCTCACATGGAAAAGAACTGTTGAAGTTCATTTTTTGTAAATACATTAAATTTTTATTTGATAAATTAGGTGGCATAATTTTTAAGAAGCTGGCACCTGATTTTGTTTCCATGTTAAGTTGAATATCATAAAGAACTAATAAAAACAAAACTATTACATCTAAATAGCTAATGAGGAATTTATTAAGTATCAGTTTCAAAAATGTACAGGAAAACAAACATTGAAATTATTTTATTTCATTTATAGTAATTAATGATATATAATTTTATCTTATGATTTCATTTCATGTGATTCATTCAAACCTACGTTTAAAAATATTTCTTATTTTTTCATAAATTATATGCTTTTAAGAGAATGCAATAGAAAAACGAATGTTTTAAGAAAACATCTAATATCTATTGGTTAACAAGGTGTGTCATATATTTTATAAAAAATAAATGTGAGATTTTGTAGTAACAATTAAAGGCAAAAGGAAACGGATTTTTTACTGCTCTTAATTATTTTATTACAAGAATTTCTACAAATATTAAGAACCATCTGAGCACATCAAAGTTTCACAATCTTTTCTGGAACTTGAAACGCCACCCCAAAACTTTTACATTTTTTTTTTATTATTATTTTTTTTTATATTGGGAAGGCATTACTTAATATTTAAAACTAGACGCGTGGCCTAGATGGAAATAAAATGTGCTGAGCCCATCGTGACAGGTTTTGCAAAGAAACACTTGTTTAACAGCAACAAAATTTTATTCGTGCATCACTTGATTTTAGACAAATTCTTTTTACAAATTACAATTCTCTTCGTCTTGATTTTTCTTTAAGCTGAACATCAATTAAAAATTTTATAAGCACCATGGTGGTGGAATTGCAACAATAACATCTCAAAAATATCTCTCACAATTAAATTACAACATATATAATTACCAGACACAGAGTATTTCACTTTCAATGAACAAAAGATTTTTCATTTACATTCACAATGCTTGAGCAATTAATCAGCAATTAAATTATTACAAGTACATAATAATGAGAATGAATTATCCGTAGATAATGACTGAAAATAATTACTTAAATGAGTTCAACTACCTACATCTATCTGTCCCCAGCACTTGGATTAATAAAACGAAAGACAAGTAACCTTAAGATCACCCACTGTGATCACTGCTATGCAGAGATTGAAAGTTTGTTAATTAAATATAAATCTTTAACAAATGTTCTATAATCAAGCAGAACCAAATAATTATAATTAAATCAAAAGGAGTTTCAATTTAGACTCAACTGAACTGGAAAATTGTTGAACGCCCCGGATCACAAGTCATGTGGCAAAAAAAATCGTGTTCGAGATTATTGCAGATTCTGATTGTACTACACTCAAAACATGAAAAAAAGTCATTTTTCGAAAAGTGTCTCTGTGTGTCTATCTGTAGATTTTTTTTCTATGGCAAGTACTGTCTGGGTATTTCAATTCTCTTTTCTTTTAAGTTTAATTTTCATAAGTTAATTTTGATATTGGTTTACTTTTGCAGGAATTAAAAGAAAATATCTACTTTGTGACAATTATAACCCTTAACATCGTGACAGATTAATGTACTAAACACTTATAACATTTTCATAATCACAGTCATCACTATGCACAATTTAGCATGTCTACACGAAACATGTTCAGGCAATCTTAACTCTGCAGTATGAGTCTATCTTATAGAACTGAATTTCTCTGTGTGGGTTACACGGTAACCAGCGGAGTATTGTGTGTGTGTGATGAATAAAAAGGAAAGTTCCCACCTGATCTCTGAGGACACCTAAGGAGATTCCTGCCATCCAAGTTGAGTGTGGATGCTGGTCTAGCGTGGCGTGATGGCGCTGGGGATCCTTACGCACTGCTCTGTGGATGGGAAAAGATGTAGTGTTCCCATCACGTCGACCCCTTTCACCTCCCGACTATGCGGGGAATCCTGAAGCTCTTTATAAGATTAACGAATCATAATAGCTGTTAAGAACTGCACGCCGTCACGGTCCGCACTGTACCAAATGTTGAAAGAGAAAGAGACGAGAGTTATGGCTGCGTGAAATTATAAAACCCAAGAACACTGCTGAATAGATCTCGTTGTCAAAGCACAGGCAGCATGGCCAACCAAATGACATCACAGATCAAGGTCATGGCGGCTGACTAAATCTCGATATCGCTCGCGGGTAGTCTAACATGTGGCGATAAGGCACCGAACGTACGGAATTACATTAAAACTGGCAGTGGTGTTTACCTTTAATATAGCCACTGCACAAACTGTTCTCCCTAAGAGTCAATATTAAATAGGAATTGGAGTGTAGATTTTAGTTGCTGCTTTGCCATCCACCACTCATGCCTCTGCTTAAGCTGTTCACTATTGTATGTGCCAGTCTTGGCCAGTTCCGACGAAATGATGTTTTTACCTATTTTACTTCCATGTTCCTTAAGGAAATGGAAGTATGGTGATGGCAAAAAAAATCGTGTTCGAGATTATTGCAGATTCTGATTGTACTACACTCAAAACATGAAAAAAAGTCATTTTCGAAAAGTGTTTCTGTGTGTCTATCTGTAGATTTTTTTCTATGGCAAACGATAATTGCCGCAAATTCAAACTGAATCAAATCATTTTTTGCATACAGCCCTGATTTGTAGAGTACTCACGACCTATTGTTTTTGGTGAAGATCGGTTGAGGGAAAGGGGTAGTTTACCTGCAACAGTTTCTTTTTTAATCAAGGGTAATTGTTTTTTATGGCAAACGATAACAGCCGCAAATTCTAACAGAATCAACTACTCTTTTGCATACAGCCCTGAATTGTAGAGTTCTCAAGACCTATTGTTTTTGGTGAAGATCGGTTAAGGGAAAGGGGTAGTTTACCTGCAACGTTTTATGTTTTAACAAGGGTATTTTATATGGCAAACGATAACAGCCGCAAATTCAAACAGAATCAAATAATGTTTTGCATACAGGCCTAATCTGTAGAGTACTCAAAACCTATTGTTTTAGGTGAAGATCGGTTAACGGGAAGGGGTAGTTTACCAGCAACGTTTTATGTTATAAAAGGGTATTTTTTATGGCAAACGATAAGAGTCGCAAATTCAAACAGAATCAAATCCTTTTTTGCATGTAGATCTGATTTGTAGAGTACTCAAGACCTATTGATTTTGGTGAAGATCGGTTAAGGGAAAGGGGTAGTTTACCTGCAACGGTTTTTTTTAAACAAGTGTAATTTTTTTCTATGGCAAACGATAACAGCCTCAAATTCAAACAGAATCAACTACTCTTTTGCACACAGCCCTGAATTATAGAGTTCTCAATACCTGTTGGTTTTGGTGAAGATCGGTTAAGGGGAAGGGGTAGTTTGCCTGCAACATTTTTTTATCGGGGTAATTTTACTTCCATGTTCCTTAAGGAAATGGAAGTATGGTGATGGCAAAAAAAATCGTCTTCGAGATTATTGCAGATTCTGATTGTACTACACTCAAAACATGAAAAAAAAGTCATTTTTCGAAAAGTGTCTGTGTGTGTTGTGTCTGTCTGTCTTAGACTTTTTTTTATGGCAAACGATAACAGCCGTAAATTCAAACAGAATCAAATAATTTTTTGCATACAGCCCTGATTTATAGATTACTCAAGACCTATTGTTTTTGGTGAAGATTGGTTAAGGGAAAAGGGTTGTTTACCAGCAACATTTTTTTTTAATCAAGGGTAATTTGTTTCTATGGCAAACAATAACAGCCGCAAATTCAAACACAATCAAATAATGTTTTACGTGCAGCCCTGAATTGTAAAGTTCTCAACACCTATTGATTTTGGTAAAGATTGGTTAAGGGAAAGGGGTAGTTTACTGGCAACATTTTATGTTTTAACAAGGGTATTTTCTATGGCAAACGATAACAGCCGCAAATTCAAACATAATCAAATATTTTTTTGCATACTGCCCTGAATTATAGAGTTCTCAAGACCTATTGTTTTTGGTGAAGATCGGTTAAGGGCAAGGGGTAGTTTACCTGCAACGTTTTATATTTGAAAAGGGTATTTTCTATGGCAAATGATAAGAGCCGCAGATTCAAACAGAATCAAATACGTTTTTGCATACAGACCTGATTTGTAGAGCACTCAAGACCTATTGTTTTTGGTGAAGATTGGATAAGGGAAAGGGGTAGATTACCAGCCACGTTTTTTGTTTTAACAAAGGTATTTTTTATGGCAAACGATAACAGCCGCAAATTCAAACATAATCAAATAATATTTTGCATACAGCCCTGAATTGTAGAGTTCTCAAGACCTGTTTGTTTTGGTGAAGATCGGTTAAGGGAAAGGGGTAGTTTACCTGCAACATTTTATGTGTTAACAAGGGTATTTTCTATGGGAAACGATAACAGCCGCAAATTCAAACAGAATCAAATAATGTTTTGCATACAGCCCTGATTTGTAGAGTACTCAAGACCTATTGTTTTTGGTGAAGATCGGTTAAGGGAAAAGGGTAGTTTACCTGCAACGGTTTTTTATCAAGTGTAATTTTTTTCTATGGCAAACGATAACAGCCGCAGATTCAAACAGAATCAAATGATGTTTTGCATACAGCCCTGTTTTGTAGAGTTCTCAATACCTATTGGTGTTGGTGAAGGTCGGTTAAGGGAAAGGGGTAGTTTACCAGCAACATTTTATGTTTTAACAAGGGTAATTTTTTATATGACGAACGATAACTGCCGTAAATTCAAACAGAATCAACTACGTTTTTGCATACCTTTTTGAACTAAAGTGAGCTCAAGGTTTGTTGATTTTGTTGAAGATCGGTTAAGGGAAAGGGGTAGTTTATCAGCAACGTTTTATGTTTTAAAAAAGGTAATTTTTTTATGACGAACGATAACTGCTGAAAATTCAAAGAGAATCTAATAATTTTTTGCACACTTTCCTGAGTTGTAGAGTGCTCAAGGACTGTTGATGTTGGTGAAGATCGGTTAAGGGAAAGGGGTAGTTTACCTGCAACATTTTATGTTGAACCAAGAGGAATGGTTACATGACGAATGATAACTGCCGCACATTCAAACAGAATCAAATATTTTTTTGCATGCATCCCTGAATTGTAGAGGACTGAAGGCCTGTTGATTTTGGTGAAGATCGGTGAAGATAAAGGGGTATTTTACCTGCAACGTTTTATGTTTTAACAAGAGTAAAATACATAATTTTGATAAACAAAGTATCCTGATAAGAAGAGGTATCTATAAATGAAGAGGCTAGTTGAACGGGGTGGGGGTAATTTTCAATTAATGAAAATTATAGTTGAAGAGGGAGGGGCGAAAATTTGATATGTGTACTACGTTATCGGCAACAAAGAAGTAGTTTTTGTTAAAATCCTTCCCGGGCTGTTTAGCCGTAGTCCAATGTTTTCTGCAAAACCAGATGTTTCGGCAGTGCCATCGACTTCCATCATCAGTGAAAATCTAGTGCGAAAAAGTGAGGTGGTATACGTTAATGACCAAAGTACTGTGGTTAAGGCTGAAGCAATAGAAAGAAGTAGTTTCTATGGAAATATTTCATTTCGAATATGCTTTTAAATATAAATCTTAGAACATGGAAGTCATGTATGGTTCTCCATACCGAGTTTTTGCACAGTCACTTGCACCCCACACTTTTACTTGGTCACAAATAACCAAATCGTGAAAACTATAGGAACCATTCCTTTGCCATCTGTCATATATGGGTTCACTATGTAGGCTATAAATATGCAAAAATGTGCACAGAGAAAGTTACTTGGTCACAACAGTATATAAACATTGGAGACAGCCACATCCATTACCATTCTAGGCATAAGCCTTTATCTTTTCACGCCTTTGATAGACACAGTCTGTGTCTGTAGCTGATATGATGACGTTTTTAATCACAATTCTGGGTTACAGTTGACCAGGCTCAAAATGTCACCTCAGTTGCAACTAACTGGGTTTTGTATGATTGGGTTGCAACTGATTAGCACTACATTATGAATCCTATATTATCATTACATTGAACTATGAGTTACATAATAGTGATATTGTGTGACTTAGTTCTCATTGTGAACTAAATGATGAAGTAATCTTTTCATTATAAATTTCTAACTCTGACATCCACACAACTCACAGACTATTTCTACTTCTGTAATGTGTTCTTAGTTGCATGGGAAAAATGCTAAGACACTATACTTAATAAGTTTTTTTACTTGATACTCATGATATAAGTAAAAACACTAAATATTGAGGTAACGTATGTCCAGATAATTGCTTTTTGTTGTACTTGTTTGTTGCTAGGTTGGGACAGAATTTGTAAAATGTTTTGCATAATCCAAATTATATAATAGCTCATCCTGTGGTTCATTACAGTAATCCACATTTAACAAGTTAATACAAAAAAAAAAATTATCTTGTAACAGCCCTCATCCATGGCTGAAACTTGAGATGAAAGAAGTTTGCATAGATGTCTTGTGGTTAAAATTATAGATGAAAGAAGTATGCATTGATGACTTTCCTTCAGTGCTGACAAAACACCTTAACCCATTGCTTGGCATAACAAAATAAAATTTGTGGGACAAAATATGTCCTTATGTCTTAGTTGTATGAGAGAACAGGTAAAATAATCAAATATTATGACAGATAATAAAGAAATCGAACAGAGAAACCAGTTCTTTTACCTACATAATATAAGCAACAGATTTTTAAATAAGTAAAATTATGTAAACTATTTGTAAAACAAGCACTAAGGGGCAGAAAAAATTTATGAACAAATAAAGGATATCAACATGAAATTTGTTGGTATGGAGCAAGGAGAAAGTTTTTTAATGATAAAAGTTTGACATTAGGAAATAAGGAGAAGGCGTGTTTCAAAAGAGTAGAATTGTGGATTTGGCACTGTGTGCATGAATGCATGCGCGCGATCATATGTGTGTGTGTGTGCGTGTGTAGGTTTTAGTAGTTTTCTCTTTTTGTGGCACAGATATACACCAAAATATTGTTTATTTTGCTATAGGAGTTATATAGTATGATTGTGTTAATGGTGTGAAAATTTGGGAAATTTTTTGTCTGTTATGGAGTTTGTATAGTAATATTTGCCCATTGTGTTCCTACTCTTTAAATATTATATTACATTATTACATGTTGAAACCATATTCTTATAAGAGGAGAAATAAAAATCCTGATAATTAAAACTAAACACTGTATGGACTGTTCCATGGCCTTTTCTTTCTTTTTTTAGGTTTTACTGGCCCAGATGACAGGCCAGCCAGAGTACATGGATGCTGCCCAGTCTTTTTGTGATTTCACTGTTGAATACCAAAAGAAAACACCCAAAGGACTTGTGTACATAGAAAAATTTGGTACCCTGTGCCACGCTGCAAATGTGGCATTTGTTTGTCTTCAGGTAATACAGTACGCTTACTTTTAACTTTCTTTATTCTGACTTAAAAGATAGTGTTTCTGATCATATCTTTGAGATTATGTAATTTAACACAATCATATCCATATTTAATACATTTTGGAGACGGCTATTTTTGTGCAATTTGGATCAAGAACATGATAAGAGTCATCCCAAAATGCTGACAGTGTTCAAGTTAATAATTTGACATTGAATAAGCCTGTAACGACTTGAAGCTGTTACAGATCTTATCCCACAATGAAATATTGCACAAAATAAAATATATTCACTGCTGTAAAACAAAATTTTGTTTAAAAGCTGTGTTTATTGTCTGTATTTATGGAGTAAGAATAAATAACCATACAGAATAAGTAGAGAATTTATACATTATTTTTATTGTGGTGTACTACAAATTTTTATAAATAAAATTGTGCGCATTATTACTATTGAAGTTCGTCTATTATTGTTTGCTGTTTTAAGAAATAGTCCTCTGAAAAATGTCAAACTTATTTAAAGTTTGTGTCAGACTGCGATCTTACCAGTACTTCTTCACTACTTAAATTCAAGCATATACAGTATTAACTCTCTAGAGCAGTGGTTGGCGACCCTGCACCTGTAGGTGCAAGTGTGCCTGTCGATAAGTGTGACGTGCCAGCAAACCAATTTGTAATTTGATTTTCTTTTGAGCGAAGGAACTCACCTGCATTGTACCTGGTCGAGTACTGTATTATAAAATAGTACAAGTCGTTTCAAATTTTACTTTTTTCTAATATAATAATTACCATAAGTTAGTTTTTTCAAGAAAAGGAACTGAAACCTTCATTTATGTTTTAAATGTGATTTTTTCAAGTTTTACATTTAAAGTGCACTTTATAAAAATAAGATATGTTCTTTAATTTATTCGTATTACAATGTGTCTGTTTAACCATTTTTTTTCGTTTAAAGTTTTGTTAGTTTTAATGTGCATGTGCATGATGACAAATTGTTGATGACCTACGCCTAATGTGAACAATTTTCACAAATTTATATGAAAAATACTGCAAAGCTTTTATTTGATTTGGTGTTCCACGTCACAAAATATAAGCGCAAGGGTATTATAAAGCAACAGTTAATGTTTGTAACATCTGGCTATTGAACTCCGCACCTTTCTACTTTCCATTGATGGGGTGGGGAGGGGTGAGCCCATCGAACTGGGCCTCAATTATATATGTGTCCCCATAAATTCAAAGATTGCCTATGACTGCTCTAGAATGTTTGTGTACAAATTTGCCTGTAGTGGGTAACACTGACTTCAACTAGACAGCAATCATAATTACTGGTATTGTTTTTAGCAATCACGTATTTGTTGGATTTCGTTGTCCATGACTTGTCCATTACTTAACTAAATATAATTATTTCACTACCAACTCGGAACACAAAGTTTTTTATGGGTAAAAACGTAAACGTTTTACCTTATAACCTGAACTGCTTTTCGCTTTTAAAAAGCTTCTTCAGAGGCTGCCGCTGGGAGCACTGTCCGTCTTGTTGTTGGCTACTGTATCGATTTTCAAAAGACTGATGTGTGTGTGGGGTGTGATATGTTCGAATAATGTGTGTGATTTGAATTGTGCCTGTTCGTTTAGGATGTGGTTTTTATTTGTTTTCGTGTGTTTGTATATTTCAAATTGTTCTAGAGTGTCTAGTTTTTGGCCTTTTGTGTGTACGTGTAGAATGTTCATGTTATTGTCGATGTTTTTGTATGTGTGGTTTGCTTCAATGAGGTAGTTTGCAAAGATGGATTCTGTAGTGGAGTAGAGTGCATTTGTGTGTTCACTGTATCTTTGTTTGTTTGTCCTGTCTGGCCTATGTAGAATTTGTTGCAATCTGAGCAATTTAGTTCGTAAACACCAGGTAGATTGAATTTGTTTTGTGCTTTGTGGTGTGTGTTTTGATAGTGTGTGTTCTGTTTTGTTAGCAGTTTTGTAAGTGATTCTGTATCCTGCTTTTTTGAATTTGTAGCCCACAAATTTTTTCAGTTTGTTTGTTGATGAATGTTAGTGTTATGAATTTGTTGTTTTCTGTATTTGTCTGTTGTTTGTTTTGTGTTTTGTGTAGGAGTTTATTGACTATTGTTCTGTCGTGTCTGTTGGATTCTGCTAGATATTTTATCGTATTTAGTTCATCTTTGTAGTCTTCTTTACAAAACTACTAACAAAACACATATAAAAACATCGACAATAACATGGACATTCTACACGTACACACAAAAGGCCGAAAACTAGACACTCTAGAACAATTGGAAATATACAAACACATGAAAACAAATAAAAACGACATCCTAAATGAACAGACACAATTCAAATCACACGCATTATTCAAACATATCACACCCCACACACACAACATCGATATCTTTTGAAAATCAATACCGTAGCCAACAACAAGATGGACAGTGCTCCCAGCGGCAGCCTCTGAAGAAGCTTTTTAAAAGTGAAAACCGGTTCAGGAACTTTTACGTTTTTACCCATAAAAAACTTTTTGTTCCGAGTCGGTAGTGAAATAATCACATATTTGTATGTATGAATTTTCTGATTTCCCATAACCTGTGTTGACGTCTTGCAGAAGTGATTGTTCTGATTTTGTCCTGTTATGTCTCTATCATTTTTATATATAGTATATTGTTTGTTAATGCATATGGGTAACTTTATTGAGGATTCATATTCATTAATGGTACCTCAAAGCAAGTGAAGACTAAGAGATAGAAAGTAAAATACCTTTATTTATTGTTTGATATCTTTAAATATTAATGATCAAAATCATTTGCGTTTAAATTTTTTAAATGGCCACTACCCATCACAAATTTAATTTTTCTAAAGAGGTAACGTTATGGCTACACTAAACATCGGTAGCTGTCTTCAAACCAAAACATAAAATATGCAAATTACATAATGTCAGTTCAGTGTGAATCATAATTATGTAAACAAACTAAAAACTGCAAAAAGTAAGTGAAACTACTTACTATACAGTGCAGAATCTAGTTCTTAACTATTGAGTGGTATATGCCGTTGAAAGGGAGCAAACACATAGTAACGGGCAGCAAAGAAACGAGCAGTACAACAAAAGTTCAAAATATTACTTGCTTAAATACTACCACCCAAGTGGTGTAAGCTCCACCCATTACACACAAAGTGTAGAAAGTTGACATAATTTAATGTCTTGTGTTTTAAGAATTTGAACAAAAAAAAATATTTTTTTTTCAGGCAGCAGATGCAGGAATATCTCCCAAAAAGTATCGTGAGTTTGCAAAAACCCAAATCAATTATATGCTGGGTGACTCAGGAAGAAGTTATGTTGTTGGATTTGGTGTGAACCCACCTCAGCAGCCTCACCATGCAGCCAGGTAAGTGAACACCATCTACACACTGAGTAATGTACTTATTATAATGTTTCACACGATGGTGACTAAAGAAAACATAACTGAGGTCCTTAGGTAGTTGCTTCTAATTTGTGTTACTCTCGGAAGCACATAAGCACATATGATGGCAAAAAATGAAAGCACATTGCACAGAGAGAGAGAGAGAGAGATAGAGAGAGAGAGAGAGAGAGAGAGAGAGAGAGAGAGAGAGAGAGAGAGAGAGAGAGAGAGAGAGAGAGAGAGAGAGAGAGAGAGAAGGACATCAACAACAAATACAACAAAAGTATCATGAACAGCACTTAAACGGTTGGCTGACAGATCACTTGATACTTTCTCTTGCCTGTGTGCAGCTGACAGGTGTCACCTTCATATGTGCTCCCGAGTATAACAGATTAGGATAGATTTACAACTACAAGTAAAAGAAAAAAATCGAAGATCCAATAAAGTGAATCGTCAAGTCACGTATGCCCTACTTTTCTTTTAGAGTTAAGTTGTCTTTCAAAACATTATATATATACTCATGGGCATGCTTTAGGGAACATTATGACTAAACATTAGGGTGGAACGAAAATGGCCTTTTTTTAATTTTTTTTTTTTTTAGTTTTGTAATAGTGGGGAAAAGTTGCCTTTTAGGTTCAAAAAGAAGAAAAAAAAATTTTGTTGCTATACTACAACATCTTGAGGTGCCGCAAAGAGCTTAAAGTTTGTAAAAAAATTAAAAAAATTGAAAAATTATAAACTTTGATAAATTATTTTTTATGGTTTTCTCGTACATATAATGTTACAAAAGATAGTTGTAAATACATATATAAGCATTAGAATTGGAAAAAATTATTAATTACAAAATATAATAATAATAAAAAAATATTTTTTAATGTCAAAAAGTTTGTATTTTTGATAATTTTGAAACTTTTGCGAACATTTTGGTTGTTACAAATAGTAGTAAATAAGGTTGAAATAAAAGCTCGTCAAATCAATTATATATTTTTTTTATTAGAGCACACGTAAAAAAATATCATAATACACTTTTAAAGACATTGAAAGTTCATTTTTTATGATTTAAAAAACCCTTAATAATTACAAATGTTACAGCTGCAAAATGTTTGTTTCTACTTCATTGACACATTAAACTGTTTTTTTGTATCAAATTTTGGCATGTTCTCACGTGAGTCAATTTTTGCTCTTATATATCCTTCTCTTGCGATTGAACCACAGACATTTTGAGTCGATTCGGTCACCAGTTTCACAGCTCTTTCCACTGCTTGCGTGTGACAAGAAAGCCGGGGAAAGTCGATAAGCGGGCCACTTTACTATTTGGTTGAGCTTCAGATGTCTTCCGTATAAAGTCTTTGAGAGAGTCAATGGAAACATGTTTTACCAAGGGGGGTTCAGTTACGTCATTTTCAGCCCATGAGATCATGTCGATGTAATCCTTTGTGTCAAAGGTTATCTTTGTAACTTTAAACTTCCTGACTCCGCCTCTACTTTCTGTTCTTGCTTTTAAAACACGTCGTAAACCAAGTTCTCTTACATTTTTGCGCTCATCACATAGCATGGACAAAAGGAGATTTTCTGCAGCAGCAAAGTATCCATTTATTTGAATAACCGGGTCTAGAACGTTCTTGAAATCATCAGAGAGATAGCGTGAATATGAGATAAGCTTAAACAGATGTTTGGAACCATAAGTACATGAAGGTTTTAACTTAATGTTAAACCACACAGGTGCATACACTTTCACAATGTACTCAGCCAGAGTCTTAAGGTTTTCAGTTGGATTTTCAGTTGCCACATACAATCTAAGTATACGGTTTGCTAATGTAAGCCACCTGGAGTGAGCAAGTTTTCCAGGGTTTCTTAAAGATAAATCTAGTGAGCAATTTCCACTTGATACAGCGATACACATATCCAATAAATACTTCTGATCTGTACTTAAATCATTTATGTTCTCCAAAAGAGGAAGGTTATTTTCAATTGGCAAGAAAGTAACCACAGGAAGATTAGCACAGTTTTCCAGCTGCTGACATATTTCGCCTTTAAACTCATTGGGTCCCTTCGTTTTACCATCTAAATGACCAAAAAAAGATGTCGCAAAGGTAGCTCATTTCCATGGAACAAACAAACTAACCATTGTAAAGGTCTTCCTATTTCATTTTCCATCAAAAAAATCACACCATTATTATGTCCAGTGTTTACAATGGTTCCATCACACCCAATAGCAGTAAAGTTCAAAAGTTGTTCATTGTGTTCTCTATCTTCAAGAAACTCCAGTATACTGTCTGCTATGTCTTTTCCAGTGCCAGATTTAGGTGTTACGTGGCCTAAAAACTTTGAGTTTGGTTCCTCTATTAGTGAAACGTGCTCTTCTGAAATAACTTTTTTGTACAACTTAATTCCTTTCTTTTCTTGAACAATTGTTTTGTCTCTTCTTCCATCAAAAAACAATCCTCTATTTTCGGTTATCTGATCATAAAGACTGTCATTAATGAGATCTCTTCGATTTTTTGATCTTGCTCGTCTAATTTTTATCCTGTCTATTACTTTGGTTTTGTCTTCCCCTGTGATTACACCCAAGTCCTGTAAAGCAGTACTAGCTATAGCTGCAGCAGCTCTATCTGATATTCCGGTACGGTCACAAATGGAAGCTACAGATGGCAATTTAATACGCATTTGAGTGCTTATCTTTTTCTCTTTTTTCAGTTTTGAAGGGCCTGGTAGATTTATCTCTTCTTGTATATTTCAAGGACCTGGTTAGTTTGCCTCTTCAGCGCTGTCATTGTCGTCAGTAACCATTTCTGATACAATAGTTAAACTGTTTTTATCTTTCTATTCATATTAAAACACCTATTTGAAACTTTTTATTGCATAATCGAGACACGTAAAATTCTTTGAAAAAGTTACAAAAAGTGTGTTTTTATAAAACTTTACCGCTCTTGCGGCACCTCAAGATATAATCCAAAAAGTTAAAAAAAAATTGTATGTCTTTTTTTATATAAAAACTGCTTTTTTGACAGTATTTGAAATTAAAAAAAATTTTTTGACAACTTCTTAAAAAAACTTAAAAATGTAGCGAAAATTGCAATTTTATGAAAATTTATCGTCCTTGCGGCACCTCAAGACGTGCTCCAATATTTTTCATTATCTTTTTTTTATCTTATCTACACCAAAAGGCAACTTTTCCGCGCTATTACAAATTAAAAATCCAAACTTGATTTTTTCGTTCCACCCTACTAAACATACACCTCTGATTTCTTTTCACTTTTGCCACTGGAAATAATAGGCCTATACATTTTTTTGTAAACATTAAATTGAGAAGCAGTTCACTTCTTAAAGGGTATCCAGTTAGGCTAAAATGAAAGTGACTTAAGAACACTTCAAACTGTAAGTCAGTGGTAACTTGTCCACAAGCACATGCTTTATGGCCTAAGAGGTCTGGTTATTAAATAACAGGACTACACTTCTTCGAACACGACACTGCTTATGCTACTCTTGAGATTGAATAGTATGAGTTATTTTGAGACTGGACTCCCCTACACTTACCCTACAAGTTACCATTAGTTAGTTCACTGTCAGGTATCACCTGAAACAGTAACATTCTTTATGTACATCAGATACATTCCCAGTTGAAACACTGAGCAAAGCATTAATTAAAATTTTTTAGTGAAACTGATCAAGAGAGCAACGAATATTTTGAGTTTTTAGCTGAGGCGTATGGTGAAAATTATATGTCACATACACACATGTCTGAGTGGCACAAAAGATTTAAAGAAGGTCAAAATATTGTTCAAGATGATAAATAGCCAAGATGACCATGCATATCAGAAAATGAAGAAAATGTTTAAAAATTTAATGAAATTATTCGAATTGTCCACAGACACTGTATATGAATGACGGCGGAAATGGTGAATATTGATCAAGAAACTGTTGGACAGATTATGAAAATCAAAGTTAACCTATCAAAAATGTTTGCCAGAATGATTCTGTGAATTCTCACTCCTGGCCAGAAAGCTAATTTGTGCAGACATGTTGGATCGCATTGAAATAGATTTTTACAAAGCCATACTTGTGATGAAACGTGGATTTTCCAATACAATCCTGAAATGAAACATCTGGACTCCCCCAACATCTCCAAGGGTGGAAAAAGCATATGAAAGCGAGTCCATATTGAAAGCAATGTTGACCGCTTTTTGAAACTAAGGGTGTGCTTCTAGAAGAATGGATACCAGGGGGTGCTACAGTGAACCAACATTACTACAAAGGAGTCCTTATAATCTTGAGAAAAAGTAGCCACAGTTGTGGGCAACGAATTCTTACTGCATCAGAATACTCAGTGCTCTTAGTGAAGCAATTTTTGGTCGAGAAACAGGTTGCAGTTCTAGAACACTCCCTACTGGCCGATCTGGCACCTTGTGACTGTTTTCTTTTCCCAATAGTAAAATCTGTGCTCCAGGGAAATGTTTTAATCACTTGAAGAGGTAAAACAGAAAATGATCAAAATCTTTAGACAGATAACAGAAGACGAGCTATAGCATGGCTTTGAGCAGTGGAAAATCAGACTGCAGTAGTGTGTCGAGACTGAAGAGGGGGTTAGTTGAAGGAGAAAGGAACTATAATATAAGACTTGAGCTTCCATTTCATTGAGTATTACTTGCATTAATAACTTGAGTTATTGCATTAATCGTGTTATTTAATAGACAGATGTCATGTGACTAGTTGCGTGCAATAATTAACTATAGTACTGTGTATGTGTTTAAAACAGATGCAAATGACTGAAGATATGCTTTCTTCATCTCTCAGTACAGTAATGTCAAGTACACCATTTAATTAAATAGTTATTTCAATTTTACTGTAAAATAATTTGTATTCTCGATATTCCATGATAATTTTTTGTTTGTGTTGATAACAAATTATCAGAATTAATTTTCAGTCCTTCCTGTTTGTTTTGGATTCGTAAAACTATATGGGATGAAGACATGATTGTAGTAGTAATAAATAATTTGGATAATATTTTATGTAAGGGATACCAACAAACTAAAGAACTTTTTGTAGCTTTTGTTGTGTGTAGGAAATTGTTTGGGCATAGTAATTCAGAGTACTCTGAACAGAGGAAATTACAAGCAATTATTGCATTTTTTAGTAGAAAATGGTGTGCAATT
Organism: Magicicada septendecula; assembly: GCA_034769895.1. Lineage (NCBI taxonomy): Eukaryota > Metazoa > Arthropoda > Insecta > Hemiptera > Cicadidae > Magicicada > Magicicada septendecula. The sequence goes on from CM068376.1 coordinate 287,653,870, forward strand.
AAAAATAATAATAGGCCCTAATAGCTCCTTTCTGTATTACTGAAGTAATTTAAGAACTGGGTAGTCTGCCTAAGCAAGCTACGCATATGGTAGGTAGTGTGACCAGCATTAACTTTCAGCTGCCCATTATTACCCCCACAATGTTATCTTAGTACTCTTTTCTACAATCCAACTCAACCTGGGAGAGGGGACTGAAATACGAGGCAATTTTTTTTCAACCTCTGGTGAGTTGACATACCTGGTTCTGTTGTCATAGCAACACTCTGATTGTTGATTAATGTTTTTGAGGCTTTGTTCTAACCTATAACCACTGGGTTTATAGTTATTTTGTCTATTACTGTGGTGACGACAGTTTAACTATCCCAACGACAATTGAAATTCCCTCCAAGTGTGAGAATCAGTCTGTTATTAGATTTCTTCAAGCTGAAGGTCATAGTGCTGCAGAAATTCATCGAAGGTTGTGTAATGTGTATGGAGAAAATGTCATGAGTGATGGTTCAGTTCGGGAATGGTGTCGAAAACGTAAAGAAGGACAAATTGATGTTCTTGATGAAGGAGGGCAAGGAAGAAAGTCCGTGGCTACTGATGATGTTGTTGAAAGGGTAGACAGGATGGTTCGAGAGCGCAGTCGTTTCACAATTATTGAAGTTTCTGATGATTTTTCTGAAATTTCTAGGTCTGCTCTTTATGATATTCTTACTCAGAAGCTTGGGTATAGGAAAATCTGTGCTCGGTGGGTTCCCAAACAATTCACAGATGTCCACACAAAACCTGCTTCATGAATTTGGTTGGGAAGTCCTTGATCACCCACCTTATAGCACAGACTTGGCACCAAGTGACTACCATTTGTTCACTGACTTGAAAAAGTGGTTAGGTGGGCAGCGGTTTGACTCCAATGATGAGTTAAAGTCCAGTGTGGCAGATTGGGTGACTACTCAGGAGCAAACATTCTATAACATGGGCATAGAAAAGTTGGTGCCTCACTATGATAAGTGCCTCAACAATGGTGGTGACTATGTAGAAAAGTAGTTTACATATATATAAAACTTTTGTGTATAATAAAATTATTGATGTCGTTCATGTGTCTGTTTCTTGGTCTATCAGAGGTTGAAAATAAAATAGCCCTCGTATATCTACAATTGCAAATCTATTCTGGGGCAAATCATATTAGAACAAAGATTGTCATACAGGACTCGCCAATAAAACAAGTGCCAGATTTCAAGTATCTAGGGTGTAGCATCACATATCAAGATGACAAGGACAAGATGATAAGGACGTTAAAAGCAAAATTAGTCTCTTCCAGTCACTTTGTGGGTGTATCATTAAACATTTAAAGAAGGAAATAAGGAAAGAGACGCAATTGAAATATTTTAATATAATGGCCATATCTCAACTACTATATGGTAGTGACATTTGGACTAGAAAGGCCAAAGGTATATCTAGAATACAAGGAACGGAAATGATGTTCTTGAGGGCTGTAAAGGGTTGTACCAGAAGAGATCTTATCAGAAATGATCATATTAGAATGGAGCTAGGCATAGCTGAAAGGTTAAATGAGAAAATCTGGTACAAAACGGAGTGGCGGTAGATAGAATGGATCCAACTAGATTTTCAAGGAGAGCCCTTGACTATCATCCAAGGGGAAAGAGAAGTGTGGGAAGACGCCTTAAGCGGTGGTTGGATGACTTCCATTGAGACTGGAACAGACTACTAGCCTAAGCCGTAAAGGATGACGACGACGATGCAAATCTATCTGCAGAGTTGCTTTTTTTACAAAAACTTTAACATTTGAAATTATTTAACACTTCCCGTTCTAAGCCCGAGTATATGTCGAGCAGTGTGCTTTTGTCTAGCGAACGGAGCCCGACCATACCTCGGGCCGGTATTCATTCGCCTTGCTATCGCATTACCGATTAGTGGTGGGTCGTTCACGAATGACCTAGCCAAAAAGAACTACTCCATCAAGTGAACTACTGACTACAGTCATTCGCGCCGCTGAACAGTAGTTCGCGTTAGCCATGCTTCTACCGGCCATTTATAAAACTAAACAGCGGTAGTTCATTTTTGGATTTTTTATAGTATTACAAACTCCATTATTTTATTATACTGTTAAATAATTTATATACATACACATACATATTTTTTTTTAATTTAACACAAGGATGTGTAAAAGTCTATCAGTTCCGATGAATCGGAAGAGAGTGAGAGAGCAGACTATTTGAAACTTTTGTTTTATTGTCTGATTTTCGTTCTTTCGACAAATTTTGGCATAAGTGTGATAAAAGTAAAATATCAGAGAATATCATATTCTGGGATTGGGAGAAGTCGATTTACAAATTATTAAATAACTGAAAAGAATAATTTTTGTTACTTCAGATATGTTATATTATTTATTACGATTCTTAAATGAGAGATAGGTATCACGATTCTGGCCGAAAGCAACATGAATAAATTTATTTTCATAAAATCTTTACGTTGAAACACCAAAAAATATTGGGAGGGCGCGCATGTGTAGTAAAAATAAGCATGTTATTGTCAATTTACCTTTAATTTATTATTATTAAATGGTAATTTTATGATTATTTTAAAGGCGATGCATTTGGGTTAAAATATAATAAAAACTGACCATTTCGTAGGCAGAGTAAACATATATAAATCATTTGCTGATAGTAAATAAATAATACATTCAAAACAGGCAGACGCACCCCCAGGGACGTATCTAGCCCATACTGCGCCCTTGTCGAAATGACCTGTTCCGCACCCTCCCCCACCTCTCCGGGAAAAAATGACAATAAATTACTTTAAATTACTTATGTTGTTCAATGACACTCTTATATAGCTTTATATTACTGAAATAACAAATTAAACAGCTAAAGTGTTTTTCTAAAATATTAATGAATATTCAATTGAATATGAATACGTCTTTTATTTTATAATATAGGCCTTATATTGCTAACAAAACTTCTTCTTAATCGAGGTAAGAGTAGAACTAAGAACAGACTTTATGAGAGACAAAGTAATGATAATATTTCTTAAATTAAAAATATAGAACATTTAAAAACTTTAATCAGTAGTATTGTTTCAAATTATCTGAATCGAGTTATGGTTTTGGAAGGATAATAATAGTGTGTGAAGGTAACTTTGGAACTTTGACAAATGTAATTTAATAACACACAAGAATTAAACACAGTAACAATAAAATCTCAAGAACATTCTCCAAAAAATGATTTACAGTCCAAAAATTGTGTACTCATTGGAGGTTCCACTTCCACAATCTACATGTGCTCAAAATTTCACTTTCCTGGCTTTTATGGATGCAAATTCGTCAATGATTGTGATGGTACAATCATGGTACATTTTATAATTACCTAAAATATGGTAACGAGATCATAAATATTGTATTTTTCTATTTTTTGACATACCCAACCCAACCTCAAACACCCGATATCGAATTTACAGTGAGTGGACTATATTACAGTATTTGCCAGGATTTGAACTAATTCATGACAAAAAACGGTGTCACATCACAAAAACAGTGTGCAGTTATTGCGATAAGCAGAGCCAAGCCTTTATTACGTCATAGGCGGAGAATGTGTTGACAACAACAAAACGGCGATGTCAACAACTTAGACAAAGAAAATGTGACGTCAGTACACCCCACTTCCGCAGAATTCAACTAGGAATCGCCGTCTTTCTGTTGCAACAACTGATCAGCGCCGGCCGGCTGCACATTCACTTACGAGTGAATATTAACTTTTTAGACCACTGTAGGTGGTTAACAAACAGTATAAATATATTAAAGACAGTGCGCCAACTCCAAGATGTGACCGGGAAAAATCGCCGAACTCGCGGTGCGCGAAGTTCGTACAAACAGAGGAAGCCAACACGAAATGGGTGAGATCGTTCCTTAATTCCTGATTTCATAATTTCCCAATATCATTTTTTGGTTAAAAAATAATTTAAAATTTCAATCTAATAAAAGGAGCTCCAAAAGTTAGAAAAGTTATAAATGTTTGTACCATGAGAATGAAAGGGTGAGTGGTTGTGTGCGTGCGTAATTATTTCTAAGTGCTGGGTTGAGCAACACCTATAAAAATATATATATAGATATAATTTTGTCATATACATATTATACTTACAGAAGTTGCAACACATATAAATATATATATAATTTTGTCATATACATATGATATTTACTGAAGGTATTATTACACTATGTATTTATTTTGGAAGGGTTAAAGATAGGGTTGAAAACAAGTATGTAAAACGAATAAATAATAAAAAGGGTATTTCATTGGTAAAAATCAGAACAGCTGTTTTTATTTCAAGCAATTTCTGTTCCCGCCTGACTTCGCGTAACGAAATTCTGGCCCATGACTTAGGTAATAAAAGATGGCGTCCTAGTTTTGTATACATAACCACATTTGTGAGATATAATATATCGTATTTATAAATTCAAAAATAACGTAAGTATACAGATGTCGCCCGTAAGAACAGGGACCCTATGTAATGTTATGTATATATATTATTACATGGGATACGCCTAGAAAGAAAACGGGAAAAAATTGCTTGAGGTAACAGACAAAATTTTAATAACTCGTAAACATAACCCCACAATTAGGTTAGACAATTGTATGCATGCGTGCATTACACAATTGCCAAAATGAGTACAAGTGACGATAGTGACATAAAAACCAGTACCACTGACATAACTTTAACTGGTGAAATGGATATGCAAATAAATCCCATGAGTCAGACTGACGGGGCAAATACGCCTGTGTCTGTCGAAATAACACAAACTGACACATCCATTTCAACGAATTTAGACAGTAAATCAGATGAAAGTAATGCAATGATACAATTGTTATTAAAACTAGATAAAAAACTAGACGAACAGAAAATAGATTTTGATATTAAATTCAGTGAGATAAAAAATGAAATAAAAGTGAGTCACAATAAACTTATTAAGAAATGTGACCAGCTTATCACAAAACTCGATAATTTAAACGTGATAGATATCACCAAGAATTTAGAAACTATAGATAATCCAAATAATACAGGTAGTAAGATTGTGGTGCTAGAAACGGATAAACATGATAATGAAAGTATAATGAATGATAATGAAATATTTGAATTTATGAAGTCAGAAAGAAAGTTGAGAGAAAGTATTTTAGTACAAGGAATGCAGGGGGTAGAATTTTCTTTTAATGTTGTATTAGGGGGTGAAGACAAGTCTTCATGTAATTGTTATAAGGATAAGAATGCCTTTAATTTATATTTGATAGACGATAGTTCTACAAATAAAGTTTCTTTGTTTTTGTGTACCTAAGAAGAGGTGCAACAATTTTATGATAGGGATCCCTGCATATCTGGAGAGAGAGAGTGTGACTTGGTGTGATGATGAGGCATATTTTGAGAGAGATAGGTATGGTGATAGTAAATTAGAGTTGTTTGAAGTTGGGAGAAATTATACAGAATTAAGAGAGAGAGTGAGTAGAGAGAGAATTAATAATTATTGTAAGTACTTACCCTATGTTGAAGCTGATATAGCAGCAGCAGGAGAGGATGTTATTAATGATGACTTTATAACTTACCTGGTTGTGACAGATGATACTAAAGGTGACAGGACTATAATCGATCGTGACAAATTATATGAGATAATGATATGGAGTGATCATATTGATTATAATAGTATTGTGGAAAATTATAAAAAATTGAATAACCTTTACATTTATAATAATAAGATAATGTATTTAATCAAAAATGATTTATATAGACCTAAGATTCGTTTGTTGTTTAATGATGGTGGATAGACTGTTATATTGTGAAATGAACATTAAATAATAATGTGCAAAGTGGTTTAGAATTGGACTGTTATGGACTGATTTCGATTAATGACACAATAATGAAGTTGGAGTGTATATTTTTATTGTATTAATTGTATTTATTCATGTATTTTGATGTGTATTATGTATTACAGGTACCCCAGTGTGTATTATTATATATTTTATATATGTAACATGTTTAATAATAATATTTTAATTAATTACTAATGAATAATAATGAATGTTTAAATAAATAATTATATTTGAATTTTGAAAAGAGGTATTGTTATAAGTAGGTAGGAGAGGAATTTTATAAGAGAATTGTCAATGATTACAGTAAGGGTTTAAACAGGAATAGAGCCTGGGTATAGATAAAATGCAGGTGAGTAATGCAATTAATGTAAATGGAGTTAGAAAGATAAGAATTTTAAGAAAATACAAAGAGAATTATTAAATATTTAGGGACACAGTAGTTAGTGATTATTTGTAGAGAAGGTGTTTAAGTAAAGGTATAAATATATAATTATTGTTGATGAATTCTGTAGTGGGGGTGAGGTGATAAAGAGTAGCCAACCAATAGTGTTGTGGCAGGTAATAGCGTAGTTTAAGGGAGTGTTTGCCGAATTATTTGGAAGGGCAAAATATTAGAGATGTATATAGCCAGTTAGGGAACACCCAACCCATTGCAAAGACGAGCGGTGCCATATGATTTAAATGAAAATAGTAATGGAGTATATAATTGAGATATTGGTGTCAATGATAGGTAAATTTGATGGTCAGTTAGAAGAAGGTGAGTAAGATTATAATAAATAGAAGTATAGTGAATATAGGAGGAATCCAGACTAAACAGTGATAGAAGGTGAGAGGTTAGGTAGTTAAGGAGGTAGAAAGTTTAGAGGAGAGAAGTAGTAGAAAATGAATAATGAAATAATAATGTAATATGAATAGTAACAATAAGTTCAAAATGTATTTTATTATTATAAATAAATAAATTTGATGTTTAATTAATAACTGCAATGGTAAATTTTAATTTAAATACAACTTTTAAGTAAATTATACAAATGTTAATGCATATCTTAGATATGATTAAATATGATTGAGTATTTAAAATGTATTAACTGTATTATTAATATATCAGTGTTAATTATTAATGTATTATGTATTTATTTGAAAACTTTTTAACATGATGTTATAATATGTGTAGGAAGAGAAAAATTTTTAAATGGCGCTGTTAATAATATTTATCAGCCAAATAATTACCTGTTAATAATAAGAATAATAATAATAATAACAATAATAATAATTTTTTTTATTTTATCATGCACTAAGAGTATTCAATAAATAAATGTATAGAGTTATTAATTATTTTATAATTTGTTTTTCTCCAGATTTGGGAGATTGTAATGTGTAATTTTCTTATTATATTTTCAATTATAGCTTATTCAATTTTGGTAACTATATTATACTAATGTGCTTATGTTACAATTATAGTAATTGTAAAAGAATGAAGATAAATATTATCGATAGGAATCGAAACCATTTTTCAACTCAGGGTAGAAGTATTTGTTAATATGAAGAAGAGATATTCTTTTTAATTCTTGAAGATTATAATATATAATCTTATAATTTTATTAAGCATATTAAAATATATTAAGCCAACCCAGTGCTTATTGGCACAAACTAGCACTTAGCTAAGGGGAACCAGATCAGTTGAGGATGTAGTGATTTACTAAGCCACTATTTTAATATTTATTATATATTGTTTCAGTGTTTGGTGGTGTGACAGCGGTCCTGAGCTGGCCAACGCGTCAGAGCAGGGGCGTTAAGAGCCTAAGTGGCCTTATGGTGTTGGGATCTCGTAGGAGAAGTCCAATAAGGTCATCTAGGTACGGTCCTCATCACCAGACCAAGGGTGAGTTGTTGTTATTTTTTATATAAAATTGTAAGGGGGTTGTGGCGACTTGTCCTGACTGATCCCTTTAGGAAGTATGAAAGAGTCAATGAAAGTTTGTGTGCTTCGTCACACCATCTTTCATTGAGGGGGTTTTGTGATGGTACAATCATGGTACATTTTATAATTACCTAAAATATGGTAACGAGATCATAAATATTGTATTTTTCTATTTTTTGACATACCCAACCCAACCTCAAACACCCGATATCGAATTTACAGTGAGTGGACTATATTACAGTATTTGCCAGGATTTGAACTAATTCATGACAAAAAATGGTGTCACATCACAAAAACAGTGTGCAGTTATTGCGATAAGCAGAGCCAAGCCTTTATTACGTCATAGGCGGAGAATGTGTTGACAACGACAAAACGGCGATGTCAACAACTTAGACAAAGAAAATGTGACGTCAGTACACCCCACTTCCGCAGAATTCAACTAGGAATTGCCGTCTTTCTGTTGCAACAACTGATCAGCGCCGGCCGGCTGCACATTCACTTACGAGTGAATATTAACTTTTTAGACCACTGTAGGTGGTTAACAAACAGTATGAATATATTAAAGACAGTGCGCCAACTCCAAGATGTGACCGGGAAAAATCGCCGAACTCGCGGTGCGCGAAGTTCGTACAAACAGAGGAAGCCAACACGAAATGGGTGAGATCGTTCCTTAATTCCTGATTTCATAATTTCCCAATATCATTTTTTGGTTAAAAAATAATTTAAAATTTCAATCTAATAAAAGGAGCTCCAAAAGTTAGAAAAGTTATAAATGTTTGTACCATGAGAATGAAAGGGTGAGTGGTTGTGTGCGTGCGTAATTATTTCTAAGTGCTGGGTTGAGCAACACCTATAAAAATATATATATAGATATAATTTTGTCATATACATATTATACTTACAGAAGTTGCAACACATATAAATATATATATAATTTTGTCATATACATATGATATTTACTGAAGGTATTATTACACTATGTATTTATTTTGGAAGGGTTAAAGATAGGGTTGAAAACAAGTATGTAAAACGAATAAATAATAAAAAGGGTATTTCATTGGTAAAAATCAGAACAGCTGTTTTTATTTCAAGCAATTTCTGTTCCCGCCTGACTTCGCGTAACGAAATTCTGGCCCATGACTTAGGTAATAAAAGATGGCGTCCTAGTTTTGTATACATAACCACATTTGTGAGATATAATATATCGTATTTATAAATTCAAAAATAACGTAAGTATACATGATGTCATCAAAGTTCAGGTTTGCTGCTGTTTTGTGCTCAATTGACAGAATTGCCAAACTGGTCAAGCGTCCCTGGCCGGTTCTTGAACGCAAGTAGTTCTTGATTAGTTTCAGTTTGCTAAAGCTTCTTTCACAAGATGCCACGCTCACGGGCATTGTTAAATAAATTCTCAAGGCATTCTCAATATTAGGATAGGCATTTCTTAGTTGGTAGGTATTTGTGGACTGTAATAGATCTAAGTGGGAAGCTGAGGCTACATCTTTAAGCAGCTCCGTCATATGAAATTTGTAGCTCCCTATTTCTCTTACCATTTCCACAGCATCAACATCTCGGTTGTACTCTGTTGTTGCAGGCCAGAGTCCTTGGCACAGTTTTCCATTTCAGAAACAGTACATTTCTTCAATGATGACCCTGATAAAAATTCAAAGTCTGCAGATACTGATTCGTATGCCTTTGATCTGGTTTTCATTTTGATGATCAACTTGTCATAAACACAAAAACATTCTCGTTGGAATGCTTGTTTTGCTGATATGAGGCCGAGCCAGCTTTCATCTTTTGCCATTTCTGATGCTAAGGTCTTCACTCTTTTGATGCGTTTATCAGTGGGAGTGGGAAAGTTACTTTCAATGCCAATTTCATCGCATGTTGCCACAGCTTTTTCTATGATAGCATCTACACCCACCATCATCACGCCTTTTCTGGATTTTCTTTGACATTCCATCCAACAGCTTCGATGCAATATCGAGGGATGTGTCTTTCTGTTGCAACAACTTGTTCGTATAATCAACTGATATCAATATCTCTGACCACATATGAAGTAGGCAAATAAATTTGAAATCAATATTTTTTATTATGCCCCATAGACAGTGTCATTGTTCCATTCTTGATTGTTGGTCATTTTCTGAAGAGCAGTGTATAAACCTTTCATGTTTTTTTCAACAGAAGTGATGGCCTGCCTTTTTGATGACCATCGAGTGTCAGTGTGTCCCTTTAGAGTGGTATCCAAATATTTGTTTACAAACTCCCACCTAATGGTAGAACCACTAGCAAAACAGAATATATTTTGTATCACTCCAAAAAAGGTAATCATCATTGGAGATACCTGTGCTGCATGGACACCTACCAAATTCAAGTTATGTGCTGCACATGGTACAGACCTAGCTAGATCATTCATACGACCAATGTGGGCCTGCACGCCGTTGTAAATGCCTGCCATGTTCGACCCATTATCAAAACCTTGGCTGTGACAATCGTTGATATTCAATCCATCTTCTTTCATCTTTGCAAGAATTTCTTCTGAAATTCCCTCACCTGTTTTCTTATGGCTCACAACTATAACATCTTAACTTGTGTTATAACGTAGGGAACCCGCGTTAATTGGTTATGCCAATTATACAGGCTGCCTTTCGTTGTGACGAGCTGAAAATTAATCACAACAAATAAGACAATTCTTATACCAGGATATTGGGAAGGGGAGACTGTTGATTTATGCACTCAGTTTACTCGGTATGCAGATGACATCTCTTTATTACATTATGAGATAAAGTTCTCTATTTAAAGTTCTCAACATATATAGTTTACAGTATAATTATATCTATTACTCTTTCATAAGGGCCCTCAAAATATTATGTACATCTATTTAATTTATTCCACGGATCCGGGATTGAATATATATTAAGTTAATAATGGTCACCTTGCCATATACAATATTGAAAATTGAGCCATTTGAAGAATGGACTTTATTAATCTTTCAAAACAAGAAAACTTTTAGTTTAAACATTTACTCTTTTGCTATAACCAGTGTTATTAGATTACAGACTACATGTTACATATAATGTCTGTCTTTTAAAGTCTTAAAAGTGGTGAGTTAAATTGTCTTTTGTGGGTAATAATTTTAGTAACTCATAACCATGGAAGACAAGCCTCCATGTCACCTGGTTTTCAGTATTTGCTGCAGAATTGGTTCATCGGTCCTTGGTGTGTTTCCTGAAGGTCTGTCGTTGCCTTAGTATCCGGTGACGGTGAAGTTCCTGAAGTCTTTTATATCATTCGGGGTGAAGTACTCTCATCTTAGACGACTGTAGTAATTCTTGTAGGATACTCTCATCTTAGACGACTGTAGTAATTCTTGTAGTTATAATAAATAAATAGAAAGTTTGTTTCACAGTTATACACTTCACATGATTATTTATTAGTTGAATATCACCTTCATGTTTGTAGTAATGTATGAATTACATAGTTTGTTATTTATTCATTGAGAGAGATATGTCATCGCCGCACAAATTTAGTTATTTAAATATTCACATAATTATACACGCGTCGCGGAACAACGCTGTACGCAGCTTACGGCGTGAGCGCTCCATTGCAAGTGGGCAAAAATAGTAAGGGGGAGAGTAGTGATCTCGCGACAATTACTAGTCAACATAAAAGTAGTTCCATGTTTCTAATTTAATTAAAGGACTAAAGTTTGATTAAATAATTAAATGGAGATATTCTTAGTTACAGACGTTATCAAAGTACATTACAGTGGTCTTATTTAATTATTTAAATAATAACAAATTTACAATAATATTTAGTTTGTTTAGGGGTCAGAAAACAAGTTAATTCTGGTCAGTGCCTGTATATGCAGGATTAATTAACAAGCTTTACCCTTTCTGTACAATTGTATTCCCTTTTATTTTATTATTAGACTTTTTATTAAATATTATTATTATTTAATGATAGCAATAAGATTTAGTTTAAATGTGCGATTTTATTAAAAATTTAAAATTTCTCAGCTTATACATTAACAATTTAATTAATTAACATATTTTTATTAATGAAATCGTCACACAACGAAATCAACAAAACTTTCAACAATTTGGCACTCTCCACTAGAAAAATCAGACTTCACTCATTTGTTCGGAATGCGAAACGTCAGGAGTACAGTCAAAAAGAATTGAAAAGTACTTTGCAGATTTCACTTTCTTTAAAATGTTGAGAGCACTCTATTCCCAAGGAGCTCAATCACTTCATTTTGAATCAGTGGTGAAAAGTAGCTTGTGGCATTCTTTCTGGAATTAACATATTCAATGTGTGTTTTAAGTTGAGGATGATAGTGGCTTATAAGTTCTAATGTCCTCAAAAACACCCCACAGTTATGATCAGCTATAGAATCTGACGATCCTCTTAGTGGTAGGTTGTTTTTAGCGCAGTACAAAACTACATCAACTACTACTTTCAATAAATTGCGGCACTTTTCTGTGTCTGCATTAATAGCTCTTTGAAAATCCGCGTCAAAAGAAGAATTTTGCCTGAGCCTCACTTCTAGCTCTTTCCATTCAACATAGCACTTTCTGTGCATTTCAGAATTTTCATGTAGTTTGATGTGTGAATTGAGGTGTTTCGAATCATTGAACCCTTGTTTTATGTCTGCAAAGGGTCCAGTGTTTGGCTCTTTGCTAAAGAGAATACATGAAAAACAAAAAACTGCATTTTGAGATTTGCTGTATAACATCCACTGTCTTTTCACACTCTCGCCATTTGGAAGCTCTTTCAAAAACCACTTTTTACTTAAGTGTCTGGCATCATCTGAGATAGGAAAATAAAATTTTTCCAGGTCTACTGTTTGTGGGCCACATTCTACGAGTTTTACTCGAACTGTATCTGTAACATTTGGCCACTTGCAAGGATCATCGTAGATTATTTCTTGTACTTTTCTCCTATTATCATCGGGATCAATAACTTGTTCTTGGGGATCTTCTTCATCGTTAGAAGTACTTTCTTCTGCAAGATCGTTGTATTCTTCTTTTTCCACCTCGTCTGTTAGTTCAACTTTTCTGGTAACTCCTGTATTTTCATCTTCAAGATCACTACTTTCATCAATAACTTTATCCTCTTGATCTAAACCTTCTTCTTCATTACTCTGGTCATTGTCCTCAGGTGGCATGGATGATGCAGATTTGACTTGTTGTTTTAACCATTTTCTCATATTCAGCGCCACTTTCTTTGCACTTTCATCTCTAGCTATCCGGGCTTTTTTGAAAACACTGCCAAACAGTTTTTTTGGTCCCATCCTGAAACAATATACAAGTATGCTATTCCAAAACTTCATTATTAATTTCCGTACACATCTAACAAACTACAAAAAACTAATAATAAAAAAAAAATGAACGAACGTTTCCTTTGTACTCTAGAGACCACAATACAACAAATTAATTCACCATAAAATGATAAACATATTGTTTTATGAAGGTTCCGAGCTTGACTTTAGGTATGAGACCTACTGTAATTGTAATACGAGCTTATTTTTAGCTTATTTTCTTAAGGTAAATTTGCTAGAAAAGAAAAACAGTGCATGCTTCCAGATCTGTCAAGGCAAAACTTTTGCCTAAAAGCGTTTCAGCCTAAGTTACGCGCAACGCGTTTGATTTTGTGTGTGGCATGCTTAAAGAAGCGAGCGCGACACCACAACATAGGCCTACTGCAGTGAGCTAATAATAAAAAATACATTCCACATGACAAAAACAAGTTTTGGATTTTATCTTCTTATTAACGTAAACACCAAAATGAATGATCCTTTTTAAATATATTATCAATTTTCATGCAGCCATTTAGCCAGCCGCCCATAGACAGGTTACTTGTAATGCATTTTCTATGCCACGTGCTCTAGTACGCCGTAATTACAAGCGCGCCAAGTGGCCGGAATGTCGAGATGGAAACAACAACATTTTACTTACTACGTTCAGGTGTAGAGGCGAGAGCGAGATGTAAACAACAACAAAGTATGCGATAGCCTAATGTGCACATCGATGTCAACGCAAATTTGAGAAACGCCGCCACAACAGACTCGCGACGAAGCAAGTAGTAGTTATAAATTTCCACTCGCTCTAACTGCTAGAAAACATGGGGTAATAGAGTACTGGGCATAGAAAATTGTGACCGACAATTGGCTGGCATTGTTAGGTTCCGCTAACGGACAAGGCGTAGAAGAGAGAGAAAGACAGCAGCGCTTCGCACTGCTATCTTTTTCTCTCTTCTACGCCCTATCTGTCTGCGTAACCTAGCAATATAGGCCTTGTGTCAGTAATAACTATACTCTGCAACAAACAAATCTGGAATCAAAATCAATTACTAGCCCTTAACCCTAAAGGTTAAAGCAATGTTAAAAGACACTTTCTTTCTTGAAAAAACGGTGCGATGCCACTTAAGTTTACTAAGTTATTACCTAGTCTTTGCTATATTGCGTTTGTTTATAATTTTTCATATTACGAGTTAATAGGCCAATACTAAAAATCAAACTATATGTAGTATATTTTAGACTTACCTTCAAACTGTAGCACAGTAATAGGTGTGACAAATCGAAATCCAAACTAATAACAAACGAAAATAACAACTGACTTATAACAACAAACTAAATTTGCGCCCTCGCGATCTCATCACATCCAGACAGATATTCACTCAACTCAGCGTTGCCAAGATAACAACACTTTAAACTCCCCGCTGAGACAAAGAAAAATTTCCCGCTTACACATCATTACCCATTCAATCACTCACGCTTGTAACTTTTACAGATTTAGAAGCTATGTTTTCTGAATGATTTTACTTTACGATGGTATGTTTGGCTTTCTATTCAATGATGGTGGCGAAAGGGTACTAAAGATCTAAATATATATTTTACCTCATCTAAGTTGTTCTTTGATTGACAAACTGCATTGATGTACTAAAAACATTCACGCCTGAAAAATCTCAATTTTTTCCTCAAGCCCATTTTGCACCCTTCGGACACCTGCGCCCTTGGTGGGGGCCTCTTTTGCCAACCCCTAGATACGTCCCAGCCCCCCATACCCCCCACACATTAATACTTAATTTTTACTTCAAACTCAAGTGATTAAATTACAATAATAATTTTTTGTGCTTGTATTTGTTTGAGTAATTTACTTGTATCACACTGAAGTAAATTCTCTATTGTTAGTCACTGTATGTATGAAACTTTTAGATTATTTGACCTGTCGAAATGAAGTTTTGGTTTAATTATATCGTCCAGCTGTGCCTCTGTCAATTTGTAACGCATTTTCGGGCTAACATCTGGATGATTGTAATAAAATTTAATATGAAGGTACACTGTTTTACCACTGATCGATGTGTACACAATTTTTCATAAAATAAGTTATTCTTCTGAGGGTTGAAATATACAAAAAATCGTAATAAAGTACCCTGACATGAAAATACAGAGTATCAAATTATAAGGAATATTGTTTCATTTTAATTATCTGTGGGTGTTAATTAACAGCGTGTGACAATCATATATTAATTATAATTTTACTCTTTAATATCACTGTGATTATCAAATAAAACTGTCTCCGTAGATCATTTTATAATATACATTTTAATTTCATTTAAATTATCTGTGCGTGTGTTCATAGAGTTTGTTGTGTGATATTTATTTGTTAATTTTGTATGTGTTCATAATCTAGTTTTTATACCTTTTTAATTTTTGGTTTATTAAAGTGAGTGAGCTTAAACAATAGCCTACTTATGTTCAGAGTGCGGTAAGGATTGTGAAAATGTAGAGAATCTTAACCAGCATTCGAAATTACATCCTGAAAAAGTAAACAGTGAAGTGCCGGTTTTGAGCAGCTTGAAGTCACGTACACATCAATGTAACATCTGTAATAAACAGTTTAAGCATGGATACATATTAAAGCGTCATGACCGTGAATCCCACAGTACAGGGGTACAGAGGATCCAGACACTTCTGAATTCGGCACTTATTTTGATCAAACATACTCCAAAAATATTCAGTCTTGGGGTTCATCATGTCAAGGAGGTTTGAACACCAACATGCATATCGAAAGAATCCATCATACAATTAAATATATATATATATATATATATTGCAACGTTACAACAATTATACAAATATATTACCATGTACTCAACGCAACTATAAAGTGTATTACATGGGCCAGGTCGCAGGATTTTTTTTTCTCTCATTGCGTCAAGTATATTATGTAGTTGCACAATAATTAATTAATTTTTAAAGAGGACTGAGATGTTGTTGACATGAAATAATTAATTACAACCGTTTCAAAATAATCATTCTATGATTTCTTAATTAATAGAACAATATTCAAATATGAAAGTTTCAAACATTAGACAAATAAATATTCACCTTTATAAGCTTTAACCTGCTATGCTATTCATAACATACAACAAAAATAAACACCCATATAATCTTACTAGCTAAACAAACATGTTAAACAAGTTATTTAAATCCTTTTTATTTTTCTGAAATTAACTCAAATTTTAAATAATACTAGCAACTCATTTACAAACAAAATGATATCAAAACTCAAGAATAAACTTTATTTGTTGCTATAAACAAAATAAAAATAATCTACCATTTACTTCCTATCTATTATTTATTTCTACTGACACGCCCAAATTTTAACATACATCAAAAGATTAGTATTCCTTTTCTAGATTTTCTGGTTAAATTAAATGCTCTTATTTTGATACTAGTTAACTTTAAAACCCTAATTATTAACTGTTCATTGTTAAGTTATTTTCTGAGAGCTCATGTCACAATAAAAAAATATAATTGTTTGTTATCACCTGCGTATATCTGCCATTACCGTTGCGTGTGTGCCTGTGTATCCAGACTCCTGAGAATTTGATGATGATGATGATGATGATGATGATGATGATGATGATGACGTGCTGATGCTGTGTTCGTTGTCTCTATGGGTTTTTGCTGTTGATGATGCTCCAGAGTTCTTCCATACGTCTTAGAGTGCGTGGTAAAGTGTGTGTATGTGTCCAGAAGTCGATAGGTCCACAAACGGGCAGCGTGACAGTGTGTGAAGATTTCTTAAGTCTGAGTGTCTATCACCCAAAATTGCCAGTGGTACTTATACTGGAGAAGGGCTGTAGTGCCATAGAAAGAAGAAGACTTATACTGGAGGCGATCTGACAGGTTCAGGACTGTTTTCGAATGTCAGTTATTGTCCGTACATGCAAACCGTCCTTTTTATTACACTCACTTTTTGGTTAATTATCGTGAACTCATGAACATACTCGTCACATGAGCGATATCATTGTTTGCATAATTTTTTTTCTGGTCACTCACAATATACCACACATATTAATTACTATTCAATTACACTAGTAATTAATATTAATTAGTTAGCATCTTTAATATTGCACATTTGGCAATAATTTTTATATCACCATATTCATCAGAAATTCCTTTATGTAATGGTGTCTTTATAATTGGGGTAAGTATTTGTTTACAGGTTTAAAACATATAATTAGTTTATTTTAATCCTGTTAAAACCTGATTAATTGACAACCAACAATTCTTACGTGTCTCCCCTTTTCGTCGTTCACTGCAGGTCGGAACTGGCTTACTCACACAAACACACACACGCTGTATCTTACGCTGGCACAGCAGGTGTCACTTTTTACAGGCTCCAGCCTGTCGGTTCCCACACAAAACTGTCTAAAACTGGTCGTCTTATTCTTTTTACACTAATTACAATACAAAACATACCGCCCTGGGCAAATGTGCAAATATATGTATTGTTGCTATATATATATATATATATATAATCACCGGACAAAAGGCTTGCCGCATGACAAATGCCGCCAATCGTACACTAGTGTTTTTGGTGGCCCTAAAAAGGACCTGGTGGCGAGAACGCTGATGTTGGTAGTGCCGCGCTGAGATGTTCGGCGGCTGCACCCGCTGTTCATGACGTACTGCAGTCCTCCTCTTCTTTCGGCATCGGTTGTAGAATCAGCTGCCGGCCCAGCGAAATCCATCGCCGGCGCGGAACTGGAGGGCGAAGACGCAAGAATGCCGGTTCTATTCTTCGGCCGTTCCTTCCGGCTGACCCCACGTCGATGTCATCCAAGAGAGGAGAGGAGATGAAGTGCATCCGATGGCGTGGCCGCGCGGGTCGCGAGTAGTTCAGTGTCCCGAGTCTCAGAAAGGACTCCTGCCACTGGGTCTATTTGAGTTCTTTATATATCTTTTAGCTATCGAGTTGACGCTGAAGCTTGATTGCCGCATAACTTGCGTTCGGCTCTGAGGCAAAAGCCGCAGTGTCGTCCGCGAACAGCGACAATTTAACTCCAGGAACTCGGGGCGTGTCATTGACAAACATCGAGAACAGGAGAGGCCCAAGGACACTTCCCTGAGGGACACCAGCGGTAATACGCCTCTTCAAAGAGAGAGCGTGGTCTATTCTCACTCGAAAGCTACGGTCTCACAGAAAGCTGCCGATCAAGTGAACGTAGCAATCTGGAAGAAGGACTTCCGTGAGCTTGTAAAGGACACCCTTGTGCCACACGCGGTCAAAGGCTTTCTCTACGTCTAGGAAGATCACAGTCATCTGTTTGCCCTGGCAGCCAGCCTCGGTAATGCATTCCACGAGTCTCATCAGCTGATGAGTCGAGGAGTGCAGCTCATGAAAGCCGAACTGTTCGGGGATCAGCACGTCTAGTCTTTCTAGGTGGTCGCGGATCCTACGCTGGATCAATCGCTCAAAAACCTTGGACGTCATGGACAAGAGGCTGATGGGTCTGAGGTTTTCCATGAGAGAAGAATTCTTTCCCGGCTTGGATATCACTATTACTGTAACCGTTTTCCATTTCACCGGAAAGTAGGCCAGTCTGAGGCATGAATTGAACAGGTCAGATAGGAACTGTGTTCCTCGCTCCGGAAGGCGATGGAGTGCGGAATTCATGACTCCGTCTGGGCCAGGCGCCTTCCGGGGCTTGAGCTGAACAATCCTCTCAGAGACCTCCTCCGGGGAGATGGGCTCCGGCTGGACTGTGATACCGGCCGATAGAAAGCGCTCTACCTCGCGGCAGATTTTCTCAGTGAAAGCCGGGTTCTTGCATGGGTTGGGAGCGAACTGTTGCTCTAAACTGTCAGCCAAGAACTCTGTCTTCTCGAGGGGGCGTCAAAGGGGTTGACCGCCGGGTCCGACCAGTGCGGGGAGAGGCGCGCTTTACGCTTTCCCGTTAAGGCACTGGGAGTCCGCCAGACATTACGGTTCTCGGCAGGGCCATCCATCTGTGTTACAGCTAGCTCCCAGTTGCGTCTACGGAATGCCAGCATGTCACGACGCAACTTGCCGGACGCTCTGTTGAACGCAGCCTTGTCAGCCGGGTCACGAGTCCTCTGCCAGCGTCTCCGGAGGCGATTCCTCTCGCAAGCGAGCTGAGACACCTCTTCGGGGATACGCTGATAGTCGGGCATGAGCCCCAGCTTCATCCGGGAGGACAAGACTACGGCTGTGTCGAATAAGGCAACTGCCTCGTCGACATTCTGGGTAGTGTCGAGCGGGATATGCTCAGGTAGGCGGCGACTGAACTCTGGGCCAAAGCGTTCCCACTCGATTACCCGCCGCTCGTCGCGAACAGTAGAGTGCTGGGTACCTATATGTACATTGATGGGACAATGGTGCGAGGACAGTTCCGAAATGACGGAGATGTGGACTGGGCAATAAACGCCCCTGACCGCAGCAATGTCCAGTACATCAGGGCGGGAGTTAGCGTACGCAAAATTTGTCTGCCGGCCCGGGTTTTATGCACTAACCGGGATCGCTGATTAGCTCGCTCCAAACACGTAGTTGGTCACGTCTCGGTGGCTGCTGATCCCGGATTGGCTCACCTCGTATTCTTCAGGTGTCACGCGCCGTGTCGCTGGTACCGGAGAGCAGATGTAATGAATCGCTGTTGCCACAACTCCCCCGGGTCTTGAATGCTCTCCGGTAGCCAGTCTACTGCTCTTCTCCAGATCATGTAGAGGTATCTGTTGGGAGCCATGTTGATTGGTGTGCCGGCTGGTAGCTCGCTGGCGTGGCTGGATCTGGCATCCGCAAGATGATCGTTGCCCCACGTTGGGCGCCACTTGTCACCGGACAAAAGGCTTGCCGCATGACAAATGGCACCAATCGTACACTCTAGTGTTTTTGGTGGCCCTAAAAAGGACCTGGTGGCGAGAACGCTGATGTTGGTAGTGCCGTGCTGAGATGTTGCTGGTGCGGGAGGTTGCTGTCCGGAGTAATCTCGTGTAATATACTTACACGGCAAAAAGGTAAAACGTTTGGACAAAGCGATAATTGCTCTAATGTCTTTTGTCTGCGATAAGTTGTTTGATAGACTTATTGTTTTAAGCAAAGGCAAATTAACTACAAAGTTGAAAGACATTAGAAAAAGACATAAGTCCGTCACAGAAATCGACTTTATCTTAATTATCAGAGAAGAGACAGCCAACGGGTAGAAAGTACCGCCGTCTTCTGGCGTGAAAGAGGTATATTTAGTATATGAAAATGATGTGCAGTGCAAATGTAATTTGATCTGTGTAGACTGTGATGTGTGTATACAGAAATATTCATGCACATGTGTTAAATGGAATAATATGTGTAAACATATTCATGCTGTCTGCAGGATTAACAAACCAGGGCATAGATTGCAGTCGAATGTTAATAGTAATGAAGACGATGGTGATGATGGATTGTTCATACGGAAAACGAAATTGATACGATGGAAAAACAAGAAATTTTATCCCAAGTCAGCAAAAGAGAAAGTTTTTTGACATATATGGAGACTCAAAAAGAAGCACTCAAAGGGGATTTAATTGAATTAATTAACAGTGTAACTACATTAGAAGAACCGGAAGTGATTAAACGACAAACTGCTACTTTAAAAGAGACATTAAGTGCAATTCACTCTCGCGTTGCAGTTCAAAATATGCCCAGTTGCTCGACTTCTCAGAAAAGAAATATCGTGCCACAGACAGTGGCGTAGCTAGGCTTTTTGGCGCCCGGGGCAAGGAGATCGTCGACCGCCTCACCTTCACAATTAAGAGGGGACAAAAGAGCAAAAATGAAGGCTCATCCAATGAACAAAGTACTTAATAAATGCAAATATGTAGATTTTTGTATGAAAGGACGTCCAGCAAATGTCTTAACAATATTTAAGTCAAAATTAAGAAATTACATATTATAATATTACTGGTATTCAGTTTGTATACATTTATTATTAACAAATGTAGACTATAAAAATGTAGTAATATACAAAATTTATAACCTAAAAATGTTCTAATAAACATGCAAATTCATTGTAGGTCTAAAGCGTGTTGTCGAAACAATATCCTAAAGCAACATAAAGTTAAACAAAGAATTACATTAAAAGTAATAAAATAAATATCACTTGCCATTACATGTTAATGGTTCCGTATTCTATTAATAAACACTTAATATTTATTTTTAATATTTAATAAATATTTAAAACAAGACATTTTAAAATGTAACTTTCCTAGTCTTAATTGCTGCAAAGTGGGTTATTAAATCACTATAATCTAAAGACAAAGCAATGTCGCTTTCAATTGAAAGTATCGCTAGATTTGATACCCTGTCTTGAGATGTTGTTGACTGTAGGTATGATTTAATCAATTTAAGCTTACTAAATGATATCTTACAAGAAGACGCAAACACTAAAGTAAGAAAAAAATTTTAAGCTGTTGCTAGTGTTGTGTAGGCTTCTAATCTCATTGAAGAAATGTATTGTAGCAGTCCCTGAGGTGTAAAGTCTTTTTGTTCTCTGTTAACTTTTCCCTTGTAAATACAAGTATGACGTCTTTCAAGTAACTGAATACAGTTTTGCAAGCACTGCACTTAATATTGATTTGGGAAAGCTATTCCTTAAAATGTAATATTACTTTCCCTTACCACATAATAATTAATACAAACTCATCCTTGCTTACCTTGTGTCGTCCAGGGTTCATCACACGAACTCGTGATCTATAAACATGATTTAGGGTTATGTATTTCAATAACTAGGCTCATTTATGGTTAACTCATTCAAATTTTATTAAACATATTTTTTAGTATTCTCTTTTCGTGAATTACTTCCTTCAGAATTTAATTCCAAACAAATTTCAATATTACGGCCATATCCTCATTTAACAAGTACAGATAAAATTTAATATTCTCTTTTATTATATTGAACACAAATAATTACTTAACTTAACTTATAACAAAGGCAACCCAGCATCTGCTCATTCTCTCATTCACACACATACCCCATTTAATTAAGCGCTTTTTGATTTTAAATTCTCATAATTAATTTATTTGATATACGGTTACGTGGTATCGGCGTCCCTGCAGATCACTTGTTGATCTCCACAATTTTTTGTTCACTAGTTGTCCGAATTACTCATACATTGTTCAATTTTGTTACCATTGAATTTAGTTGAGTTTACACTGTTTTAGATCACTTTAGTTCCTCATTTACATTATATTTTTATACTTTTGATAACTTTTCGGCTCGCGAGCCTTTATGCTGAACCGGCCGAAGCAGCAGCTGTAGAATGACATACGCCAAAACCCACGTTTTCAAGATGGCCAAAGGCGTTTTCGTGTGCACCAGCTTGTTTGTGATAGGCGCAAAAGGGAACCACATGACACAATAATTAGTTAACACTATGTATAGTACATTCACGCTAACTGACCAGCGAGCCCTGTACGTGCCGATTCACATGTGCGAGCAAGCATCCGTGCAATTGTTCACATTCCAGAGCACCTGAAAAGAGTGTATGTTGATAGACTTTCTGGACAAACGTGCAACTAGGCGTTCCCTACAGGAATGTCTATTGTTAAAGATTGAGGCCCAATGTGGGTAACTCCTCTGCGTCGCATTCACAATTAAATTAAAATCCATCACCCAATTCTGTCCCGTTATAATACCCCCCCCAATGAGAGATTTTCTGCCGAAACAGAAAAACTCTCATTGCTAACCCTAAGAGGATCAGTGAGGATATGGTGCCAACAACCCCTTTTTAATTCCTTAACACATCATGGGTAAACTACCCCCCTAGCTCGGTGACTATGGCTGCACCTGAACGACATTAGTGGACTTCTCGGTTCGAGATCCCAACACCGTAAAGTCGGACAGGCACTCACCACAGTACCACCCAACCGTGTAACATTCCAAATAAAATCAACAACTAGCCTTATACCATACCAGATCCTCAACCGATATATCTCCCCTTACATACATACTGGATTGCCTTTAGCAAAATACTGGGTGCGTACACATATTCATTACTAAATTAAACACACTACCTCCACATTAATTATTAATATAAAATTCACACAAATATTTTATATTTGCTTCTAAACAAAATTCATTCCCATTTCTCAACTTTTATTTGTTTGCTTGACGTTACTATTTCAACTCAAATTAAATTATTAAAATTTTGTTCAAATAGTGAAATAAATCTAAGTCCTTTACCAAAGATTTCCTTTCAAGATAATTTACATCATCTCTTTCAGTTAATGATTTTAATCATAATTTTCGAAATTCCAAAATCCTTTAAATGAATTTACTTTATAACTCCTCTTAACTAGATGCTAACAATCATAATAAACAAAATAAAATAAACAACTTCTTTCTATCATAAATTCCCTTATCAATACATTTGGTTACAAAACAAATAGTGTGAACACTATGAATTAGTTAATACATTATCAATACACACAATCAGCAATATATCATGAACATGAGAACACGACACAATCGATACTCAAAAAAAATTAAATTTTTTATTTTATTTTTTCAATAATTAAATGAATTTAAATTCCGGAAACATATATTCTGATAATTAATAAAAGGAAACAAATTATTAAATTAAATTAATTACTCAAAGAATATATGAGTTGATTACATTGAACATTATACAGTCCACACCAGTCATCAGCTGATGTCTCATTGTCAAGTGAATGACCTTACCCTAGGCACACTACATACACATAACATACATACACAACATTATTCAATTTAAATCATAACATGTCCTTGATGATCATACAATCATTACAACATAAAGTCTAATACTTAAAATCGGTTGTTCTCATAAGTGAATATTCATCACTAATCATTGAATCATAGCTATAGTAACCGTTACTGAACAGGAACTGGGTCATCAATTGCCAACTCTCTCTTTAGAGTAAGTGAAATTGACTGGACCGCTGTTACAGTGGTCGTTACCTCTCACTGATTTCTCAGCTACTCCTCCTACTTCTTCATTTTCTTAATTTCCCCCCTTTTTACCCAGTTATAATTAGGTAACTACCTGTCGGATAAACCGTATCGAGCGTTTACCTTATGTACAGATGCGTTAATCTGAGCCCCTGGCTTGTAACGGCCAGCTCCTTTTCCCCACACACACTATTGTTTCCTGATGGTGGACTGTAGCGCCCATTTGCATCCACAAGAACTGCAGTTAATAAGGGTGTAGATGCTGCCTACCCCGTTCTTGCTTCAGCGTTATAAAAGATTCGGCATTACTGATGTCCGAGGACACCAGTAATCCTACTAAATATTATTTACAAACCCTTAACACGGCACTACCAACCCGTACGAAGGTAGCCACTGTTCCATAGTTCGGTGATTCTCCTGATTTTACCCCCCGGTTGATTTCTAAATTCACCAATTTTGAAAATAATAGCAAGTATGGTGAGGATACATCTTCCCAACCACACTTGCTACCAATAATCCAAATCCACGGTCAGGGTTCGATAACTCCGTGACCGCCCGAAAGTGGGGAATCACAAGTAAAATATATGTTTGTGATATATAATACAATTGCATGTTTAGATTCCTACACATTAAAATAATAAACATAATACAACATACATTCATAAAGAACATGAATCTCATTTAACTAAAATAAACTTCTCATTTGCATCTGAATACAATTTACAAACATGTCAACATTTTTATTTTAATTGAACCTTTCATTCCTCAATCTTTGATTATTTATCATTTATTGTACCATTAAATTCTCCAAAGAAATTCAAATTTATTACCAACATTCAATTCACATAACGTTTCAAATTCAGATTATAAAATAACATTTCAAAACAATATCTTACCTAAGTTAACTTCTTTCAGACTCATTTAATGCCATTATAAGACTCTTTTACTTTACTTCCAAGTCATTATCAAGTTCATACTTACGTTAATTAATCTCAAATTCTTTAATTCAATCAATTATTTAAAACACAAGTTATTTTAATTACCTTACTCCAAAACAATTACAATTCATTTATTACTACCACTCGTCATTTATTACCACCACTAAATCAATTTCTACTACATACACACATTGTTTACATAAAATATATTTTACAACACCATGATTAATCTCACTATAAATTTATTTACAATTTTTTTTCGTCATTATTTTATTGTTTACCACACCTCATTACCTAATTTAGCCAAGTAGTTACCATGAACTAAAATAATAAAATGTTCATTCACTGTTTCTAACCCCCATCATCGTAAATTAGTCTTACTTTTACATAAAAATTATCGTCTTTACTCACACTCCTTACATTATTATTATTATTATTGTAATGACTATTATCATTAATTATATCAGTATACTATTTGACAACATTATTGTCTCCCATTAATTCATAAAACCCGTTTACCTTGGTAATTTTCGTCCTGTCTCCATCAGTATTTTTGGTTAACCTAAGGTAAGTGATATTATCATATTCCTCCACTATATCCATCACATCACAAGGTAAGTGTTTATCACCTACAACGGTATCATCAAAATAATTATCAATATCTACTACAACCGGTAAGTATTTCATATCGTCTATTTTCTCCAATTCTAACCTCTGTATCAACTCTTTATAACTCCTACTTAACTTA
Source organism: Magicicada septendecula (assembly GCA_034769895.1). NCBI lineage: Eukaryota > Metazoa > Arthropoda > Insecta > Hemiptera > Cicadidae > Magicicada > Magicicada septendecula. The sequence goes on from CM068376.1 coordinate 287,679,610, forward strand.
AATACCTCTATCATCCTCTCTCTCTCATAATCACTTTCATCACAATACCTGTCACAACACCACTGACTTACTTCACTCCATACCAAGGGCACCACAAACTTACTACACTTCTTGGCTCTTCCGAGAACACCACAAAAAATTAAGGGACTACTCGAAGACACCTCGTCTTCCACATAACCTCTGGAGGAAACTCTGTCCTCATAAAACATTTGTGAAAACTCTGTTTCACAATATACTCGGGGAAAATCTGCCCTTTGCCCACCTAACCTCTCTTCACACACTCTCCCAATCTTTTCAGCACTCGCTAACACTTCGTTATTAAATTCTACTTCAACAAAAACTTCATTATCACTCTCAATATTAACCACCTTACTCTCTAGCACCACATTTTTAATTATATCATTGTTATTCTCACTTTTTACTTCAATATTAGACTCACTACCGTAATTACCACTTACCTTGTTATTAATTATTTCTTCACTATTTTTCGTCATATTACTACCACTGTCACTTACCTTTTTATTAACTATCTGAGTTACTTTACTTTTAATCTGTTCCTCTACTGACTCTATCACTTGTTCCTTAAATATCTTTAACCATTCGTCAATTTTGTTTAAATGTCTATTCAAATTACTTTCATTTTTGATATTTTTTTGTTCCATCTCCCCCTTTAATTCATTAAATTTTTTATCATTGACATCAAAACAACTATTTACTACATCAAAATCACTCTTTACTTCGCTAAAGCTACTTTATAACTTAATATTCACACTCTGCTTAATATCATCGGATATTGCTCTTATAAAATTGAATATATCATCCATTGAATACTCTTTTTCTTTTATTTTAGTCACTACGGGAGTAAATTTTGCTTCTGCATTAGTTATTATTACAGATTGTGTCAAATTACTTTCATCTATCAGGTTTGGAATTGTCTTCATTCCTGAATCGTTTATATCATCTGATCCACATAAAACGTTTTCTTTGACCACATTCGGGTCTGAATGAATTTCTACCTCCCCCGTGACAGTTACGTCTATCATACTGACTTTATTTTCGTTTTCCATTTTGATCTTATTTATGAGATTTTGCTCTACATAAAAATTCAATCTTAAATGTATTCAGTATTATTGAATATAGTATAATATAAGTACCACTTAACTATAACTTAACATCACTTCTTTATATGTAATTAGTACGCATTACCATTTAACCTCCAAATCACGCTTATATCCACGAGTAAGTGTGGTTTGTACAAAATTGAATTTGTAAAAACTGTCCCTGTTCAGGCGCCAATGTAATATTACTTTCCCTTACCACATAATAATTAATACAAACTCATCCTTGCTTACCTTGTGTCGTCCAGGGTTCGTCACACGAACTCGTGATCTATAAACGTGATTTAGGGTTATGTATTTCAATAACTACGCTCATTTACGGTTAACTCATTCAAATTTTATTAAACATATTTTTTAGTATTCTCTTTTCGTGAATTACTTCCTTCAGAATTTAATTCCAAACAAATTTCAATATTACGGCCATATCCTCATTTAACAAGTACAGATAAAATTTAATATTCTCTTTTATTATATTGAACACAAATAATTACTTAACTTAACTTATAACAAAGGCAACCCAGCATCTGCTCATTCTCTCATTCACACACATACCCCATTTAATTAAGCGCTTTTTGATTTTAAATTCTCATAATTAATTTATTTGATACACGGTTACGTGGTATCGGCGTCCCTGCAGGTCACTTGTTGATCTCCACAATTTTTTGTTCACTAGTTGTCCGAATTACTCTCGCATTGTTCAATTTCGTTACCACTGAATTTAGTTGAGTTTACACTGTTTTAGATCGCTTTAGTTCCTTGTTTACATTATATTTTTATACTTTTGATAACTTTTCGGCTCGCGAGCCTTTATGCTGAACCGGCCGAAGCCGCAGCTGTAGAATGACAGACGCCAAAACCCACGTTTTCAAGATGGCCAAAAGCGTTTTTGTGTGCACCAGCTTGTTTGTGATAGGCACAAAAAGGAACCACGTGACACAATAATTAGTTAACACTATGTATAGTACATTCACGCTAACTGACCAGTGAGCCCTGTACGTGCCGATTCACATGTGCGAGCAAGCATCCGCGCAATTGTTCACATTCCAGAGCACCTGAAAACAGTGCATGTTGACAGACTTTCTGGACAAACGTGCAACTGGGCGTTCCCTACAGGAATGTCTATTGTTAAAGATTGAGGCCCAATGTGGGTAACTCCTCTGCGTCGCATTCACAATTAAATTAAAATCCATAACCCAATTCTGTCCCGTTACAATCCCCATCATTTACGAACGCCTCAAATTTACAGAGGAACCCAAAGCGTTTTTCTGACTCTTTAGAGAAACTCTTTCTAATGTGAAAGAAACGGCTTGAAATTTCAACTGACAGTTTGTACAAAATTTCTATTAGAGAACATTGCATTTCTTGCTGAATGGTTAATGCAGAATCGTCTGCATACTTCCCTGGCATCGTGCACTTCCTTCTTATCCTTTTTGTTATACTGACACTCCATTCATTACATACCTGCTCTGCCTTAGTAACGACATTGTCACACAGTTCTTTCCTCCAAACTTTTAATTTGTCCGTTAGCGTCTCCAGAAGTGTCAATGCTTTCTTTATCCAAAGCATAACAAAGTATTTTAACACGCTATGCACAAAGTATATTTTTATACGTTAAATATTTACACCAAGTATTTTAACAAAGCCAGAAAGATTTCAGGATTTGGATCATTAGTAATTGATTCTTGATGTCCTATCAGTGCCGGATTTTGTTGTGCACAAGTTTGTACTGTGGCAATGACCTGTTCGAGGATTTCTTTCCATGTCTTAGCTGCTTTACTCATTTGTTCCTGAAGTAGATCATCAATAAATCCCAATTTGTTTAAAGAACGTTCCAATTCCTTCCATTAAAAAAAAAATACAGAGCGATAAGCAGGTCTGTTTTCATGATCCTGAATATGGAGATTTAACTTTCGCCACAGTGAAAACCCATTTTTACTATTGAAATAGCTTCTTTGATAGATTTATGTGGAAATAAAGTGCAACAAAAGCAAAATAGAGATTTTTTAGTTGGAGAAAAACACATCCAAGTGCGATTTACATTTTTGCCATTTTGCAAGGTTTTATCAAACCAATACTTGTTTAAGGATCATCCAGCTTCATCTTCAGGAAAATTACTCTCCTCGTTGTGTAACTGACTTGTTCCTCTATTCACCATAACATCTCAGAAGGATTGAGATTTCTCGCTTGGCCAAGCTTCCATATCTTGTAGAGGAGCACCGGGAACACAGTCTACATTGTTCTTTCTGTCCTTCCTCGCCTGTAACTTCAAGACTGTACGGTGCAACATCATCCATGTTACTAGAACCAACTGAATCTTGTAACTGTTCTTTGACACTTTCACATTTTCAAGTATTCACGTCGTTAACTTTACTGTATTTATCAACAGCCTCGTCGCTAATAACATCAATTTTATGAACGCAAGTTGATTACTTGTTAATTGTAATATTTTGACACTCAGGGTTCGATTTTCCTTGAATAAAAGACTTCATAAACTCTTTGAAACTTGTTGTAGTTCTTAATCTTATATTAAGGTAATCTTATATTCCTGTAGTTCGTAAGAAATAGTCATAGCAAGAAACAAGTTGTTTGTAGTTTTATAAACTGAAAACATTTTTTTCAAATCTACGCTCACTTTGCCGCCCTCCTGGATATGCCGCCTGGGGCGGCTGCCCCCTTGGCCCCCCTAGCTATGCCTCTGGCCACAGAGGAGACTTTATTCCACCAAATAAAGGAAATTAACACATGGTACTGTTATGGTAAAGCCCAATGAAACCGACATACAGAACACTGCTCTGTCGCTGCTGCAAAAAAAAATGGTTGTTATAAAGTTAAAGAGATTTTTAATAATTTGTTAAGTTTGTTAGTTGTAGTATCATTATACGTTCGTTATTCATGAAATTATTAAATATTCAGCGTGTGTGTATTTGATGTGCATATAGGATTACGTATTTAATAGTGTAGTTTTTTGTAAATAATTATCGATGTGTTTTCGTTCCAATGATTGTCGCGCATATGCAACAATCTAAACAATTAGACGATTCAGCCTAGATCAGCTGCTTTCGAAGTGTGTACAGTCTTACATAACCAGAGCCAGTGCCGCATTTACCAATAGGCAGACTAGGCACGTGCCTAGAGCGCATAATTTTGAGGAGCGCAAAATTTTGAAAGAGGAAAAATATTGAGATAAGCTAAGTTTTGAGGACTGTATAAAAAAATCAGAAAATTAATCGAAAAAATTAAATCACAGTTTTAAAGACAAATACAGTAGGTATTTAAATGCTGTTTTATAAAATTTCTAGTTGCATTTAAGATAATGATAGAACGAAAACCCAGAGATGCTGTCTTTCTTTCAGCAAAAGCGCTTGCTCTGCGAACTGATGCAACGCCACTACGCGCCTCCATAATAGCACTTGCGACTTGCCCTCCCCACATTATGACAAAAATGGACTCGCCCAGTCTCCTGATGAGTGACGTCAAGACTAGAGCGAGACGTAAACAGTAAGATAACCTATTAGTTACAGTTGGCGCGACGCAAGGTGCTGTTATTGCTGAACGAGTAGTTATTTGTCTGTGCAAGTGCAAGTGAAATAGAGTATCGTAAATATATTTTACTTCATTCGTGCCCCAAAACGCCATCAGAGTTTCTCATCTCTCGCCTATGGCCACGCCTACCGCGAAATATTCGTTTTCCCGGCCTTGTAATGTAAATAACTATAATGAAATAAATTTTATTTTATGTTTAGTGAAGTGAGCTCAAGAGGTAATAATTATCATGTTTAAAAAACCAAGTGGAGCTGAATTTAAGAAAAGGGCAAAAGAAAAAGATGAGAAGGAGGAAAAGGTTTTAGCAAAAGTTCCTAAAATAAGTAACTTTTTTCAACCCAGCACAAGTGGGATTAAAGGGAATGTTAGTGAAGTGAAGAGCGTGGACCAGTGTGTAAACAAAGACCATGATAGGCCTACAGATACTTCTGATGTTTCAGTTCACGTCGAAAATGAACCCTCAGCGACCTCTGAACTTGAAAATTCACCAAGGAAAGAAGACCAGCAAAGTGTCTCAAACGATCCAGCCTTTTGGAGAAAAGATGAGTTCACACATGAGTACATTGCACAAAATGGTTTTAAACAAAACACTGAAAGTGGCTTTTCTGGGTCTGAGCGTGACTACGGGTACGGGGGTGTTAAAAGATATTGTAATGAAGGGTTTTTCAAAAAACTCCTTCAAAATGGAGAACTGAGGAATCGTGAATATCTCGTTTATTCACCTTCAAAAGGTTTTGTAATTTGTGCTTATCGTAAACTGTATTCAAACACATCATCCAACTTCACTGAGGGATTTAACGACTAGAAGAATGCCAGTAGCTTACTCCAATCGCATGAAAATTCTGCTATACACAGAAAGGCCATATTAGCTTATATTAGTCGAACTAATTCAGAGACCCGCATTGACAACAAAGTAATTGAAGCTCGCCAGACTGAAGATCAGTACTGGAAAGAAGTTTTCAAGCGTGTAATTGCCACAGTAAAATATCTGTCGACAAGAGGGTACCCTTGTCGTGGGACGGATCACCTTTTTGGTTCTCACGAAATAGAGCTTATCTAGGAGCCTTGGAATTGATAGCTCAGTTTGACCCTTTTTTTCTCTCAACACATAGCTAGATTTGGGAACAAAGGGCAAGGAAGTACGTCATACCTTTCACACTTCACATGTGATGAGTTTATTGTGATTATGGGAGACACTGTTTTACAAAAAGTTATTGAGGAGACTAAAGAATCCAAGTACTATTCTCTAGTTATTGATTCAACCCCTGACATAGCGCATGTTGATCACCTCACTCTAATCGTACGCTATGTAAAAAAAGACGGTGAACCTGTAGAGAGATTTTTAAAATTCCTACCAAATACAGGACATAAATCAGAAGAGTTGACAATGGCTGTCTTGAAAACGCTGGAAACTTTTGGCCTCGACATTAAAGACTGTAGAGGTCAAAGCTATGACAATGCTGCCAACATGTCTGGAGTATATTCTGGTCTTCAGGCAAAAATCAAGGAACACAATGAACTGGCAGAATATATTCCCTGTTCTGCCCACTCACTAAACCTAGTTGGGGTAACAGCAGCCGAAGCCTGTGACAATGCTTTAGCATTTTTTGACCTTGTTCAGGCCGTGTACAACTTTTTTTCTGCCTCCACCCATCGTTGGGCTGTTTTGAAAGAAATTCTTAATGATGGTTGTCCTGTGGTAAAATCACTGTCAGTTACAAGATGGTTGGCCAGAGCTGATGTTTTGAAGGCTTTGCTTAAATCTCTGCCTGAAATAACGGAATCATTGAAGAAAATATCTGAGGATGTTGATGAAAAGCCTGCCTGTCGCCAAGAGTCAAAAGGCTTAGCATGAAAACTGCAGAAACCAGAAAATGTGTTTTTGCTGGTATTCTGGGAAGAAGCTATGAATAAATTTCACAAAGTTAGTAAAGCTTTACAAAACGAAAATGTTGACATTGGGAATGTTGTTGCTCTGTTCACATCATTGGAAAATTACATGGTTTTATGTAGAGACAAGTTTTCTCTATACTTACAGAAGACTGATATTATAACAAAATCCAGTGAATGGAGCTGTGAAGCTCGAAAACGAAAACCCAAACTGCTCTTTGACGAAAAACTAATCATCTGATTCTGACTCTAATCTTGATGCTAAAGAGTATTTCAGGACAGGAACTTATCTTGTAATAATTGACAGGTTAATTGCAGAGCTGCAAAGAAGAGCGGTAGCATATGAAATGATCTTCAAGTGATTTTATTTTATTTTAAACCTGCTAACACTTGACGATAAAAATATCCTTTCTTGCTGGAGGGAGCTTGTGAAAATATATAGCAAAGCTTTGCAGGATACTTTTCCTGAGGAATGTGTACAGTTTAAATACTTCCTGAAGAACACACCTCATGCGACTTTTTTGAGCCAAGTTCAGGAACTGACAACAAAGAAGAGAAAGAGAAGAAAGAAAAGAAAAAAAGATCATTCTCATATCTTCTGTGTACAGTTAGGGAAGGAAACTTACAAAACTTTTTCCTGAATGTAGAAATTATCCTTGGAATTATTCTAAGTATGGCCGTGACAAATTGCGCTGGTGAACGTTCATTTTCTACAATGAAACGTGTTAAGAACTATTTGCGAAACTCAATGGGAGAAATTAAACTGAATGCTCTAGCCAAATTAAACTGAATGCTCTAGCCGTCATGGCGATCGAAAGTGAGATGACTGAAACACTGGATTTCCAAGAAGTTATAGAGAAATTTTTAAAATCAAGCAGCAGAGAAAAGTGATCACAGTAAGTATAAAAATTGAAAAAGTAAAGACTTTTTACTGTGCATTAGAAACCACCAATGGACTTGTTGAACATAAACGTTAAAAAGTAACGTAGATATTCGTGGACTTTCTATTCGATAAGATTGCAGTGCTGTGACTAAAAAATTTTGATAATGAATTAATAGACTTAGTAGTTTTTTTATAGATTTTTAAACAATTAATTACTATGTATTGTAGTTTGTAATAGATCACTGTTCAAAATATAATTAAAAACGATTATTACTCAAAGACAATTCTATTACTTATTTATAGGCCTAATCCTAATGACAGTCCTAATTTAATAGTCTAAAAAACGCGTGTAATGTGAGAATTCTCCTCCTATGGCGCTACAGCCCAAGTCGGGCCCTGGCCTCCACCAATCTCCGCCTCCAATCCACTGCAACCCTTCTCCAGTTTCTTATGCCTGTGTCTCTCGCATCCTCTGCAACGCCATCTTCCCACCTCTTCCTCGGTCTACCTCTAGGTCTCGTTCCCTCCCATGTACCCAGCAAAGCTCTCTTGGGGTTCCTGCCATCCTACATTCTCATAACATGTCCAGCCCAATGCAATCTTTGTATTCTTATAAATGTTGAGACTGGTATCTCTTTATATATTTGATACAGTTCGTTGTTGTATCTCAGTCTCCATGAGCCATTTTCTTGTATTGGGCCTATAATGCGTCTGAGGATTTTCCTTTCAAAGGTGTCTACTATGTCGACTGTTTTCTGTGTGATTGTCCATGCTTCACACCCGTAGCATAGCACCGGTCTGATGACAGTCCTACATATTTTCATTTTTGTTTCCCTGTGCACATCCCCAGACCTAAATGATGGCAGCAATGCGAAGTATGCCTTGTTAGCCATGGTGGTCCGTCTTTGAATCTCCGGCTCCTCTGATCCAGTCTTTGCTAGATTCACTCCGAGATACATGAAATTGCCCACCACTTCAATTGTGTTCTCCTCTATCTCAATGTTGTTATGAACCTGGTCCTTTCTTGTTTGGAGAAGCATTTTTGGTTTATCCATATTTATGGCTAGCCCAACTTCCTTGGCTTTGTTTTTAAGCTCTATAAATATTTCTTTAGCTGCCGTGATCCGTCTTGACATGATGTTAATGTCATCTGCATATGCGGCTATCTGTACAGTTTTATTTGTAATGTGAGAATAGGCAATAAATATCGACGACGAAAATTAATTGTGAGTGGGGGGCGCTGGCCCTTGAAGTGCCTAGGGGCGCCTAAATCCTAAATGCAGCCCTGACCGGAGCATATCAGCTGCGTGTAGAACTGTCAAACGAGGTAAATTCTTGGATTTCGTTGTCCATGACGTGTCCGTTACTTAACTAAATATCACTATTGTTTGACGACTCGGAACACTTAAGTTTTTTATAAGTAAAATCGTAAAGATTTACCTTACAGCCTAAACCGGCTTTCACCTTTATGTTTTACTTATAAAAAACTTAGTGTTCCGAGTCGTCAAACAATAGTGATATTTAGTCAAACGAGGTAAGCATTTTTAAAGAATACAAACATGAATAGGCTATAGAGATATAGAGCTGAATCTATAGAGATTCAGTTGTATACGTCATAGTTTGGCGCGAAGGAAGTTCCGTAAAAATCGTGTTGCTCAATAAGTGTTCGTTCTCAGTATGTCAGGTTGATTGCGTTGGAGTTGGTTGACATTGGTCGTTCAGCTCCAACGCAATCAACCTGTACGAACATTTACAGAAGGACACGAACATAAACGAAGCAGTCGGTATGCGTCAGGGGCTAAGGTTTTGTGTGCAAGGGAACAACTGAACTGACAACGAACTACTGAGGTAGTTCGTTTACAGTAGGTCGTTCGTTTGTAGCAGCTCGTTCGCGTGCAGTAGGTCGTTCGCCTGTAGTAGGTAGTTCGGTTTCAGTAGATCGTTCGCTTATGACTAACGGCTGTACGCCATAATTCTTCTGCCCGTTGTTTAGGCCTAATTCGTTTACTGTTTTTGATTGCAGTATATTTTTAGAGTGTTTGTAGTATTACAAACTCCATATTTTTAAGTTTTTAATTATTTTATTATACCGTTAAATAATTAATTTATAATTTATATATGTGTAAAGTTATTTTTTAAGACAAGGATTTGTAAAAGTAAACGTCTTATCAGTCACGATGAATCTAGAGGTGATAGAACAGACTGAAAAGTTTTTTTATTGTCTGATATTTCATATTTGTTATTTCGACAAAGATGTCAATTTCTGTTTTTTTTTAATATTTATAATATTATATTATATTTATAATATTTTTAATATTTAGCAACAAAGAGTCGGCTCTGGGTAGCTTCATCTTCAAAAATTTAAGTCACCTATGAAGGTATGTATCAACTAAATAACCATTTTCATTTCGTTGATAAAAGTATTTATGTTTACAACTAAACGTACTAGCTTCAGTTTTTAACTGAAACTAGTAACAATGAAATAACAATGAAAATGTAGATAAAGAAAATGATTATGATATTGATTATAATTATAATAATTGGAAGCTTGTTTCAAATATATTATACTACATAGAAATGTTTATACACGCACGCGTGTGCACGTACGCGCACCCACCCACGCAGGCATATTATATATATATATATATATATTGCAACACATCTTTTTATGATTTCTTTCATTATGGATTATGAGTTTTACATGGACCTGGTTAGGGTATACCATGCCAACACTTACCTGCAGTATATGGTACTTTTCTGCTTTGCCGGCTATTAGGTGTGGGATTTGGGCTTATTAGGTATCAGGTAACGAGTTGGGACGATGTGTTTTCAAAAGAATTATTTCAGGAAGCTGAGTTGTATAAATTGTGAATAAATGAAAACTACCTTTTTAGTCTATCATTCCAATGATTATAATTGTCACCCTCAAGGTGCTTATCTTTAAACAAATCATAATAATAAAAAGAATTTCAAATATTTAACACAATTTACGGCGGGTTCCACTAATTTATATTCTTTCTTGAATATTACTTTACACATATTTTCTCTAGTGATATATTGTTATAATGCTTACGTCTAACAATCACATATTAAAATCATATATCTTAGTACATCATTTATAAGTTCCTGAAAATAAGACATACAATACACAGTATATACACAAAACATATAACATGGAAATATACACACATATATGGGCAGTTTCACACTGTCTGCCGGTAATTATAATTCATTTATAAAAATCATTTTTGTTATATAGAATTTTAAGTATTTAATAAAATGGAAATACTGAATTGATTTCATTCTATGAAATCCGTAACCCTGTTCTTTATACATGAGAAAATAAAATACGAACTTTTTAAATTAATATAACAAGGGTTATATTTATCGTTATCTCTATGGTAATTATTATTAATATAAACACTTTTATTAAGGGTAACTCCCTTTTAATTATTCTACTCTTCAGCCTGCTTGGCTATCAACAATAATTAATATGAAACAATAAAATTTGTGACATCTAATATCTGGATAACACTCTTAGAGCTTCTCTGCACTCTCCCTTAATTTATCACATTTAATTTATCAAATATAATTTTTTATACAGTGCACAATCTCATGAAAACATTTGCTTAGAGTCTTTCTGCACTCTTATTAACATATTATTATAATGATCACACATTATCTAAATGTTCTGTCTTTTTGAATAAATGTCTCTATATGATATACAGTACAACATTTAAAAGTGTCTTTAGGCTTTAGTCATACCGCCTATATAATTAAATGTTTATCAATTATTTAAAACTGTTCAATTTCGCTTATAGCGGCTTTTCATTTACTTTTTGTGTTTTACAACATTATTATGAACCCTGAACCATATCAGGTCACCTGTTTTGATGATTTCATGTTACACAGATGTACACGGGTCTCAGGCGTCGGCGTTGAGTACAGCTATTCCTCTCGAAACCTCCGTCAGCGTCGCTTAGCGGTGTATGAACAGCTAGGCTAGGCGTCGTTCCTTTATCGTCATGGACACAGCGTCTCTGGCCTCGGGTATAGTCTGATGTCCGTAGTACGTAGTTGTAGTAACTCAGGTGTCGGCCGGTCTCATTGAAGCGTCTTCTGCAGCGTATCGTTCCGTGTGTACGACTCAACGAATACTTTATGAATGAGAGAGATGCTCGTTTTGGCTCACTGTTTATAGGGCAAAGCCACGTGTGCAAATGAGTTTCTATCGGCGAATACCTCACCAATCCTTTATTTATTTAGGTAACAAAGTTGTTTGTTAGACGTGTCTTGAACACAGTTATTAGCTATGTATACACGCGATCTTTAATTAGCACCGCGAAAGGTGTGAAATAGTAAAACGCTTATAGTTCACGACACTCTCACTATCTCGTTATGTGTTTGGTGTCTAAATAAAGCTACATTTCCGCACTATTCACTGGTCAACCTAGTTCTTCTTAATCTTTTGTCATTTTTTTATTATTTAAGTTTTAAAACACTTCTGACATGTGCCGACAAAATTATACATATTTATGCAGGTGGACTGTTATCTGTTTTGTTTGCTATATAAAATCCTATCTGTACCCTTCTAAATGTACAATTGTAGCAGATAACGCTTATTATGCGTACTCCAGTTAGAACGATAAACATTGATAACAATGTTTCGTTATAACACTCCCCCACTTGCTTTAAAAAAATTGTTTTGTGCTTTACAGAACATTTTTTTTTTTTTTTTTTTTTCTATGTTTAGTACATACACAGTCAGTTATATTACATGTTTATTAGAAAGAATATAAAATCTTATCTTAAAGTAACAATCACATATGGGTATTATTGGATATAATGACGCAGAGATGACGCATGGTACTTTCCGACGTCCTTTTTCTTCACTGGGTCATATACCATGTAGGTGTGTGGTCCTAGACGACTCCTTAGTTCATATGGGCCACAGAATAATCTGAAGAATTTCTTGGAAGTGTTTAATATACTACTTCCCACAGGATTTGTCTTTATCAATACCTTATCACCAATCTGGAATCTTGTCAATCGGTGAGTTCTATTATACCGGTCTCTCCTTTTACCTGCTTGATGATATAACTGTCGTTCAGCTCTGTTTATTTTTATTTGAATTGGCAAATCTACATTATAATTTTCCGGTTTATTAATCATGTTGTGCCAGAATCTTTTAGGTATTTTATTCTCACTTAATTCTAACGGTGTGTATCCTGTAGCTTCACTATAATTGTGATTCATTGCATCTTCGAAAAATTGTAGATAGTCAGGCCATTTACTCTGTTGATTGTAGCAATATAACCTCATGTACTTGCCTAACTCTCTATTTATTCTTTCAGCAAGATTAGTTTGTGGATGCCTTATGGATGTAAGTACAGGTTTTATACCTTGTCTTGTCAATGCGTCCTTCCATAATTTATTACCAAACTGCTTACCTTGATCTGTCAACACTTTATCCATTTTTCCATACTTTGGTATATACTTCTGGGTGATGACGTTCAGAACAGATTTCATGGTGGGTCTTCGTACAGCATATAACTTTACTAGCTTGGTAAACACATCTACCGTCACAATTATATGGCGGTACCCACGACTTGATCGCGGGAGTGGTCCAAGGAAATCAAGTGCAACTATATCCCCCTTCTTCTTAGTTCTGATACTCCCCATTTCAACGCAAGTGTTTAAATTCGGATGTTTGGCTGTTTGACAATCATGGCATTTCCTAACAATTATTTTAATTTTTCTGAACATATTATTACAGGTGAAGGCTTCTTTCATAGTTAAATAGCACTTCAATGGAGATGCATGAGCTAGACTACGATGACATGGCATAATTAATTGCTGTAACATGTCATGAGATAGCACAACTTTCCAATCATAATTAATAAGCTTAAATAAAATTCCATCTTTCACACAATAATTTATAGGTAACGGATTATTTTTTATATTCTGTAATCGCTGATCTTTATCTTGCTCTCTAGCGAGATTACGTAGTAATTCTTGTACTTCTCTCTCGGGTTTGTATGTTATGTTGCTAAGTACCCTGACATCTTGTGGTTTAGCTTCATGTGTTTCTATACAGACTCCAGAATGTAGTCATTGATTTTCAGTCTTCGATGTGGACGGTTTATTACGTTCATCAGCGTTTCTCGGTGTCTCTTTCTGTTTTTTCTCAACGGTAATCGCCTGCGTATTTGCATTCCTATCGGATGTCCATGGTTTCGAAAATCGTTTCGACGAATTCGGCCATCGGTAACCTCCTTTGTAATTGCCTCTTTCATTATTTTGCTCCTGCTTCTCATATGTTCGTCCATCTTCATGGCGTCTATCATATGATACATTTTTGTTTTTCGGATATTTTTCATCGTCTGTACGTCTATCTTCTCTGCCTTTATCTTCTTGGCGATATCTTTGCGAATACCACGTACCTCTATCTTGATTTTGGTTCCGGTTATCTCGCTGAACTCCTCTTGGTGGGTCTCGTTCACGGATTACACCCTCCATCTGTGTTAAAAGTATTAATAGATCTTCAATGGTAGCTATACCCTGAACATGTATAGCTAGTTGGATGTTCCTGCTGAAATGATTAGCAAGCTTAATGACTAATTCTTTTTGTGTTAAAGCGGGACGTAAATGTTTACTCCTCTCTACTAACATAATGACGTATTCATCTTCAGACAGCTTACCTGGATTATATTTACCAAATTCCAGTGTATTTCGTATTCTCATTTGTATGTATTCATTCCAATACCTCCGTTCGAATGCTAGTTTAAATTCTTCATACGTTTTTAAATCGTCATTCACCATCGTGAACCAACTGGCTGCTGCATCTTTTAAGTAACGGCTTACAAAGTCTATTTTATCTTTGTCACTGAGAATAGATCCAATACTATCTATTTCTTTCTCACATTTGATACGAAATTCAATGGGATTTTCCCCTCTGGATCCTCTAAAATAGTTAATGGGTCTCTCTTCTCTAGGTACGGTCGAGTATACTAACGCTTGTGTTGGTAGTCTTCTCACTTCTTGTGTAAGTCGGTCTACTTCACCTTTTAACTTGACTTCCAGCTGATCTACCCTGTTGTCATGGTGTTGGATAGATTTCTTGATGGTGTCGTCTGCTGCGGCGAGACTTTTTGTTTCTTCTTCAATTTTCATGGTCTTCCTGACATTACTCTGCACCAACTCGCTGATGACTTGTATCTTGGTATCTTGTCGATGCGTAATTTTTTCGAGTTTCTGGTCCAGTGTGTCGGCCATAGATTTAAAATTTTGTTGTAGTCTTTTTCGCTGCTCTTCGAAATTTTCATTCATCACCACCGCTTGTTGTTTTAGAGACTCTTTAACTTTACCTTCTAAGGTCTCCATTCGTTCCATAATTTCTACCTTACTTTCAGCATTATACGCGTATAGTTTCTGAATTTCTGACGTGCTTGCTTCCAATCTTCTCATAGTTTCAGCACCACTAGTTTTTATTTCTTCAAACCTTTTTACGTTTTCAGCGTTGCTGGCTTCCAATCTTCTCATAGTTTCAGCACCACTAGTTTTTATTTCTTCAAACCTTTTTACGTTTTCAGCGTTGCTGGCTTCCAATCTTCTCATAGTTTCAGCACCACTAGTTTTTATTTCTTCAAACCTTTTTACGTTTTCAGCGTTGCTGGCTTCTAACTTCTTCATTATGTCGGCTAAACTGACCTCTTGTTTATGTGCCATGTTTAATTTTAATTTGGTGAACCGATTTTAAAATATTTATTATTAATTTGTATATTATTAATTATTTGGATTATTATTAAATACTGTATTGGTAGTCATTTATTCATCAACATACAACCATTATCTTGGGCGCCTGTAGTATCAGTTTCTGATAACCACAATATTTATCTAAGCTCCCCTTTGTTTACTCTACTGATAACGCTAACTGTACGTTCTTATCAGCTACATTCAACATATAAATGCACGTTTTATAATAATTACACATCAACTCTAAATATTTGTTCTACGTGAATTTATATTTATTTAACTTCTAACTAATTTTTAATTTTTTTTTCGTATTATGTTTTTTTTTTTTTTATTTATTTAATCGTGCCCCACGTTGGAAGCGACATTTTCTTTTGCAACACATCTTTTTATGATTTCTTTCATTATGGATTATGAGTTTTACATGGACCTGGTTAGGGTATACCATGCCAACACTTACCTGCAGTATATGGTACTTTTCTGCTTTGCCGGCTATTAGGTGTGGGATTTGGGCTTATTAGGTATCAGGTAACGAGTTGGGACGATGTGTTTTCAAAAGAATTATTTCAGGAAGCTGAGTTGTATAAATTGTGAATAAATGAAAACTACCTTTTTAGTCTATCATTCCAATGATTATAATTGTCACCCTCAAGGTGCTTATCTTTAAACAAATCATAATAATAAAAAGAATTTCAAATATTTAACACAATTTACGGCGGGTTCCACTAATTTATATTCTTTCTTGAATATTACTTTACACATATTTTCTCTAGTGATATATTGTTATAATGCTTACGTCTAACAATCACATATTAAAATCATATATCTTAGTACATCATTTATAAGTTCCTGAAAATAAGACATACAATACACAGTATATACACAAAACATATAACATGGAAATATACACACATATATGGGCAGTTTCACACTGTCTGCCGGTAATTATAATTCATTTATAAAAATCATTTTTGTTATATAGAATTTTAAGTATTTAATAAAATGGAAATACTGAATTGATTTCATTCTATGAAATCCGTAACCCTGTTCTTTATACATGAGAAAATAAAATACGAACTTTTTAAATTAATATAACAAGGGTTATATTTATCGTTATCTCTATGGTAATTATTATTAATATAAACACTTTTATTAAGGGTAACTCCCTTTTAATTATTCTACTCTTCAGCCTGCTTGGCTATCAACAATAATTAATATGAAACAATAAAATTTGTGACATCTAATATCTGGATAACACTCTTAGAGCTTCTCTGCACTCTCCCTTAATTTATCACATTTAATTTATCAAATATAATTTTTTATACAGTGCACAATCTCATGAAAACATTTGCTTAGAGTCTTTCTGCACTCTTATTAACATATTATTATAATGATCACACATTATCTAAATGTTCTGTCTTTTTGAATAAATATCTCTATATGATATACAGTACAACATTTAAAAGTGTCTTTAGGCTTTAGTCATACCGCCTATATAATTAAATGTTTATCAATTATTTAAAACTGTTCAATTTCGCTTATAGCGGCTTTTCATTTACTTTTTGTGTTTTACAACATTATTATGAACCCTGAACCATATCAGGTCACCTGTTTTGATGATTTCATGTTACACAGATGTACACGGGTCTCAGGCGTCGGCGTTGAGTACAGCTATTCCTCTCGAAACCTCCGTCAGCGTCGCTTAGCGGTGTATGAACAGCTAGGCTAGGCGTCGTTCCTTTATCGTCATGGACACAGCGTCTCTGGCCTCGGGTATAGTCTGATGTCCGTAGTACGTAGTTGTAGTAACTCAGGTGTCGGCCGGTCTCATTGAAGCGTCTTCTGCAGCGTATCGTTCCGTGTGTACGACTCAACGAATACTTTATGAATGAGAGAGATGCTCGTTTTGGCTCACTGTTTATAGGGCAAAGCCACGTGTGCAAATGAGTTTCTATCGGCGAATACCTCACCAATCCTTTATTTATTTAGGTAACAAAGTTGTTTGTTAGACGTGTCTTGAACACAGTTATTAGCTATGTATACACGCGATCTTTAATTAGCACCGCGAAAGGTGTGAAATAGTAAAACGCTTATAGTTCACGACACTCTCACTATCTCGTTATGTGTTTGGTGTCTAAATAAAGCTACATTTCCGCACTATTCACTGGTCAACCTAGTTCTTCTTAATCTTTTGTCATTTTTTTATTATTTAAGTTTTAAAACACTTCTGACATGTGCCGACAAAATTATACATATTTATGCAGGTGGACTGTTATCTGTTTTGTTTGCTATATAAAATCCTATCTGTACCCTTCTAAATGTACAATTGTAGCAGATAACGCTTATTATGCGTACTCCAGTTAGAACGATAAACATTGATAACAATGTTTCGTTATAATATATATATATAAAATTTGTGATGTTTTCAATTTGTTTCTTCTGCAAGTAGTATAATTTCGTATATTCTTTTTAACACCTGACGCACGTTTCACTGAAAAATATCAGTATCATCAGAGGTTTCTAAGTAAATTAATAACAATCGAAATAATTCTATTAATATAAAATTAACGAATAATAAAAAATGATATATATATATATATATATATATAATATCGCCTCCTTTCCGACTTAATTTTACATCTTGTGCCATTTTGTTAATGTTATATGTGGACAGACTTGCTTACTTATCTATTAAATGTAGAAATAGCTTTTACCATTATTTTTTGCCGCAAACCATTTAATCTTGTTGTTTAATCCTTTTTCTATATGAATAGCTCATTACAATTATTGTTAATATTTCGTGTAAACAGCAGAGAGATGCTAAGTAGGACATTGTCTCAGGTAAGATTGCATGGTAAATCAAGACTCGCTCGTATTTCTTCCACCAGTCCACGTCACAGCGAACCAACCAATGAGAGCGTAATTGGCCGGAGTGGCCTACCTTATATTCTAGTTACATTGCCTACACTCCACACTTACGTGTATAATGAAATCCACGTATTTTTATCCAATCGGGGTTTTCCTGTGTGCATAGCGGATGAATTGAATATTAAAATGAATATTGATTGTGGTCACAGTTAAATATTAAAACATAATACAGAATTAATTTAACCATATCGTTGTACTCCATTTATTACCCTGAATTGTAGTTTTTGTTTTAACCTTTGTTTCCTCCAGAAACAAACACAATTTCACTGGCTCCCAGATAAATATGAACCTTTTGACTACATCGTCGCATTAGTATATGAAATATACGTTTATTAAGAAAACTTATTTTATACTGTTTTGCCGGTTTTTAAGTTCAGTTTTTTGTACTGACAATGTTGGTTTTGATATACTGTATATTGCTGTAATCAGTTGTGGTAAAACTCCTTTTTACCTGTGCACTAACTTCGCAGGTTGGTTTCGTATTTATCTGGAGTCAATTTAATCAATTATTTTTGTTTCTGGAGTGATAAACGCTGAAACAAAACATACAATTAAGTTCTAGGATTCGTTGTCCATGATGTGTCCGTTACTTAACTAAATACAACTATTTCACTAATGACTCCGAACACAAAGTCGTTACTTAACTAAATACAACTATTTCACTAACGACTCCGAACACAAAGTTTTGTGTTCCGAGTCGTTAGTGAAATAGTTGTATTTATACAATTAAGGTTATAAATGTAAGAAATGATATATGAATTTATTCTCAATTGTGTTTATTATTTATCTTCGAGAATACTTACAGCGCGTGTATCTAATAAAAACTGTTACACTAAAAACAAAATGACAAAACTTTAAAATGAAACATCGAAATGCTTACAGGACATGTATAGGTAGGTTATACACGAATACACAGACACTTGAATACACAAAAAATTTACTCTTGAGTTTACGTATTTGAAGCCGTGAACTTAATAAAATTATTGTGCTAAAATAAATACACAAACTTTAACCAAACGTTTACCTAACTCACATCTGACAACAGAATATAGGCAGGCATAGATGAGAACGAAGGTTGCCGAAGTTGCCCGAGTGGCTTCACGCTGTCAGTCTGCAGACTCAAGTCTTATGGAGTCTTCCCACAACTTGAGTCTGCAGACTGACAGCGTGAAGCCACTCGGGCAACTTCATTACTGTTCGTCCGCCGCTATTGTCTTGTCTACTCTCTCGTCAACCCAAACTCCACACTTAACGTGTATAATGAAATCCACGTATTTTTATCCAAATCGGGGTTTTCCTGTGTGCATAGCGGATGAATTGAATATTAAAATGAATATTGATTGTGGTCACAGTTAAATATTAAAACATAATACAGAATTAATTTAACCATATCGTTGTACTCCATTTATTACCCTGAATTGTAGTTTTTGTTTTAACCTTTGTTTCCTACAGAAACAAATACAATTTCACTGGCTCCCCAGATAAATATAAACCTTTTGACTACATCGTCGCATTAGTAGCCTATATTAAATATACGTTTATTAAGACAATTTATTTTATACAGTTTTGCCGGTTTTTGAGTTCAGTTTTTTGTACTCACAATGTTGGTTTTGATATATATATTGCTGTAATAAGTTGTGGTAAAACTCTTCTTTACCTGTGCACTAACTTTGCAGGTTGGTTTCGTATTTATCTGGAGTCAATTTAATAAATTATTTTTGTTTCTGGAGTGATAAACGCTGAAACAAATACAGTGGCGGCTCATCATTATGAAGATGGGAGGGGCTCTTTCATAAGGTCATAACTATCTCTACACAAACACACACGCACGCGAACGCGCACACACAGATACACACACTCATTCACTTTCTTGCATGTATTTTTATAAATCTATAAAATTGTAAAAATTAGTCTACATATAACATTTGATTTTACTGTAAGTATTTTATTTTTAAGATATGTGAATAATAAGAGTGGAAATTCAAAATATTTTATAGTACATAGCTATACTTATACCACAGGGCAAATGTGAAAGCTATATTTTTAAAATTAGACCAAGCATCAGAAATCAGGAGGAAGTTGTATTAAGTAACAAGGTATTAATCTTCTACCACTTTAATTATACTTAGTCACATTTAATATCAAAAATAAATTAATCTACGACTGAAAATTCATACCTTTAGTTATATTGTTTGTAGCAGAAGTCCATCCTCCTCTCCTACTGTGGAGCGAAGTGGTTGATCACACGTTCATTGAAATTGGGGGCAGATAATAATTTCTTTTCAATTGAACACATGGCGAGTGCACTGAGTCTACCTTCTTTCATTGTGCTCCTGGTAAAAGTCTTTATTCGCTTTAAAGTTGAAAAACATCTTTCACTTTCTGCAGTGGTCATTGGGATTGTGCAGATGATCTGAAGTAATTTCACTGATTCGGGGAGCACATCTCTCAGATTATTATCATAAATAAAATTAAGCAACCGTAATGAGCCTGTTGCCTCAGAAAAATCACTTCTACTGTATATTACTACCAACTCTTGTTTCAGTTCTATTTTACTCAACTGGAATAAATTTACAGCAATTTCTAATGCATTTTCAGGAAATTTATTTTTGAACTCAGGAAACAAACTTGGCTGAAATAACCTAGCTACCGACAAACGATCTAAGAAATTTCATGATAACATCACACACTTCTTTGCCACAATGTGTCTTCTATCTTCAAATCGGCCACGTTTTCTACTGGGGCCTGAATAAGTTAAATCATTTTCAGTTCCATCAAGTTCGCTAGAACTGGGCTGGTCAACCTCAAGCAAGTTTCTTACTTTTTGGATTATAGACTTAAATTCGCCTATATATTTAAGGCCTTGATGCAGTCGATTGTCTTGTTCTGAAGCTCGTTTTACAAAATATCACAATGGGGCATTATTTTATTAAAAAATGTTACCCAGAAAATGAAATCGTTGTCTTTAAGAAGGTTGCTTAAACCAACTGCTTTGTTTACAGTTGTATAATAATTGCTGTCGTCGTCTAATATTTTATTTAAGCATTCTTCTATTTCATTTTTATACTTAAATAATGTGCTGACAATTCTAGACTTGAAGTTCCAACGAGTGTCAGAGCTCTTTGGTATTCGTTTTTTCATAATGTCGTCAAGTACTGCTGTTCTTTTAGTCGATTGTGAAAAAAAGGATGAAAATGCTTCAACATTACTGAAAAATATTTTTATCTGTTTATTTTGTGTTGCGCAGAGTTCAATGATCAAATTTAGTTGATGCGCGTAGGAGTGTACGAAATGTGCATTTTTTTACACAGCTTTGACTCTTGCCTGCACACCTGTGTGCTGGCCACTCATGACAGAAGTGCCATCGTAGCTTTGAGCAATCACTCTTTCAGGTGTTTTGTCAATTTTTAGCTTTTCCAGCTCGTTAAAAATTGCTTAACTAACAGATGCTGCGTCATGAGCTTTGGGTACTACAAAACTAACAAATCTTTCATTTACAACCCCATTTAACTCGTATCTGACAACGAACACTAGCTGAGACAATGTAGCACAGTCAATTGTCTCATCGGCTTCAATAACAATATATTTAGTTTGAGTAATTTCGTCGCATATAATTTCCAAGCACACGGCATATATGGAATCAAGTAAATCATTTTGGATGGTTTTGGAAAGCCCTAAAAATACTCGGTTATTGCTTTTTTCAATATGTTGTTTTAATGTAGAGTCTAACTCTGCCATTAGGTTGACAAGACCACGAAATATGCCAGGGTTGTTAGATGTGTCAGTGCCACTTTCGTCATGCCCCCTTAATGCAAGTTCAAAAGCCCCTCAAAACTTCACAGCATCAATCAACTTACTTAAAATGTACCGATTTTTTGATACTTCCTCATTTAACTTTTGAATTCTTAATCTATATGCACTGTCTAACTGAGATCTAATGTCAGCCTTCCCAAGTACTGCATACTCGATACACGCATTTATATGTTTTTCACTTAATTTATGTTTTTTAAGTTTTTCACTCAAATGCTTAATATCCGAGACACCATCCAGGTGCGATCCTGTACGCCCATTACTATGCACGGGTAACAGAAAAATAAGTTTTTTATTCCACACCCACACAACTAATCAACATAATTATACAAATGAATAGTAAATTTCCGATTGTAGCTATTCCTACTCTTAGTGGATTTTTGTACTTGATTAATCACCATATTAGGCCTAGGAGGCCCTAATCTTTTAAGTTCAACCCTGTGCTCTAAGTTCTTTATCCCTTGGCTAATAATTTTACTTACATCATTCGTAATTACAAAGTTAGAATCCGTGTTATTCATTATGACACACATTAATCACACACTAAACACAATAACTCTGTTTGCAAACAAGGAGTGCCAATAACTGCTACACTGCTGGCTGCTGGCGCTGGCTGAGATGATTTGCGCATGCGTGGCCAAGGATGGAGTCCCAGTATGTCCGTAAGAACACAGTTGATTGAAGTCACCGCACGGTTAGAGCTGTATGCTGTATTTTCCATTTACACTGCACACAGTAGCTTTGGGCTCTATGGCCAACGCCCGCAACTCAACTCCGGACTTTAAACGTCAAATGTTTTCCGTTGTATTTTTGTTTTGATGCGTATAGGAACTTTTTTAATTGATTTGGTGAAAAATTAATTATTACTTTTTATTTTATTGGGAGGGCTGCGCCCGAGAGCCCTTATGGGCAAGCCGCCACTGAACAAATATACAATTAAGTTCTTGGATTTCGTTGTCCATGACGTGTCCGTTACTTAACTAAATTCAACTATTTCACTAACGACTCGGAAAGTTTTGTGTTCCGAGTCGTTAGTGAAATAGTTGTATTTATACAATTAAGGTTATAAATGTAAGAAATGATATGATATGAATTTATTCTCAATTGTGTTTATTATTTATCTTCGAGAATACTTACAGCGCGTGTACCTAATAAAAACTGTTACACTAAAAATAAAATGACAAAACTTTAAAATGAAACATCGAAATGCTTACAGGACATGTATAGGTAGGTTATACACGAATACACACAGACACTTGAATACACGAAAAATTTACTCTTGAGTTTACGTATTTGAAGCCGTGAACTTAATAAAATTATTGTGCTAAAATAAATACACAAACTTTAACCAAACGTTTACCTAACTCACATCTGACAACAGAATATAGGCGGGCATAGATGAGAACGAAGGTTGCCGAAGTTGCCCGAGTGGCTTCACGCTGTCAGTCTGCAGACTCAAGTCTTCCCACACTTCTCTTTCCCCTTGGATGATAGGCAAGGGCTATCCTTGAAAATCTAGTTGGATCCATTCTATCTACCGCCACTCCGTTTTGTACCAGGAGATTTTCTCATTTAAGCTTTCAGCTATGCCTAGCTCCATTCAAATATGATCATTTTTGATAAGATCTCTCCTGGTACAGTCCTTTACAGTACGTGTAACGATATACGTGTAAAACGTGTTAAGAAATGTAGAGCCAGGAAAGTTGGCAAAATCGGCCAGAGTGGAAGGATGGAAGGACCATACAGGTAACTATTACCCTCAGATTGGAAAGTGTTAATTGAAGTTTCAGTAAGCACTTGATACAGTAAACAAGTTCAAAACCAAAGTATAATTCTGTTAATGTCAGTGAAGTTATTGCAGATATTACCAAAAATTGCATCTTTCCATGCCAGTCTGAAATATGTAGATGCAAGCTGTACAGGTCAGAAAATGTTCTTAGATGTTCAAATCATGAGCAAACTGCTGAACAAATGAAATACATATATACTACATACAACTGTATGTATGAATTTTATTGTAGTACAGTACATAAAAAAGTTGGTAGCATATACATATGATAGCAGATCCATCGATATAGGACATTATAATGGATGCTGGAGAAGTTAAATCAACAGATCTGTAGGCATTTACAACACATAGGCTCAAATTCAAATTTAGTTAAACAAATATGTTTTCATTAAAAAAATTTTTAAATAACTGTTAGTTTAGTATTTTTTTTAATCAAAAAGATTAAATGCTCTATGAGCATTCTTACTCTTCAGTAGCGCCAACTAAATGGGCATACAATAATCAGTTGTTTTATGTATATTAAGAACTGATTGATAGTATTGTGTGAAATGTTTTTAATTAAATTAAATTTCTCAAGTTTAATTTACCTAAATTTAATTTCATTTAATGTTTGCTAAGTCAGAAGCCTTATTGAGAATTTTACATAAAAGAATCATGTGATAGTTATGTTTTTTGAAAATGAAATTCAAAACTTTAAACATTTTTCTGTTAGTTGGTGATTTTAGGGACCTGTGGGCAAAAGCGAAGGATTTTAAAGTAAATAACAATCAGGATATTTCTAACAAATGAATGATAATGATGTATTTTATCACTTTTATTTTGAACTTTTTAAGCATTTAATATTTGTATGTAGATATTGTTCTTATTTTTGTAAATTAGACTACTTTACTCTTTTACACTCTTTTGTAAATTTGAGTAATACTCTCAGAAAATCTTGTTCTCTAATACTTACCCGTTATACAAAAATGATTCTGTTTAAAATTAAAAGTTAACATATAATTTTGTGTAGCTGTGAACATAATTTTATGCATATAGTAATCCACCTCTACACAGGTACATAATTATATTCCATTACCTATTAATATATTTTTCACATACCATATCTACCATTTTTTTTGACAGTTGTCTATATTTTTCACATCTTAAAATCTACATGCAGCCACTAGTTTCTCCTTACATTGTGGTTTAATGAAATGTATAAATTTATATTGTGATATACGTTTGTATTACCTAACCAAGCTTTTAATTAATATAAGTGTGTTAATAATAAATATCAATATGGTTGGGGTACAAAGTTCCAAACCGAAAATTGCAATCGGAAAGTGCTAAGAAAAAATTCCAGTATCCGAAAGTTCCAAAAATATATTTTCCCAAAACAACATTAGTTCCAAAATATATAATTCCAGTCATAAATTAGTACCAAAATGTTTATAAAATGTGTTCATAAAAATTCTTAAAAATGTAAATTGTAACCGACGGTTTTCAAATATCCAAGTATGTCAGCTTCATCAACAAAATCTTGAAAATTGGAAACTATGTTGAATATTCTGTCTTCAATAATTTGGTAATGAGGCTCCCTAGGTTTTTTGATTTTTTCAAAATAATCAGCTATGGGAAGGAATTCCTCTGGAACCTCATCAATAAAGATATCAAAAAAATCAGGAACTCAGTCTACAGGAACAAATGCTAATGCACACATCATCTGTGTATTCTCTTTTATACTTCGATCATCTTGATCATTGTACCATTCTTGTAGTCCTTCAGACTGTATTCGTCTAAAAACGTTTTGGCAGAGATGGAACAAGCATGCGTGTACAATGTCACCAATTTTAGTAGTAGCAGCATTAATAATTGCGAGTTCAAAATCCGACATATTAAACTGTGGCAGAGTAGCCGCTATTCCCAAAGTTTGCGCTGATGACATAATAACCTCAAATACTTTCGAGTATGCAACATCTTCTTTGTTATGAGTATGTTTATAAAATAAAAATCCATCTATGTGTAAATAACTAGTCCTTATAGATTTTATTATTTCAGCCATAATGTGTAAAAGCATTGTACAAATAATTTATCACTTATAAAATCACATAAATTGTAGCCTCTGACCAACCTCAAATTTTGCGATTAAGTTTACAAAAATATAGCAAGAAAATAAAGTCGTTACTATGGAAATCGATAATTATTGAAAAAATGATTTTTGAAAACTTAACAATAGCAGGATAATTAGAACTGGAAAAATAATAATTTTGGGGAAATAATTATGTCATAAAAGGGGAGTTGGAAAAATAATTATGTTGGAAAAAGGGCGTTGGAAAATGAATAATTTTTGAAATTTTGTATTGGAACTTTTGACCTCGTACCATCAATATTAAGCTGATGTAGAGTGACTCACTGTTGAGAAAAAGGGCTGAATAATTTTTTAAGGGCTGGGTCACGATAGTTTTAAATCAGCAGGAGGTCAGTTGTCCAATGGAAGAAATAGGAATCAGATATTTTTGGCAATAATAAATTATTATGTTTTATTATTGTTAACTAAATATCGCACTATGAGTAACTAAAAACACTATTATTGCAAGGCTAATAATTAAATTGGTGGCAATATGCTAGTGGAAAAGCACACTTTCCGTTTTGTTTTCAGTAAAAGTGTATTTAAATCTTGAATTTTTTTATTTACTTTGGTTTCAACTTCTCTTCTTTATCAGTTTGCTCAAAATTAAGTTCTGAACAAAAGTTTGTCATTAGTTTTATAAGTTTATTGGTAATTTAAAAAAATTCTAGTAACTCAGAACATAAAAAAAATGTTTTTATTATTTTGTTAATGATTCTTGCAAAACAGTTGTTGGATAATAGTGAAGATATAGATTTGCGACGCATATTGTAAAAGCCTCCTAGTCAAATATTACACTTAAAAGTAACAAAATTTGTCCGAAAATTGGCAACCACAAAAATGCGGTATCATATTAATTACTGATAACACACATAGTAGAAATTATGTGAGAATTTTTAGGCAGCCATAACTGAAAAACAATAATTGCTTTCAGGCTTACATTTATGTTCACTGTTTCTTCACAAACTCTGTGTGAGTGTGTGGGGGCAGGGCAATGTGTGTAGTTTCATCACATAGTGTTTCTGTCATCAGCGGCGCAACAACCTTTTACTGAGTCAAGGCCTCCTTTAACAGCCTCCGCCAGTTGTCCCGGTCAAGTGCAGCTGCTCTCCAGTTCCGGCACCCAAGGATATGGCGCGCATCGTAGCTCACACCGTCTTCCCAACATAGTTTAGGTCTATCAATTCTCCCGGTGCTATAGATCTGTTCTGTGAGTGCCTTTCTTGGTATTTCATTCTCCCCCATTCTGATCACGTGTCCAGCCCACCTGAGTGTACCAAGTTTTATAATTTTCACAATATCTGGTTCATTCAGAAGAGTGTTCAGTTTTTGGTTGGTTCTTTTCCTCCACTCACCTCCTACACGTATTGTACCAAATATACTACGGAGGATTTTGCGTTCATGAACCAGCAGGCTTGACTCAGACTTTCTAGAAATGGTCCAGGTCTCAGAACCATAGGTGAGAACTGGGCGGATCAGTGTTTTATACAAAAGCAGCTTGATGCTCCTGGCAATTATTCTGCTTTGGAACAGGGGTCTGAGACCAAAGAAGCACCTATTAGCTGAGGTGATTCTTTGCTTTATTTCTTCTGTTGTTTCCCCATCAGCGTTAACTTGCCATCCTAAATAAACAAAGTTGTTGATTTTTTCGAAGGAATAGATGCCAATTTGGATATGCTCTCCTTCCCTAGCCTCCTGTCCTGTGGCCATGTGTTTTGTCTTGCTTTCATTTATTATGAGACCCAGCCTCCTTGCGGGATCTTCAAGAGCAAGAAAGGCTTCAGTGACTGCTCGAAGGGACCTCCCGATTATATCTAGGTCATCGGCATATCCTAGGACCTACACCAACCTGTTGAATACAGTCCTGGAGGAATCTATTCCAGCATCTCTCATAGCTTTTTCTAAGGCAATATTGAAGAGGAGGCAAGCAAGAGCATCGCCTTGGAGGACTCCCTTTCCATAGTTAAACTCTCCTGATAAGTCATTCTGAATCCTCACCATGCCCTTCACTGTCAGCATTGTCATCCTACACAGTCTTATTAATTTCTTTGGAATGCCCAGTTCTTCAAGAGCAGTGTAAAGTTCTTTTCTGTCAATGCTGTCGTATGCATTTCTGAAATCTATGAAGAGGTGATGGGTTTGTAGCTTATGTTCCCTACCTTTCTCCAGAATTTGTCGGAGTGTGAAAACCTATTGTCGATTTTCCTCTTCTAAATCCACACTGATATCGACCAATCACCCGATCAGCATGTGGAAGCAGTTTTTGGTACAATATATGGGACACTATTTTATACGCCACAGGGAGAAGAGAAATGCCTCTGTAATTGTTACAGTCAGTTGATCTCCCTTTTTATAAACTGGACATATAACTGCCTTCTGCCAGGCTGTTGGCAGTTTCTCTTCTATCCATATATCAATGACAAGGTGATGAAGGGTTTTAACCAGCTCTGGGCCACCGTTTTTGAAAAGCTCCGCAGGAAGATCATCAGAACCGGGAGCTTTGTTGTTTTTAAGGCTTTCTATTGCAGCTATCACATCATCTTCATCCGGAGGCTCGATGTGTTCATGTTCCTCTACCACAGGTGGTACATAGTTGTCCACCTCGTCATTCTTAGAAAGAAGAGGTTCAAAGTGCTTGCGCCACCTTTTGAGGATTTCTGTAAGTAGGGTGCCGTCAGTGTCACGACAAGCTATTGTCCTGGGTTTAAAGGGTTTCCTACCTTGTTTTACCTTATTGTAGAATTTTCTGATTTCATTTGCATCCTTAAGATCTTGGATCTCTACCAGCTGTTGACTCTTCCAATGGCGCTTCTTCTGTCGATGTACCCGCTTCTCTGCTCTCCTCCACTTCCTATACTCCTCTGCACTTCTTCTTGTGTGCCTCTGTATCATTGTTTTATAGGTTTTATTTGCTACTATCTGTAGCAACTCTGCATTCTTCATCAAACCACGGATTTGAAGGTTCCCTTTCTGTGAGGCCTAGAGTTTCCTCTGCAGCACTGGCAAGTGCTGAAGAGATTTTTTCCCAAACAATGTCTATACTTGGATTTCCTGTAGTTGTTTCGGTGATTTTATTTCCGACTAGTGCAGTGAATCTCAAGCAGTTGTCCTCCTCCTTTAGTTTGGATATGTTGTACTGTTTTCTTCTTGGAGCACGTTGTATCTTAATCATTGACATACGGTCTCTCAGTCGTGCAACCACTAGGTAATGATCAGAGTTAATATTGGCTCTCCTTTGTGTCCTCACATCCAGTAGATTAGATCTACTTTGTGAGCTAATGAGGAAGTGGTCTATTTGGTTAATGGTGGTACCATCAGGTGAAGTCCATGTTCCCTTATGTATATCTTTGTGAGGGAAAAGTGTTCCACCAATGACCAGGTCCCTTGATGCGGCAAAATTAATCAGCCTCTGCCCGTTATCATTAGTTGATTCGTGCAGGCTATGCCATCCAGTTGTTGGAGAGTAGATTGTTTCTCTACCTACTTTCACATTCATGTCTCCAACAATCACTTTGATGTCATGACTAGGGCACATAACTTTCTGTACAACTGAATTATTTTATGGTGATTGATTCAGTCTGTGCAAAAGATGGGAAGTCAAACACATACACATACACACAATGTAGAACACTCAATTTCAAAAATATCTGTTTTCTGTTGCTACAGTCAGCGTTTACAGTACCATTAACTATTTAATTATCGCAAACTGAATACAATTGTTATTATAAACTTTAGAATTAATATCGAAATATGTGACATCTAACTTATCACTTTATAAAGAAGTGTATAAACAATCAGAATAACGTTTGTTTGTATAATGCATGTATAATGAATGCATAATGCATTGTTTTAATATTGGGTACATGAAAGCCATCATCTGAAGATTCCTCACTTCATAAATTACCTTTGTCACTGTCATCATCTTCACCATCATCATTGTTATCGTTTTCTTCGTCTTCATCTAAGTTAATTACAAACCTGTCTTGCACTTCATCTATTAATATTTCTCTTTCCAAATACTAATTTTATTAGTTTTAATTACATGTTCACACACGCTATCCATTGTTATTTTCCAATTGATTTGCTTGCCAGTCTAATAAAATTTAATGTTTTTATGTCAAAAATTGGTGGTGTTTTTTGTAACTGATTGTTTAAGCTGATCCCAAGTAAATTCTATGAGGTTTAGTTATTGATATTATGATGTAAACAAATAAAAATGTGTCCCATGACTCTGTAGAATACCATCTATTTGTAGGATTTTTGTGAAGTATTTGTACAATCGGTGTCATTTGAACTAACTTACATAGCTGTGGCCTAAACATGTTTGATGTAAAGTGAATGTTGTTATCAAACAGTATTGTTATTTATGCTACACTCACTTGTTGCACACACCACCAGTCACTGTGACACCAATTAGCGCTTTCGAACGTGGTGTGTGCAACAAGTGAGCATAAATTATTTAACCACTAATAAAATTTGTAGTTTAAGTATTGTTATTAAAGCATTTATTATAGAATATTCTTGTTGGTAAGAGTGGAGAGGTCCATTATCTGAAATGAACAGTCGTTTGTTAATCCCAGAATTAGTTTTTTCAATAACCTATTTCGTGAAATTCATACTGTTCACATCCCCATGAAAGTTTGGTTGTTTAATGTCCCAATTCAAAAACCAATAATCCAACATTCTGTTTACTATAAATCTATGCCCCTTATTTAATGGCACAATAGTTCCTTTATTACTTTTTATATTACCGCAACTTTTCTACGATTCAAGATGTACGTCTCATTTGTATAAATAAGTGGATGCTTTTTTGGCAGTTATTTCATCAGATACTCAGTTCTTCTTCTTATTATTATTTACTTAATTCATTTGATGCGGTTCTGTACTCTTAATCTTTTTCAACCTAAATCTAGGGTTTTGTTAAACCCTACTTCTGTTAAACATGGCGACCTACTTTAACATTCATAGTTACATGTCTGATAAACTCTTCATAGTGCTGGGTATTTTCCTGTTGCTCTGAAATTACAAATTGGTGGTCTCTCCATTACTCATTTATCAAAATCATCCACATTAGAATTTCGTTATCTTCTCTTCCTTTATTTACTTACTGTATATAATATGGTGACTTAGTGTCCACTTTCTACAGTTACTTCCTCAAATTTAATATGAGGAATTTTTCTTTCAGAAACTCTTATTGCAAATACTATTCATTTTTTAACTTTTTTTAGTACAATACTTCTTATAACATGTTTTCAGCTTTTATAAACTTATATCGGAAATCACTTCTTGAGTTTGGCTGTCCACAACCTGTTTACATAAGTTGACTTAGCAGGAGGTATTTTTCCATTTATTTAATGGAATACAATTATATGCAAATGGTAATCATATTTTTAACGCTTTAGGTGCTGGACGTTTCAGTACAAAACTTCTATAGAGTACCGGCTGCTGATGCAAAATACTTCTTGAGTGCCGGTCGTTTTAATGTTTTTCAAAAAATTATTGTGAAACTATAACATAACATAGAAAAATGGTACTTACCTTGTTTAAAACGTTGGACCTTCCTCTTCGTAATGCAATATAAAATTTTATTGTTTTATGTAAACAGTTCCAATGAAACTTTACTTTTTTATACACAATTTTTATTTTAAAAAAGTTGTTAAAACTGTTATTGTACACTAAAAATATTATAAAATCACTTTGAATTACCTTAAAGTAGTACAGTGTAAAGTTATTTCTTATTTACAATTGTTGTTTACAAAATCAGCTGTGTTTTCGTCCAATAATTCGGACGCCATATTTAACTATTGCCAACTACGTATGAACAAATACTTACCCAAGGTTTGTTTGAGCGAGTTAATAAGAGAGCAGAATGGTTATTCGAAATAAACAATTCATCTACTTGCTTCAATATTCTTTCTCCCTCCCTTACCTGTTATGAATTTAACAGTAAACAATACCTTGATTATATGATTATATAGACATAATGAAAAAATAGAAAAAATTGTTTATAAATTAAAAATAACAAAAAATTAAACACAAACTTAAATTTACTTTTACCGCAAACCAGCGCTTATTTTTCTGACATAATTTTCACCCCACACATACACACACGCACCCCATGCCCTTATGAGATCTTAATTTATAATAAAATCAAAAAATGATGTTGAATTTTGTTAACCCTTGTTAATTTTGTTTTACCCCCCCCCCCCACCCAATGTTACTTATCTTGAAATTTAGTCCAGAAGACGTCGTATTGCTCCACACGCACTACATAGATTATTCCGTATTTTTCACTGATTATACATGTTTATTGAAAAAAATTTAACTGTTAATCCATTCTAATTAAGGTTTATATTTTGTTGCTTCACATTTTTACACCTTTTGGTGTTGGGCGAGCCCAAAATTTATCTGCGAGTTGTTGTACAGCCGTACAGGACGAGAGTATGAATTCAACTGGGGCGAGTCAAGCTGGTGACAGTTCTTAGTTGGAGGGGTGATCACGTGGTCTCGTTCTATTGTTTAATTTGTATTATGTAGCCAGATGTTAAGGCGTTGACCTCACCACACATTCCAAAGTAAAATCATTGGGGTTTGGCTCCTGATGTCATATAGCGTGACTCCAATTTGTACAAAGTTCAAAGATCATTTATCTAAAAATAGCTGCCTTCCTCCGCTAGATCGCCAACCTTGACGCTAATAACTTTTCCCCCATAAAATTTACCAATAAAATTACCCACATTCACAAAATATCCCTGGACGGTATTACCTGTACCGTTACAATACCCCCCCCCCCAATGAGAGGTTCTATGCCGAAGCATAAAAACTCTCATTGACACTCACATACTTTGTAAAGGGATCAGTCCAGATATGGCGCCATAACCCCCTTTACGTTTTACTAAAACTCATGGGTAATTTACCCCCCTGGTCCAGTGACTGTGGCCATACCTGAATGACCTTACTGGACTTCCCTCTCGAGATCTCAACACTGTAAGGCCAGTCAGGCAATTGACGCCCCTGCTCTGACGCGTGGGCCAGCACAGGACTGCTGCCACAGCATCACCAGACACTAGAACATCAAATCAAAAACATCAATTAATGTCCTTACATAATACCATATCCCCAACTGATCTGGTCTCCCCTTAGCTGTGCTGGTTTGTGTTAAGAAGCACTGGTTTTTCTTAACTTCTAATACACATATATCCTTAATATAACATGATACATTTAAAATTTTCAATACCAACATTCTGTATGCCCCTCTCTCATTAATTCTTATCCCAAATTAAAAATATTTCCCTGATTCCAATCAGAATTTAAATAACCACTTCCCATTATACCATTACAAATATCTTTCATTACCCAATTCACATCTCAAAAATATTTAAATTCATTACTAAAATTCCTCTTAGACACATTTAAATTGACTACATAATCACAAATTATCTACTTATATCTTTTCTCAAAAATTGTTAATCATCTACATAATACTCTTCAAAACAACACAAAAATCATTTAATTACATCATAAGATCAATTACACATTCTATATTATCAACGTAATTCCATTTAACCGGTTTATTTTATCCCATTTAACACTTAATCATCAACTTTCCCCTTCCACACACGCTATTGCCCCCCCTGGACTGTAGTGCCCAGTTCCTCCACAAGGACTGAGGCGTAAGGGGTGAACATTTTTTCTTTTATTTCATCCCCATCCTTGCTTTGGCGTTACATAACCTTCAGGGTACTAGCACCCCTACTAATAAACTTATTGATATGCCCCTATTCAGTCTACCACCCTTCTCATAGGTATGTAGCCGTGTTCCAAAAACAAAATTCTTAGATTCCCCCTTTTGTTCCCCATTAAATTTCTATGTCACACCAATTTCAAAGGCAACCAACCATGGTCAGTGTACAATAAGTCTGCCCATAGCTGGTTGTAAACCAAAACCACAGTCTGGGCTGGTAAGGCTGGGACTGCCGAAATGTGGGAATCGCCTTTAAAACCTACAATACATGTTTTATATCTACACACTTACATCCTACTCAATTAAAAATTTTATGTTTCACATGATAAACATAAGACAACATAATAAACACTCAAATTGAACATTAACATTATTACATTAAAATAAACATCTCACCTTTAAATTTGCCTCAAAATTACAAACATTACAACTTTAATTTCAATTTTCCCTTTAATTTCAATTTTCCCTGATTAAACATTTTTAACTGTTTATCTTGCATTATCACTTCAACTTTGACCTTTCTATTGAACCTTTTAATAATCAACCTTTAATTATTTATCATTTATTATACAATTAAATTCTCCAAAAATTTAAATTTATTACCAACATTCATCTTATACAACATTTCATTTATTAGCTCCTTTCAAATTAATTAAACTATTTTATCAAACACATTTTAATTACTTTAATTATCAAATTGCTTTAATTACTTTAACAAAATTCACAATGACCGACTGTCAATTATTAAAGTTGAGTATACTTCATACAACACGTTGTATTCTGTTGCCTTATCATTACAACATAACCTTACTACATAAGTACATTTAACATCAACACAAAAGTATATACAATCTACATAATTCTCTGTTATTGTTTACCACAAATCATTTCATAATTCAGTCTATTTCAAAACCCGCTACACTCACATAGTTAAATGTTCATGAACAATAAATATCTACCCTCCACACATCAAACAATAATCTTATCTTACGTATACACAATTCATTTTTAATTAAGTACATTTTGTTACTACCATCAATATAACAACTATTTGCTTTTTCCAGTGGTTCCATTACCCCATAACAATGGTTTACAGGATTACTTCACATTATTATCAAATTATATATCATGTTAGCTTTAGTATTTCTATTCCAGTCTCCGTAAGTATTTTTTGTCAACCCCAGGTAAGTTATGATCTCATCATCATATTCATCTACTACATCGAATACACTAATCCTACTCCAAGGTAAGTGCTTTTTATTGTCAATATTATCTACTCCACCAGGTAAGTTTTTAATTCTCTCAACTCTCAATACTTATTCTCTTTACTAACTCTTTATGATCTCTACTCAACTTGAATAATTCTATTTCTCTCTCATTCTCCAAATCACCTTCCCACTCCCATTTCACATTTTCTTTCTCTATCCATGCAGAGGGCACTACAACATCATAAAAACACCTCCTGGCTTTTCCAGGACTACAAAAACTTAAGGGACCATTTTGAGACCTTCCATCTCCGATTAAGGGACACTTGCCCTCCAAAAACACCTGTGAAAACCTTGTTTCACAATATACCCAGGGAAAATTTACCCTCTGCCTTATATATCTACTTAAACTCTCCTCATCTTCTCTCTCAAGCACATCTATACTTACTACGACCCCGTTACTACCCCCTACTCCCGGTACTCTCTCATTATCACTATTAATTTTTTCTGTATCACCCTTAGATACCCCTTTTTCAACTATCTTACCTCTATTACTTGTTAACTCATTTTTATACTTACCACTTACCTCGTTAATTATTCCTTCATTATTATTCGTCATCATATCACCATTATAATTATCACCTGTATTGACACCAATATCGTCTGTTACTTCGTTATTTTCATTTATACTACACTTACCTGTATCTATTCTCCACGTTCCCATCCTCTCAGTACTTTGTTCTAACTCTTTAAATTTAATTTCAAATGTCTCATTGGTTTTTCACAAAACGTTTATTAATTTGCTTTATTTCATTTCTAATTTCATTAAAATTGCTTTCATTTTTTGTATTCTGTTCATTTAATTTATCATTCATTTTAGTGTTTACTTCATCAAAACGACTATTTATTATATTAAGTTTTACATTCTGCTCATTTAACACTGTATTTTGTTTTTCTGAACTTTCTTTCATACTGCACATCATACTATACAAATGTTTCAACATATCATTGTCATCAGCTTTTCTACTTTGGATCGGCGTTGATTGATTTTCAACGTCGTCCATTATTACCGACTCTGTTACGCTTATTTCTATATTTGATTGACTTTCTGTATTAATGTCAGTTAGGCCGACTTCATCGTTATTTCTCTCCATTGTATTTATTTTATTACTTAATTCTTATTTATAACACATATAAACAACGCATATCCTCTAACCTTACAACATGCGTCTATTTAGACATAACTAAAAAATGTATTTATTTACTTCCAATAACCCGCTCTGTTCTCCAAAACAGGCCCACGTTTACATAAATGAATTTTATGCAAACGTCCCTGTTCGCGATGCCATTGTAAAGTTATTTCTTATTTATTTTTTATTTACAATTGTTGTTTACAAAATCAGCTGTGTTTTCGTCCAATCATTCGGATGCCATCTTTAACTATTGCCAACTACGTATGAACAAATACTTACCCAAGGTTCGTTTGAGCGAGTTAATAAGAGAGCAGAATGGTTATTCGAAATAAACAATTCATCTACTTGCTTCCAATGAATTAAATTTTTATTTGTTATTATTTCAATTGTTATTTTTCCATCAATTACTTCATTCAAAAAACACTTTCAATTCATTTTACTTCCCATCACAAACAAAATATTCTTTCTCCCTCCCTTACCTGTTATGAATTTAACAGTAAACAATACCTTGATTATATGATTATATAGACATAATGAAAAAATAGAAAAAATTGTATATAAATTCAAAATAACAAAATATTAAACACAAACTTAAATTTACTTTTACCGTAAACCAACACTTCTTTTTCTGAGACAATTTTCACCCCACACATACACACACCCCATGCCCTTATGAGATCTCAATTTATAATAAAATCAAAAAAATTATGTTGAATTTTGTTAACCCTTGTTAATTTTGTTTTAAACCCCCCCCCCCACCCAATGTTACTTATCTTGAAATTTAGTCCAGAAGACGTCGTATTGCTCCACATGCACTACATAGATTATTCCGTATTTTTCACTGATTATACATGTTTATTGAAAAAAATTTACTGTTAATCCATTCTAATTAAGGTTTATATTTTGTTGCTTCACATTTTTACACCTTTTGGTGTTGGGTGAGCCCAAAATTCATCTGCGAGTTGTTGTACGGCCGTACAGGACGAGAGTATGAATTCAACTGGGGCGAGTCAAGCTGGTGACAGTTCTTAGTTGGAGGGGCGATCACATGGTCTTGTTCTATTGTTTAATTTGTATTACGTAGCCAGATGTTAAGGCGTTGACCTCACCACACATTCCAAAGTGAAATCATTGGGGCTTGGCTCCTGACGTCATATAGCATGACTCCAATTTGTACAAAGTTCAAAGATCATTTGTCTAAAAATAGCTGCCTTCCTCCGCTAGATCGCCGGCCTTGATGCTAATAACTTTTCCCCCATAAATTTACCAATAAAATTATCCACATTCACAAAATATCCCTGGATGATATTACCTGTACCATTATAACAGTTCACTGTTGAAACACAAAACATAAGAAAATGTGTCCCTAATATTAGTTTGTATAATTTTTTAATGAAAAACTTTGAAGCATGAGTCTTTACACTTAGCGAATGGAAATTTTCTTGTAAACTTTCTTCGTAGTTTCAGTTTGGTTCAGTTGAGCTACCATCTGGTGATAATTTCAAGAACTAAGAACACTAACAAACATTATGCGCCAGTGAAAACGACGTCATTAGAAGTGATCCCGTGTTTTTTAGAAACAAAACTATGTCATGTCAAATGACATGATCGGCACTCTATGAAAGTTTCGTCACCATGTCAAGTGACGTGATCAGCAGCTAAGTGTTAAGAAAACAAAATATTACTTTTTACAGAAGTACTTGAAACTTGAAATGTAATTTAATTTCCTAACACATAACAGAAAACCAAACTGTGTACACTCATAGTAAAAGAAATGTGACATACAGGCCTATGATTCACATTAAATGTTTTTGAAAAAATATTAATACTTCTCTTAAAGATATCAGAACAGACTGATAACAAGTGTTACTGCACTGTTGTTACCATCAAGGTTGCTGGCCACCAAAAAAATAACTCATGTGTAATTTGCTTTGCATTAAAAATTTAAATTCACTGTTACAGCTCTTGTCCAAGTCGACCTGTTCCATGCGGTTGGGATGACTTCAACTCTCATGAGCCAAATCCTCAAATATTATATGGTGCTTTGGTCAGTGGACCTGATGAGAATGATTTTTATAAAGATCAGCGAGAAGAATACATATATAACGAAGTAACCTTAGACTACAACGCTGGATTCCAGTCTGCAGTAGCTGGATTACGTCACATCCAGTTGCGCAAAAAGTCTTAACAGACAGAATTTTTCTCTGACAATGGAGAATTTCAGCATCCACCAGATTATTGTACTGTGACTGTTACAAATCAAACTAACACTGTACAAAACTGTCTATAAGCCAGTTGAAGTGGTTGTGGTGCTGCCAAACTATTGAATATTTATTTAATATTTCTCATTCCTCAATTGAAAAAAAATATTATTGCTTTGTTGTGCATGTATGTGTTTTGAGGAAGTAAATAAGTTCAGCTGTTTGACTGTCAGGAGGAATTCCTCTCTTTTCAACAGTTGTTACAGTTTTGATCTCCAAACTTGTATGTTTGTGATTATTCACTGTCACATTTATATACTGTGTAGAATAGTAAATTCTATTACCAGTATTTAAACATTGTATAAATTATTTTTCTGGTAACTAATTTATTTGCTCATGTATAAAATTACATACATACTGTATCAACATCAAATCAGTATTCACACTTGACTAAATTTTCAGTTTTTCTAAATTTTATTTATTAGATGTATTTTACAAGCAAATCAGTTTTAAGACATGTTTAAAATTAAACTTGTAATTTAAAAATAATACTATGCGCACACACACACACATATGGAGTTCTTGTATACAAGCAAGTTTAGTATTCATTTTGTACATATAACATTTTTACAGCTTAAAAGTTTAGTTAATTATGAATCACAATCAGAATGATCAATATTGCACACCACTATATAAAAATTATTCCGATTTTGATCATTCTGATTGTGATTTCAACCACTAACACAAATTTCTTCATTAAATTATGAATCAGCAAAACAAATTATTGTCTGTCACAAAAGAGCAAATCAGTTTTAAGTAGCTGCTATTACATTTCATCTTAACGTGTATGCCAAACAATGGTATTATATAAGGTCTGTGTGAAAGCTGTCACATTGTAGTAAGAAGTATTCAACAAGCCGTGTATATCCATCATCATGGAATTCTGCGCACTGCGCTTTAAATTGCCGCTACATAGCTTAAGGCACAAAACGTTTTGGTACTAATGTTTCAGTGATTACTGCTTGAAGAAATTGGTCTGAAGCTCTGAACTAGTTCTCTTGAACTATTCTGTTGATTTTCTGAACTAGTTTATCATTCACTACAAATACATTGTCTAGGACATTTAT
Source organism: Magicicada septendecula (assembly GCA_034769895.1). Taxonomy (NCBI): domain Eukaryota; kingdom Metazoa; phylum Arthropoda; class Insecta; order Hemiptera; family Cicadidae; genus Magicicada; species Magicicada septendecula. Next base: position 287,718,900 of record CM068376.1, read on the forward strand.
GTGTTCACTACTAAACTTAATCCCATTACTATCTTAGTCAGTATCTAATGTTCATACAGATTATAACTACTTTACAATTTTGTAAAAAGAGAAATCTCTGTTGGCAGTATACATTTACAAGCACTGGGTTACATTCTACACAGCACATAATAATGAAGGTTATTTTTTTGATATTTCTTGTAATTACAGATTCCATAACAAAGTATTATGAGGCAACAGGCTCCAGAAATCAAATATTTAAATTAAATTTTTATACTGTAACAAAAAATATTAACATTTTTGTGCAAAGCACTAGAAACAACGTTATTATTACAGTACACAACACTCACTAATACGGACAAAAGTGTATAATTCAGTTTTGTTTTTCTTTTGGGACAAATATAAATTACAAGTCGTTGTCTTGATTATTCATCTCTTCTTTCACAGCACTACACTTAACTAAAAATGAACTTTTTTCATGTGAAAAACTTACTATTTTATCGGACGCGTTTCGGCTTAGTATCCGCCTTCTTCAGCTTTGGTAACAGACTGCCAGCATTTTGTAACGGTTGTGTGGAAGGTGAAGTGGGGGTGGTGTGTGGCGGAAGGGGATTGGCGCGGGGATTCAATTTATTGTTTGTTTTCTGTATAATTGTGTCAAAAAGTGTATGTGATTTATATTGTAATTGATCGTTGAGTATGTTGTTTGGTTGTGTTGTGTGGTGTTTATATATTTCATATTGTTCAGTTGTGTTGAGTTTTTGGCCTTTGGGTATGTAATGTAGAATTTCAAGATTAGTGTCTATGTTGGTGTAACTGTGGTTTTCTGTGTGTATGTGTGTGGCAAATGCAGAGTGTATATTGTTGTTGGTTAAAGCTTTTAAGTGTTCAGAATAACGGGATGAAAAAGATCTTCCCGTCTGGCCTATGTAGAAACTATTGCAGTCATTACAATTTAATTTGTAAACACCTGTTTTGTTATATTTGTCTATGTCTGTGTTTGTATTACTGATGTGTTTTTTGATGGTATTGGTTGTTCTGAATGCTATTTTGTATTTGTGTTTTCTGAATGTATTGGCGATTTTGTGTGTGTATGAGTTGTGGTATGTGAGTGTGATGTACTTATTGTGTTGTGTGTTGATGGTATTTAGTGTTTTGTTGTTTTTGTTTTTGATGCGTTTGTGTAGTATGTTTATTACCCCAATTTAATAAACATACTACACAAACGCATCAAAAACAAAAACAACAAAACACTAAATACCATCAACACACAACACAATAAGTACATCACACTCACATACCACAACTCATACACACACAAAATCGCCAATACATTCAGAAAACACAAATACAAAATAGCATTCAGAACAACCAATACCATCAAAAAACACATCAGTAATACAAACACAGACATAGACAAATATAACAAAACAGGTGTTTACAAATTAAATTGTAATGACTGCAATAGTTTCTACATAGGCCAGACGGGAAGATCTTTTTCATCCCGTTATTCTGAACACTTAAAAGCTTTAACCAACAACAATATACACTCTGCATTTGCCACACACATACACACAGAAAACCACAGTTACACCAACATAGACACTAATCTTGAAATTCTACATTACATACCCAAAGGCCAAAAACTCAACACAACTGAACAATATGAAATATATAAACACCACACAACACAACCAAACAACATACTCAACGATCAATTACAATATAAATCACATACACTTTTTGACACAATTATACAGAAAACAAACAATAAATTGAATCCCCGCGCCAATCCCCTTCCGCCACACACCACCCCCACTTCACCTTCCACACAACCGTTACAAAATGCTGGCAGTCTGTTACCAAAGCTGAAGAAGGCGGATACTAAGCCGAAACGCGTCCGATAAAATAGTAAGTTTTTCACATGAAAAAAGTTCATTTTTAGTTAAGGATAAATTACAACTGTATAAAAAGGTCAATCAGATGCATATTAATACAATATTGTAAAACTATCATGTCACTGTCATATCTATTTATATTTTATTTGTCAATATATATATTTATATATGACACTTGTTGACTCTTTTTTAACAGAATAGATCACCATTATCAATATCAATTATCTGTAATTTAGTTAATTCATTTCCCTTTTTAGTAATGTATTATATATATATATATATATATATATATCTTTATCCTGTTTTCGTCTCCATAGTGTGATAGAGTGGAGATCATAGTAGATTTTTTGATACTCTGTCTGGAACAAGTCACATTGGGAAGTCTTTACATGTTGCTAACGTAGTTAAAACATACATGTAGCTAAGATAAAACTGCTGATTTGGTCATTGATAACAGTATACAAGTTTACTCATAAGTCTGTATAAAAATTTTTGCAGCATTGAGATTTTTTTTTTTAAAGTTGTGTTGTACTTAAAAGACTTAGTGTATGTATGTTTATTTTCACAGAGATGACGACAAGTGTCAGAGATTTGTTTATACAGTGTCTGTAAACAGATGTATATGTTTCATTTTATTTCTTGGTGTTTTATATATTTGTACATATATATAATTATGTTTAAAATAGTAAAAATGTGCCATTGTGTTAGATAAATGTATTAGATATAAGTATGTAACTATAGGGTACAAGCATTACCCCATGTCCAAAATTTTTTGACTGTAAAACTATATCAGATTGTTCATATTTCATTAACAAATTACTTGTATTAGATACGTGTAACTCTTCTGTATGTTATAAGAATAAAAATAAAATAACAGACATCTTGTTAAGTTTTAATTTATTTCATTCAAAGTACTATCACCCTCTTATAAAGCAAATAATGAATAAAAGTATTTTGCAAAATTGTTAATTTCCCTCTGTCAAAATAAGGTTGCCTTCGTATATTCTACACACAACATGTGCTACTATATGAATGAGTAGAATCCAAAAATTACAGTTATAACAATACTCCAGGTAATCTGAAACTAAAGTGGAACCTGAATAACTCAAATGTCGGGGAAAATGGGAAAAATCAAGTTATTGAATGTTTTGAGATATCAAGGTTTAAGTTATCAAGAGTACCATTACTAAAATTAAGTGATAGATGTTCACATATAGCAAAATATGCTGTACAGTGTCGCCAGCAATTATCACTCAGCTAGTCTGTCGGAATGTAAGTAACTGCATTCTGCTAAGTACAGCATTGAACACTATGTACTCTTGTCATGAAATACAAATCCTGTAACATGAATATGGAATTTTATAAAATAATCTGAACATGTGTCACAAATATACGTATTTTACTTTCACAATTTGTAATAATAAATACAAAGTCAGTACAGTAACCATTGAAAATATGCTGAATATAATAAAAATATAGTTTGACTAAATACAACTATTTCATTAATGACTCGGAACAAAGTTTTTTATGAGTAAAAACATAAAGTTTTACCTTACAACCTGAACCAGTTTTCACTATTAAAAAGCTTCTTCAGAGGTTGCCGCTGGTAGCGCTCCCCCCCCCCTGCCCAGTGGTCTACAAGCTTAGCACACGCACACATTTTTACATTCAGGATTTATTATTCACGTACCCTCTGACTCGTTGACAGGATGTTGCTGCAGGCTGCCAGGGTCAGTTTTCCAAATTCCAAAACAAAATTTACTACTAGTTGAGCACTAGGTACAGACATTTATGCTGCCAGTTCGTTAAAACAATCATAAAGATATCCAATTGCTTTAGTTTTTTACTAATAGCTTAGTTTGTTGCACAAACACGGTAAAAATTTCCATCAATGTTGGATTTAAAATGTTATTCTTGAAAAAATCCCCCAAAAATCCTTAAAATACACCCGAAATCCCCCCCCAAATTCTCAATGCGCAACTTGCGCTATGACCCCCCCCCCTGTGGGCACCCCTGGTCGGTTTTCTGTATATACTGAATTTGTGCCTGTGTTCAAGTTTTGTGATGAAGAGGTCTAAGAAGTTTATGGTATTGTTGTGTTCGTATTTGGCAGTAAAGGTTATGTTTTATGTATTTTGTTTATGTGCGTTAGTAACTGTTCACATTGTATTTTGTTTCCCCTGTATAATATTAGAATGTCATCAACGTATCTGTGCCAATATAGTATTTTATGCGTGTCTCTGTCATTGTTTGTGAGGATTTTTGTTTTTTCTAAGTGTTGGAGGAAGACTTCTGCTAGAATGCTGGATATGGGGGAGCCCATGGGTAGACCATCATTCTGTGTGTAATATTTATTGTTATAAGTAAAGTAGTTTTGTTTTGTGATAATGTTCAGAGTTTCTGTTATTTCGTTGATAAGTTCGTCTGGTGTGTTGTTCTGTTTGAGTTTGTTTTGTAGGATGGTGATTGTTTCAGAGATGGGGATGTTTGTGTACAGGTTTTTAATGTCAAAGGAGGCTAACGTGGCATTGTGGGGGATGTGTATGTCTTTTATTTTTGTTACTAGGTCTGTGTTGTTTTTTACTGCAATGTTGTTGTCTAGTTGTGTGTGTTGTCTGATAATTTTGTCTATATGTTTTGCGAGATTATATGCAGGGGCATTACATGTAATTGATAATGGGGCGGATCGGAATTTCTTCTTTATGGATTTTGGGAAGCGCTTGGAGGGTAGGGGCTGATGGTCGGATTTGTTTCATGTAGGGCTTTTGTTTTTGTGTCATTATCTCACCCCACACACACAACATCGATCTTTCAAAATTCGATTCCGTCGCCCACAACAGGACGGACAGCGCTACCAGCGGCAACCTCTGAAGAAGCTTTTTAAAAGTGAAAACCGGTTCAGGTTGTAAGGTAAAACTTTGTTTATACTCATAAAAAACTTTGTGTTCCAAGTCGTTAATGAAATAGTTGTATTTAGTTAAGTAACGGACACGTCATGGACAACAAAATCCAAGAATATAGTTTGATGTTATCAAAACAAAAGTTTATAATAAAAACATAAGTTATCATTGGAGCTAATTGGAAAAAATGTAACTGATTTTCAAATTTACATTTTAAAACTGTATGATATGGTTTCTAAAAACCATTTGAAACAAAAACTGTAAAAAATGATATACTGTAATTCTTACTTACTTATTTATTCCGACTTCTACTGTTTATTCCATCAATGAATATTGTTACGGCGATCCCACTGATCGTCGTATGGTATGGGCTAAGTGAGAAACGTGTAGAACAACGTTCTCCATTGTACCAGAATGTTCTGTGTCACGTAACAATATGTTGAAAGGGAGTTAGTGGGGATTTCATGTTTCAACAGGAAAGTGTTTCTTTTCTACTGTAGAAACATGCTATCTTGCACTACACAGGATATTACAAATGTTACTAGGTTTCTCTTGAAAATGTATTAATTTTAACAGAAATTGAAGTATTTAAAACATCATTACAATCAGTAATGATATCTTTCAAATCTATCATAACACATTCATGAGTATAATATAAATATTCTCTGTACATAGGTCTTGCACTTTTGCAACTAAAATTTCATTACTCTGTGAATGTTTGTAAAACACCAGTATTTTTTTTATTAACACAGAAGTCTCATAACTTACCCTTCAGAAGTTTCTTGGCTCTCCATAGTAAACACTTGTAAACCATCCAGCACATATGTAGTTATTGTTTCTTCTTGTTCTATTGCTCTACAGCAAGAACCTCCTCCAGAAACATACTCCAATTTTTTACAATTTGCAGCAACTATTTCCAGTTTCTTGTACTGAAATGTCACTGATAGACATAAACATCTATCATAGATATTGTTTTGCAATTTTTTTCTTCTTGGATTTGAATTATCATTCACACACACATGTCCATACTGTTTCAACCATATGAGGGGTTCACAACCAAAGTGGACCAAGTCCACTTTTTATGAAATTTTAGTTAGAGGCTGCAATGTGTCCATTAGTCCTCATATTATGTACTGCCATAGTAAACTAAGTCCATTAGTTATAGTAAATCCCACCAGAGTGCAGTTTTCTTCTTGCAGTGAATGATTCAGAACATTTTTCACAGCCATAGTGAACCAAGTCCTCCTGTGTTGTTTAAGTTTTGTGTTGTAGTTTTCATAATATACACCAGTTATTTTTGGCAAGAGAGTCTTTCAATTGTGACAAAGATAAAGCATCAATTGATGTATATTCTTGTTCCTTTGATCTACGAAAAGCTCTACCTTTTCCAAAATTGTCTACATCTGTTGCATACTACAAACGAAATCTGTACATGTATAACCTGGGAATACATTCTTTTAATACAGGTATTGGCCACATGTATGTGTGGAATGAGACACAAGGAGGAAGGGGTTCCCAAGACATTTTTTCTATTGTTAGAAAACATCTCATTCATTATGCTTCAACCCACAAACACATAGTTTTGTATTCTGATGCCTGTGGCGGACAGAACCGTAATATTAAGATGGCACTGACCGTACTGAAATTAGTTCAGAGTAGTGAAATACAAGCTGATATGACTGACCTTAAATTTATGGTCTCTGGGCATAGCTACTTGCCCAACTATAGAGAATTTGGAATTATAGAAGCAGCAAGTAAGAGAAAAGAGTTTATTTATTCTCCCGATGACTGGATTGATATTATTACATGAGCAAAGCGAAAGATTCCCCCATTTCAGGTGGAAGAAATAAAATTCACTGACTTTTTATCAACAAAGTCACTGGAAGATGCTGTAACTAACAGAAAGAAAGATATTAATGGTGACAACTTCAGTTGGTTGAATATACAATGGTTAAGACTCATAAGGGGATATAAATTGTTACTGCATTTCAAACAAAGTCTCAGTGAAGTAGAAGATTTTCGACAAATTAATTTGGAAAAGACAATGTGGGCGACAGCTACTTTGTTTATCCAGTATTATTCAAGCACCTTTGTACTCATATTGCCGACCAGTTACTGCTGATAAGAAAGAGGATATGACTGCCTTACATCCCTCAAGTACATCATTCTTTTTACAAGTATCTACCTGTTGAAACTGGGACTAGATTACAAAATCAACCAAACCAGGAGCAAGATGTCGATGGTGAAATAAGTTTCAATGATGAATTTGTTTATGATTAAAAAAACTGTGATCTGTAAACAGTGTAAAGACTGTTGTGTGTATAAAACACTGGCAAAATTAAAATTTTAATTTTGTATTAAAAAAAATAATTTTACTTTTTAAAATTGTTTTTAATTTGGTTATTCCGTCTTAAAAACATTTAATTTGTTCATTCTGTTCGAAAATAAAAATGTATAATTACAGTCTGGTTCAACCATTTCTCAAAATTTTCATAGCCACAGTGAACCAAGTCCACTTAATAAAAATCTCATGTCAATAAAAATTTTGGAGTTTAATTTTGGTGTATGATATTTGTGTCATTTTTAAATACAACTTTCCTCTTTAGCATCATATACAAAAAGGAGTAATTACACCATAAAGGAATTGATTTGGAGGAAAATACTTTGAACTCTTTTTTCCCAAAACCACCTGACATGGACTTGGTTTACTTTGGTTGTGAACCCTTCATATAATAGTATTTCAGCATAGAATTATATCATCTCAACCTTGAACCTGTACTTTCCTAGAAGTAGTTGATGAGCACTCTCCATAATTCTGGCACCTCACTCCTATTATTTCTGTTTTTTTCCTGTATTCTCTAAACTATACTTGTCTCCTCCATCCACTCCTTAGCAACTCTCGTGGTTAGTTTTATTTTCATGTGATTAAGAGGTTTGTCCATAAAATTTCTAAACTTTTTAAATAAAAATGTTCTAATATAGAATATTGAAACTTTCAACTTGTGAAACTTACTTGTCTTTTCTTCCCGTACGCATTTCGGCGTGATGTGCGCTTTCGTCAGATTTGAGACAGACTGCCATTAACTTGTAACGGTTTTTATTTTGAAAGGTATAGTGGGGGTGGTGTGTGGAGGAAGGGGATTGGCGCGGGGATCCAAATTATTGTTAGTTTTATGTATAATAGTGTCAAAAAGTGTGTGTGATTTATACTGTAATTGGTCGTTAAGTATGTTGTTTGGTTGTGTTGTGTGGTGTTTGTATATTTCATATTGTTCTGCTGTGTTAAGTTTTCAACCTTTGGGTAAGTAGGTAGTGTAATATCTCAAGATTAGTATCTATGTTGGTGTAGCTGTGGTTTTTTGTGTGTATGTGTGTGGCAAACGTGGAATGTATATTGTTGTTGGATAAAGCTTTTAGGTGTTCAGAGTAACGAGATGAAAAAGATCTTCCTGTCTGGCCTATATAGAAACTATTGCAATCATTACAATTTAATTTGTAAACACCTGTTTTGTTGTATTTGTCTATGTCCGTGTTTGTATCATTGATGTGTTTTTTTATGGTATTGTTTGTTCTGTATGCTATTTTGTACGTGTGTTTTCTGAATGTGTTGGCGATTTTGTGTGTGTTGGAGTTATGGTATGTGAGTGTGATGTATTTAGTTTGTTGTGTGTTGTTGGTATTTTGTGTTTTGTTGTTTTTGTTTATGATGTGTTTGTGTAGTTTGTTTATTAAATTAGGGTTGTATCCGTTTTTTATTGCTATGTATTTGATTGTGCTGAGTTCATCATTATAGTCCTGTTTACTTAATAGTATTTTAGTTAGTCTATGGAGCATATGGTTGAAGGCCGCATGTTTATGTTGTGTTGGGTGGTTTGATGTGTTGTGTATAACCATGTCAGTTGTGGTTGGTCTTCTGTATATTTTATACGTGTGTGTATTGTTAGTTTTGTTAATTGTTAGGTCCAGAAAATTTATACTATTGTTTTGTTCAATTTCCAGTGTAAATTTTAGTTTGTGGTGTATTGTGTTTACGTATTTGTGGAAGTTTTCGACCTGTCTTGTATTGCCATTGAATAAAACTAATATATCATCTACATACCTGTGCCAATAAATGATTTTGTTGGTTATTTGTTGTTGTTTATTATGTGGTTCTGTTCTATGTTGTGTATAAATATTTCAGCCAGTATTCCTGATATGGGGGATCCCATCGGGAGACCGTCTGTTTGTGTGTATATCTTGTTATTGCATGTAAAGTAATTTTGCTCAGTTATTACTCAGACAAAACAACACGCCCGAAACACACATACATGGGATCATCACACTCACCAAAATAATAACTGTGACAGTATAAATCACACACACTTTTTGATACAATTATACATAAAACTAACAATAATTTGGATCCCCGCGCCAATCCCCTTCCTCCACACACCACCCCCACTATACCTTTCAAAATAAAAACCGTTACAAGTTAATGGCAGTCTGTCTCAAAGCTGACGAAGGCGCACATCACGCCGAAACGCGAACGGGAAGAAAAGATAAGTAAGTTTCACAAGTTGAAAGTTTCAATATTCTATATTAGTTTAGTGCTGTGAAAAAAGAAGATGAACAATCAAAACAACTAAAAATGTTCTGCTTTACCTAAGAAGCTATTCAGCCTTGTCACCTTCAAAGTAGTTCCCTCCACTGCAAATACACTGCTCACAATGCTTCTTCCATCCTTCAAAACATTTCTACAGGATTCGGGACACAGCACAATTCGGACAGAGAATTTTCTTTGTTGAGTTAATTGATCTTTCAACTTCATTTTTAATTTTGGGAATGAAAAATGTCTGCTAGATCTGGTGAATAACGAGTATATGGAATGATTGTTGTCTTATGTTTCACCAAAAACCAATGGATTGATAGTGATGTGTGTTCAGGCACATTGTAGCATGGAGCATCCATTGGTTTGAATTCAAGCTTCAGGCCTTTTTTTATGATAGCCTCATGAAGACGTTTCATTATGTCAGAATAATATTCCTTATTCACCGTTTTGCCTTGTAGAAGGAACTCATAGTGGACAACACTCAGAGTCAACAAAAAAAAAACACTATACCTAGCTTTAACATTTAACCTCACTTGTCTTCCTTTCTTCAGTCGTGAGGACCCTTTTAACACCATTGAGATGACCAAGCTTTTGTTTCAAGGTCATATCCATACATCCATGTCTCATCTCCAGTAATGATATTTTTTTAAAATTTTTCATCCTTATTAGCTCAATTCAGTAAACAACTCACATCAACTTGATTCTGTTTTTTTGTTCATTAGGTAAAAGATAAGGCACAAATTTAGCTGCATTGCAACTCATGCATAAATTTTGTGTAATAATTTTATGGTACGCAGTTTTTGAAATGCTTACTTCTTTAGCTACCTTAATGGTTAAACAACAGTTAGGATGAATGACTTCCCTAACTGTTGCAACAATTTCATCAGTTCTAAATGTTGATGGTCAGCCTGAATGAGGTTCGCCATCAGTTGAAAAAGTTCATCCATATTTAAAACATTTCCACCCCTTGTATGTTTGAGTCCAGCTTAAAACTTTATCCAAATATGCTGTTTGTAACATTTCAAATGTTTCTGTGAAGGATTTTCCCAGTTTAGCAAAATTTCATATTAATTAATTGCTCATGAAAAAACCCGTTTTAAAATTTGGCACATGTTTGTAACACTTGTAGGCACAAACAGGTGTAGTACAATGACTAAATAGAACATTGCGGTTTTCACTGGTCTGTTATCTAACATTGCCGCTAGGTCACAGCATATTACACATTTCATTAGTAGTGCTATCTGTTGCAAAAAGTAGTAATTATAAAAGCAGTAATTATGAACACTGTGAATTTTCTCGAGAAGCTTGGCTGCTTGGTGTTGAACCCTGGCGAGGTGATGGTGACTGTTGATGTCATCTCGTTGTTCACCATGGTTCCCACACCACAAGGTCCTTGGTCACAGTGCCAACCTGTTCCTGGCAGATGTGACTGCATTGTTCAGCCAAGTCCTCACGACAACCTACTTCCAATAAAGCAGCGACTTCTACAAGATAGTTGACACTGTTGCTATGGGCAGTCCCTTGAGTCCATTAGTGGTTAACTTCTATATTGAAAAGTTTGAGGAGCAGGCGATTTCATCTACGCCGCTGAAGCCAAGATGTTGGTTCCAGTATGCTGATGACACCTTTGTAGTATGGAGCCACAGGGAAGATGAGCTCGGACTTGTCCTGGCCCGCCTAAACAGTGTTCACCCGTTTCCTTGGAAAAAGAAACGGATGACCAGCTGTCTTTTATTGATGTCCTAATCTTTAGAAGGGCCGATGGGATACTGGGACACAAAGGGAAATTATTTGGCTCCCATAATTGTCTTTCTGCAAATTTTTCGCAAAAAAGTTTGTGCGAATTTTTTGTGTCCACACCTAGTTTTCAGCTGTAGTTGACGTAGAAACAAAAAAATGCGGTTTTTGCAAGTTTTGTGGCTGCCAGAGCTCAGGTTGTCACTCGGAACAGGTGGGCCGATATACCTGTAACAGGTACAGTATTTTGTAACGTTTACTTTTGTGAAACAGCTATAACGGATACTGTGAAAAGTTGAAATACCTGTTCCGATTACTCGCGGGACCCCCCTACCAAATTAACTATTAAACGAGTACAAAGTAGCAGTTATTGGCTTCACATTTCGCCACTGTGTGGGAAAATCCCCGCACCGCACCTGGTAGTCCTGCCACTGTCACTAACTACTTATGCTATGTGTATCGTAAAAGAAAGTTTCTGCGATAGACTTTTTTAAGATTAATATAGCGTAAAACACTGTACTTAAGACTGTTTGATTTGAACTTCCTTTTTCATAATAACTTCATACTTTCAGATATTCGGATTTCACTATAAAAAGATCAGTAGCTGATTATACAAGCAAACCGTGTTTGTGCGTCAGAATAATTTGTGTATAAGGGAGGCTGTGGCTAGGTGATAATTTTACATGAATCAAGTTTTAACTGCACAAGTTTTATTGTTGGTAGATAAGACTTTTTTATTAATATATTATCTTAAATAACGATTAATACTATACTATTCTGTTTCACTTTGTTGACATTTGACATCGCTCAATGTAAGGAATTTGTTGAACTGAGGAGGGCGAAATATCAGTAATTTTGTTAATGCACTTTGTTCCCGTAAAATTATTCAGTAGGTAAGGATTTCAGAAGGCAGGAAGTGAAACAATAGTAATTGGTGAAGATAAGTGTACTAATTTGTTTAGGAAAACAAATTGTATACGTGCTGTTGATTTGCGACGATTGTTGCGTGTTTTTTTCACATAGAATACATACAGGTCAGTATAATAGTCGGTAGTTCACTTGAAGGAATAGTTCTTTTTGGCGAGGTCGTTCGCGAACGACCACGACTAAATATAAAGTACAAAACAGCGAGATTCAGAATATCTCTATGCCAAAGAGACGAAGCTGTTTTTAATAAATTAAAAAAAATTCATACTGATGTTACATTTATTCACGTGTGTTATGCAGATATATAATACAGATTATAGGCCTAATAAATTATATAAATACAACTATTTCAACTAACGACTCGGAACACAAAGTTTTTTTATGAATAAAACAAAGTTTTGCCCTACAACCAGAACCGGTTTTCACTTTTAAAAACCATCTTCAGAGGTTCTTTTTAAAAGTGAAAACCGGTTCAGGTTGTAAGGTAAAACTTTGTTTTTACTCATAACAAACTTTGTGTTCCGAGTCGTTGGTAAATAATTGTATTTAGTTAAATAACGGACACGTCATGGACAACGAAATCCAAGAAACAAATTATATATTATAGATCTACTAGTCACCAACTTGTAAATTTTGAAAAAGCGAATTATTTTGTGTTATAACCTACAAAGTGGCTGATAGGCCATGTAGTAAGTACTTTTTGTTAATGTGATTTTGGAGATGATTTTAACTTCACTGCACATCTCAGTAACATTTTTTGACATTATTTATTTGTTGCGCTATTGTGCACTCTAAGTTTCATTGCCTGAGTTTTGCAACTGATTTGTCTAACAAAAATGAAATCAACAATTTAATATTAAATCTATGTCAGTTTGTTTACTCCTGGTGAAAACTTAAATTAGTATCCCAAAGGGAGATAGGCCTATAAATTCTCTTGTTTCTTATTTTCTTTTAAACAGTAACAGCTTAATAAAGTCACAGTGTAAAGTAACACTTTTAATACTTTTAGTTTAAATTTATTTCTTATAACAAATTATATAATACAGGTACAGTGGAACCTTGGATTGCGAGCATAATTCGTTCCGGGAACGTGCTTGTAATCCAAAGCGCTCGTATATCAAAGCAAATTTTCCCATAAGAAACAATTGATTCGTTCCACAACACAAAACTATTTATTCGCATAACATTTCTAATACAAATACAGTATAACGTAAAACAAATTAAACTGCACTTTACCTTACAATAGAGTCATTGTTGGTGTGAGGGAGACGAGAGAGATGACATGAGAAGGGTTATTGTGTAGCACGAATTTCTCTAACGGAATCACTGCTATCTGTTGGCTCACTAGAATTGTTTTCTATTCGTGCAACTTTAACAAGGAACCTGTCCAATGACTGTTGCTTTTGCCTCTTTTTGAGGATTTCACAAAAATGTGACATTGCATTGTCATTGAACAGATTCATCGCTCGCATTGCTACAGCCTTATTCGGGTGGTGTTTTTCTATAAAATTTGCACCGTTTCCCACATTTTGCACTTCTCCCGAATCTCATTTGAAGTGCGAGATTCCTCTGACTTTTCCTCCTCCTCTTCACCGGACGAGATCTCCTCCATAACCTCCTCCTGTTGTTCGCGATGCAGGTCCATCAGTTCGTTGATGGTCAGTTCCTGGCTATGTTCTTCCACCAGCTCTTGAATGTCAGCGTCATTCACCTCCAGCCCCATGGTCTTCCCTAAGGACACAATTTCATCGACAATCGGCGGCTCATTTTCACCAGCAGTCCCCTCAAAGTCACGTCCAAGAACGCAGTCAGGCCACAGTTTTCCCCAAGCAGAAGTGAGAGTTCTCTTGGTGACCCCATCCCATGCTTTATCGATGATCTTCAGGCAGTTCACGATGTGGAAATGATTTCTCCAAAACTCGGAGGGTAAGGTCTGTTCCTTCGGTCACTTCGAAGCATCGCTGAAATAGTGCTTTGGTGTATAGCTTCTTGAAGTTCGAAATGACTTGCTGATCCATAGGCTGGAGTAGTGGAGTAGTGTTGGGAGGAAGGAACTTAACCTTAATCAACTTGAATTCCTCCAGTAAGTCGTCCTCAAGGCCTGGAGGATGAGTAGGAGCATTGTCCATAACCAGCAAGACTTTGAGCGGCAGATTATTATCTAAAACGTATTTCTTCACTACAGGACCAAAGACCTCGTTCATCCATTCAACAAAGAACATATGAGTGACCCAAGCCTTAGTGTTGGACCTCCACATAACATTTAACTGGCTCTTCTGCACCTTGCATTTCTTGAAGGCTAGTGGATTCTCGGAATGATACACAAGCAGGGGCTTTACTTTTAAATCCCCGCTGGCATTAGCACACAATAAAAGGGTTAAACGGTCTTTCATGGGCTTGTGACCGGGCATTGCATTCTCTTCTGCTGTAATGTAGGTCCTCTTCGGCATCTTTTTCCAAAAAAGTCCTGTTTCATCGCAGTTAAAAACTTCCTGCGGCAGGTAACACTCGGTAACAATGAGCTTCTGGAACTCAGCAGTGAATGCCTCAGCTGCCTTAGCATCCGAACTTGCAGCCTCCCTGTGCCTCGCAACACTATGGATGCCACTTCTCCTCTTAAAGTTATCAAACCATCCCCTGCTGGCCTTGAACCTTTCTTCGATTTCTGTTGACGTACGTGTACTACATGGCAGTTTACTTACAAGGTTGGCGTACAACGTCTTTGCCTTCTCGCAGATTAAATTCTCAGTCACAGTATCACCTGCTAGTTGCTTATCATTTATCCAAACGAGAAGCAACTTTTCTACATCGTCCAGAACACGTGGCCGTTGCTTTGATACTCTTGTGACTCCTTTTGCTGCATCTAGCCCTTTTATTTCTTCTTTCTTCTTTAATATTGTGCAAATCGTTGACGTAGACTTGTTATAAAATCTCGCGATATCAGCCACTCGCATACCTCGTTCGTGCTTTTCGATCATTTCCTTTTTAACTTCCATCGTAATCATCTCCTTCTTCCGACCGAATTCCTTTTCAGCCTTTTTTTCCTTCACTGGGCCCATTGTTGCAGTACAGTTATAATATGAATTATAACACTAATAACACTAATGAAAGAAACAAAACATGTATACGCTCGTACGGTGTTGACTATGCGAGCGAGGCACGCCAACTGAAGTCCAGCGCGGGAGAATATTACACACAATTGCCCAGGAAAGAGATGGAGAGGGGAGGGGAAAACGTAGGCACACGTGACGCTCGTATTGCGGAACCTCGCTCACTTATCAAGTTACAATTTAGTTAAAATTTTTGCTCGTCTTGCAAAACACTCGTAGACCACGTTACTCGCATTCCGAGGTTTCACTGTATATGTATAATAGGTGTGTAACAGGTTTTTTTTTTGTTTGGAATGGTTTCGTTTGTACCTGTTATTTTCAAATACTAGTTTAGCACGTCTCTTACTTTATACAAGGCAGTCATGTTTGCAGTTTGTCAAGGCCAGTGTTGCGATTTAGCTTCCCCGTAGTGGTAATAAGACTACTTTTTTGTAGCTGTATAGGCTACATATTTTACTCACTAGAAATGTTGGGTTTTAATTTTTTGCATCAGCATAAACTGATAAAAAAATTACACAGCCATAATTGTGTGATCACAAATACCTGCAACAGGTATTTTGTAACGTTTACTTTTGTGAAACAGCTATAACGGATACTGTGAAAAGTTGAAATACCTGTTCCAATTACTCGCAAGGTCATACATTACTCGCAATGTAACATTACTACATTGGTGAATAGTATTATTTAGTGAGTGAAGCGAGTTGTCAGTTTGTACTCGACTGTTTGGGATTTGTCTGTCTAGATCTGTTTGGGGCATGTGTCACGATAACTTTTGTGTCACATTAACAGATATTTCCAGCCAGGTGTCATACTAAAGGGCAT
This sequence comes from Magicicada septendecula, assembly GCA_034769895.1. Taxonomy (NCBI): domain Eukaryota; kingdom Metazoa; phylum Arthropoda; class Insecta; order Hemiptera; family Cicadidae; genus Magicicada; species Magicicada septendecula. The sequence continues at coordinate 287,734,861 of CM068376.1, forward strand.
TATAACATAATTTCGATTGTTTGGGAATTTTTAGCGTTTTTGTATGGTTACAATTGTTACTTTATTAAACAAAAAACAGGTGATCAGGGGTTTTAATAATTTTTGTAATAATTGAAAAATTACCCAATATCAAAATTTATCTAATAATAAATGTAGGCTACTTCGTCCAGAATACAGTGACGAAGTAACTCGGCGAGTTCTGCAGCTCAGGGAGCATACTAGTAATGTACTAGAGCAAACTAAAAATGTACAAACTAGTTACTGTATTGTAAACTCGTTTTCAAATTCATATTTTTTTGTTTCCAAATTACTTTGAATAATTAGAAACAAATAATTTTCTAATTGTTAGTCTGTCTTGCAACTTTTTCTGTAATAATCCTATTGTGCAGTCTGGAATATTTCTTCCATCTTCATTTGGGTGTGCTCATTAAAATTATTTACATGTAAATAATACAATATACAATATCATGCATGTGTCAATATTTTAAAATAAACATGACCACAAACTGTTTCCAGTGTGCTTCTTGAGAGTGGCAGTACAACTAAAATCCAGAGATAAAGAAATCTGCTTTGGAAGAGAACGCAGTTATTGTACAGTGTGACTTTTCTGAAAATTTCTCATTTGTGCTTCAGGATGAAGCACAAGGCTTTCATTGGAATAACTCAATGGCTACAGTCCATCCATGTGTAGTTTATTTTAAGAAGAAAAATGAGGAGAATGACAACTTTGATGTTTTGACCTACAAAAGCTTTGTGTTCATCTCAGACTCTTTGACCCATAATACAGGTCTAGTTCACATTTTCGAAAGAAAGTTAATTAATTTTATCAAGCAAGACTTCATGCCAAGTTTAAAGAAAGTGTACTACTTTAGTGATGGCTCAGCTGCCCAATATAAGAACCAAAAGAACGTTTCCAACTTGTGTCACCATACTGAGGATTTTGATGGAGTGGAAGCAGAATGGCATTTTTATGCAATATCACATGGGAAGGGAGTGTGCGATGGAGTTGGAGGCACAGTGAAGAGACTTGCAACCAAAGCTAGCCTTGAAAACCCAGTAAACAACCAGATTTTAACTCCTCTCCAGTTATTTGAGTGGGGGAAAGAAAACATTCCTTCAGTTATGTTTTTTTATGTTACCAACAATGAGTACTTATTGGAAGAGAAAAACCTGGAAGAAAGATTTGCTGAAGCTATAGCTGTCACCGGAACACAAAGTTATCATGCTTTTATTCCTGTCAGTAAAACAAAAATTGTATCCGACTCTGTAACATCAGATGTTCACAATATTCAAGTAGCTCCAGACGCAGATGATGTGCCTTCTGAACAAATAAGTGGATATGCTTGTGCATACGACAGCAAATGGTGGGTAGCATGCATATTATCAAAAAATGACTCTGAAAAAGAAGTTAGTGAATCTTTTCTCTACCCTAGTGGACCAGCACCTTCTTTTGCTTACCCAAGAAGACCAGATACTTTGACAGTGCCACAAAACTTTATTATTTGTAACATTAACCCAATCATTGAAACTGGCAGGACTTATAAATTATCTGCTGAAGAAATGACTAAAGCTTCCCAAATTTTATTGAAGAAGAAATCTGCATTGTATTTATAAATTTAACTGCATTTGATTATCACATTTGATTATTACTGGCACATTTTAAATTGTAAATGGATTTACTTAAAAGCAAGAGATGTCTTTCAACTCAAGTTCTGTGTATATAGTGTAAAATAACGATGCAATGTAGTTGTAGCGCAGTTGATTTGTAGTGAAATACAATTATTTTTTAAAGTGCCAAAGTAGAGAGAAATTATTTAAATAGAACACAACCTATTTTATCTTCATGAAGCAGCCATAACTAGCTAATTACAAGTATAATCACTTAAGGGAGTCATAGCACCACAAATGCGGTAACTTATGTCCAATAAAGTTCAGGCATTTAACTTATTACTTAATTTTTTATAATAGAACCAATAGGAATACCATCATGAAATTTGGCCCATACATTCTAATAACATGTACATGTAACATATTTTTTTCGAAAAAATTCAAAATTTCGTTTTTGTGTTTTTAAAAAAATAACTGTAGATTTTGAAACATTTTAAGATTGGTTTGGTAAAGTCAAGTAACGTATCAAATTAAAGCCCTTGAAATTCTGAAAAGAATGGCACTATTTTGAGCTTTCGAGGGCAAATAGTTTTGGAGCTATAAGCTTTTGAATGTTTCAAAACGTGTCAAAAAACAGTCGATTTTTGTATTTTTTTTTTAATTTATAACTCAAAAACTAAAAATGGGAAAAATTTGAAATTTTGCATTTTTATCCTAACTGATACTACATATGTACAAAAAAATCATCGATTTCTGAGACTTCAAGTTCCAGACCATTGGTCGATTTAACATGGAATGACCCTCGGGTCATTCCACATCAAATCAACCAATAAAAAAATAATTTTAGACTCAAGGTTATTCAAAATGAGTGAAACTTGGTATTTAAGTTCTATGCATAAATATAGTCAAAAATACAAAGTTTCAATTTTTTTTCTCTTTTGGTTTTTGAATTATACATGTTTAAAAACACAAAAAAACGTTGCTTTTTGCTTTGTTTTTAAATCTTCAAAAGCCTGTAACTCAAAAACTATTTGTCCTATAAAGCTAAAACTTGCGCCATTCTCTTCAGAATTAAAAGGGCTTTAATGTGATATATCACTCATATATACTAGATTAATTTTAAAATCTGTAGGAAAAAAACAAAAACTTTTTTTTTAAACTCAAAATCTAAATTTTGAATTTTTTTGAAAAAAATATATGTTTAATGTGCATAATACAAGAATGCACATACCAAATTTTATGATGGTATCTCAATGGGATCATGTCAAAAAGAAAAGTTTTGTGGAAGCTCAGTCACCCATTAATGACTCACGAATGCTGTCGGGTATGGTAAATAACTTAAAACTGCAGTATGTATAATGACTTTTAGCAAAGTAAATTTTATTGTTTAAAATATGACATATACAGTGTATCTCCACTTCAGTTGGAAAAAAACTTTGCATAAAAATACAAGGCTTTATTTTTTAATAGTTCAAAGTTTTTGAAAAACAATTTTTCAGTTTTTTGTGTGTGAATATTTTTTATATAACTGATTTTTTAGAAAGTTGAGATAAAGATGTAGAAGGCACATCTATAAGAACGTTGTGCGTGTGTGTGTGTAAGAAGATAGGAGGGGGAGCAGTGAGTCACACAAACAAGTTGCAACTTGTTCAAGTATGAGTAAGCCTCATCCTTTGTCAGTTTTGTTTGAGCAGTCTAGTAGTGAATACATTATTGTGTTGTCTTCTTTTGCAATCAGTTTTTGTTTTTTTTTAAGTGTAGTGTGTTAGCAGTGAATATAGTTTGGTGTTTTCTTTTGCAACTTGTTTTAAGTGTAGTGTTTTTAAATAATGTAAATAATATTAGTGGTTTTAGTTTTTATCATTTAGTTGCATAATTTTCTTCTAAATAATTTTAATATTTTTAGTTCAAAGTTAGTGTTCAGGTACCGGTACCTAAAATGGACAAGAAGTGGTATATTTTTTGTTGCAACCCATGTAAAAGAAATTCTCACTGGATTAAAAAAGATCTTAGGAGTGTAAGTTCTTGGATGATAGACTTGAAACAATATGATATTAAAGAAAGTATGAAAATTTGTACCGCATGTAGATTGAAACTGGGCGATGAAAGGAAAACTGTGCAGGACGAAACCCCAGAAAAGCAAGACAATTCAAAACCAGGTACTAGTAAACAAAATGGAGATGAGACATAATTTATGGATGTTGAAGAAGGCTTCAATCAATTAAATGCCTCTTTGACTTCCATAGGAGAGTCACCAGTAGTAAAAAAGAAATGTGCCAGTTCAAACAAGTATTGTAAACAAAAAATTGAAAAAATAAAGTCCAAACTAGATGAAACATTTTTTTTTGGGAAAGGCAACACACACCAAAAGGTATGTGATTGGGAAGATGCTGAATCTGAAATTATTGACCAATTCAAGGAAAAGTTTAAAATTTCAAATAAAAATGAGAAGTTTCTTATATTAACATCTTTACCTAGAAGTTGGTCATGCGCTAAAATTGAAAGCGAATTTGGTGTTACCAACTACATGGCAAGAAAGTCAAAAAAGTTAGTGGAAGAAAAAGGAATACTGTCAACTCCAGATCCCAAGCATGGTAAACCACTTCCTCAAGAGACAGCTGTTTTGGTGAAAGAATTTTACTGCAGTGACGAAATCAGTAGACTAATGCCTGGTAAGAAAGACTATGTGTCAATGGGAAAGAACTTTGAAGGGAAGCCTATACATGTACAAAAAAGGTTGGTTTTAGTAAATTTATGTGAAGCTCATCAAGAATTTAAATCAAGTTCCCCAGATGTAAAAGTGGGGTTTTCAAAATTCGCCGAATTACGACCCAAAAACTATAATAGCAGGGGAAAGTGGAACACACGCCGTATGCGTTTGTACAGCATATCAAAATGTTAAACTGATGATAGCTGGAGCAAATTTGAACAAACTAATGATTTTTGAGTATGACCAGCCACTAAAAACCTACAAAGACTGTGGTCAAACTTTGAACCTTGTAAACTTTGTAATCTAAATACTGCATTGCGACACGTGTAGATGACGTCACGTTTTTGTCTGTTATCTACAGCTGGTCTTTAGCTGGGCTGACTGTAGCGAAAATTACGTTAGTTATACTCAAGACTCCGAGCTGATCACTCGTACTATTTCTAGCCGCGGCTACTGGATTTCATTATTTAAATTATTAGCATGTTCAGCATGCACTAATACTACTTGGGTGATTTCGGCCTTGCTTCTAATGATTATGTCATTCGATTTTTATTTCTAATTTAATTAGCGGGCATCATGCCGCAGTAATTTCTACACGTGCCAGCAATTGCATCAACAAAATTTCAATAAACCATTATTATATGAAAAGCATACAGTCCACTTAAAATTTCTTTCTAACCAGCCATCTCCAATTAGCGTTCCTAAGAATAACTCAAGAGTACATCAAGAGCTTCTTTGACGCAACATTTTCTGGTCCTCCGGGCCGGATGTTATTTTGGCCTTACGGGCAACATTTTAGTCTACCACGATTTCAAAATATTCATTTAATGGGCCCAAACAGCCTGTGGCCCAAACAATCTTCAAGCTTAAATACTTTCGAATTTAGATTGCTGGCCGTGGCATGCCTTTGTTGCCACAAAAACAACCTTCAAGCGTGACATGCAGGATTCTACAAAGAGTCAAATCTGACACTACAAGAAAGTTATTCGACGGCAGCAAAATTCCACAACTGTAAAATTACGCTGAACTACAACATCAAGCGTCACCTAACCAGCACAAACAGGCGGTGCGCCAACTTCAAGGGATTGCCGGATGGGATCAGCACGGAACCAACAGGACTGAAGCAGTTTTGAACACGCCAGGATTCCACGTGATTATAAACTTTCATTTTTCTTTACAATTGTTCATATACAATGCATGAGTATAAAAAACTGAATAATATTTTACATTTAATATGGTATTATTTATACTTTTACGTAAACAAATATGATTATAACGTGAGCATAAACTTTCATCTTAACTAGATTTTCACATGTACATTTGTGCATAAACTTCTCTTTACATAACTGTACAATAACTCATTAGAAGTTCAAGTGTCGATATAGGGCACTATATATATGTTATCATTTAAATAATTCATACTTTCAATAACGCTCATGGCTGTTCTTTTAAAAGAGATAACAAGTATCTATTATAGTAAGTAATGTGTTAAGCTGTATACCGATCACTAGCTCCCGCATTATATCAAATTTTATCAAGATATTCAAAATTGCAGCAATTGTTCACCTACTCTACGTTTAAATTTCTTTTTCAAATTACATTTTGAATTACAATCGTGGCTGATGTGAAAGCGTTGATAAAGAAACGGGGCACGATTAAAGCGTCTATATCCCGTGTGAACACTTTCGCGGATAATTTCGATCCAGACACAAGCGATTATCACGCACTAAAAATTAAGCTTCGCCATTTAATGGAATTATCTGCTAAATATGATGATATTCAGACTCAAATTGAGTCTGATGACGCTGATTTCGCATCAGCCAGTGACAGAGTCCAAACTGAGGATGATCTCTGCAATATCGGAATGCAAGTTGCACCACTTGTTAGAGCAAGTAGAGCAGGTGAACCAAAAACCACTGGTTAATACCGAAATTACGCCTATTAAAACCCCCCCTATACAGTTGGAACCAATTAAATTGCCTCGCTTTTCAGGTAGCATTATTGATTGGTTATAAGCAATATTGATTACAATATATTTCTTGAATTAATACACGTCAGAACCGACCTGATGGCAAAAGTTACACTACTTGCACTCTTCATTAAGTGACGAGGCATTAAATGTGATAAAATCGCTTCCAATTACCCATCAAAATTATGCAGTAGCTATTGATTTACTAAGAAGCAGGAATGGCAGTAAGTTAATTGTCTCAGCCCATCATATAGGGAATGTCTTGGGTGTGAAATCGGTTCAACAAGAGTCCAGGATTAGTATTTCCATATTTATTGATGAGATAACCGCGAATATCAATGCTTTAAACTCATTAAATCTACCTGTAAATACATTTGAAATTATTCTCATTCATTACTTAGCACAAAAACTCAATAATTACATGTTTCGTCTTTGGAAAGAAAGCTTGTCGGAAGAACGATTTCCTAACTTTTGTTAACATACTTAAATAAATATGTCACTGTTCTGGGCGCAAATTGTTAACTTACTTAAATAAATAGTCACTGTTCTGGGCGCAAATTGTTAACAATCTTTCTTTTGAATAAATTAATAAATAGGTTTTGTTTATTTATGTTGTATTCTGGCTCTGTAGACGCCATGTTGTTGTCTGCCAACCTGAATTTTCACTCGCCAGGGTTCGAATTAGCGAACGGGAAAATCAGAACTGGTTATTTGAAATTAAAACATATTTGTTACTCTTATACTCATCTTTTTGTTTATTACCTCAAAACAATTCAATTGCATTTAAATAAACAACAGAAAATTTTAAATGCTGTTACAACCCGATCCTAAATGAAATATCCCTTCTCACTTTAAATTTTGATATCATCCTAAACAAAATTATCATGATTACTTATTCGTATATACTGGTATTCCCTTGATTACAATAGACATATTTAAAATAACATAGAAATGGTTATACCCCATTTTATCACAAACCAGCGCCTCTTAATTTTATTACATGATTATTACACACGCCCTTTTACTCTCTCACGATACATATTTAAAATTCCCTTGTGAGCTCATTTAAAATTTTTTAAAAAAGGTTTCAATTTTGAATGGTTATAAAATTTTACTTTATATTTTCTTTTCCTAATTTATGAATATAATAGAATAAGATAATTGATTCTCTTATCTGCCATTTCGTCCCTAAAATTCAGTCCAGCCTCCGTCCGTTTTCTATTTCTTTCACCACGCTGCACATTTCGTTCTTTGCCGTAATTTTCGCTGGGTCACTCGAAACTGTCACTTCATTTCACTTCATAACTGTAAAACTTATTAATTTGAATTAAAATCACATTTTTATTATACGGGCCCGCATTTTTGTTCCGGAACTGTTCTTTACAACCGGCCGGTTTAAGAGTGTAATTTCAACTGAAGCGGATTTTACTGTGTTGAGTTCTTTGTTTCTGCTACTGGGCGAGAAAGAATGTTTTGTGCGTGCTTTTCAAGCTGTTCACTGTGGCACACCCATGCGCAAATACGCTCCCCTCGCTGCTAACGTTCACATTCCCAAACTCGTTAATGGCTTTTGTGCAACAACAACACCTATGTACGGCTTGGCTTGTTACCGCACTGACTGTAAGGTGTTAAAAAACTGCCCAGCGTTTATGATTCAAATGTTGTTCAGCTGGAGTGGCAATTACATTTTACAATTATTTAAGAAAAAATAAACCCCAATAGTTTGTATCGTTACAAAACCCCCTCAATGAGAGGTTTTAGGCTGAAGCATAAAAACTCTCATTGACACTCTCATACTTTCTAAAGGGATCAGCTAGGATATGTCGCCACAACCCCTTTACTGTTTATAAAAAAAAATTATAATAACTCACCCTTGGTCCGATGATGGTGACAGTACCTGCATGACCTTACTGGACTTCTCCTTCGAGATCCCAACACCATAAGGCCAATCAGACGCTTTACGCTCCTGATCTGACGTGCAGGCCAGCTCAGGACCGCCGTCACAACATCACCAAACGCTGAAACATCAAATAAAAGTGTCAAATAGTGGCCTTGGATAATACCATATCCCTACCTGATCTGTTTCCCTTTAGTTGTGCGCTGGTTTGTGTTAAGAAGCACTGGTTTTTCTTTATTCTTAACACATGTATATGCGAATCCTTAAACTAACATGATACATTTATAAACTTCCTCAAAATCATTCTGTATACCCTTCTCTTGTTAACTCTTTTCCCAAAAATCAAAATTATTGCCCTGATTCCTATCAGAATTAAAATAGACATTTCCCATTACAATATTACAAATACCTTCCACAATATTTAAACACACTATCAAAATTTACTCAAATACAATTCATCTATATCTCTCCGTTTCTACAATTCTTAAACATTTTCTCTTTCATAGAAGAAGAAAAAATTATTATTATTATTATTATTAACAGTAAGTGATCCGGCGCTGTTAATAATACTTATCCCCTTTTACTTCTCCACACACACTATTTCCCCCCCTGAACTGTTGCGTTCAGTTGCCTCCACAAGGACTGAGGCGGAAGGAGTAAGCACTTTTTTCTTTTCTCTCACTCCCATCCTTGCTTCAGCGTTACAAAAACTTCAGGGTAAGTACCCCTACTTATTAGCTTAATATATGCCCCTAAGGTCTACCACCCCTATCTGGGTGAAAATAGCCTGTGTTCAAAATAATCTTAGATTCCCTTATTAAACCCCATTAAATTTCTTGGTTTGACCAATTTCAAAGGCAACCAACTGTGGTCAGTTTTAACAATTGCTGCCCACAGCTAGTTGTCATCCAAAACCACGATCTGGGTTGGTAAGGCCGAGATCGCCCGAAATGTAGGGAATCGCTTATAAAACATGTGATACATACATACAATTCATGTTTAAATTCCCACACTAATACATAATAAACATAATACATAATAATACAATCATAATTAACATTGTGATTATTACATTCAACAAACAACTCACATTTAACTTTGATCAAAATTTACACACCCTACATCTTTAAATTTGCGTATAAAAATTATAAACATTACATTTTAATTTCAATTAAACTTTTATTAATTAGCCATCAATTATTTATCATTTATTATCACTTCATTCTTCACAATTTCAAATTTAATATTACCCTTTCCAATTACATTACCTTCCTACCATGAATTTTCCTTTTCTAACCCTTTTATCCTTATCTAGTTTGGGTGACTCTCTATTATTCACTATTTTCTCTATCTTATTTTGGCATTTGTCACTCTAACCTTACTACCCCCTTTTTCTACTAACAACCGTTTCTAACCATTAACATAATATGACACCAATATCTCTATAATAACCCCCTTCACAAATCCCATTTAAAACCTCTGGCACCGCTCATTTTGTTTTTTATAAGGATGTATGTTACTTAACTGGCCATATCCATTCATAACCATTTGCCCTCCACCAAATATCGGCAAACACTCTAACCCAAAATTGCTCCACCTGCCACAATGCTGCACGCTGGTCCATTGCCACGTCGCTCGTTGATCACTCCTTAACAATGGACCCTTATTACAAAATATCAACAACAACTATAAAATTACCATTCACATTACTCACCTCTACATATAATCGCTAACTACCGTGTCCCTAAAATATCTAATACTCTCTTTGTTTTTCACTCGTATTTCAAAATTCTTATCCTCTCTAACTCCCATTAAAATTAACTCTGCTTAACTCACCCGCCTTATTGCATTATCACCCAAACCCCTTTTACAACATTTCACCTTGATATAACACTAGAAAATTCATTACTTCTCCCCTTATAATAATATACCTCAATTTGAACACATTATCTGTTTAATCATCTACCAATCATTATAGAATCTTAATTTCATAAAATCATTTAACTTCATTCTCAAACTTTCTTTTATACGACCTTAATTAAGTAATTATTTTTCAATTATTTAATTCAATTATTTAACAGTTCACAATTATTTTCATCGCTTAATTAGTCTGTCAAATTTTATAATTATTATTAATTTATACTGGTTAATTGCAAATTCAATTTAATTGATAATTAATGTTATCAATTTCTCCTACTGTACATACACATTGTTTACATAACACATAGTACACTATAATGTAATACATACATACATTTAACATAATGACATCAACACATAAAAGAATATACAGTCCAACTTATTATTTGTTATCATTAACCACAAATAAGTTCATAAACAATCCATTTTAAAACCACTGTCCACGTAATTAAATGTTCATAACACAATAAACACTCTATCCTCCATCATTGAACAACAATCGAATCTTAGGTCTATACAGCTTATCTTTTATTAAATATATTATATTATTATTATCAACATAATATTTATTTAAAGTTTTATATTCTTCCACAATCTCGTTTGAATTAATTGGTTTATTCCATATCAATTTATCATATACCATGTCATCATAGGGTATGGTTCTGTCACCGTTAGTATTATCTGTCCTGATTAGGTAAGTTATAAAGTCATTACTGTCGTCATCATTATTATCTACTAATACACCCGTTATTTCACCAGGTAAGTACTCGTTATTATTATTACTTCTCTCTCTACCTAACCTCTCCACAAACTCTCCATAGTTTCTATTTACTTTAAAAACCTCTATCTCTCTCTTTCTCTCAATATATCTCTCACTATCAAAACATCTCTCTATTTTAAAATATGCAGGGGACACTAACTCATCATTACGGCACCACCTATGAAGTGCACAAAAAACCCAGGGAAATTTATTTGCAGACATATCGTCTTCCAAATACTTATGTGAAGCCATTTCTTCACCCCCCACTACAACATTACGGGAAATATCTATCACCTGCATCCACTCTACCTGTAAATTCTTTCTACTCTCTCTCTCTGATTCATCACACACAAACATCTTATTATCAACTTCTACTCTCTCTACAATTACGTTATCATTATCAACATCTACACACTCATTTTCTAACACCATATTTTTATTTCTATTATCGTTGTTATCACTTGTAAACCCATTATTTAAATCATCATTTCCACTACTACTTACCCTGTCATCTTTGTTCGATTTTAATTTGTCTATTACTTTCTTATTTTATAATTCTATTTCGCCTAACCGCGTCTTTATTTCACTTAATCTTTGATCATAATGACAGCTTTGGTTCTTAATTTCTTTTTTAATATCGTTAAATTGCTTATCAAATTGATTTAGTTTATTATTTAATTGACCATTCTGTATTTTCATTAACTGAAAGAGATCTTCCAGTGAAACTTTACTGTTTATAATAGGCGTTGAGTTCGCCTGTGGTTCGTTTAACACCAATGATTCTGTTGCTGTGTTTTCTATATTACTACTTTCATCGTTATCTGCCATTTTTTTTTTAAAATCTCTTACATATATTTCTTTTCAAAATATCACTATATATAATATATACTTATTATCAGAAAGATATTCTATTTACCCATACTACACATAATCATAACATAACCTTATCCTTGTACGTCTGTTTTCACGTACCTCAAAAAAAATTGTTTTTATGTTATTTCAAATAACCATTCTGTTCCTCCCAGTAAGCTGTATTTATATCAATAATTTATATAAAGTCACTGTTCGGAATCGCCAATTGTTAACATACTTAAATAAATATGTCACTGTTCTGGGCGCAAATTGTTAACTTACTTAAATAAATAGTCACTGTTCTGGGCGCAAATTGTTAACAATCTTTCTTTTGAATAAATTAATAAATAGGTTTTGTTTATTTATGTTGTATTCTGGCTCTGTAGACGCCATGTTGTTGTCTGCCAACCTGAATTTTCACTCGCCAGGGTTCGAATTAGCGAACGGGAAAATCAGAACTGGTTATTTGAAATTAAAACATATTTGTTACTCTTATACTCATCTTTTTGTTTATTACCTCAAAACAATTCAATTGCATTTAAATAAACAACAGAAAATTTTAAATGCTGTTACAACCCGATCCTAAATGAAATATCCCTTCTCACTTTAAATTTTGATATCATCCTAAACAAAATTATCATGATTACTTATTCGTATATACTGGTATTCCCTTGATTACAATAGACATATTTAAAATAACATAGAAATGGTTATACCCCATTTTATCACAAACCAGCGCCTCTTAATTTTATTACATGATTATTACACACGCCCTTTTACTCTCTCACGATACATATTTAAAATTCCCTTGTGAGCTCATTTAAAATTTTTTAAAAAAGGTTTCAATTTTGAATGGTTATAAAATTTTACTTTATATTTTCTTTTCCTAATTTATGAATATAATAGAATAAGATAATTGATTCTCTTATCTGCCATTTCGTCCCTAAAATTCAGTCCAGCCTCCGTCCGTTTTCTATTTCTTTCACCACGCTGCACATTTCGTTCTTTGCCGTAATTTTCGCTGGGTCACTCGAAACTGTCACTTCATTTCACTTCATAACTGTAAAACTTATTAATTTGAATTAAAATCACATTTTTATTATACGGGCCCGCATTTTTGTTCCGGAACTGTTCTTTACAACCGGCCGGTTTAAGAGTGTAATTTCAACTGAAGCGGATTTTACTGTGTTGAGTTCTTTGTTTCTGCTACTGGGCGAGAAAGAATGTTTTGTGCGTGCTTTTCAAGCTGTTCACTGTGGCACACCCATGCGCAAATACGCTCCCCTCGCTGCTAACGTTCACATTCCCAAACTCGTTAATGGCTTTTGTGCAACAACAACACCTATGTACGGCTTGGCTTGTTACCGCACTGACTGTAAGGTGTTAAAAAACTGCCCAGCGTTTATGATTCAAATGTTGTTCAGCTGGAGTGGCAATTACATTTTACAATTATTTAAGAAAAAATAAACCCCAATAGTTTGTATCGTTACAAAACCCCCTCAATGAGAGGTTTTAGGCTGAAGCATAAAAACTCTCATTGACACTCTCATACTTTCTAAAGGGATCAGCTAGGATATGTCGCCACAACCCCTTTACTGTTTATAAAAAAAAATTATAATAACTCACCCTTGGTCCGATGATGGTGACAGTACCTGCATGACCTTACTGGACTTCTCCTTCGAGATCCCAACACCATAAGGCCAATCAGACGCTTTACGCTCCTGATCTGACGTGCAGGCCAGCTCAGGACCGCCGTCACAACATCACCAAACGCTGAAACATCAAATAAAAGTGTCAAATAGTGGCCTTGGATAATACCATATCCCTACCTGATCTGTTTCCCTTTAGTTGTGCGCTGGTTTGTGTTAAGAAGCACTGGTTTTTCTTTATTCTTAACACATGTATATGCGAATCCTTAAACTAACATGATACATTTATAAACTTCCTCAAAATCATTCTGTATACCCTTCTCTTGTTAACTCTTTTCCCAAAAATCAAAATTATTGCCCTGATTCCTATCAGAATTAAAATAGACATTTCCCATTACAATATTACAAATACCTTCCACAATATTTAAACACACTATCAAAATTTACTCAAATACAATTCATCTATATCTCTCCGTTTCTACAATTCTTAAACATTTTCTCTTTCATAGAAGAAGAAAAAATTATTATTATTATTATTATTAACAGTAAGTGATCCGGCGCTGTTAATAATACTTATCCCCTTTTACTTCTCCACACACACTATTTCCCCCCCTGAACTGTTGCGTTCAGTTGCCTCCACAAGGACTGAGGCGGAAGGAGTAAGCACTTTTTTCTTTTCTCTCACTCCCATCCTTGCTTCAGCGTTACAAAAACTTCAGGGTAAGTACCCCTACTTATTAGCTTAATATATGCCCCTAAGGTCTACCACCCCTATCTGGGTGAAAATAGCCTGTGTTCAAAATAATCTTAGATTCCCTTATTAAACCCCATTAAATTTCTTGGTTTGACCAATTTCAAAGGCAACCAACTGTGGTCAGTTTTAACAATTGCTGCCCACAGCTAGTTGTCATCCAAAACCACGATCTGGGTTGGTAAGGCCGAGATCGCCCGAAATGTAGGGAATCGCTTATAAAACATGTGATACATACATACAATTCATGTTTAAATTCCCACACTAATACATAATAAACATAATACATAATAATACAATCATAATTAACATTGTGATTATTACATTCAACAAACAACTCACATTTAACTTTGATCAAAATTTACACACCCTACATCTTTAAATTTGCGTATAAAAATTATAAACATTACATTTTAATTTCAATTAAACTTTTATTAATTAGCCATCAATTATTTATCATTTATTATCACTTCATTCTTCACAATTTCAAATTTAATATTACCCTTTCCAATTACATTACCTTCCTACCATGAATTTTCCTTTTCTAACCCTTTTATCCTTATCTAGTTTGGGTGACTCTCTATTATTCACTATTTTCTCTATCTTATTTTGGCATTTGTCACTCTAACCTTACTACCCCCTTTTTCTACTAACAACCGTTTCTAACCATTAACATAATATGACACCAATATCTCTATAATAACCCCCTTCACAAATCCCATTTAAAACCTCTGGCACCGCTCATTTTGTTTTTTATAAGGATGTATGTTACTTAACTGGCCATATCCATTCATAACCATTTGCCCTCCACCAAATATCGGCAAACACTCTAACCCAAAATTGCTCCACCTGCCACAATGCTGCACGCTGGTCCATTGCCACGTCGCTCGTTGATCACTCCTTAACAATGGACCCTTATTACAAAATATCAACAACAACTATAAAATTACCATTCACATTACTCACCTCTACATATAATCGCTAACTACCGTGTCCCTAAAATATCTAATACTCTCTTTGTTTTTCACTCGTATTTCAAAATTCTTATCCTCTCTAACTCCCATTAAAATTAACTCTGCTTAACTCACCCGCCTTATTGCATTATCACCCAAACCCCTTTTACAACATTTCACCTTGATATAACACTAGAAAATTCATCACTTCTCCCCTTATAATAATATACCTCAATTTGAACACATTATCTGTTTAATCATCTACCAATCATTATAGAATCTTAATTTCATAAAATCATTTAACTTCATTCTCAAACTTTCTTTTATACGACCTTAATTAAGTAATTATTTTTCAATTATTTAATTCAATTATTTAACAGTTCACAATTATTTTCATCGCTTAATTAGTCTGTCAAATTTTATAATTATTATTAATTTATACTGGTTAATTGCAAATTCAATTTAATTGATAATTAATGTTATCAATTTCTCCTACTGTACATACACATTGTTTACATAACACATAGTACACTATAATGTAATACATACATACATTTAACATAATGACATCAACACATAAAAGAATATACAGTCCAACTTATTATTTGTTATCATTAACCACAAATAAGTTCATAAACAATCCATTTTAAAACCACTGTCCACGTAATTAAATGTTCATAACACAATAAACACTCTATCCTCCATCATTGAACAACAATCGAATCTTAGGTCTATACAGCTTATCTTTTATTAAATATATTATATTATTATTATCAACATAATATTTATTTAAAGTTTTATATTCTTCCACAATCTCGTTTGAATTAATTGGTTTATTCCATATCAATTTATCATATACCATGTCATCATAGGGTATGGTTCTGTCACCGTTAGTATTATCTGTCCTGATTAGGTAAGTTATAAAGTCATTACTGTCGTCATCATTATTATCTACTAATACACCCGTTATTTCACCAGGTAAGTACTCGTTATTATTATTACTTCTCTCTCTACCTAACCTCTCCACAAACTCTCCATAGTTTCTATTTACTTTAAAAACCTCTATCTCTCTCTTTCTCTCAATATATCTCTCACTATCAAAACATCTCTCTATTTTAAAATATGCAGGGGACACTAACTCATCATTACGGCACCACCTATGAAGTGCACAAAAAACCCAGGGAAATTTATTTGCAGACATATCGTCTTCCAAATACTTATGTGAAGCCATTTCTTCACCCCCCACTACAACATTACGGGAAATATCTATCACCTGCATCCACTCTACCTGTAAATTCTTTCTACTCTCTCTCTCTGATTCATCACACACAAACATCTTATTATCAACTTCTACTCTATCTACAATTACGTTATCATTATCAACATCTACACACTCATTTTCTAACACCATATTTTTATTTCTATTATCGTTGTTATCACTTGTAAACCCATTATTTAAATCATCATTTCCACTACTACTTACCCTGTCATCTTTGTTCGATTTTAATTTGTCTATTACTTTCTTATTTTATAATTCTATTTCGCCTAACCGCGTCTTTATTTCACTTAATCTTTGATCATAATGACAGCTTTGGTTCTTAATTTCTTTTTTAATATCGTTAAATTGCTTATCAAATTGATTTAGTTTATTATTTAATTGACCATTCTGTATTTTCATTAACTGAAAGAGATCTTCCAGTGAAACTTTACTGTTTATAATAGGCGTTGAGTTCGCCTGTGGTTCGTTTAACACCAATGATTCTGTTGCTGTGTTTTCTATATTACTACTTTCATCGTTATCTGCCATTTTTTTTTTAAAATCTCTTACATATATTTCTTTTCAAAATATCACTATATATAATATATACTTATTATCAGAAAGATATTCTATTTACCCATACTACACATAATCATAACATAACCTTATCCTTGTACGTCTGTTTTCACGTACCTCAAAAAAAATTGTTTTTATGTTATTTCAAATAACCATTCTGTTCCTCCCAGTAAGCTGTATTTATATCAATAATTTATATAAAGTCACTGTTCGGAATCGCCAATTGTTAACATACTTAAATAAATATGTCACTGTTCTGGGCGCAAATTGTTAACTTACTTAAATAAATAGTCACTGTTCTGGGCGCAAATTGTTAACAATCTTTCTTTTGAATAAATTAATAAATAGGTTTTGTTTATTTATGTTGTATTCTGGCTCTGTAGACGCCATGTTGTTGTCTGCCAACCTGAATTTTCACTCGCCAGGGTTCGAATTAGCGAACGGGAAAATCAGAACTGGTTATTTGAAATTAAAACATATTTGTTACTCTTATACTCATCTTTTTGTTTATTACCTCAAAACAATTCAATTGCATTTAAATAAACAACAGAAAATTTTAAATGCTGTTACAACCCGATCCTAAATGAAATATCCCTTCTCACTTTAAATTTTGATATCATCCTAAACAAAATTATCATGATTACTTATTCGTATATACTGGTATTCCCTTGATTACAATAGACATATTTAAAATAACATAGAAATGGTTATACCCCATTTTATCACAAACCAGCGCCTCTTAATTTTATTACATGATTATTACACACGCCCTTTTACTCTCTCACGATACATATTTAAAATTCCCTTGTGAGCTCATTTAAAATTTTTTAAAAAAGGTTTCAATTTTGAATGGTTATAAAATTTTACTTTATATTTTCTTTTCCTAATTTATGAATATAATAGAATAAGATAATTGATTCTCTTATCTGCCATTTCGTCCCTAAAATTCAGTCCAGCCTCCGTCCGTTTTCTTTCTTTCACCACGCTGCACATTTCGTTCTTTGCCGTAATTTTCGCTGGGTCACTCGAAACTGTCACTTCATTTCACTTCATAACTGTAAAACTTATTAATTTGAATTAAAATCACATTTTTATTATACGGGCCCGCATTTTTGTTCCGGAACTGTTCTTTACAACCGGCCGGTTTAAGAGTGTAATTTCAACTGAAGCGGATTTTACTGTGTTGAGTTCTTTGTTTCTGCTACTGGGCGAGAAAGAATGTTTTGTGCGTGCTTTTCAAGCTGTTCACTGTGGCACACCCATGCGCAAATACGCTCCCCTCGCTGCTAACGTTCACATTCCCAAACTCGTTAATGGCTTTTGTGCAACAACAACACCTATGTACGGCTTGGCTTGTTACCGCACTGACTGTAAGGTGTTAAAAAACTGCCCAGCGTTTATGATTCAAATGTTGTTCAGCTGGAGTGGCAATTACATTTTACAATTATTTAAGAAAAAATAAACCCCAATAGTTTGTATCGTTACAAAACCCCCTCAATGAGAGGTTTTAGGCTGAAGCATAAAAACTCTCATTGACACTCTCATACTTTCTAAAGGGATCAGCTAGGATATGTCGCCACAACCCCTTTACTGTTTATAAAAAAAAATTATAATAACTCACCCTTGGTCCGATGATGGTGACAGTACCTGCATGACCTTACTGGACTTCTCCTTCGAGATCCCAACACCATAAGGCCAATCAGACGCTTTACGCTCCTGATCTGACATGCAGGCCAGCTCAGGACCGCCGTCACAACATCACCAAACGCTGAAACATCAAATAAAAGTGTCAAATAGTGGCCTTGGATAATACCATATCCCTACCTGATCTGTTTCCCTTTAGTTGTGCGCTGGTTTGTGTTAAGAAGCACTGGTTTTTCTTTATTCTTAACACATGTATATGCGAATCCTTAAACTAACATGATACATTTATAAACTTCCTCAAAATCATTCTGTATACCCTTCTCTTGTTAACTCTTTTCCCAAAAATCAAAATTATTGCCCTGATTCCTATCAGAATTAAAATAGACATTTCCCATTACAATATTACAAATACCTTCCACAATATTTAAACACACTATCAAAATTTACTCAAATACAATTCATCTATATCTCTCCGTTTCTACAATTCTTAAACATTTTCTCTTTCATAGAAGAAGAAAAAATTATTATTATTATTATTATTAACAGTAAGTGATCCGGCGCTGTTAATAATACTTATCCCCTTTTACTTCTCCACACACACTATTTCCCCCCCTGAACTGTTGCGTTCAGTTGCCTCCACAAGGACTGAGGCGGAAGGAGTAAGCACTTTTTTCTTTTCTCTCACTCCCATCCTTGCTTCAGCGTTACAAAAACTTCAGGGTAAGTACCCCTACTTATTAGCTTAATATATGCCCCTAAGGTCTACCACCCCTATCTGGGTGAAAATAGCCTGTGTTCAAAATAATCTTAGATTCCCTTATTAAACCCCATTAAATTTCTTGGTTTGACCAATTTCAAAGGCAACCAACTGTGGTCAGTTTTAACAATTGCTGCCCACAGCTAGTTGTCATCCAAAACCACGATCTGGGTTGGTAAGGCCGAGATCGCCCGAAATGTAGGGAATCGCTTATAAAACATGTGATACATACATACAATTCATGTTTAAATTCCCACACTAATACATAATAAACATAATACATAATAATACAATCATAATTAACATTGTGATTATTACATTCAACAAACAACTCACATTTAACTTTGATCAAAATTTACACACCCTACATCTTTAAATTTGCGTATAAAAATTATAAACATTACATTTTAATTTCAATTAAACTTTTATTAATTAGCCATCAATTATTTATCATTTATTATCACTTCATTCTTCACAATTTCAAATTTAATATTACCCTTTCCAATTACATTACCTTCCTACCATGAATTTTCCTTTTCTAACCCTTTTATCCTTATCTAGTTTGGGTGACTCTCTATTATTCACTATTTTCTCTATCTTATTTTGGCATTTGTCACTCTAACCTTACTACCCCCTTTTTCTACTAACAACCGTTTCTAACCATTAACATAATATGACACCAATATCTCTATAATAACCCCCTTCACAAATCCCATTTAAAACCTCTGGCACCGCTCATTTTGTTTTTTATAAGGATGTATGTTACTTAACTGGCCATATCCATTCATAACCATTTGCCCTCCACCAAATATCGGCAAACACTCTAACCCAAAATTGCTCCACCTGCCACAATGCTGCACGCTGGTCCATTGCCACGTCGCTCGTTGATCACTCCTTAACAATGGACCCTTATTACAAAATATCAACAACAACTATAAAATTACCATTCACATTACTCACCTCTACATATAATCGCTAACTACCGTGTCCCTAAAATATCTAATACTCTCTTTGTTTTTCACTCGTATTTCAAAATTCTTATCCTCTCTAACTCCCATTAAAATTAACTC
Organism: Magicicada septendecula; assembly: GCA_034769895.1. Lineage (NCBI taxonomy): Eukaryota > Metazoa > Arthropoda > Insecta > Hemiptera > Cicadidae > Magicicada > Magicicada septendecula. The sequence goes on from CM068376.1 coordinate 287,755,235, forward strand.
TGCTTAACTCACCCGCCTTATTGCATTATCACCCAAACCCCTTTTACAACATTTCACCTTGATATAACACTAGAAAATTCATCACTTCTCCCCTTATAATAATATACCTCAATTTGAACACATTATCTGTTTAATCATCTACCAATCATTATAGAATCTTAATTTCATAAAATCATTTAACTTCATTCTCAAACTTTCTTTTATACGACCTTAATTAAGTAATTATTTTTCAATTATTTAATTCAATTATTTAACAGTTCACAATTATTTTCATCGCTTAATTAGTCTGTCAAATTTTATAATTATTATTAATTTATACTGGTTAATTGCAAATTCAATTTAATTGATAATTAATGTTATCAATTTCTCCTACTGTACATACACATTGTTTACATAACACATAGTACACTATAATGTAATACATACATACATTTAACATAATGACATCAACACATAAAAGAATATACAGTCCAACTTATTATTTGTTATCATTAACCACAAATAAGTTCATAAACAATCCATTTTAAAACCACTGTCCACGTAATTAAATGTTCATAACACAATAAACACTCTATCCTCCATCATTGAACAACAATCGAATCTTAGGTCTATACAGCTTATCTTTTATTAAATATATTATATTATTGTTATCAACATAATATTTATTTAAAGTTTTATATTCTTCCACAATCTCGTTTGAATTAATTGGTTTATTCCATATCAATTTATCATATACCATGTCATCATAGGGTATGGTTCTGTCACCGTTAGTATTATCTGTCCTGATTAGGTAAGTTATAAAGTCATTACTGTCGTCATCATTATTATCTACTAATACACCCGTTATTTCACCAGGTAAGTACTCGTTATTATTATTACTTCTCTCTCTACCTAACCTCTCCACAAACTCTCCATAGTTTCTATTTACTTTAAAAACCTCTATCTCTCTCTTTCTCTCAATATATCTCTCACTATCAAAACATCTCTCTATTTTAAAATATGCAGGGGACACTAACTCATCATTACGGCACCACCTATGAAGTGCACAAAAAACCCAGGGAAATTTATTTGCAGACATATCGTCTTCCAAATACTTATGTGAAGCCATTTCTTCACCCCCCACTACAACATTACGGGAAATATCTATCACCTGCATCCACTCTACCTGTAAATTCTTTCTACTCTCTCTCTCTCTGATTCATCACACACAAACATCTTATTATCAACTTCTACTCTCTCTACAATTACGTTATCATTATCAACATCTACACACTCATTTTCTAACACCATATTTTTATTTCTATTATCGTTGTTATCACTTGTAAACCCATTATTTAAATCATCATTTCCACTACTACTTACCCTGTCATCTTTGTTCGATTTTAATTTGTCTATTACTTTCTTATTTTATAATTCTATTTCGCCTAACCGCGTCTTTATTTCACTTAATCTTTGATCATAATGACAGCTTTGGTTCTTAATTTCTTTTTTAATATCGTTAAATTGCTTATCAAATTGATTTAGTTTATTATTTAATTGACCATTCTGTATTTTCATTAACTGAAAGAGATCTTCCAGTGAAACTTTACTGTTTATAATAGGCGTTGAGTTCGCCTGTGGTTCGTTTAACACCAATGATTCTGTTGCTGTGTTTTCTATATTACTACTTTCATCGTTATCTGCCATTTTTTTTTTTAAATCTCTTACATATATTTCTTTTCAAAATATCACTATATATAATATATACTTATTATCAGAAAGATATTCTATTTACCCATACTACACATAATCATAACATAACCTTATCCTTGTACGTCTGTTTTCACGTACCTCAAAAAAAATTGTTTTTATGTTATTTCAAATAACCATTCTGTTCCTCCCAGTAAGCTGTATTTATATCAATAATTTATATAAAGTCACTGTTCGGAATCGCCAATTGTTAACATACTTAAATAAATATGTCACTGTTCTGGGCGCAAATTGTTAACTTACTTAAATAAATAGTCACTGTTCTGGGCGCAAATTGTTAACAATCTTTCTTTTGAATAAATTAATAAATAGGTTTTGTTTATTTATGTTGTATTCTGGCTCTGTAGACGCCATGTTGTTGTCTGCCAACCTGAATTTTCACTCGCCAGGGTTCGAATTAGCGAACGGGAAAATCAGAACTGGTTATTTGAAATTAAAACATATTTGTTACTCTTATACTCATCTTTTTGTTTATTACCTCAAAACAATTCAATTGCATTTAAATAAACAACAGAAAATTTTAAATGCTGTTACAACCCGATCCTAAATGAAATATCCCTTCTCACTTTAAATTTTGATATCATCCTAAACAAAATTATCATGATTACTTATTCGTATATACTGGTATTCCCTTGATTACAATAGACATATTTAAAATAACATAGAAATGGTTATACCCCATTTTATCACAAACCAGCGCCTCTTAATTTTATTACATGATTATTACACACGCCCTTTTACTCTCTCACGATACATATTTAAAATTCCCTTGTGAGCTCATTTAAAATTTTTTAAAAAAGGTTTCAATTTTGAATGGTTATAAAATTTTACTTTATATTTTCTTTTCCTAATTTATGAATATAATAGAATAAGATAATTGATTCTCTTATCTGCCATTTCGTCCCTAAAATTCAGTCCAGCCTCCGTCCGTTTTCTTTCTTTCACCACGCTGCACATTTCGTTCTTTGCCGTAATTTTCGCTGGGTCACTCGAAACTGTCACTTCATTTCACTTCATAACTGTAAAACTTATTAATTTGAATTAAAATCACATTTTTATTATACGGGCCCGCATTTTTGTTCCGGAACTGTTCTTTACAACCGGCCGGTTTAAGAGTGTAATTTCAACTGAAGCGGATTTTACTGTGTTGAGTTCTTTGTTTCTGCTACTGGGCGAGAAAGAATGTTTTGTGCGTGCTTTTCAAGCTGTTCACTGTGGCACACCCATGCGCAAATACGCTCCCCTCGCTGCTAACGTTCACATTCCCAAACTCGTTAATGGCTTTTGTGCAACAACAACACCTATGTACGGCTTGGCTTGTTACCGCACTGACTGTAAGGTGTTAAAAAACTGCCCAGCGTTTATGATTCAAATGTTGTTCAGCTGGAGTGGCAATTACATTTTACAATTATTTAAGAAAAAATAAACCCCAATAGTTTGTATCGTTACAAAACCCCCTCAATGAGAGGTTTTAGGCTGAAGCATAAAAACTCTCATTGACACTCTCATACTTTCTAAAGGGATCAGCTAGGATATGTCACCACAACCCCTTTACTGTTTATAAAAAAAAATTATAATAACTCACCCTTGGTCCGATGATGGTGACAGTACCTGCATGACCTTACTGGACTTCTCCTTCGAGATCCCAACACCATAAGGCCAATCAGACGCTTTACGCTCCTGATCTGACGTGCAGGCCAGCTCAGGACCGCCGTCACAACATCACCAAACGCTGAAACATCAAATAAAAGTGTCAAATAGTGGCCTTGGATAATACCATATCCCTACCTGATCTGTTTCCCTTTAGTTGTGCGCTGGTTTGTGTTAAGAAGCACTGGTTTTTCTTTATTCTTAACACATGTATATGCGAATCCTTAAACTAACATGATACATTTATAAACTTCCTCAAAATCATTCTGTATACCCTTCTCTTGTTAACTCTTTTCCCAAAAATCAAAATTATTGCCCTGATTCCTATCAGAATTAAAATAGACATTTCCCATTACAATATTACAAATACCTTCCACAATATTTAAACACACTATCAAAATTTACTCAAATACAATTCATCTATATCTCTCCGTTTCTACAATTCTTAAACATTTTCTCTTTCATAGAAGAAGAAAAAATTATTATTATTATTATTATTAACAGTAAGTGATCCGGCGCTGTTAATAATACTTATCCCCTTTTACTTCTCCACACACACTATTTCCCCCCCTGAACTGTTGCGTTCAGTTGCCTCCACAAGGACTGAGGCGGAAGGAGTAAGCACTTTTTTCTTTTCTCTCACTCCCATCCTTGCTTCAGCGTTACAAAAACTTCAGGGTAAGTACCCCTACTTATTAGCTTAATATATGCCCCTAAGGTCTACCACCCCTATCTGGGTGAAAATAGCCTGTGTTCAAAATAATCTTAGATTCCCTTATTAAACCCCATTAAATTTCTTGGTTTGACCAATTTCAAAGGCAACCAACTGTGGTCAGTTTTAACAATTGCTGCCCACAGCTAGTTGTCATCCAAAACCACGATCTGGGTTGGTAAGGCCGAGATCGCCCGAAATGTAGGGAATCGCTTATAAAACATGTGATACATACATACAATTCATGTTTAAATTCCCACACTAATACATAATAAACATAATACATAATAATACAATCATAATTAACATTGTGATTATTACATTCAACAAACAACTCACATTTAACTTTGATCAAAATTTACACACCCTACATCTTTAAATTTGCGTATAAAAATTATAAACATTACATTTTAATTTCAATTAAACTTTTATTAATTAGCCATCAATTATTTATCATTTATTATCACTTCATTCTTCACAATTTCAAATTTAATATTACCCTTTCCAATTACATTACCTTCCTACCATGAATTTTCCTTTTCTAACCCTTTTATCCTTATCTAGTTTGGGTGACTCTCTATTATTCACTATTTTCTCTATCTTATTTTGGCATTTGTCACTCTAACCTTACTACCCCCTTTTTCTACTAACAACCGTTTCTAACCATTAACATAATATGACACCAATATCTCTATAATAACCCCCTTCACAAATCCCATTTAAAACCTCTGGCACCGCTCATTTTGTTTTTTATAAGGATGTATGTTACTTAACTGGCCATATCCATTCATAACCATTTGCCCTCCACCAAATATCGGCAAACACTCTAACCCAAAATTGCTCCACCTGCCACAATGCTGCACGCTGGTCCATTGCCACGTCGCTCGTTGATCACTCCTTAACAATGGACCCTTATTACAAAATATCAACAACAACTATAAAATTACCATTCACATTACTCACCTCTACATATAATCGCTAACTACCGTGTCCCTAAAATATCTAATACTCTCTTTGTTTTTCACTCGTATTTCAAAATTCTTATCCTCTCTAACTCCCATTAAAATTAACTCTGCTTAACTCACCCGCCTTATTGCATTATCACCCAAACCCCTTTTACAACATTTCACCTTGATATAACACTAGAAAATTCATCACTTCTCCCCTTATAATAATATACCTCAATTTGAACACATTATCTGTTTAATCATCTACCAATCATTATAGAATCTTAATTTCATAAAATCATTTAACTTCATTCTCAAACTTTCTTTTATACGACCTTAATTAAGTAATTATTTTTCAATTATTTAATTCAATTATTTAACAGTTCACAATTATTTTCATCGCTTAATTAGTCTGTCAAATTTTATAATTATTATTAATTTATACTGGTTAATTGCAAATTCAATTTAATTGATAATTAATGTTATCAATTTCTCCTACTGTACATACACATTGTTTACATAACACATAGTACACTATAATGTAATACATACATACATTTAACATAATGACATCAACACATAAAAGAATATACAGTCCAACTTATTATTTGTTATCATTAACCACAAATAAGTTCATAAACAATCCATTTTAAAACCACTGTCCACGTAATTAAATGTTCATAACACAATAAACACTCTATCCTCCATCATTGAACAACAATCGAATCCTAGGTCTATACAGCTTATCTTTTATTAAATATATTATATTATTATTATCAACATAATATTTATTTAAAGTTTTATATTCTTCCACAATCTCGTTTGAATTAATTGGTTTATTCCATATCAATTTATCATATACCATGTCATCATAGGGTATGGTTCTGTCACCGTTAGTATTATCTGTCCTGATTAGGTAAGTTATAAAGTCATTACTGTCGTCATCATTATTATCTACTAATACACCCGTTATTTCACCAGGTAAGTACTCATTATTATTACTTCTCTCTCTACCTAACCTCTCCACAAACTCTCCATAGTTTCTATTTACTTTAAAAACCTCTATCTCTCTCTTTCTCTCAATATATCTCTCACTATCAAAACATCTCTCTATTTTAAAATATGCAGGGGACACTAACTCATCATTACGGCACCACCTATGAAGTGCACAAAAAACCCAGGGAAATTTATTTGCAGACATATCGTCTTCCAAATACTTATGTGAAGCCATTTCTTCACCCCCCACTACAACATTACGGGAAATATCTATCACCTGCATCCACTCTACCTGTAAATTCTTTCTACTCTCTCTCTCTGATTCATCACACACAAACATCTTATTATCAACTTCTACTCTCTCTACAATTACATTATCATTATCAACATCTACACACTCATTTTCTAACACCATATTTTTATTTCTATTATCGTTGTTATCACTTGTAAACCCATTATTTAAATCATCATTTCCACTACTACTTACCCTGTCATCTTTGTTCGATTTTAATTTGTCTATTACTTTCTTATTTTATAATTCTATTTCGCCTAACCGCGTCTTTATTTCACTTAATCTTTGATCATAATGACAGCTTTGGTTCTTAATTTCTTTTTTAATATCGTTAAATTGCTTATCAAATTGATTTAGTTTATTATTTAATTGACCATTCTGTATTTTCATTAACTGAAAGAGATCTTCCAGTGAAACTTTACTGTTTATAATAGGCGTTGAGTTCGCCTGTGGTTCGTTTAACACCAATGATTCTGTTGCTGTGTTTTCTATATTACTACTTTCATCGTTATCTGCCATTTTTTTTTTTAAATCTCTTACATATATTTCTTTTCAAAATATCACTATATATAATATATACTTATTATCAGAAAGATATTCTATTTACCCATACTACACATAATCATAACATAACCTTATCCTTGTACGTCTGTTTTCACGTACCTCAAAAAAAATTGTTTTTATGTTATTTCAAATAACCATTCTGTTCCTCCCAGTAGGCTGTATTTATATCAATAATTTATATAAAGTCACTGTTCGGAATCGCCAATTGTTAACATACTTAAATAAATATGTCACTGTTCTGGGCGCAAATTGTTAACTTACTTAAATAAATAGTCACTGTTCTGGGCGCAAATTGTTAACAATCTTTCTTTTGAATAAATTAATAAATAGGTTTTGTTTATTTATGTTGTATTCTGGCTCTGTAGACGCCATGTTGTTGTCTGCCAACCTGAATTTTCACTCGCCAGGGTTCAAATTAGCGAACGGGAAAATCAGAACTGGTTATTTGAAATTAAAACATATTTGTTACTCTTATACTCATCTTTTTGTTTATTACCTCAAAACAATTCAATTGCATTTAAATAAACAACAGAAAATTTTAAATGCTGTTACAACCCGATCCTAAATGAAATATCCCATCTCACTTTAAATTTTGATATCATCCTAAACAAAATTATCATGATTACTTATTCGTATATACTGGTATTCCCTTGATTACAATAGACATATTTAAAATAACATAGAAATGGTTATACCCCATTTTATCACAAACCAGCGCCTCTTAATTTTATTACATGATTATTACACATGCCCTTTTACTCTCTCACGATACATATTTAAAATTCCCTTGTGAGCTCATTTAAAATTTTTTAAAAAAGGTTTCAATTTTGAATGGTTATAAAATTTTACTTTATATTTTCTTTTCCTAATTTATGAATATAATAGAATAAGATAATTGATTCTCTTATCTGCCATTTCGTCCCTAAAATTCAGTCCAGCCTCCGTCCGTTTTCTATTTCTTTCACCACGCTGCACATTTCGTTCTTTGCCGTAATTTTCGCTGGGTCACTCGAAACTGTCACTTCATTTCACTTCATAACTGTAAAACTTATTAATTTGAATTAAAATCACATTTTTATTATACGGGCCCGCATTTTTGTTCCGGAACTGTTCTTTACAACCGGCCGGTTTAAGAGTGTAATTTCAACTGAAGCGGATTTTACTGTGTTGAGTTCTTTGTTTCTGCTACTGGGCGAGAAAGAATGTTTCGTGCGTGCTTTTCAAGCTGTTCACTGTGGCACACCCATGCGCAAATACGCTCCCCTCGCTGCTAACGTTCACATTCCCAGACTCGTTAATGGCTTTTGTGCAACAACAACACCTATGTATGGCTTGGCTTGTTACCGCACTGACTGTAAGGTGTTAAAAAACTGCCCAGCGTTTATGATTCAAATGTTGTTCAGCTGGAGTGGCAATTACATTTTACAATTATTTAAGAAAAAATAAACCCCAATAGTTTGTATCGTTACACTTTAGTAATTTCATACAATTTTTAAATACCCGTAGACAGTTATTGCAAAACCTGGACAGCACGGCCACTTCAGCAAGCAAGATAAACGTTGGCGATAAGGCTCACTATCGCAAGGCAATTAAACCAGTAAATGTTTGCAAATTAACATTCCATACTTATATCGGAAATAATATATGTCAGCTGTGCAAGGGTAAACACCGACTTACTGAGTGTTCACAATTTGTAACGATTACTCCACTGGAGAGAAAAAATATAATTAAAAACAAACTTTGCCTAAATTGCATACGCCCAGGCCACGATCTTGCTCACTGTCCCTCTAAATTTTCTTGCAGATCGTGTGTGAAACGCCATCACACAATGATTCATATATCTAACAAAAACGATTCGTCCAGGAACAATCAGTGTTCATTAAAATTACAGACAAATAAGTCTATATTATTATCCACTGCGGTCTGCATGACAACTGACCATGCAGGTAGAAAGCACCCAGTTAGGATTTTATTAGACTCAGGTTCGCAGGCTAACTTCTGCACTATGGATTTCGCACGCCGCATGTGTCTAAAACTGATCAAATCTCAATTACCCATAACAGGTATAAATAATTCGTTGTCTCAAGCTGATTTCAGTACCAGAGTAAGGTTGTATTCACGCTATAAGAATTTTAGTTTAAACATACATTGTGCTGTGCTTCCCAGTATCACTAATAATCTCCCTGCAGAATCATTTGATGTCGTATCTTTAAATTTACCAAAGGGCATATTCTTAGCCGACCCACAACTCAACTTCTCGTCGCAAGTCGATCTATTGCTCGGTGCTCAGTATTACTTGCAATTAATTGAACCTGTCAAATTTATCCGTAGCCCACATTTCCCTATAATACAGGAGACAAAATTGGGATTCATTCTCGCAGGCAACTTGCCATTTAATGTCGACATGACGAAACCGGTTTCATCATTTATAGTATGTGAAAATGATGGTGCCATTTCCTCTCAACTAAAGAAATTTTGGAAGTTGGAGGACGTTGCTATTCGTGATCCTTCCGCTGAGGACTCGGTATGCGAGAATCATTTTGTATCTAATACTGTCCGTAATAAGGATGGCAGATTTGTGGTAGCCCTGCCTCGCAAGTCAGACAAGTCTCATTTGGGCGATTCTCTTTGCGGCGCTATCCACAGGTTTCAGTCATTAGAACTCAAGTTCAAGCAGAACCCTGCTCTTCACAAAGATTACAGCGCATTCATGCATGAATATTTAAATCTTGGTCACATGCCTTTACTTAATGCGTACGATTTGTCGGTGGACAAGTCAGACACCTTTTATTTGCCACACCACTCAGTCTTTAAAGGTTCCAGCATAACTACCAAATTGCGAGTTGTTTTCGACGGCTCCGCTAAAACGACAAATAATTTGACCTTGAACGACACACTGATGGTTGGTCCCACGGTCCAGCAGGAACTGTTCTCTATTATGGCTCGATTTCGAACTCACCGATACGTCCTCATTTCAGACATTGAGAAGATGTATCGGCAAATTCTAGTTAATCCCAAGGATTCCAATTTGCAACGCATTGTTTGGTGCGACGCCCCCTATAAGGAGCTCCAACATTACGCATTGAGGACAGTCACATATGGGACTGCAAGTGCCTCATTTCTTGCTACAAGATGTCTGGCCCAAATAGCCCAAGAAAATAAACCCAAATACCCTATAGCTTGCTCAGCCATAGCCAATGATTTTTATGTAGACGATCTCATGACGGGTTCAGATAACCCGAACGTTCTATCTAAAATGAAATCTGACATCATAAATTTACTAAGCCAATACGGTTTTACCTTACACAAATGGTTTTCGAATAATCAGACCATTGTAGCCTCTCACGCTCTCTCTTCCCATGACTTTAGCAAAAATCAAAATGTGCATACGTTGGGCATACAATGGAACGTGGACGAGGATAGTTTTTTGTAAAGCGTCCAGAGGCATGTCAATGCATCGGTGGTCAACAAGAGAGGTGTGTTATCAGTCATCGCAGGAATTTATGACACTTTGGGCCTCATTGGCCCTATTACATTTTGGTGTAAGCATTTTATGCAGCGATTGTGGTTAGCGGGTACAAGTTGGGACGAACCCTTATCAGGTTCATTGTCTGATCAGTGGTTAGAACTCTATTCTCAGCTGGTGTCAGACACTCACTTTAAAATTTCGAGGTCTGTCAAGAGTTTAAACAATTCCCGAATCATTTCATTCCAGCTTCATGGATTTGCCAACGCGTCAGCTAAGGGTTACACATGCTGTATCTATGTGCGTACGGTCTATTCAAATGACGCCATATCATCAAACCTGTTATGTTCCAAATCTAGATTCGCTCCATTGAAGCAGATAACGTTACCCAGGCTTGAACTTTGCGCTTGCCTATTGCTGGCTCAGTTAGCTTCCAAGGTTATAGACGCCGTGAACTACAAATTCGACGAATTATATTTCTACTCGGACTCAATGATAGCCTTACATTGGATCCATCAGCAACCCTCCCGATGGAAGGTGTTTGTCGCCAACCGTGTTGCTGAAATTCAGCGTCTCACTACCAAGGGAACTTGGCACCATGTATCGTCACTGGACAACCCTGCCGACATTTTATCGCGTGGTTGCCTCCCTCGTATTTTACACAGTCACCCACAATGGTGGCATGGTCCGTCCTGGTTGTCCCACGAGTCATCATCATGGCCTATCAGTGCCTTCGATACTCATTCTCCCTGCACTCTTCCCGATCTGGAGCAGGAACGATGCAAGCAGGCCCAAACCTCACTAATTGTCGCATCATCCACATCCAGTTATGTTGAAAACTATTCATCTCTTTCAAAACTCATTCGCGTTTTTTCATATTGCCGCCGGTTCATTCAGAACTCTAGGCTCCCCATTGCTGATAGGGACACTTCCTTTTTATCAGCCCAGGAGTTGCATGATACACTTTAGGTTTTTATTCGTCAGTCTCAGCAATCGCACTTCAGCATTGAGGTTAAGGAACTTGAGGCGCATCGCTGCATCCCTAACAACAGTAAAATTCTTTCACTTAACCCCTTTATGGACAAGACAGGTATATTACGAGTGGGTGGACGTCTGCAGCACTCCCAGCTTAACTACGCGAGCAAACATCAAATAATACTACACCTGCATTCTCATCTCAGCAAGTTAAACATAGAAAACGAACATCTTCGTTTACTACACTCTGGTGTACAATTAACCCAGTTTTCTCTAAGGCAGAACTATTGGATCATTAATGATAAATCCTATATACGCTCGGTAATACATAAATGTATCACTTGTTTTCGATACTGTGCTAGGGGCGCAAACCAATTATTAGGACAATTACCCCCTTCCAGGGTCACGCCTGCTAAGCCATTTTCCCAATCTGCTGTCGACTATGCCGGTCCCGTATTTGTACGTCATGGCGGGCAGCGCTCAAAATTAACGTCAAAGGCGTATATTGCTTTATTTATATGCATGACCACTAAGGCCATTCATTTGGAACTTGTCTCAGATCTTACCTCAGACGCCTTCATAGCGGCTTTAAAACGGTTCATCGCGCGTAGAGGTATCCCCGTTCAGATATTCTCTGACAATGGTACGAACTTTCATCGTGCTAGCAGCACACTCCACGAATTGTACAGACTTTTGAAGTCTAAGGGATTTGAGCAAACAACTCAGGAGTTTACCAGCGCCCAAGGCATCCAGTGGTCCTTTATTCCACCCTCAGCCCCTCATTTCGGTGGTCTGTGGGAAAGCGGAGTAAAAAGTGTCAAATTTCACTTGCGTCGCGTGATTGGCGGTACCATTCTGACTTTCGAGGAGTATTATACCATCCTAACTCAAATAGAGTCCTGCCTTAACTCACGCCCTTTATTTGCAATATCCAATGACTTTAGGGACCCCGAACCTTTAACTCCCGCTCATTTCCTGGTTGGTTCTCCGCTCACGGCACTCCCGGAACCCGACTATTCCCAAGTTAATATTAGTCGTTTGGGCAGATGGCAGCTGCTCCAAAGATTCACACAATCCATTTGGAAACGATGGTCAAAGGATTACTTGCACCAGTTGCAACAGCGCAACAAATGGCGCATTACGTCAAGAAATTTGACTGCTGGACAACTCGTCCTCATTCTAGATGACAATTCCCCCCCTTCAGTGGAAACGCGGGGTAATCACAAATGTTTATTCGGGTCAGGACTCAATAGTGCGCGTTGCTGACGTTCGCACCGCACATGGTATCCTACGTCGACCCATTCATAAATTATGTCCCCTTCCGGTGGTATCAGACTAGTCGCATGAGCATCATGCGACACGTATCAGGAATGTGAACTTGTCGCATTGCCTTGCATCACTCCCGGGACATTCCCGGGGCGATCATATGATCCATAATTATTATTATTGTAATTATTATTATTATTGTGTAGCTATTATTGTAATAGTTACTACGCTATTATTGTATCTATCGTGATATTGTGCATCACCATCATGTTTCTATGTATTTTTAAACTTTTTTGGGAATTATTATTATAATATTATTGTATCAATTATTATGTCTTTGCTATTGTACTATTCTAAGATTATGTATTTTTAAACTTTTTGGGAATTATTATTATAATATTATTGTATCAATTATTATGTATTTGCCATTGTATTATCCAATGGTTATGTATTGTTGAATTTTTTGGGGATTGTTGTTCCAATATTATGCATGCAAATTATTATATCTTGTCATTGTATTGTTACTTGTTACTTATTATTGAATTTTTTGTGATCATTATCCTATTATTATGTGAGACAAATTAATATGTCTACCTGATTATTGTATTATTGTGCATCATTACCATGTTATTATGCGTTGTGCAATTTTATTATCAGTTTTCTATGACTATATAACACAAATCATTATGTATTTTGTAATTATCACATGAATTTGGTATGTTAATCATATTGTTACTATTAATTGTCTAGGTGTCGTTGCTCTATGTTGGACATGTCAATGGTTATGTTGTTTTTTTTTTTTTTTGCATGTAACGTCAATTACTATATATTATTAACCTGATAGCGTAAATTACAAAATCACCCCGATTTTGTGCGGGCAGTATGGTCAAACTTTGAACCTTATAAACTTTGTAATCTAAATACTGCATTGTGACACGTGTAGATGACGTCACGTTTTGTCTGTTATCTACAGCCGGTCTTTAGCTGGGCTGACTGTAGCGAAAATTACGTTAGTTATACTCAAGACTCCGAGCTGATCACTCGTACTATTTCCAGCCGCGACTACTGGATTTCATTATTTAAATTATTAGCATGTTCAGCATGCACTAATACTACTTGGGTGATTTCGGCCTTGCTTCTAACGATTATGTCATTTGATTTGCCAGCAATCGCATCAACAAAATTTTAATAAACCATTATTATATGAAAAGCATACAGTCCACTTAAAATTTCTTTCTAACCAGCCATCTCCAATTAGCGTTCCTAAGAATAACTCAAGAGTACATCAAGAGCTTCTTTGATGCAACTGACTGCCGCCCAAAGCTAATGTGTACCCCCACCAAACAAGTCATGTTTCTTAAATGAATGCGATTACTGTCCAGAGGTAAGCATGTTCAACGAGGCTTTGTTGACAGCCTTCGAAGAGGACATGATTGAAAATATTACCTACAAACAATGGGTTACTGTTGATCACTGTACTTTTGAAAAAATCACCAAATCAGCTGAAGGCTTTGTCCAGGAATTTTGCAAACAGCTTGTTCATTTAAAAAAACATGATTTTGTTGCCAAACAACAATCTGCCTTTTTTTCTGAACCATTACAAGCACAAACCAGTAGTGATCACATAATGTTGTCATGCAAAACAATTTGAGTTGATGTTTATTTTAAAATTTTGCAGATTGCATAACTTACATTATTTAAATATAATTATTTCACTACGAGTCGGAACACAAAACTTTTTATGGGTAAAAACGTAAAAGCTTTAGGCTACCTTACAACCTGAACTGGTTTTCACTTTTAAAAAGCTTCTTCAGAGTTTGCCGCTGGTAACACTGTTCGTCTTGTTGTTGGCGACGAATCGGTTTTTGAAAGATCAATGTTGTGTGTGTGAGGTGTTGTATGTTTGAATAATGCATATGATCTGAATTGGATCTGTTCGTTTAGGATATCGTTTTTATTTGTTTTCGTGTGTTTGTATATTTCCAATTGTTCTAGAGCGTCTAGTTTTCGGCCTTTTGTGTGTACGTGTAGAATGCTCATGTTATTGTCGATGTTTTTGTATGTGTGGTTTGCTTCAATGAGGTGGTTTGCAAAGGTGGATTCTGTAGTGGAGTGGAGTGCCTTTGTGTGTTCAATGTATCTTTGTTTGAAGCTACGTCCTGTCTGGCCTATGTAGAATTTGTTGCAATCTGAGCAATTTAGTTTGTAAACACCAGGAAGATCGAATTTGTTTTGTGCTTTGTGTGTGTGTGTGTGTTTTGATAGTGTGTGTTCTGTTTTGTTAGTAGTTTTGTAAGCGATTTTGTATCCTGCTTTTTTGAATTTGTGGGCTATTTTTTCAGTTTGTTTGTTGATGTATATTGTGTGTGTTACATACATTATTTGTATGTAAATAATTTTAATGTTAGTCATTCTGAGCAGTTATTGTATCATCTTCAATTTCTTTCATATTGAAGTACGTTAAGTTGTACTGTTCTAATTAACATTTTTGTAAAAAAATAAGTTTTGGAAATGTCAAATAACTAAGTCAGTGTGAAAAATAAACGTACCAACTACACTTTTTTTTGGACAGTACACTATCTATCCAACATTTCATGACTTTCACTGTTTGACACTGTTTGGTGTCCATTTACCAAATGAAGATTTTGTTCACACCTAACCAATAAATATTACTAATACTAGTTTTTATAATTCGAGTAAATATTACGATTTATTCACATATTTTGAAATATGCAAATGGTAGACAATCCAAAATATTGTTCTAGAGGTTGCAATTACATTAACTCTCACAAATCATATGCGCAATAATTATCACTTTGGTTACAGTAAATGTTAAACAGAAATTAGAAATTGAGGTACAGGGGTAACATAAACATTAGAAGTCAAGCACTTTAGTATGTGCAGACCTGGCAACACTTTAAATTAATCCTATTAAACTAAAACACTGAACCTCATCATGCGGAGACAGTCACAAGCATGTTACAAGAACTGTGGAATTTGATGTGGGAAAATTAACTGTGCCTGTGCTTTGATTGATTACATAACGTATACTAT
The DNA here is from genome assembly GCA_034769895.1 of Magicicada septendecula. Lineage (NCBI taxonomy): Eukaryota > Metazoa > Arthropoda > Insecta > Hemiptera > Cicadidae > Magicicada > Magicicada septendecula. Next base: position 287,770,906 of record CM068376.1, read on the forward strand.
AAAGCGACTGTAATTAATGTACAATCAGTGGCAGTTATATCAGTATTTACTTGTGTTGCGTATGTTGCTGTATCATAACCTTTACGCGCTTTACACAATGAAAACTAAAGGAATTGTACAGCATAATTATGTGCTATTATTGAACTGTCTTTGATTTTCCTTAAACTTTGTGTGTGTGTTCTGCCATTAAACTAAAAAGAACTAAATATTTAAAATAGTGTAAATTGTAAGATTCTTATTTAAATTGTTAGTCATTTGAGTCACTGTTGGAATCGGTGTTCAAATTGGTGGGAGCTGCAGTTTGTTGTGCAGCTGGGCAGTTGTTCTAAATAGGCCCAAATGGTGAATTCTGCCTTTGTAATTCATATACGTATTAACATAAAATTGGATAAATGTCCAGTGAGGTGGCACTTCACTGCCTCCACAACTGCTCAGTACTTTGTATTGGTACTAGGATAAATGGAATCATAAGAACAATTAACCATTAGATTTGAATAGCCTACAAACTGAAGACAATTATATACATCTTCCAGCAGCCACTCACTATTGTTGTTCTTGGCAGTACATAGTACTTTATATTTAAAAAGAAGTTTTATGATGGCAAGTATCCACTGAAATAAAGAACAAACTTTTTTGCATGCCGCTCATTGCTAGCGGCCAACATCCAACTATAAGCCCTACAGTTATTACTGAACAGTCAGCTGCGCCAACCCAATGCATGAATTATTTCCACTTACAAATATAGATGAGTTATCTAGAGAGAAGAGAGAGGAGAGACGACGCGATAACATTTTACTGTCTCACTTCCATATTATCTCCCTTTGTCACACACGTTTTTAATATTCAATTTTTTTCTTGCCAGTTTTAGCTTCAGTATGAGACTTCTATATATTTTCTGGTGTTACTGTAATCTGACTGAAATGCTGGAACTGTGCTTGCCTTCATATAAAGTCATGAAATTACTACAGCTTGATCAGAATGCAGTAAAACACTGTGATCATATAGAAAATCCCAGAGTTCTCTGTCACCAGTCGGTAAATCTGTAAATGTAATGGTATTCTCACAACTGTTACTAGTGTTTTCGCCATTATGAGAATTTTAGCTTTGTTAATGTAAAAGCTTGTAAGAGGAAAAATGGTAGAATTCATTATCATAAAGGATACTGAGCTGGTCCTCAAGAGACAGTAACTTGCATTTTATCCATTCCCAACAAATGATAATCAGATGTGTAACTGATGATAGGAAACTGATTTTCTATATGACAGTGTTTACTTTGTTAAAAAGTATCAGAGATGTAGTATCTGATAACATTACATGAAGACAAACATAGTTTCCATGATTTAAGTATGATTGTTACACTAGACAAACAGATACGTTGATGATACTCTATACATCTCCCAAAACAATGGTATGAACATAACTAATATATTCGACTCAATAAGTAAATTACATTCTAAAATAAAATTCACATTAGAAGAAGAATCTAATAATAAATTAAATTATTTAGGCATAAAAATATAAAATTATCTTTTTGGTACATCCTCTTCTTTCACTTTTTTAATATTATATATATATATATATATATTACTATAATACTTATAACTATTTTACCTCAAGATGTATTTTTTCCTTTAGGGACATGTTTCGGGAGATCCTGTTCTCCCATCTTCAACCTTCGCCATCTTGCTTCTGGTGCAGTATTTGTGTGTTGGCTTCTGGATGTTTGGCTTGTGTGATGAACACACAAATACTGCACCAGAAGCAAGATGGCGAAGGTTGAAGATGGGAGAACAGGATCTCCCGAAACATGTCCCTAAAGGAAAAAATACATCTTGAGGTAAAATAGTTATAAGTATTATAGTATTATATACATCAAGAAACGGACTGTAGCAGAAAGTGATTGAAATATATATATATATATATATTTCAATCACTTTCTGCTACAGTCCGTTTCTTGATGTATATAATACATTTAATATTTATACATAAATTTACCTCAAGATGTTGTTTTTCTATTTGGAACATGTTTCGGGTACTATCTTGTACCCATCCTCAGCCTTCCGGTTTTTTGTCTGGTTATTTTGAACGTTATTTTATTTTGAACACCTAAATGCATACAAAAAACCAGAAATATATAAATCCAATTTAGCCACACATGCAATAAACACAGGACATGAATTCCCAGACAACCAATGTAACACTAATAAAACATATACCACACAAAGGCACCATAATGAACATATGGGAAAATTTACAAATATACAAACATAAAACAGAAAACAAACTAATACCTGAACAAATACAAATCAATACAAAACATGACACAATATTCAAAGCACTCAACATTGAAAATACACAAAAAACTAACACATACACCACAATCACACACAATAAAACCAACTTGAAATACCAGAAGCCAACAGGAAGCCACAATAATAATAGTCAACCAACAACACATATGTACTTCACCAGACAAAAAAACCGGAAGGCTGAGGATGGGTACAAGATAGTACCCGAAACATGTTCCAAATAGAAAAATAACATCTTGAGGTAAATTTATGTATAAATATTAAATGTAATATATATATATTAAACTTTCACTGTGAACACTTACTTTTTGGTTTTGTTTCCCAGACATTTCGACGTGGTGTTCGTCTTCCTCAGTGGGATTTGAAATACTGAATGTCTGTACAAAGTAACGGTTATGGGTTATATTGGTTATAATTACATTATAGATCACACATACTTTTCGATAAACTGATTCAAACACACACTTGAATCCCAGCGCCAATTCCCTCCCACCAGCAATGTCTGACAGAAATGTCAGAGTACAGGTAACAAAAACTTCCTTGAACATCGCATACAACAAAACATGCCGCAAACACAACATTATACCCACACATGCACAAATCACAATAAAAAAATAACACACACGCCGCAATACAAACTAAACGTAAAGCCAAAATAATACACCTGGACAACATAATCAAAGATTTATACTACAAAAAAGATAACCTAAATAAAACAGCATACAACCTACACGTAAAACTTACACAAATATTATACCACATAGAACTCGAAAACATAATACAACATACACGGAACAACATAGAGAAACTCCAATTAAAAATACAAGAAAGACAAAACAGGTAAATCAATAACATCTTAACATGCAGAAACGAAACGGTCCCTACACCAACACATAAATTTCACACACATACAGTAAATATAACAAAGACCAATTTCACTAAAGCAGAAATAACCCTATTAGATAAAGGCCTAAAACACAATTTAGGAAACACTCCAACCAATAACAACAATAATAAAAGGTATATACGCGACATAGTCATAGACGCTGAAACAGCCATACAACACACGCATAACAAAGACCATGATACTATACGTCATGATATAAAACGTAAATTACAACACACACAACAATATGAACAAAAACACCATAACAACGAAATCCAAACACTAAAAAATATAAAACGTAAATTACAAGAACACAACCTAACCATACTCAAAGCAGATAAAGGTAACATAAACGTCATAATAGAAAAACAGGATTTAAATAACAAAATCGAAACATTTTTTACTGAAAACAACATAACCAAATTAAATAAAGACCCCACCCCAAAATATCACAAACAAATAAATAAAATCTTAAATAACACAAAACACATAATCTCACCTGACAACATCAAAGATCTGAAACAAATTAAACCAAACCCCCCTACACTGAATGCACTACCAAAATTACACAAACCTAATATCCCCATCAGACCACTTATAAACAACACACAAGCACCTGCACACAAAATAGCTAGACACTTAGATAAATTAATCAGAAATAACATAAATTTAACAAACAACACCACCATCAAAAATAATTTAGATCTGGTGAATAAAACTCAACATGTCCACATTCCGCACAATTCAACACTAGCTTCATTTGACATAACAAACCTATACACCAATGTACCCATAAAATAAACTATAACTACAGTAGAACAGTTACTAAAACTAAATAACACACCTGAAACACACATTAAAGAGATCATCCATCTCACTAAAATTATCACTGAACAAAATTATTTCTCACACAATACATAGTTTACACACAAACAGATGGACTACCCATGGGCTCCCCTATATCAGGTATACTAGCCGAAATATTCGTATATACCATAGAACAAGAACACATATTAAACAATAACAAATACACCAACAAAATAATATATTGGCACAGGTATGTTAATGACATTTTACTCCTATACAACGGCAACAAAAGACAAATTGAAAATTTCCACAAATACATTAACACTATACACCAAAAATTAAAATTCACACTTGAATTAGAACAAAACAATATCATAAACTTCCTGGACCTTACAATTACCAAAACAAACAACACACACACATACAAAATATACAGAAAACCCACCACATCAGACATGGTCATACACAACTCATCCAACCACCCAAATCAACACAAGCATGTAGCTTTCAACTACATGCTCCATAGGCTCACTTCAATACCCCTAAACACACATGACTACCAAGAAGAACTCAACACAATCAAATACATAGCAGTCACAAATGGATACAATCCCGATTTATTAAACAAACTACACAAATGCATCCTAAACACAAAAAGTAAAACACATAAAACCAACAACACACAACACAGTAAATACATTACACTCACACACTACAATTCAAACACACAAAATTGCTAACACATTTAGGAAACACAATTATAAAGTAGCCTACAGAACTAACAACACCATCAGGAATCACATAAATAATACTAACAAAGACACAGACACATACAGGAAAACAGGGGCTTATAAATTAAACTGCAGCGATTGTCATCAGTTCTACATTGGCCAGACGGGAAGATCTTTTTCCTCTAGATATTCTGAACATTTAAAAGCCCTCACCACAAACTACATACATTCCACATTTGACACACATTTACAAAATGAAAACCACAGTTGCACAAACATAGAGCACAACATGGAAATACTACACTACTTACCTAAAAGTAGAAAACTAAACACAGCAGAACAATTTGAAATATACAGATATCACACACTACAACCAAACAACATATTAAATGAACAATTACATTATAGATCACACATACTTTTCGATGCACTGATTCAAACACACACTTGAATCCCAGCGCCAATTCCCTCCCACCAGCAACCCCCACCATACACACCTACAACCCATAACCGTTACTTTGTACAGACATTCAGTATTTCAAATCCCACTGAGGAAGACGAACACCACGTCGAAACGTCTGGGAAACAAAACCAAAAAGTGTTCACCGTGAAAGTTTAATATATATTATAACGATTCATATAGTCGACCTATCAGATCGTTATATGAAAGTGTCAAACTGTGCTAGTCTAGGGGCGTAAGCAAGAGAGAGAGAGGGAATAATCACAGACATCTCTGTCTAACCTCGCCACTGCTACTACTGACGCGTGCACAGACATGAAATTTTATTTATTAAAACTGCAATATCTTCAAAACTAATAAATATACGGCCCAATTCTGAATCCTGCATAGTGTTCAGCAATTAAAGCTCTATAAGTAGCCAAAATATCAACTAATATAATTAACATTTAAAGAAGTTATACAGAAGAAGAACGCCAAGAGATATAACTAGAGAATTAGGCTAGGTACGAATTAGGTGTTTTCACACACATACAGAGAAAGACCAAAGCAATAATATTCTGTGGTCAGATCTTTGAAAACACGTTTGCAAATACCTGTAATCAAACGATTTGCAAACTGCGGAAGTATGAAATTAGCCAGAAATTCTCTACCATCTCAAACTTGTTAAGGAGAGTTTGACCGACCTGTTCGATATTGTTTCAAATGGAAAACACATGATTTATTTGGAACAACCAATCACAACCCTGCATTAAGAGTAGACGCTAACTCAGAATGAGGGAATTGAGCACTCTTCGTTCGGGCATTAAATAAGCAAGACATGTGTTAAATACGATCTCAATTGCACAAACAACGCAAAGTATTTATTTAAATAAACAGTTCGCGAAGTGGTCCGCAGTAGTAGAGGAACTAGTAAAGTTCAATAAATAATCTCGCTGCATAATAACTTATTAATTAATTAACAGTGAAGTGACCTGTGCACCAGAGTAGCTACAGCATCTGTAATTGTCCAGGATCATCAGTCAACGTTATTGGTCAACATCATTTCTTCTGAGCCGAACCATCAAAAGGAGTATCTCTACTGATTACTATCTACGGTCGACGCATCAATCAGATAAGAAATATATTCATTGATCAATGAACATAAAATAACAAAATAAATAATTAAATCAATAAACAATTTAAAAGACACTATAAATTCAAATTTTGTATTTAATTATTAAGATTAGATATAAAGTAATATAGGAGTGTTGAATGGAGAGTGAGGTGTAGTATTGAACGTGCAAATTATTGCAGACCTGTTCTTTAGCGCTGGTTCGGGTGATATATAAATCCTTAAATCAGCCAGATAAGAGCAATTGGTCATTTGGACGTTTTAATCTTCACTTTTCAAGCACACTCATTAAGCAATAAGATTTATGTTAGCAATAAGTCATTAAATTAACTTTTAAAGAAATTAATTCAATAACAAAGTCATTAATTAAACAAATTTCAACATTATTTAAGAGTTATTTGTAACGATTCCCCTTAAATATTCCACTCACTGAACGAATCCTGAGATAGTGTGTCTCTGTGCTCTGAGCTAAGCTGAATCCGTGTCATTTGTATCTGGGATTTGTTCTGGCGCCCAGGTAAAGTAAAAAGTCACGGGTAAGTAAGATTTGTTCTATCATTATATACAGAAAATAGATAGACGAAAGGTCTTTATAATATATAAAATATATTTAAAAAAAACAGATTTTGTGTACTCAGTGTACAGAAAACCTCAAACTAATTTAATAATACCAAATAATTCTAATCATCCACCAAAACATAAAATGGCAGTATTTAATTCCGTGATATACCGAATGCTTAGGATCCCACTAAATTATAAAGAAAGAAACAATGACAGAAATATTATCAACCAGATGGCAATTGAAAATGGATACAAAATAAAAACTATCAATAAATTAGAAAATAAAATAAACCAAACTTACTAAACAAATACCAATAACACTACACCTAAAATTCCACCTATTAATGATAAAATAAAATATACAACCTTACAAATCTAATTTAGTCATACATTGTCTAAAGAATAATTACCAATTTCTAGATATTCAAAATATTTGGGAAAATCTGAAATATTTACAAACACAATAAAAATAATTTGCTAATTAAAGAGCAAACTCTAGTAAAAACAAAACAAGATTATTTAAAATTATAAATTTATTAAACTAAAAATAAATAGGCCTATATAAATAAACCAAAAATATTTCCAATATAACCGACGAACAGCTGATTAAGTAAATAAACATTAAACAATCAACAGTTGAATTTGATTTAATTAGATTATTGTTATTTTATATTAAAATTGATACAAATTCAATTAAAAAAAGGAAAAATGAAATGAAATCATTTCTATTATTGTTAATACGTGTATAACCTCTGAAGATACTGAATCTTTCAGTGAAACGTACATCAGGATAATCAAAATAACATTAATAACTTGCAGAAGAAATATAATCTGATAATATTAATCAAGAAAACTGCAAGAAACTCATGGAGTTACTTATGAAGAAATAATAATTAATCAAACAGTGGAGAAAAAATGGAAGTGTAGCATCACAATATATATAACAGTTATAAGGTATGTGGTTTGAAAACTAATTTGCCACATAATATTATTTGCTGTTTGTTGCCTACTGAGTTTTGTTAAAACTAAGATATTAGGATTGTCAGATGACACTGTTGTTACTGGAACAACTACTTAGGCGAAGTCTGTATGTAACGGGGCTAAAGGGAGGGGTTTTTTATTTTATTAAAATATTTTAAATTATCTTCATCGGTGTGGCCAGCCACGTGTTGAATAAAACTTTACTCAAACAAAGAACGGTAAGGTGAAGTCAGTACAATGGAATGTGCGTGTTGCACACAACTTCGTAATTCTCAGAACGGTAAAACAGTGTAATGCGCCCAAACGCACTGACATCGGCGGAGCGCAGAACCCACGCTAAACAAAAGGCGCACAAGATGGCTTGAAGATGAATTTTTCCAACATGTGCTCAGAGACATGACGGAAACGAAACTAGGACACGCCTTTCCAATGACGTCAACCAGTGAACCCTAGATTTCGTTCACTGCCAACACCCACAAATAACACGGGTTACCTGAACAGCTACTAAAACTTTAGCAGTGAAGGCTGTGAACAGCGACGAAATTTGTTCGCAGGCAAGGCAGTGATGTCCGCCCGCATGAAAAGTCAGTCGGACAATAACACCCTAACACTCCGGACGCGAGCCGTTTGTGCGTCCGCCGACTGGAAACAGTTTAATTCCGACATGTAAAAGTGAAAAAAAAATGGGCAGTCGACCTACAGCATCGGCTGCGGCGACGGAAAGTACATTAAAAAATGGAGTGAAGTGAGAACCATTCTAAATATGTGAAATAACATTTGGATATATGCTCAAGGTGACACGTGGTTGTGGATTACGCCACCGTATCATGTAAACGTATTAAAGGGAATATATTTTATATTATATTAAAAGGGGGGTAAATTGATGTGAATGAGTGTGTGCAGCAATCTGGGTCTTCTTAATTAATTAATTAATTAAATATTATATTAATTACAATGATGAAAAAAATGTTTAGATAATATCAAGTAGTAATATGTCAATGTTGAAAGAAAGAGTAACAAATTCATGCCTTTTTGAAAGTACAGATGATGAAATAAAATCTCAGTTGTTTTCTATATAAGCGAATCGAGTGAATTATTAAATAACCTTGAAACCTCACTTGCATTTCCACGTTCGTGTGACGAATTCTGGGCCACGAGGGCAATACAAGGTAAGTGGAATAATTTATGAGATAAATAATGTCATTTTAATTTATTAACAAGGAAATAAATGTCACATTTGGCGCCACGAACTTGGAATGAATTTTATAAATTAAATTCCACACCTACAGATGAAATGCAAGTGATGTAAGGTTGAGTAACAGTATGCAAAACATACGTAGAAGTACGTAATTTACGCATTATTTACATAAGATTGAAATTGTGATAAATTAAATTAATTAAAGTAAATTAACAAATATAAATTATAAAGAATAAGAGATGGCTGCTAATGAAAATGAAGTTGATGTAATTGTAGGCGATAAAGCCGAATGTAAAGTAATGAACGAAAGTAATGAATATATGTCAACTGAATCGGCTGATAAAAGCGATTCAGCTATCCAGACAGAGTCACTGTCAATCAGTGACAGTAACGTAGACGGATCTATATTAATTAGTGCGGCGGGAGCAAATTCTACTCCCATTACAACTAAAGCAAATATAAAAGAAAAAGAAATGTCAATGAATGACCTGTTTAACCTTCTTAGTAACCGTTTTGATAATACAGTAATGATATAAAATTTGAGGAACAGAGTAGACAGTTCAAAGAACTCAAAATTCACATTAATGAGGTCAAAATTAAATGCGAGAGTAAGTGTAACGAATTGAAACGAGATATTTAGAAAATAGTAGAGTCAGTAGGGGAACAGATTAAAAGTAATAATAATAATGATAACAAAAAAGCAACAAGTGATAAAAATGATGTTGAAAATGATAAGATAATTAAGAATGTGGTATCAGAGAGTGATTCGTTGAAAATAGTTGGTGAGTGAGAGTGAGAGAGTAATATAGGTTGTAACGGAGTAGTAATTAGTGTTGATGAATTAGAGAAAGAGTGGCAAGAGAGATTAGATGAGTATGTAGGGCAGAGGGTAAATTGTCCCCATATTTATGGTGAACCAAGGTGTTCACAAATGTTATTGTTGAAGGGCAAGAGTCCCTTGTTATTGGAAGACATGAGGTCTTTGAGTTGTTCCCCAAGTTTTTATGAGTTAGCACCCTCTGTGTGGGATGGTGTCCAAAGTGTGAGATGGTGTTATGGTGAGAGAGATTTAGATAGAGAGTTGTGTGCAGATAGGGAGATAGAATTATATAAATTAAAGAGAAGTTATAATGAGTTGAAAGAGATGCTAGAAGTGGTAAAGATAAATGGTATGAAATACTTTGTAGAGTAGAGATTGAGAATTGTTTTGATGATACCTGTTTAAATAATAATAATTTACCTTATGTTGTAATGAGTGTAGTAGAAGAATATGATGAGAAAATAACTGACTTTATATTGAATAAAACTACTGATGGAGACCAGACCAAAATCAATGATGTAGACAGGTTTTATGATTTGATAATAAAGTGGAATAATCCAGTAAGTTATTACGTGGGTTTTACGGTTTTACGGAACAATTTGAAGTATTAGAGAATTATTATATTAAAATTAATAAATTGAGTGTGGACAAGAACGATTTATATTATAAATATATGAGATTATTATTCGATGATGGAGGCTGAACATAAACTTAATAAACGGACATTTTAAATATTTTGATTTATGGTTCTGATCTTGCTGATTTTGGAAATGAAGTGTGGTAAAATTGAACAATTAATGATGAAGAATTGTAAATAATTGATAGTGAAATTAATTGTGTATGTATTGTAACAAGTATATAATGTAAACAATGTGTGTAGGTAATTGTTGTGATAATAATAAAATATTTTGCAGTCTAAATAAATGAAAAAAAAAATAAAAATAAAATAATTTTGAAGAGGATAACAAATGAATTGTAATTATGGTAATTGGTGAAAGTAATTAAAATTGTTGTATTTTCAATAATCGATTTAATTAAAATAATTTGAGATGTTTAAATATTTTGATTGATTTACAATGTTATATAATGGAATTTTCTAATGGCTTTAAATTATTTTATGAGATGTGAATTTGACAATAATTAATAAATAAATAAATGTGAAATTGTTTAGTATGGAATAACATTGTTGTTAAAATGTTTCAGAAGGTACAGGGAGTTATTGATATTTATATTTGTGTGCTTATGACAGGGTATGAGCGATGTACTGTGAGTATAAATTTTATAATACAAGTTAAATAGAGTAAAATGTTTACAGGTGTTGAAAGGATTTTTAACTAAATGATGAAACTAATTTGAGATAATTGTACTAAATATAAACCATAGTCAAAAGGTAGTAATAACTGAAATATGAGATAAAATAAATGTTAATAATAAATTTGAAATTTTGAGGAATCTAATTGTAGTAAGTGATAAATAATGAAATGATGATATATTAAAGAGTTAATACAAATTTCAAGTTATAATGTTTATAATTTTCTGTATAAATTATTTAAAAGAGAATTGTTTGTTTAATGTGAATGTAACAATGCTAATGATCAAGGTTAATGTCTATTTGTTTATTATGTTATGTAATGTTTTCATACAAGATATGTGGGTAATTTTGGGGGGTTGAGTGGTGTTAATAGAAGTGCCATACTTAGGGAGTGTAGAAACTGCAAGGGTAGACGGGTTAGTTTAGCTATTAGGTTGGCTATTGCCGTGGTGGCATGTGCCACGGTAGATAGCGGTAAGGGTTGGGGGTGACAGAGAGTGTTACCTCCATGGGAGGCCAAAATGGTGTAAAATACACGGCACACCTTTTATATAATTTTATATTATATGCTGATAGATTGCCGTGCCGTGTATATTAATGACGTAGAGAACATGCCTGAAGTTAGAGTTGATTTCCCCGACTTTTCGGGCGATTACTGCCTTACCAGCACTAATCGTGGTTTTGGATAGTGGTCAGCTATGGCCATAAAGTAAGAACCTTGACCATAGCTGGCTTGAAATTGGTGTATATTTGAAATTAATGGAGGGAGAATTAGGGGAAATCCCCGGAACTATGGAACAGCGGCTGCCACTCTGTTCGAGTAGGAACAGTAAACCAGGTGGTAGACCCGTTTTAAGGGCATATTAATTTATAACATAGATATGATGATATCTGCCAATATTAAAATGTAACGCTGAAGCAAGGACACGGAGATGATAAATTCCTCCACCAATGCCGTCCTTGTGGAGGCAAATGGGCGCAACAGTCCACCAGCAAAAAATAATAGTGTGTGTGGTTCAGGAGGTTGCTCAGGGGAGCAACGAATTAAAATTTTGTAACTTAAGGATGATGACTTGCTCTTGCAGTAATTAAAGAATTATATCATGATTTGAGAAATAGATGCAGTAGATGTTTATTATACTGTGTTTATTCGGTCTTATAAATATATTAGTTTATTGTGTTAGAGGTAAGTGTTGATAAAATGTGTAATTTGTATAATTTTGAAATGTGTTTATAGTAAGGTCATTCACCTTGCCTAGAAAATCAGCTGATCCGCTGTAGAATGTCACTTATAAATTGTTTGCTAATTTCCAATGTAACTAATGTTTGAATATAATGATTTTAATGTGTAAAAGATTTTAATTTAAATGAAGGAAATAATGCAAGATAGTTGAGAATTTTAAATGATTTGTAAAAGATCGTAGATGGGAGATTTTGGGTGATTAATATTTTGTTAGGACATGTAAATCAGTCCAAGTTGAGTTTAAATGGGTGCTAGAGAGAATAATATTGTTGTGAATTAATGTAATGTAGAATTTGAGAAGTATTGATAGTGACACAGTAGCTATGGGGAAAATATGTAGAGTATTGATTGATATATTGATGTAATAAGTAAATGGAGATATTTTGTAGTTGAAAGTGATGTATTGGGAGAGTAATTAGAGTTGATGGGAATTTTGTAAGGGGGGGGTGGTGTGATAAGGAGTCCGCAACGAAAGGTGTTGGGATGGGAAGGGACCGTTTAGCGCCGGAAAGGGTTGCCTAGGGAAAGTCCAGGAACCAGATAAGGGAATGAGAAATGGGAGGGAAACACACATCCTGAGTACAAAGGGGTAGAGAGTATTTTTTTTATATAAGGGTAGAATGATGCGAATTGAGTTGAGTAGTAAGTGGGTTTAGAGAATGTTTGATAGATGTTTTTGATAGAGATGGGTGTCATGTTAGTTAAAGCTGTTAGTGATATTGTAAGCCTCGGTTACTATTATATTTATGAATAAAACTGTAAACTCCCACTTACCTTTAACTTTAGATCTGGCCGGATCTCCAAGTGGGGACGAACCCCGTTCGTACGGTGAACTTGACAGCACATCAAATGAAATAAGGTTTTTGAATGAATTTACTTAACAATTTTTATCATTTGAAAGATAATGGTTTTTATTTTTTATGATTGTAAAACATCTCAGACAAGTATAAAATCAGAAAAAATTGATACTCTCTCCACTGGTTTTTTAAATTTTGAGTTACAGCTTTTGAAATGTATAATGATTAATACAAGAACATAATAACTACCTTACCTTATTTATAGCACACACAAACATAAACAGCCCAGCTTTGCTCACACACGTATTCTCGCCATTAAAAACCCATTTTATTTTATGTTACCCCACAGCCCTTAAACCTTTGTTGGAATACTCCCGCCAGCAACGTGGTTTTCGTGCGCACTCATTATTACTCTTTTAAATTTATTTTTTGTGTCCGAAAATTAGATAGACGTGTTCTCCACTGTTTGATCGACCGCAGTCACATAGTTTTAACTGTTATTTCACTTTTTTCTGGTACAATATGAAATTTTGTAAAGAGCCTACTTGGCTCGGTCCGGCGCCGGAACAATCAGTTAACGAACTGGGGAGAAGAAGGTAGCAGGTGCCGCTAAATTGCGTATGTCTTTTTGTGTGGAAACCAATGCCTTTGGTTTCGTCGCAGTAGTTTCGTCCCATGCAATTCATGTAGTTGTTGGGGTGACGACAGTATACGATATTAGTACTGGCTAACGTCACGAGATGGGCGGACCTTAATTTGCATATCCCTCGTCTCACTCGATGAAAGTGGATAAAATTTGTTTCCTGACCATCTTGGTTTTTTGAAGTAGCGTCACCCTGCGCGTATGCCTATATCATGCATACGAGCGCAAGGTCACACACAAACAAAATTCTTGGAAATGAGGCTTGCTGCATACCTCTGTACTGATTGCACAATGCATACGGCGTATTTCTCCTTTGATATAAACTGTTCCATTCACCACGTGTTCTGGTCACCGTTGAAATAAAATTTACACATTTTTTATAAATCCCCCAAAATGAAATAAATAAAAATACCCATAAATTTGGACCGTTACAATACCCCCTCAATGAGAGGTCTTCTGTCAAAACAGAAGAAATCTCATTGATAAAACCCCTAAGAGGACCGGTGAGGAACTGGTGCCGACAACCCCCCTTTTGTTCTTACACTTCATGGGTAAACGACCCCCCTGGCTCGGCGACCATGGACGCATCTGAACGAGATCACTGGACTTCTCTGTGCGAGATCCCAACACCGAAAAATCGAACAGACTCACCACAGCGCACCTCACCTTCTATCATTCTACCCCAAAAATCCTCAATCCCTGGCTTAGATTATGCCAGATCCTCAACCGATATGTTTCCCCTTATATGCAAGCTGGGCTGCCTTTAGCAGATACTGGGCTCACACACACACACACTGATACTACGTATTATAAAATGAAAATATTCTTAAAAATTTTACTAAGCGAAAAGTCATTAACAGTTTTGCTTAATTCTCTTCATTAATTTTGTCTGTTATTTAAAATAAATCAATTGAACATTTCTTAAAAATAAGAACATCCTTAGCCTAACATGTTATTACACCTAGAGTCTACCAATACAATTCCATAAAATAATTCAATAATAATAAACACGATTAGAACACAAACAATAAAATAATCAAAGTTTAAAAATATCAATTATCTGGCAGGCGCAAAATCAAGAAAAATTTTTTTTTCTTCAAAAAAAATGTTAAATTCAAAATTTCCAAAAAAAAATTTCAATTCAAAAACTTTAAATTTATTAAAATATTTTCTTTTCATATGGAAATTATTTAAAGTTTGTTCAAATGAATTAAACAAAAACTGGATTAACTTCCTTACTAAACATACCTAGTATATGACCTCACCCATCAGCTGACCAAAACTGGGTCAAGTCCAGAACCTTGACCTACATACGTTATATACAAGTTCTATTTGAAAATATCTTAAACACCTGTAAAATTCTATCTTGAAACACAAAAACATAATAAAATAACACCTTTGAAAGAACAAAATATCATTCTAAATAATAATCAAATTGACATTTAAATTATTCAAAATAAACTTTACAACTTTACATTTCCAAATTCTATCAAAAATTGTCACTGGTTTCAATTAAAAATTTTATATTCTTTACTATAAATCTCTTTATTTAATAATCGCATATCCAATACTTTGGGTGATTTAAATACTTATAACTCGATTCGCCACTTGGCATGCATGCATATATAATCTTTCTCACTCTGACTCCAATACTCATCAACTTTAACTAACAACTGTAACTCACATGACACCCATCTCTATCAAAATATCTATCAAACAATCTCTAACCCCAACTTATCATTAAACTCAATTCGCCACCTTCTCTTAATATAATAAAAAATATACTCTCTAACCCTTTGTACTTATGATAAGTGTTCCCCCCCCCAAAGCTCATCCCATTATGTTGGTTCCTGGATTCTACCTAAGGTAACCATTTCCCACCAAATCGGTCCCTTCCCGTCCCAACCCTTTTGTTGTGGACTCCCACATTATACTACCCCTTATTACAAAATTACCATCCCCAAATCTCACTCTTATTACCTCACTTCAACTACAACAAAATAACATCATCATTTAATAACATCAATATATCACTCATTACTTCCCATGACTACTGTGTCAGCATCAATACTTCTCAAATTCTATAACATTATCTCACAACAACATCACATTAATTCAAACAATATTATTCTCTCTACTACCATTTCAACTTTAACTTGGACTGATCAATATGTCCCAATAAAATACTAATCACCCATCATCTTTTATTATTTCTAACCATTCATTTAAAATCTTACTACATTAAATTACTTTTCTCATTATTTAAAATAACACCATTGACACATTAAAACACTATATTTGACATTCATTACCTTGATCATCAATAAACAATTCAACAATGACATTTTCCTACCGATCAGCTGATATTCTTAACAAAGTGAAAACACCTTTCAAACAATCGTGCAGATTACATTAAATACATATGATTATCAATACTTACATCTACCATCAATGTTTCCCCTTTCTCTGATTCTGGTAATTTTATGTTAACCGCCTGCCAGTCGGTTTAGTTATCTACTTAGTTTCAAAATTACACAAATTATATAAAACATATACCTTTTATCAATTCTTATATCTACCCTACTACAATAAAATACTACATTTAAAAAATATAGAATGAACACGTTATAGTGAATGTATGAGCATCTAGTTATTTAAACGGAACACAAGCATTTTTATTAGATCAAAATTAGAGTTAGCATTTTTTTTTTTTTTTAATTTACAAAATTTAAGTACGTTGCTCATCTGAGCAACCCCCTGGTCCACACACTCTATTGTAATTTATGTAAGACTGTAGCGCCTTTTTGCTTCCACAAAGACTGCATATTTGGAGGAATTTGACATCTCCGTGTCTTTGCTTCGGCATTTACATTTTAACGTTTTGGATATCGATATATCCTTGGTATATATTTAAACGCCCTTAAAACGGGTCTACCACCTGGCTATGCTGTCCCCATGCGGACAGAGTGGCAGCCGCTGTTCCATAGTTCCTGGATTTCCCCTAGTGTCACCCCCCATTTAATTTCTATTATCAACCAATTTCAAGTCAGCTATGGTCATGGGACTTGATTATGGCCATAGCTGGCCGCTAGCCAAAGCCACGATTAGTGCTGGTAAGGCAGTAATCGCCCGAAAAGTCGGGGAAATCTAACTTTCATTTCAATGCCTGTTCTACATTATCTTTGTGATGTGCGACACGAGCATCTATCAGGGTACAAATTGAATTTGTACTAAAAAAATGTGCCGCACATTGTCGCCATGTTGGCCTCCGATGGAGGTAACACTCTCTGTTACCCCCAACCCATTTCACTATCTACTAGGGCGCAGGCCACCCCAGCAATAGTACCTTAATATCTAAATAAGAAATTAAATATACAACATTATAATATGAAACCTTCATCCATCATTAATCATTTACCTCATTCAAATCGTTCATAATTTTCTACAATTATCTTAAAATTTTCAAATTTATTGTTAATTATTATATATCATCCTTCAGTTATTATTAAAAATTTTTTAATCATCATTTTTATTTAACACAATTATTTCAGACCATCTCATTATTAAATTAAAATCTTTTCATCTGAGTTACGCCTGTAAACATTTTTATTATACTTGATTCGTACTATAAAATTTTTATACTTACAGTCCATTTAAACTGACATACAAAAAATATATACCATACACCAATACTTTCACCTCACCTCTGAAACATTTAACACAAATGTTAGTTTAAATCAAACAATTTATCATTTAATTACCAAACTCCCATCTCGTAAAATAGTTTAAATTCATAAAAAAAAATTTCATTATATAACATTCAAATCAATCAAAATATCTAACACATCTCAAATTATTTTGATTAATTTAATTATTAAAAATATAAGTTAATTGCTATCAAAACAATTACAATTAGCCAATTACTGTTTTCAAAATTAATTCGGTTATTTATTTAACTTGCAAACATTAATATTATTATTACAACAATCATCTACACATTGTTTACCTGACCTTCTACAATACACACAAATAAATTCACTAAATATTTATTTACAAATCGTCCTTATTATTTGTTCAGTTATACCACACTTCAATGTCCAAAGTTGCGAGCTCAAACACCATAAAACAAAAATATTTATAACTGCCCTTTATTGTTTTATGGCCTACCCTCCATCGTCAAAGATTAATCTTCGTTTTATATAGCACTGTTCAATTTTATTAACACACAAATTACTGTCTTGTGTGTCGTAACCATAAAAACCAAATTCATTCATTTTACCAAAATAATCAAGAAACAAGTCAATGTTAAGTACATCTGTTAAGTCTCCATCAGTAATTATATTCATTATCGGGTTATTTACTTTTGTATTATCAATTAAGTCATTCTTATTTAAATATCCTTCTAACCTTACTTTCCATTCATCATAATCTCTATTTAAATTATACACTTCTGTTTCTCTCTCAACATACAATTCTCTATTTAAATCTCTCTCATCATAATACCATATCACACTCTCAATATTATTCCAGACAGAGGGTACAAAATTATACAACAAAAATAAACACTTCAAATCTTCTACTAACGCGGGACTCTTGCCCTTCTTAAACAATACTTGTGAACACTCTGGTTCAGAAAAAATAAGGGGAAAATTTACCCTCTGCCCCCATTCTACCACTATACTATTTTTCCGCTCTCTCTCTCTAACTCATAAGTATACATTAACATTTCATAATCACATTCTACAAACTCATCAGTACTCTCAGATACTACATTTTCGATTACATCACTATTCTCAATACTATTTTCATTTGTTAACTCTTTATCTAATACAACATTTCTACACATGTCATTACAATTCTCATTAGTATTACTCTCACTCTGTTCTGGTTTATTCAAATTATTTCTTATTATTTCATTGGCATTTTCTAAACATTTATTCTTTTCTTGTATATAATTTATTAACTCATCAAATTGTACACTAATACTCTGCTGCAACTGAATATTCTGTTGTTTAATTTCATTAAAATTAATCTCGTTTTGAATATTCTGCTGTTCGCATTTTATTTTCTGTTCATTAAAGTCATTAGTTAATTGGTCCAATTTGGTATCGAACTTTTAAAAATTTACAGTCCATCTTTCGTAAAAAACTCATTATATCCATTTCATCGGCTTGTTTATTTTTATTGGTTGAAACTGGGGTCAACTGAATCCCAGAATCAACATCTGTTTCGTTTAATTGTTTTTTAGCAGTAATTGGGGTAGAGTGAATGATGACATTGCTGCCAACAGCTGTTTCTGTAACAGCGCTCGGCTCAACTGCCAGCATACCACTTTCATTCAGCGACTGCGACTCAAGGTCACTTTCACTCATCTCTACGTTGGTTATATTACTTTTAGTATTCTCAGACATTTTACTTGATTTATTTTTCCTTACGTAATAACTACCAATGATTTATCTCTTTTCAAAACTTATATTACGACATACATAAAATCAACCTTATACCATAATTATGCAAGTTTACATAACTGCAATTTTACTTTCGCAACCGTACTTCGTTCAATGTACTGTCAAAATGTAGGCCGGCGTAATACAACTTTTTTGTTATATTACATCCCGCTGTCACGGCACCAATTGTAACCCTCGGTTACTATTATATTTATGAATAAAACTGTAAACTCCCACTTACCTTTAACTTTAGATCTGGCCGTATCTCCAAGTGGGGACGAACCCCGTTCGTACGGCGAACTTGATAGCACATCAAATGAAATAAGGTTTTTGAATGAATTTACTTAACAATTTTTATCATTTGAAAGATAATGGTTTTTATTTTTTATGATTGTAAAACATCTCAGACAAGTATAAAATCAGAAAAAAATTGATACTCTCTCCACTGGTTTTTTAAATTTTGAGTTACAGCTTTTGAAATGTATAATGATTAATATAAGAACATAATAACTTCCTTACCTTATTTATAGCACACACAAACATAAACAGCCCAGCTTTACTCACACACGCATTCTCGCCATTAAAAACCCATTTTATTTTATGTTACCCCACAGCCCTTAAACCTTTGTTGGAATACTCCCGCCGGCAACGTGGTTTTCGTGCGCACTCATTATTACTCTTTTAAATTTATTTTTTGTGTCCGAAAATTAGATAGACGTGTTCTCCACTGTTTGATCGACCGCAGTCACATAGTTTTAACTGTTATTTCACTTTTTTCTGGTACAATATGAAATTTTGTAAAGAGCCTACTTGGCTCGGTCCGGCACCGGAACAATCAGTTAACGAACTGGGGAGAAGAATGTAGCAGGTGCCGCTAAATTGCGTATGTCTTTTTGTGTGGAAACCAATGCCTTTGGTTTCGTCGCAGTAGTTTCGTCCCATGCAATTCATGTAGTTGTTGGGGTGACGACAGTATACGATATTAGTGAGGCACTGGCTAACGTCACGAGATGGGCGGACCTTAATTTGCATATCCGTCGTCTCACTCGATGAAAGTGGATAAAATTTGTTTCCTGACCATCTTGGTTTTTTGAAGTAGCGTCACCCTGCGCGTATGCCTATATCATGCATACGAGCGCAAGGTCACACACATACAAAATTCTTGGAAATGAGGCTTGCTGCATACCTCTGTACTGATTGCACAATGCATACGGCGTATTTCTCCTTTGTTATAAACTGTTCCATTCACCACGTGTTCTGGTCACCTGGACAGTAGCGCGATGATTTTATTTTTCTAGGTTGGCTAATCTGATTTATATATCGCATCAACGTTCGCGTGATTGTACCTTGCCCAGTGCACATTCAGCTTTCTCGGCGTTCGGTTCGCCGAACTTTCTCTGTCAAGTTAGTGTCGACATTAAATGTAGGCTTTAGGCCCTTACATTCTCGCTTATGGCCAACTAGCGCCATAATTAACTTGTGTTCTCGGTTATGGCCGACTAGCGCCATAACTTCATTCTAATAATTCGTATTAATCTGCAACATGCAGCATTAGCCAGCCTACTTCAATTTTTACAGCTGTAATGTAATCAGTCAATATTAAAACTATTCGTATACAGTCCACTTCTTTTTATTTCTTAATGTAATTTTTAATTCATTCTACACATCATCTTCAATCACCATGGAAGACCAGCCAACAGAATATAATTCAAGAAACATAATTTTCGCCCACTTGGGCCCAACTAATTAATTCTTCCTGTCCACACTTGTGGAACATTACTTTTATTCATCAGTTTCGGTCCACTCGGACCGGGACCATCCATTTTTTGGTCCACCGTGCCTGGATTATAATCAGCATTTTAGTCCTCACGGTGCGCATCGTCCATATTTTTGGTCACTCCGGACCTGGATTTCCATTTAACATCTTTTACATCTTTTTCTGGCCATCACGGGCAGATTAGCACGTCAGCTAATGTGACCGTGGCGTGATTTGCGTCGCCATTTCGCTCGTCATCTTCGGGGAACGTAATAGCAAGTTCCTGCCGGCTGCAGTGCCTCAAAGTGGTCATCTTTGCCAGCTGTTCACCATCATCACCAAGGAGCCGACGCTGCGGGAAGTCGCCAACCAGGTACCACCGGCAACAGTAAAAAGGTGCGTAAAAAAATGTCTGAAGAAGGCCTCAAGGTGCTGACCAGAAAGAGAGGCGGATTAAAGTCCGCGATAGTGCGGATACAATCCGCGGTAAATTCTTTTGATATTAATTTAACTACAAAACATTTTCTGACTGTAAGATTAGAAAGTCTTAAGAGCTTAGCCTCGAAGTACGACGAAGTACAGTCTGAGATAGAGCTTATCAGTAAAGACGCGAGCACTGCTCAGGCAGACCGAGTCGAGGTTGAGGAAACGATATACTCAACTGAGGCAAACATTTTACAACTCCTTGACACTTTTAATACTCAGACTGTGCCTCCTGTACTATCGACGCCTGTGCATTTAAAGCCGATAAGTTTGCCCTGCTTCTCAGGCAACATACTTGAGTGGCAACATTTCTATTCAATTTTCAATGATCTAGTGCATTCAAGATCAGATTTAACGCCAGTACAGAAACTGCATTACTTGCATTCATCGGTGAAGTGTGAACCATTAGACTTAATTAAATCATTACCAATTTGTCAAGAAAATTATGTAATAGTGTTGAACTTGCTGTCCGAGAGGTACAATAATCCATTTATATTAGCCAAATATTATGTACAGAACCTACTTCAGGTTAAGTCCACAATAAAGGACTCAGTTCAAAGCTTGGCGGAGTTTACGAATACTATAACGTCTTCCGTTAATTCACTGGCGGCAATGAAGCTGTCCGTAAACCTATTTGAGTTTATTACCATACAGTTGCTCTCCACCAAACTTGACCCTATTACTTTAAAACGTTGGAAGGAGTCCATAGACCCTGACAACTTGCCCAGTTTTCAAGACTTTACGCATTTTTTGAATTTGCGTCGACAACTTTTAGAAAATACAATGCCAATTGAATCCGGACAGCAATTCAACAAACCTAGTGTAAAACCAAACAATAAATTTGAGAAATGTAGCTTAAGAAATACTGCTGGCAGCAGTACCTTTAAGAGTTATCACGCAGCGGCAAGGCATTATTCATGTGTGTGCTGTAAATCTGACCACCCGCTTTACATGTGTAATAATTTTCGCATATTAAGTGCCGCTGAGCGGGGGCAATTGGTTGCAAATCATAAATGTTGTTTAACTGCCTTAGAGCAGGTCATTTGATAACAAATTGTAAAAGTAAACAGGTTTGTAAAATTTGTTCAAAGGGTCACCACACCTTGCTGCACGCTAATTACGTGCCGAAATCAGCAGCTGCCAGCAGTAACTATTGCTCATTCAAATTACAGTGTAAAAACAATGTACTTTTATCCACTGCGGTTGTATATGTCATTGATCAGGCTGGCAATAGGCATAAGGCTCGGGCACTTCTTGACGCCGGGTCCCAGATCAATTTTTGTACGAAATCATTTGCGAAAAGGTTGTACCTTAAACTAACCCGATCTAATATTCCAATTACAGGAATAAGCAACACAGCGTGTTGCGCTACTGACATTGTTTCTGTGCGTATTATGTCTCGCTATCAGAGACATAGTTTCGAGGCCAAATGTGCCGTCCTATCTAACTTAACTCATAATCTGCCTTCAATCTCGTTTGACATCAACCGGTTCCACATTCCAAATAAAATTTTTCTCGCCGACCCAGATTTTAATATATCTTCACAGATCGACATACTATTGGGGGCACAATTTTATCTGGATTTAATATTAGCTAATAAGTACACACGCGGACCCAACTTCCCTATCATTCAGGAGACAAAACTGGGTTACATTTTGGCCGGCAATCTGCCCAAACACTGCCACACCCAGGGTCCTGCTGTTTCGTTCTTGGCAAGGAACAATGACAGCCAAATCCTGCAATCTCTCGAGAGATTTTGGGAGGCAGAAACGATCCCCGGCGATGCCCCTAATAGCGAGTCGGCTTGCGAAGAGCATTTTGTGCTCTCAACTCAGCGCAACCACGAGGGTAGATTTATAGTGTCGCTCCCATTCAAATCTGATAAGCCCCACTTGGGGGAATCTTACACAAGTGCCGAATCAAGATTTTTAAGCTTGGAGCGTCTATTCAGGCGCGATCCCAAGCTCGCTCGCGACTACGCAGACTTTATCAGTGAATACATGAATATTGGGCACATGACACTCATTGATCATGGCGCTATCAATTTAGTAGCGTCACACACTTACTACATATACTTATATGTATACTTATACATACTCATATACTTAATCTGGCTTTGTAAGCTTGGTTGGGATGAACCGATTTCCGGTCAGTCACTTTCGGATTGGCTTTCTTTGTGTAACAAATTAAGTCTGATTGGTAAAATAGTGGTCCCGCGATCTATTCGTTGCAACCGTGAGGCGGTTACAGTTCAGTTGCATGGTTTTTCGGATGCGTCCGAGAGAGGGTTCGGCTGTTGTGTGTATATTCGAGTCATTTATCAAGATGCTACTGCTTCCTGTCGTCTCTTGTGTTCAAAATCTCGCGTGGCTCCCCTACGCCAAGTGTCATTACCTCGCATCGAGCTCTGCGCTTGTTTGTTATTATCGCGACTCGTATCTAAAATTATTCCTGCTCTTCATTCGTTTATTGATGATGTACATTTGTATTCCGATTCTATGGTGGCTCTTTACTGGATTCATGCACAGTCTACGCGTTGGAAAACATACGTCGCTAATCGGGTTGCTGAAATTCAGCGTCGCACGCAAACTTATATCTGGCATCACATTGATTCGCGACGCAATCCTGCTGATATTATATCTAGGGGGTGTTTCCCGGATGTTTTGCGCGATTGCTCGCTTTGGTGGCACGGTCCTGGCTGTCTGTCTCAATCGTCAGATTCTAATCCTGTCCCATCTTTCGTACCGGCCACTCCATCATCTTCGGAAGTCACCGCGGAAGAGAAAACTACACATAACCGTTCGCTAATGTCTACCCTGGCTGTTGACTTATCGTTGGACTTTTCCTCGTTACACCGGCTGACACGTGTATACGCTTACTGTTTTCGTTTCATCAGAAATGTTAGACACTCATCTGCGGACAAACTTTCGGGCGATCTGACCCCTGCAGAAATTCATCAGTCTCTCAATTTCTTCATAAAACAATCTCAATCGATCCACTTCCCAGGCGAAATTAGTTGTCTTCGGAACGGATCTTCTGTTTCCATCAGAAGCAAGTTGGCTTCTCTCGACCCGTTTCTTGACGACTCTGGAGTGATACGCGTGGGCGGACGATTGCAGCATTCCCAGTTACCTTACGATTCGAAATATCCTATCGTACTACCCCCTTCGGCGCATGTCACACGCCTTATCATCGAATGCGAACACATTCGCTTACTTCACGCTGGTGCTCAGCTCGTGCATCATTCACTGCGTCAGCGTTGGTGGATTGTTAATGCCCGGCTAGTCATCCGTTCCATTATTCGTAAGTGTCTCAAGTGTATCCGGTTCAGCGCCACACAGCAGGTCCAGAGGCTTGGCATTTTGCCATCCCCTAGAGTCACTCCTTCAAGGCCGTTTCTATTTTGCGCGGTTGATTATGGTGGTCCCTTCATGATTCGTCATGGCGGGCAGAAGTCTAGAACTCTTACTAAGGCGTACGTCTCTCTGTTTGTTTGCTTAGCAACTAGGGCCATTCACCTGGAATTGGTGTCCGACCTTACTGCCAGCGCATTTATAGCTGCTTTACGTCGTTTTATGGCACGTCGGGGTATACCCAGTCAGCTGTACTCCGACAATGGCATGAACTTCAGGAAGGCCCGCACCATCTTACATGACATTTACAACTTTTGGCACAATAAGGATGCCATCACCTCGATTAAGTCATTCACATCCTCTCAGGGGATATCATGGTCATTTATCCGCCCTCCTCACCTCATTTCGGTGGCCTTTGGGAGAGCGGCATCAAGAGTCTGAAATTTCATCTGCGGCGCGTGGTAGGCAAATCTATATTAAACTTCGAAGAGTTCACGACCGTTTTGTCTCAGATAGAGGCATGTCTGAACTCTCGACCTTTATTTGCTATTTCCTCGGATGTTAACGACCCGGTGCCACTTACACCTGGCCATTTTTTGATTTGCGCGCCCCTAACTGCGATTCCTGACCCAGACCTTTCTCACGTTCCTGTTTCTCGTCTTGGTCGTTGGCAGCTGATTCAGAGGTTTGTCCGGGACATTTGGAAGGCGTGGTCTCGCGATTATTTGCACCAGCTGCAACAGCGTCACAAGTGGAGGTTTGCCAAAGATAATGTTTCCATTGGTGACTTAGCCTTGATCATTGAGGATAACTTGCCTCCATTAGCCTGGAAATTTGGTGTGATCATCGCCACATTTCCCGGCCCAGATAACTTGGTTCGCGTCGTGGACATTCGCACGCCTACGGGTGTTTTGCGGAGACCAATACATAAATTATGTCTATTGCCAGCGCGAGACGAGATTTGACATTATGGTTATAGCGCAATGCGGCTTTATTCCGCCATTGGCTTATTATTTATTACGACCATTTGGTCAACATAATTGTGATAGATTGTCACAATATTTTTTTGTCAACTTTGCGTCATGGCACGCTTCTGATTATTACAGTTCTGGTGATATCTTAATATTTGTATTCTATGTTAATTTTTGTGGCATACTATGTCACACATTTTCATTGATGTTATGGGGTGTATTGCATGTCTTTGGGTGGTCTTATTTATGAAATGTTATTGCATAATATTCGCATGTTTTGCTGTTAAGTAACCATGCATTCATTTCTTTATATGGTTTCTGATAAATATGTACTATTTTGGGAATGTCTTAAATTGTTAAATTGTTTCTGTAATTTCGGTATTCTATTGTTGTTTGACATTACAATTATTTATCTTGTAATTATTCAAGTTATTGTTGTTGTATTCACATAAATTGTGTCGATGTAAAAACTATTGTAAGCGCCTGCCGTCTGTAACTGTCTCGTCTAATTTATTCACATTGTACTTCATATTTTATTCATTTTTGTAGGTAAGCATGCATAATTCTTTATTTAAAATTATGACATACATGTCATATCTGGGCTACATTCAGCATCTAGCTTGCCCACACATTGTTACATATTGTAAATTCCTGAAACTTCAGGAATATCATGTCTAGGTCGATACATGTCGCCCTCCTGAATATACAATAAAACATGAAACTGCAACATGTTCAGCAACAATTTTGTTCATGTAATGAACTCTCTGTACAGGTCTACGGACCTTAGCTAGCATTAAGGTAACTCTATGACTTGCATATTATGTATTTTCCTTTCATGTTTTATAATGTTACATACTGCGCACACTTGTGTCAGTAGTAGTGGTTAACCAGACTTATTGGTACATGAAACAGCTGTTTGCCAAACCTTGGCCTACAGTCGCTTATCTGCATGCTTATCTCTAAACTGCGGCCGATTGCCGTTATCTAATCTCAACTCAAGGTTCAACTTAGCCTTGAAGCTGATTCTCGTTACTAAGAACTGCACTATTTTAAATTAAATTGTAAATGTATTCTAATTTATTAAAAATGTATTAAAAAATCTTTTTGATTTTTGACGGGCATTTTATGGACAGTAGCGCGATGATTTTATTTTTCTAGGTTGGCTAATCTGATTTATATATCGCATCAACGTTCGCGTGATTGTACCTTGCCCAGTGCACATTCAGCTTTCTCGGCGTTCGGTTCGCCGAACTTTCTCTGTCAAGTTAGTGTCGACATTAAATGTAGGCTTTAGGCCCTTACATTCTCGCTTATGGCCAACTAGCGCCATAATTAACTTGTGTTCTCGGTTATGGCCGACTAGCGCCATAACTTCATTCTAATAATTCGTATTAATCTGCAACATGCAGCATTAGCCAGCCTGCTTCAATTTGTACAGCTGTAATGTAATCAGTCAATATTAAAACTATTCGTATACAGTCCACTTCTTTTTATTTCTTAATGTAATTTTTAATTCATTCTACACATCATCTTCAATCACCATGGAAGACCAGCCAACAGAATATAATTCAAGAAACATAATTTTCGCCCACTTGGGCCCAACTAATTAATTCTTCCTGTCCACACTTGTGGAACATTACTTTTATTCATCAGTTTCGGTCCACTCGGACCGGGACCATCCATTTTTTGGTCCACCGTGCCTGGATTATAATCAGCATTTTAGTCCTCACGGTGCGCATCGTCCATCACCGTTGAAATAAAATTTACACATATTTTTTATAAATCCCCCAAAATGAAATAAATAAAAATACCCATAAATTTGGACCGTTACAATACCCCCTCAATGAGAGGTCTTCTGTCAAAACAGAAGAAATCTCATTGATAAAACCCCTAAGAGGACCGGTGAGGAACTGGTGCCGACAACCCCCCTTTTGTTCTTACACTTCATGGGTAAACGACCCCCCTGGCTCGGCGACCATGGACGCATCTGAACGAGATCACTGGACTTCTCTGTGCGAGATCCCAACACCGAAAAATCGAACAGACGCACCACAGCGCACCTCACCTTCTATCATTCTACCCCAAAAATCCTCAATCCCTGGCTTAGATTATGCCAGATCCTCAACCGATATGTTTCCCCTTATATGCAAGCTGGGCTGCCTTTAGCAGATACTGGGCTCACACACACACACTGATACTACGTATTATAAAATGAAAATATTCTTAAAAATTTTACTAAGCGAAAAGTCATTAACAGTTTTGCTTAATTCTCTTCATTAATTTTTTCTGTTATTTAAAATAAATCAATTGAACATTTCTTAAAAATAAGAACATCCTTAGCCTAACATGTTATTACACCTAGAGTCTACCAATACAATTCCATAAAATAATTCAATAATAATAAACACGATTAGAACACAAACAATAAAATACTCAAAGTTTAAAAATATCAATTATCTGGCAGGTGCAAAATCAAGAAAATTTTTTTTTTCTTCAAAAAAAATGTTAAATTCAAAATTTCCAAAAAAAAATTTCAATTCAAAAACTTTAAATTTATTAAAATATTTTCTTTTCATATGGAAATTATTTAAAGTTTGTTCAAATGAATTAAACAAAAACTGGATTAACTTCCTTACTAAACGTGCCTAGTATATGACCTCACCCATCAGCTGACCAAAACTGGGTCAAGTCCAGAACCTTGACCTACATACGTTATATACAAGTTCTATTTGAAAATATCTTAAACACCTGTAAAATTCTATCTTGAAACACAAAAACATAATAAAATAACACCTTTGAAAGAACAAAATATCATTCTAAATAATAATCAAATTGACATTTAAATTATTCAAAATAAACTTTACAACTTTACATTTCCAAATTCTATCAAAAATTGTCACTGGTTTCAATTAAAAATTTTATATTCTTTACTATAAATCTCTTTATTTAATAATCGCATATCCAATACTTTGGGTGATTTAAATACTTATAACTCGATTCGCCACTTGGCATGCATACATATATAATCTTTCTCACTCTGACTCCAATACTCATCAACTTTAACTAACAACTGTAACTCACATGACACCCATCTCTATCAAAATATCTATCAAACAATCTCTAACCCCAACTTATCATTAAACTCAATTCGCCACCTTCTCTTAATATAATAAAAAATATACTCTCTAACCCTTTGTACTTATGATAAGTGTTCCCCCCCCCCAAAAGCTCATCCCATTATGTTGGTTCCTGGATTCTACCTAAGGTAACCATTTCCCACCAAATCGGTCCCTTCCCGTCCCAACCCTTTTGTTGTGGACTCCCACATTATACTACCCCTTATTACAAAATTACCATCCCCAAATCTCACTCTTATTACCTCACTTCAACTACAACAAAATAACATCATCATTTAATAACATCAATATATCACTCATTACTTCCCATGACTACTGTGTCAGCATCAATACTTCTCAAATTCTATAACATTATCTCACAACAACATCACATTAATTCAAACAATATTATTCTCTCTACTACCATTTCAACTTTAACTTGGACTGATCAATATGTCCCAATAAAATACTAATCACCCATCATCTTTTATTATTTCTAACCATTCATTTAAAATCTTACTACATTAAATTACTTTTCTCATTATTTAAAATAACACCATTGACACATTAAAACACTATATTTGACATTCATTACCTTGATCATCAATAAACAATTCAACAATGACATTTTCCTACCGATCAGCTGATATTCTTAACAAAGTGAAAACACCTTTCAAACAATCGTGCAGATTACATTAAATACATATGATTATCAATACTTACATCTACCATCAATGTTTCCCCTTTCTCTGATTCTGGTAATTTTATGTTAACCGCCTGCCAGTCGGTTTAGTTATCTACTTAGTTTCAAAATTACACAAATTATATAAAACATATACCTTTTATCAATTCTTATATCTACCCTACTACAATAAAATACTACATTTAAAAAATATAGAATGAACACGTTATAGTGAATGTATGAGCATCTAGTTATTTAAACGGAACACAAGCATTTTTATTAGATCAAAATTAGAGTTAGCATTTTTTTTTTTTTTAATTTACAAAATTTAAGTACGTTGCTCATCTGAGCAACCCCCTGGTCCACACACTCTATTGTAATTTATGTAAGACTGTAGCGCCTTTTTGCTTCCACAAAGACTGCATATTTGGAGGAATTTGACATCTCCGTGTCTTTGCTTCGGCATTTACATTTTAACGTTTTGGATATCGATATATCCTTGGTATATATTTAAACGCCCATAAAACGGGTCTACCACCTGGCTATGCTGTCCCCATGCGGACAGAGTGGCAGCCGCTGTTCCATAGTTCCTGGATTTCCCCTAGTGTCACCCCCCATTTAATTTCTATTATCAACCAATTTCAAGTCAGCTATGGTCATGGGACTTGATTATGGCCATAGCTGGCCGCTAGCCAAAGCCACGATTAGTGCTGGTAAGGCAGTAATCGCCCGAAAAGTCGGGGAAATCTAACTTTCATTTCAATGCCTGTTCTACATTATCTTTGTGATGTGCGACACGAGCATCTATCAGGGTACAAATTGAATTTGTACTAAAAAAATGTGCCGCACATTGTCGCCATGTTGGCCTCCGATGGAGGTAACACTCTCTGTTACCCCCAACCCATTTCACTATCTACTAGGGCACAGGCCACCCCAGCAATAGTACCTTAATATCTAAATAAGAAATTAAATATACAACATTATAATATGAAACCTTCATCCATCATTAATCATTTACCTCATTCAAATCGTTCATAATTTTCTACAATTATCTTAAAATTTTCAAATTTATTGTTAATAATTATTATATATCATCCTTCAGTTATTATTAAAAATTTTTTAATCATCATTTTTATTTAACACAATTATTTCAGACCATCTCATTATTAAATTAAAATCTTTTCATCTGAGTTACGCCTGTAAATATTTTTATTATACTTGATTCGTACTATAAAATTTTTATACTTACAGTCCATTTAAACTGACATTCAAAAAATATATACCATACACCAATACTTTCACCTCACCTCTGAAACATTTAACACAAATGTTAGTTTAAATCAAACAATTTATCATTTAATTACCAAACTCCCATCTCGTAAAATAGTTTAAATTCATAAAAAAAATTTCATTATATAACATTCAAATCAATCAAAATATCTAACACATCTCAAATTATTTTGATTAATTTAATTATTAAAAATATAAGTTCATTGCTATCAAAACAATTACAATTAGCCAATTACTGTTTTCAAAATTAATTCGGTTATTTATTTAACTTGCAAACATTAATATTATTATTACAACAATCATCTACACATTGTTTACCTGACCTTCTACAATACACACAAATAAATTCACTAAATATTTATTTACAAATCATCCTTATTATTTGTTCAGTTATACCACACTTCAATGTCCAAAGTTGCGAGCTCAAACACCATAAAACAAAAATATTTATAACTGCCCTTTATTGTTTTATGGCCTACCCTCCATCGTCAAAGATTAATCTTCGTTTTATATAGCACTGTTCAATTTTATTAACACACAAATTACTGTCTTGTGTGTCGTAACCATAAAAACCAAATTCATTCATTTTACCAAAATAATCAAGAAACAAGTCAATGTTAAGTACATCTGTTAAGTCTCCATCAGTAATTATATTCATTATCGGGTTATTTACTTTTGTATTATCAATTAAGTCATTCTTATTTAAATATCCTTCTAACCTTACTTTCCATTCATCATAATCTCTATTTAAATTATACACTTCTGTTTCTCTCTCAACATACAATTCTCTATTTAAATCTCTCTCATCATAATACCATATCACACTCTCAATATTATTCCAGACAGAGGGTACAAAATTATACAACAAAAATAAACACTTCAAATCTTCTACTAACGCGGGACTCTTGCCCTTCTTAAACAATACTTGTGAACACTCTGGTTCAGAAAAAATAAGGGGAAAATTTACCCTCTGCCCCCATTCTACCACTATACAATTTTTCCGCTCTCTCTCTCTCTAACTCATAAGTATACATTAACATTTCATAATCACATTCTACAAACTCATCAGTACTCTCAGATACTACATTTTCGATTACATCGCTATTCTCAATACTATTTTCATTTGTTAACTCTTTATCTAATACAACATTTCTACACGTCATTACAATTCTCATTAGTATTACTCTCACTCTGTTCTGGTTTATTCAAATTATTTCTTATTATTTCATTGGCATTTTCTAAACATTTATTCTTTTCTTGTATATCATTTATTAACTCATCAAATTGTACACTAATACTCTGCTGCAACTGAATATTCTGTTGTTTAATTTCATTAAAATTAATCTCGTTTTGAATATTCTGCTGTTCGCATTTTATTTTCTGTTCATTAAAGTCATTAGTTAATTGGTCCAATTTGGTATCGAACTTTTAAAAATTTACAGTCCATCTTTCGTAAAAAACTCATTATATCCATTTCATCGGCTTGTTTATTTTTATTGGTTGAAACTGGGGTCAACTGAATCCCAGAATCAACATCTGTTTCGTTTAATTGTTTTTTAGCAGTAATTGGGGTAGAGTGAATGATGCCATTGCTGCCAACAGCTGTTTCTGTAACAGCGCTCGGCTCAACTGCCAGCATACCACTTTCATTCAGCGACTGCGACTCAAGGTCACTTTCACTCATCTCTACGTTGGTTATATTACTTTTAGTATTCTCAGACATTTTACTTGATTTATTTTTACTTACGTAATAACTACCAATGATTTATCTCTTTTCAAAACTTATATTACGACATACATAAAATCAACCTTATACCATAATTATGCAAGTTTACATAACTGCAATTTTACTTTCGCAACCGTACTTCGTTCAATGTACTGTCAAAATGTAGGCCGGCGTAATACAACTTTTTTGTTATATTACATCCCGCTGTCACGGCACCAATTGTAACCCTCGGTTACTATTATATTTATGAATAAAACTGTAAACTCCCACTTACCTTTAACTTTAGATCTGGCCGTATCTCCAAGTGGGGACGAACCCCGTTCGTACGGCGAACTTGACAGCACATCAAATGAAATAAGGTTTTTGAATGAATTTACTTGACAATTTTTATCATTTGAAAGATAATGGTTTTTATTTTTTATGATTGTAAAACATCTCAGACAAGTATAAAATCAGAAAAAAATTGATACTCTCTCCACTGGTTTTTTAAATTTTGAGTTACAGCTTTTGAAATGTATAATGATTAATACAAGAACATAATAACTTCCTTACCTTATTTATAGCACACACAAATATATAAACAGCCCAGCTTTACTCACACACGCATTCTCGCCATTAAAAACCCATTTTATTTTATGTTACCCCACAGCCCTTAAACCTTTGTTGGAATACTCCCGCCGGCAACGTGGTTTTCGTGCGCACTCATTATTACTCTTTTAAATTTATTTTTTGTGTCCGAAAATTAGATAGACGTGTTCTCCACTGTTTGATCGACCGCAGTCACATAGTTTTAACTGTTATTTCACTTTTTTCTGGTACAATATGAAATTTTGTAAAGAGCCTACTTGCTCGGTCCGGCGCCGGAACAATCAGTTAACGAACTGGGGAGAAGAAGGTAGCAGGTGCCGCTAAATTGCGTATGTCTTTTTGTGTGGAAACCAATGCCTTTGGTTTCGTCGCAGTAGTTTCGTCCCATGCAATTCATGTAGTTGTTGGGGTGACGACAGTATACGATATTAGTGAGGCACTGGCTAACGTCACGAGATGGGCGGACCTTAATTTGCATATCCGTCGTCTCACTCGATGAAAGTGGATAAAATTTGTTTCCTGACCATCTTGGTTTTTTGAAGTAGCGTCACCCCGCGCGTATGCCTATATCATGCATACGAGCGCAAGGTCACACACAAACAAAATTCTTGGAAATGAGGCTTGCTGCATACCTCTGTACTGATTGCACAATGCATACGGCGTATTTCTCCTTTGTTATAAACTGTTCCATTCACCACGTGTTCTGGTCACCATTGAAATAAAATTTACACATATTTTTTATAAATCCCCCAAAATGAAATAAATAAAAATACCCATAAATTTGGACCGTTACAATATTAAAGTCAGAAGGGGGAAGATTATAAATGTATACATGCCAAGTTGTGAATCACGGAATTCTGAATAATTAAGTCACCCAATCTAATGGAGATTGAGAATGTCAAAGAAAGAGAGTCATAGTAAAAATATAAAATCAATGGAAACAAGTGACAGATTTTAATAGAAGTTGAGACTAATTGGAGCAATAAATGTGTAAATTTTAATTAATTTAAATGTCAATTTTGTTGTTAATTGTAATAATAACCATGTTAATTTGGAAGGTCTTATTATCTTATGTTCGAAGACAAAAAATTTTAAAGATGTTTAATGTATTTTATGTTGTAGCCTATGTATAACCTATGTAGGTCAAGGTTGTGGACTTGACCCAGTTTGATCAGCTGATGGTTGATGTTATAAACTAGACCAGTTTTGGCCATGAAGTGATGCAGATTTTGTTGTTTAATTGATTTAAATAATTTTAAATTTTCTGAATATTGAGAAAGGTATATTAAAAAAAAAAAAAATGTATGCCTGCCATCTAATTGATGTTTTAAGTGTATTATTGTTTGTGTATTGCGAGGGTTTTATTGAATTATATTGTTTAGAATATATGGGTAAACAAATGTTAGAATAAGTGAATTCATGTTTAACAAGGTATTCAATTTGTTTTCTTTAGGATTGTTAGTAGTAGTGAAGAAAATTAGGGATTAATGTAAAAGTTTTCTTATTGTGATTTTGGAAGAAGGACAATTTGATTTTAACGTAAATGAATTTTGAGTATAAAGAGAAATGTTTTGAAAATTTTAAAGGATAATTTTGTTTAATGAGTAATTATAAGTGTGTGTACGAGCCCAGTAACTGCTAAAGGCAGCCCAGTGTGCATGGTAAGGGGGAACATATCGGTTGAGGATCTGGCAGGGAGTAAGGCCATGGATTTGGATCTTTGGGGGTGGCATGTTAGAAGGTTAGGTGCGCTGTGGTGCATGTATGTTCGATTTTATGGTGTTGGGATCTCGGACAGAGAAGAGAAGTCCAGTAATCTCGTTCAGGTGCAGTCATAGTCGCCGAGCCAGGGGGGTAGTTTACCCATTATGTATCAGAACAAATGGGGGTTGTTGGCACCATATCCTCACCGGTCCTCTTAGGGGTTTAGCAATGAGATTTATTCTGTTTCGACAGAAGATCTCTCATTGGGGGGGTATTGTAACTGGGCTAAAGGGAGGGGTTTTTTATTTTATTAAAATATTTTAAATTGTCTTCATCGGTGTGGCCAGCCACATGTTGAATAAAACTTTACTCTAACAAAGAACGGTAAGGTGAAGTCAGTACAATGGAATGTGCGTGTTGCACACAACTTCGTAATTCTCAGAACGGTAAAACAGTGTAATGCGCCCAAACGCACTAATATCGGCGGAGCACAGAACCCACGCTAAACAAAAGGCGCACAAGATGGCTTGAAGATGAATTTTTCCAACATGTGCTCAGAGACATGACGGAAACGAAACTAGGACACGCCTTTCCAATGACGTCAACCAGTGAACCCTAGATTTCGGTCACTGCCAACACCCACAAATAACACGGGTTACCTGAACAACTACTAAAACTTTAGCAGCGAAGGCTGTGAACAGCGACGAAATTTGTTCGCAGGCAAGGCAGTGATGTCCGCCCGCATGAAAAGTCAGTCGGACAATAACACCCTAACACTCCGGACGCGAGCCGTTTGTGCGTCCGCCGACTGGACAAGTTTAATTCCGACGGCATGTAAAAGTGAAAAAAAAAAATGGGCAGTCGACCTACAGCATCGGCTGCGGTGACGGAAAGTACATTAAAAAATGGAGTGAAGTGAGAACCATTCTAAATATGTGAAATAACATTTGGATATACGCTCAAGGTGACACGCGGTTGTGGATTACGCCACCGTATCATGTAAACGTATTAAAGGGAATATATTTTATATTATATTAAAAGGGGGGTAAATTGATGTGAATGAGTGTGTGCAGCAATCTGGGTCTTCTTAATTAATTAATTAATTAAATATTATATTAATTACAATGTTGAAAAAAATGTTTAGATAATATCAAGTAGTAATATGTCAATGTTGAAAGAAAGAGTAACAAATTCATGCCTTTTTGAAAGTGCAGATGATGAAATAAAATCTCAGTTGTTTTCTATATAAGCAAATCGAGTGAATTATTAAATAACCTTGAAACCTCACTTGCATTTCCACGTTCGTGTGACGAATTCTGGGCCACGAGGGCAATACAAGGTAAGTGGAATAATTTATGAGATAAATAATGTGATTTTAATTTATTAACAAGGAAATAAATGTCACATGTATAGTTGTAATTATGTCTGAGAGCATTGATGATAGAGGGAAAGTGGTTGACTGATGAAACCAGAATTCATAAATAAAAATATAGTAGACATGTTATCAAAGGCAGTTGGGTGTTTGGTGGCTCCAAATGGTACACTGAAAAGGGTTTTCTCAATTCCATTATCTAACACAAAACTACTCTTAGTCATCAAAGATTATTATAATTAATAAAGTAATTAATTTACAATAAAAAGTGCATATCTAAAAATGCAAAAATAAGGCATTACAGTACAGTAGTAAAGCCAGAATGCATATATGCAAGTGAATGTCTAGCATTTAATTATAATTTAGACAAACTAGAGCTATTGGAAAGACGAATTATTAGGAAAATATTAGGCCCACAAAAGAGTTCAGAAGGTTGGAAATTAAGAAGTAATGATGAAACATATCTTAGAAAATATAACAGAAACAATGAGAAAAGAAGAGTATTATTTTTTGGACATTAGGATGGAGGACAATAGGTTAACAAAGGAGATCTTCAAATATCTGTGGGGGAAGAAGTCAATATCAAGTTGGATTAAAGAAGTCCAAAAGGATTTAGAAAAAAATATTACACACGCAGAAGAAGCAATTGAAAGAGAAGTTTTTTGGGGCAAAAGTGTTAAAAATGGAAGGAGTCCAGGGTAGGAGAGAGAAAAATGCAGGTTCAAAGTGGACTGAAGACAGGAAAAAGAGACACGGTGAAAAGATGAAAGAATATTAGAGAAAAAGAAAAGAATAAAGAATTGAAATTGGCATGTGGTCCTTAGATGGCCAATGTAAAAAGAAAAAAAAGTAAGTAAACACTATAATAGTTAGTTACATTTGCTATATAATTCATCTATATAAACAGTTATATTACAGAAAATTTTCCCAAGTTTGCATTCATAGTTTTCGCATGATGCTGACTGACAACACCATGTGTCTCCTGTGTGATAAAATCCACTGTTTTAGTTTAAAACAATTAACCCTTTCGCTGCATCAAGTCGGTCAGCTGGTTACCAATAAATGGCATAAAAGAACTATAGTCGATTTACGCAGTGAAATTGTTAACATGTCTGTAGACATTAAAGTGATAGCTTTTGATGTTTATGGCACCTCAGTGTCTAAGTTTCTAATTTCTGTTTAATATGTACTGTAAATGAATTGATAATTCCTGTGCATGATGAAGCCCATTATTTATGAGAATTACATGTGCAGAATATGTGGCTTGTGTACTATTTGCGTATTTCAAAATGTGTGAATGAATTGGAGTATTTATTGGTTTGTGTTATAAAAACTAGTATTACTTATGTTTATTGGTTAGGACATGAAAAAAATGTTCGTTATGTAAACAGTCATGTGTGGTACCCAACAATGAAAGTCGTAGAATTTCGGATAGATAGCATGTCATGTAACCCCAATACATATTTATGATTCATAATAACTTAGTTATTTTTATATTCCCGACAATTTTTATGAAAATGGTTATTAAAACACTAAAACTGAAATGTACTTCAAGATGGAACAATTGTTCTAAAACACATAATGGGGTTATCATAGAAGAAAGGTATCAGTTGCGTAGCAGGTATAAAATTACAGCGAAACCTTGAAAGTTCGGATCAATTGGGACAGGACCCCATCAGGATTTTCAGTTTGTCCGGATTTTTGAAATATACTTTAAACTGCTAGAATTTTATGTCGGAAAACATTAAAAACCTTATTATATATATTTTTAAATGGATGAGTTATTGAAATTAAGTGCTTAAAACATAAAAAAGAACAGTTTTAAATTCCACAATGAACTTCCACATGCATACACAATAGTGCTGTTTTAGTGATTTAACAAAATAACTAGATCACTAAAACAGCGCTGGGTGTGTATGGAGGTGCATTCGCCACGGCCAGTTGGCAGGTTCCAATTCTCTGAGAGTCAAGTGGGCCTCTCCCCACAGCTCGCCCTCCATTGACTCATCTTGTGTTTACATGTCGAAACAAAACGCTAGGTCAACTCACCCGCATTCTTTCATTTTGCCATCTCTCCTGACGTCTGCTCTGCTTCTGCATGAAATTACAAATTTTGCACTTTCCAAAAAAAGGGTTTAGTAAATAATTGCTGATTCACTAATAAAAAACTTAACATTTTATTATATAATTAAAAATTATTTAATCACTTCTAAGATGATGAACGAGTTAAACAAACTTTTACAGAACGAAAATGAAAGTCCTTTTTACTCTCTAGCACAGTTAATGTAGCAAAACCGTCTACAAAATTTAAAAATAAATTCTCTTAACTTCTAAACTTTTTCTCTTAACACCATATTTTTTTTAAACATTAAAATGAAAAAACTTATTTAAAACAATGAAAAACAGAAGTTGTTGCTTTTTAAATGATCATGATTAAAAAAAAATCCTTGATCAACTTTTGAATGAGTTAGCACTTCTTTTTTTGGCAGCCATGTCTTTAAGCCTTTTCAAAAACACCAGCTGGGTAGGTGTACTCTCAGGCTGTTTTCAAGCCATAACATAGTTGTTTATAACGCTTTAAAAGCGTCACTGTGGGAAGGTCCATCTTTAATAGTGACTTCCTCTTTGTCACTTTCTTCGCACTTAGAGGCTTCACTTACAGTTACAATACAATCTCCTGATCAGTTACAATCTGAAAACCTTGCTCATTGGCATCGGAGTTCTGCCATTCTTCAGTGTCACTTGCTTCACACTGTTCAAAACTTGGAATGACATCAACAAGTGATGTAACCTCTTCAACAATTCCGTCATTTTAATTTTCAACAGAATTCTCTTTCTAAATATAATTATTTCACTACCGACTCAGAACACAAAGTTTTTTATGGGTAAAAACGTAAAAGTTTTACCTTATAACCCGAACCAGTTTTCGCTTCTAAAAAACTTCTTCAGAGGCTGCCGCTGGGAGCACTGTCCATCTTGTTGTTGGCGACGATATCGATTTTCGAAAGATCGATGTTGTGTGTGTGGGGTGTGATATGTTCGAATAATGCGTGTGATTTGCATTGTGTCTGTTCGTTTAGGATGTTGTTTTTATTTGTTTTCGTGTGTTTGTATATTTTCAATTGTTCTAGAGTGTCTACTGTTCGGCCTTTTGTGTGTACGTGTAGAATGTCCATGTTATTGTCGATGTTTTTGTATGTGTGGTTTGTTTCAATGAGGTGGTTTGCAAAGATGGATTCTGTAGTGGAGTGGAGTGCCTTTGTGTGTTCAATGTATCTTTGTTTGAAGCTACATCCTGTCTGGCCTATGTAGAACTTGTTGCAATCTGAGCAATTTAGTTTGTAAACACCAGGTAGATCAAATTTGTTTTGTGCTTTGTGTGTGTGTTTTGATAGTATGTGTTCTGTTTTGTTAGCAGTTTTGTAAGGGATTCTGTATCCTGCTTTTTTGAATTTGTGGGCTACTTTTTTCAGTTTGTTTGTTGATGTATGTTAGTGTTATGAATTTGTTGTTTTCTGTCTTTGTCTGTTGTTTGTTTTGTGTAGGAGTTTATTGACTATTGTTCTGCCGTATCCATTGGATTCTGCCAGATATTTTATCGTGTTTAGTTTGTCTTTGTAGTCTTTTTCATCTAGGGGGATGTTGTTAAATCTGTGTATTATGGTTCTGTAGAGGTCTAAGAAACAAAACAAACTCAAACTGAACAACACACCAGATGAACTTATCAACGAAATAACAGAAACTCTGAACATTATCACAAAACAAAACTACTTCACATATAACAATAAATTTTACACACAGAATGATGGTCTACCTATGGGCTCACCCATATCCAGCATTCTAGCAGAAGTCTTCCAACAACACTTAGAAAAAACAAAAATCCTCACAAATAATGACAGACACTCACATAAAATACTATATTGGCACAGATATGTTGATGATATTCTAATACTATACAGGGGAAACAAAAGACAGTGCGAACAGTTACTAAAGCACATAAACAAAATACATAAAAACATAACCTTTACTGCCGAATACAAACACAACAATAGCATAAACGTCTTAGACCTCTCCATCATAAAACTCGAACACAGGCACAAATTCAGTATATACAGAAAACCGACTACAACTGACACACTAATACACAACTCGTCCAATCACCCAATACAAAACAAACTAGCTGCCTTCAGAACCATAATACACAGACTTAACATCCCCCTAGATGAAAAAGACTACAAGGACGAACTAAACACGATAAAATATCTGGCAGAATCCAATGGATACGGCAGAACAATAGTCAATAAACTCCTACACAAAACAAACAACAGACAAAGACAGAAAACAACAAATTCATAACACTAACATACATCAACAAAAAAACTGAAAAAATAGCTCACAAATTCAAAAAAGCAGAATACAGAGTCCCTTACAAAACTGTTAACAAAACAGAACACACACACAAAGCACACAACAAATTCGATCTGCCTGGTGTTTACAAACTAAATTGCTCAGATTGCAACAAATTCTACATAGGCCAGACAGGACGTATTGATTTTAGTGCAGAACTTGATATTGCTTTAAAAACTTGTTTAGAAAGTGCTACTGTATTTAAAGGCACGTCAAAATCGGTGCAGAATGAGCTTTTAAAAATTATGTTACGAGGTCTGTCGTGAGAAAATCTCACAGGAAATTAAAGCAACTAATTTGTTAGCAGTAATTGCTGATTAAACCAGTGACATTGCTAACATATTTCAGACGGCTATCGTTTACAGATATGTTGTGAAAGGTAAACCTGTTGAAAGATACTGGGGATTTTTCACACCTGAGAAACATGATGCCAAAACTCTAGCAGCCTGCATTATTGAACAACTTGAGTATCATAAAATTAACGAAACACCGCAAAACTGATTGCCCAGACTTACGATGGTGCATCCGTAATGGCTGGATCATCTGGTGGAGTCCAAGCTATTGTCAAAAAACATTTCTTAAAGGCAGAATATGTACATTGTTACGCCCACTAGCTTAATTTAGTCTTGATGGGTGAAATCAAACGTTAATAAATTTTTGTCATGTTAATCAGGCTGTTTCATTTCCAAGTCCTGTCACAATGGGCCTGGTACATCTTAGGCTTCGTCTAGGTCATTGGCCTAGTTGAATTTTATGGGAGGCCTTCTCCTTTAAAAAAAAAAATTTTTTTCTCAAAACTTTGAGAAGGGGTAATGAGGCGGCTCAAAGTTTTGATGAATGTGGCATCAATTAATCGGAGCGTTTGCGTTTTCTTTGCAAGCTTACTGGGAATATGCACTTTTTTCAAGTAGTCCTTAGCGAACCAAGATGTTAGACGAAATAGTTAGAAAACGATTACCGCGATATGTACCTACGAGATGGAACTTTCAATCTTGAAGTGTGAATACGGTTTTCTGTACAGAAAACAAATTATACAGTGCATGAGAGATATTCTAAGAGGAGATGAAATAAGAAATTTCAACACAATAAATCAAGCAAATGGGTTCATAAAAACTCTCACCAGCAATACATTTGTGTTTTGGCTGTCTTTTTTTCACAAAGTGATGCCGCATGTCGAAATTTTATTTGGAAGTTTACAGAAAGCAGATATCAATCCCCTTATTGCTAAAAAATACATCTCTTCTTTTGAGAATAATGTACAAAAAATCTGAGAAGAAATTGATGAAGAAAGCACAAACAGTACCAGATCCCCCAACAAAAAAAAGGAAATGTCAAGACAGTGAGTTGAAAAGAGAAGCAAAAGAAGTCTGTGATACCATCATCTATCAATTTAAAGCCAGATTTGGCTTCGTTGGCCATGCGGTTTCTGCATCTCTATTTTCTGCTCAGAATTTTCAGAAGTACGCATCAAACTTTCCAGATAAAACATTGAAAACCGTTTGTGAGGTTTATCCATTCCTCAATTTAAAACAGTTGCGTTTGGAGCTTTTGACTATTTACAGCACAGACGTATTTTCTTCTGCACCTGGTATTGTTAGTTTGTATGACTTTATTCGTGAAAATAACCTTGAATCTACATTTAGTGCGTGTGCAAAATTATTAAACGTGTTAGTCACTATTCCAATGACAACGGCTGAAGCCGAAAGGTGCTTCTCAACTCTAAAAAGAATAAAAACGTTTTTAAGGAACACTACAGTAAAGTTCA
The DNA here is from genome assembly GCA_034769895.1 of Magicicada septendecula. Lineage (NCBI taxonomy): Eukaryota > Metazoa > Arthropoda > Insecta > Hemiptera > Cicadidae > Magicicada > Magicicada septendecula. The sequence continues at coordinate 287,813,425 of CM068376.1, forward strand.
CTAGACATGAATCAACCTTTTTTGTGCTAACGGTGCATGTAACGAATTGCGCATGCATCAGCAGAGAAACAAAACTCAGTTGCCTCCAAGATGGCTGTGGAGATTATTATGTGCGTAATTTTCAAAAAACATGAGTATTCATCAGAAGTGTAGCGTTTAGTTTCATTTATATAGTTTGTTGCTTTTTTTTCCGGTTTGTCGAGTGAAATGGATCAGTCTGGTTCACTTTCGACTTCTGTGCAAAGGAAAGTCATAAATAGTCAGAGTCGGAAAATAATTTATAACGTTTACAAGTTTATGAAATCTGAAGGCAAAGAAACATCAGAAAGAAAATTACAGGAACGGGTAGCTCAGGCATGTGGTGTGTCGCTAAGTAGTGTTTTTAGAATCATTAAAGAAGCATCCGCGTATACAGGTGATACAAAATCTTTCAGCACTCCCCATAAAAAACGTCCAAGAAAAAAAGTAAAAACCGATATAGACGATTTTGACAAGTATACTATTCGACGAATTATCCACGACTGCCACACAACGGAAGGGGAAAGACGAACAAAAGTTATTTTAAGAATTTTACGAGAACGAATTAATTATAATGGTAGTGTATTGCGACAGTACAAATAAGTGATGTACTGAGCATGAAATATAAAAATTTAAATTTACTTAATAAACTGTAAATAATTAATAATATATTAGAAATAAGCATGTTATGGATTGCAAGCTTGACTCAGACAAAAATATGAACAGGTGTTTCGACCTGAATCAACGTGCACACACACACAAATGTAACTGAAAGTGTGTACACCAGTATTTTGCTAGTGTGTGTGAACGCAGGTCTCTGCAGGCAAGTTTGCCACCCCAGTATGAATAATTGCACAATGACTGTAACTATTCCGTAATTATTCATAAACTAGAATTAAGAATTAAAATCCAAAAGCACCATAAAATGTAAATAAATTTAATAAATACTGTGTGCGAAAACCACGCGAAAGTGACACGACGTATAAGTGCAATAGTGAAATAACTGTGTACAAATCAAAAGGGTTAAGTTGCAATGTCCAAAATTACAATGAACATGTGTTATAAAATTAGTTATAAGATAAGTATAAAAAAATACTTACAGGGCTCTGCAATTCACAGAAATATAAAAAATAGTGAATTTGACAAAGAGTGGGGGAACTGACGCCAAAGACAGTTTCTAACATGTCGATTTTGTATCACTGAAGGGTGTCGACCAAGACATGGGTATAAATAGGACACGCAAGCTTCAGTGGTTCTCTTTCTTGAATCATCCACGATGCAGCGGGAGCTTATGCCCGTCAGCACGGCATATTTATTAATATTTTTATAAACAGTTTAAATTGCCAGTTATGTACAAATACGTAACCAAGCTATAAGACAAACATTGTAATTAATAACAGCATTACTGAAGAAGTTCCATAGCGATACGACGCTGGACAAGAGAAGAAGTTCTATAGCGATACGACGCTGGACAAGAGAAGAAGTTACATAGCGATACGACGCTGGACAAGAGAAGAAGTTCTATAGCGATACAACGCTGGACAAGAGAAGCAGTTCCATAGCGATACGATGCTGGACAAGAGGAGAGGACGAGAGAGTGAGAGACAGCCGACGCTGGACAAGAGGAGAAGAGAGACAGCCGACGCTGGAGGTGAGACGAAGATGAACACCGATGGAACAAAAAATGATCGAGTATGATTGACGACAATAAGGTGATAGACAACTTATCCATATCTTAATCATACACAGTATACAAAGACAGTTAAAGACATTAATATTTTATTTAAAAATAAGAGTAATATTTCTTGTATAGTAGAGTTAAAAATCATAGATGTTTTAGAAATACGATTAACGTAACAAGAGCTCAAATTAATATGATATAAAATGATTACAAAGAATATAAATAAAAACAATTAGTATTTGAGAAAACAGTACTGAGAAGTAATAACTATTAATCTTTTGAGTACGTACCATATATAGAAAAAAGATTTAAAAATTGATTTTGAAACATATTAATAGACTGAGTAGTCTAAAAATGAGATTTTTCTTTTATATACTATTTAGTAGCATAGAATGTTTAGTTAGTAAGGATGTATATATCTTAAGCCTTACGGCATTATAACAAATAATAACTAATGTTTTTTAAATCGAAGTCAGTGCCATGTGCACATATTTTTTTATAGTATCAAATAAATTTTAATTACCGTTTCATGTTCCGTAGAGTTCTTATTGCAGATACACCTGACCCCCTATTTAAATGTTATATGTTTAAAGAATTTGTCAATCTTGAACGTGAGACCGTTCACACCTATTTATGTATATGTAACGTTGTTTAAATTTGGTGCTCCAAGATCGAAGGACTTCACAAATTTAAATTAAATTAAATTTGCCAAATTGTCACGTTATATAAATTTGTCGCCCTAGACGTGAGGCACGAGATGCCTAAAATTACGTACAAAAATTTGTATACATACAATATAATATTATGCAACTTTTGCAATGTTGTAACGTTGCATATAAATTGGCTCCCAAAGAACGTGGGGCTATACAAATTAAAATACATTTAAATTTGTTTAAATTCATAAATATACGTAATGTTGCATAAAATGGCGCCCAACATGCCTAAATTTATGTACAACAAAAATTTGTGACATAAATTGTAGATCATGAATGTATGACCCGATACCCATCATTTGACTATTAAAATTTTTTTATGTAGCTAAATGGTTGCTCTAAAATATATAAAGAGTGTTAAATGAAAAATGTATAATATGTAATTATTATTTGTAGTAAACAGTAACTGAATGTAATGTTAATTGTTGTGTAATCACACAGCTGGCGCCCACCACAAATAATATTGTTGTCTATGTAACAGGTGTAACTGTAATGAGTATTAATAATAACTATTAATAAAAATACAGAAATAAATAAATATTTTAATTTTAATTATTCAACATGGCAATATCGGGAAGTTTGAGGATGGGAGAAGCACTTGAAGCCATGATGCAAGCTGTATTTGGTGAAGTAGAGAACAAACAAACAGAAAAAGTAAAAGGAAATAATATTAGAACTCAAATAGAAGAGTTAACAGAATTTTTTACAAAACTGACCGAAGAATTAAGAGAAGAAAGGATAGCAAAAGAGAAAATTAGAGACACAAATACGCACATAGCGTCTGTAGAAGGTGAACAAACCATAGTAGTTGAAAATACATGTGTAATTACTAATGATAATTATAAAAAAGTAATTAACATTAAGGAGGAGAAGCAAATAAAGGTTAATATTAATAGCGATATTCCAAGTGTGAGGCACACACACAATAGTAAATCACACAAGATGACACATTTGAAACACATAAAACACCACACTTACGGAGATAAATATCACTGTAGGCCTAACAAGAAACGTAGTAAGTTATCTAGACGAAACACTACGCAAAATTGTGGTAAATATGATGTTAGATATACGCACGATAATTATGGTAACGATAATTATAACTGTAAGTATGAAAACTACAGAGGTTATCATAAACGACGTATGAAAAAACCGTCGACAGCTGTTTATATGGGCCTCAAGCAGACTGAACATACGCAATGCATTCATGATGAGAGAATTATGGAATGTGACCGTTACGAGAGAAAGAGAGGCAAGATGAAAACATTGCTCAATGAACAGGTGACTTCTACGATAAACACAAACGTTCACAAGGTGAGTACGCACACAAACAAGGGATTAATACAATGGAACGCAGACGTTGTTTATACGAGGGTGAGAATAATAGTAAACGCGGCGAGTACGCTACAAAGGAACAATATACGTCCGGTAGACTATGGACAATGCAATTGTTATAAAGAGGGGTGTAAGTTCTAACTACACACTGAACTCAAGCCAAATGAAAATAAATAATTATTTTAAATGAGAAAAATAATATAACTATTAATTATTAATAATAAGAAATAATATGTGTAAGAATATAAGAGAGTATAATTAAGAAATGTTATAAGGAATGTTATTTGAAAGGTTTAATTAAGAAATGTATTATTGATGGTAAGGAATGTTGTTATTGATATGTTATAAATATGAAGAATTGATTAAGATGGGCAATAATTGCCATAATTATTAGAACGGCTGATCAAGCGAACACTTATCGAAGATACAAGGACACAGAAGAAAGCGAGAGTGAAAAGTCATAAGGGGAGAGACTACTTAGGATTAAGGACTTCGAAAAAAATATCGTTGTTTTCCAAGACAGTTCCTCCGTAACCGACCATGCGACACACTACGAGCTAAAAAAGTATTCTGTTACGGAAGTGTATTTCAAGAAAGTTGTAGCGATCAGAAAGGTAACGTTAAAGAAAGGTAATAAAAGGTAATGAATGTTAATGTAGTGTATAAGTAATGTATTAGATAAAGTAATGTCATGTTAAGAAAAGAGCTAAGGAAGTTTAGAAGCGAAGGTAAGAATGTATGAGTAAGTTAATGTAAAATTAAGGACCGAATTTACACACATGTAGGAATGCAGAGTATACAGAAGGAAAACAAAGGAGAGCTAATTGCAGTGGATTTTCTGGGACCATTACCACGATCAAGTCGAGGTGTGAAGCACATATTGGTATGTATCGATGTGTTTTCCAAGGCAGTCCGACTGTACCCAATTATGCGACCCACAACCAAAGTTGTTCTAAAGATACTACTGCAAAAATATATTCCGTTATATGGAAAAATGAAGAAGATACTCAGTGATCAAGGTGTGCAATTCCAAAGTGAAAAATGGGAGAGGACGTTAAGGGAAAATGGAATATAACCAGTACTCACATCCATAAGACATCCTCAAGGAAACCTTGCTGAGAGAGTTAACAAAGAATTAGGTAAATATTTACGAATATATTGCCATAATCAACACAATAAATGGGCAGAATATTTACCATTTATTGAAAAAGCCATTAACAAAAATTATAGTGAAGCAACAGGATACACTCCAATGGAATTAGTAGAAGATAAGAAGCCAACCATATTTTGGACTAAATATCTAAACAAACCTAATAACCAAAATGTACCTGTACCAATAAGTGTGAAAATTGAATACGCAAAGCAACGAATAAGAGAGAGAGGTAACAAGAGAATAGAGAGATTTAATCTAACTCACAAGTTACAACAATTCAACGTGGGAGAAAGTATACTACTCAAAGCAAATGCAGTGGGAAAAAGGAGTGATAATACGGTGAAGAAATTCTTCAGACTTTATAATGGACCGTATACGTTAAGACAGCGAGTGGGACAGAACACTTTCATTGTATATGATGAGATACAGAAGAAAGAAATTGGTAAATTCCACGCAACGTCATTTAAGAAGTTCTACACATAAATCAGAGGTCATTGAAACCAGTCAAATCAGCTGTTTGTAAAGCCACCCTAATTCAAGGTCGCGAGCAGTGAACGTACGAAAGAGGGGAGGTAAGACATTTGTATACACTCCAATTAAGGGTGAAATGACGAATATTATTCTTTATTATTTGTTACATTTTTTTTGCAAATAATAATAAATAAATAGATTAAAAAAAAAATTTATAAGAAATAAATTTATTAAATTTTTTTTTTGTTACCAAGCAGAGGAATAATGCGACAGTACAAATAAGTGATGTACTGAGCATGAAATATAAAAATTTACTTAATAAACTGTAAATAATTAATAATATATTAGAAATAAGCATGTTATGGATTGCAAGCTTGACTCAGACAAAAATATGAACAGGTGTTTCGACCTGAATCAATGTGCACACACACACAAATGTAACTGAAAGTGTGTACACCAGTATTTTGCTAGTGTGTGTGTGAACGCAGGTCTCTGCAGGCAAGTTTGCCACCCCAGTATGAATAATTGCACAATGACTGTTTTTCCGTAATTATTCATAAACTAGAATTAAGAATTAAAATCCAAAAGCACCATAAAATGTAAATAAATTTAATAAATACTGTGTGCGAAAACCATGCGAAAGTGACACGCCGTACAAGTGCAATAGTGAAATAACTGTGTACAAATCAAAAGGGTTAAGTTGCAATGTCCAAAATTACAATGAACATGTGTTATAAAATTAGTTATAAGATAAGTATAAAAAAAATACTTACAGGACTCTGCAATTCGCAGAAATATAAAAAATAGTGAATTTGACAAAGAGTGGGGGAACTGACGCCAAAGACAGTTACTAACATGTCGATTTTGTATCACTGAAGGGTGCCGACCAAGACATGGGTATAAATAGGACACGCAAGCTTCAGTGGTTCTCTTTCTTGAATCATCCACGATGCAGCGGGAGCTTATGCCCGTCAGCAAGGCATATTAATTAATATTTTTATAAACAGTTTAAATTGCCAGTTATGTACAAATACGTAACCAAGCTATAAGACAAACATTGTAATTAATAACAGCATTACTGAAGAAGTTCCATAGCGATACGATGCTGGACAAGAGAAGAAGTTCTATAGCGATACGACGCTGGACAAGAGAAGAAGTTACATAGCATTACAACGCTGGACAAGAGAAGAAGTTCTATAGCGATACGACGCTGGACAAGAGAAGCAGTTCCATAGCGATACAACGCTGGACAAGAGGAGAGGACGAGAGAGTGAGAGACAGCCGACGCTGGACAAGAGGAGAAGAGAGACAGCCGACGCTGGAGGCGAGACGAAGATGAACACCGATGGAACAAAAAATGATCGAGTATGATTGACGACAATAAGGTGATAGACAACTTATTCATATCTTAATCATACACAGTATACAAAGACAGTTAAAGACATTAATATTTTATTTAAAAATAAGAGTAATATTTCTTGTATAGTAGAGTTAAAAATCATAGATGTTTTAGAAATACGATTAACGTAACAAGAGCTCAAATTAATATGATATAAAATGATTACAAAGAATATAAATAAAAACAATTAGTATTTGAGAAAACAGTACTGAGAAGTAATAACTATTAATCTTTTGAGTACGTACCATATATAGAAAAATGATTTAAAAATTGATTTTGAAACATATTAATAGACTGAGTAGTCTAAAAATGAGATTTTTCTTTTATATACTATTTAGTAGCATAGAATGTTTAGTTAGTAAGGATGTATATATCTTAAGCCTTACGGCATTATAACAAATAATAACTAATGTTTTTTAAATCGAAGTCAGTGCCATGTGCACATATTTTTTTATAGTATCAAATAAATTTTAATTACCGTTTCAAGTTCCGTAGAGTTCTTATTGCAGATACACCTGACCCCCTATTTAAATGTTATATGTTTAAAGAATTTGTCAATCTTGAATGTGAGACCGTTCACACCTATTTATGTATATGTAACGTTGTTTAAATTTGGTGCTCCAAGATCGAAGGACTTCACAAATTTAAATTAAATTAAATTTGCCAAATTGTCACGTTATATAAATTTGTCGCCCTAGACGTGAGGCACGAGATGCCTAAAATTACGTACAAAAATTTGTATACATACAATATAATATTATGCAACTTTTGCAATGTTGTAACGTTGCATATAAATTGGCTCCCAAAGAACGTGGGGCTATACAAATTAAAATACATTTAAATTTGTTTAAATTCATAAATATACGTAATGTTGCATAAAATGGCGCCCAACATGCCTAAATTTATGTACAACAAAAATTTGTGACATAAATTGTAGATCATGAATGTATGACCCGATACCCATCATTTGACTATTAAAATTTTTTTATGTAGCTAAATGGTTGCTCTAAAATATATAAAGAGTGTTAAATGAAAAATGTATAATATGTAATTATTATTTGTAGTAAACAGTAACTGAATGTAATGTTAATTGTTGTGTAATCACACAGCTGGCGCCCACCACAAATAATATTGTTGTCTATGTAACAGGTGTAACTGTAATGAGTATTAATAATAACTATTAATAAAAATACAGAAATAAATAAATATTTTAATTTTAATTATTCAACATGGCAATATCGGGAAGTTTGAGGATGGGAGAAGCACTTGAAGCCATGATGCAAGCTGTATTTGGTGAAGTAGAGAACAAACAAACAGAAAAAGTAAAAGGAAATAATATTAGAACTCAAATAGAAGAGTTAACAGAATTTTTTACAAAACTGACCGAAGAATTAAGAGAAGAAAGGATAGCAAAAGAGAAAATTAGAGACACAAATACGCACATAGCGTCTGTAGAAGGTGAACAAACCATAGTAGTTGAAAATACATGTGTAATTACTAATGATAATTATAAAAAAGTAATTAACATTAAGGAGGAGAAGCAAATAAAGGTTAATATTAATAGCGATATTCCAAGTGTGAGGCACACACACAATAGTAAATCACACAAGATGACACATTTGAAACACATAAAACACCACACTTACGGAGATAAATATCACTGTAGGCCTAACAAGAAACGTAGTAAGTTATCTAGACGAAACACTACGCAAAATTGTGGTAAATATGATGTTAGATATACGCACGATAATTATGGTAACGATAATTATAACTGTAAGTATGAAAACTACAGAGGTTATCATAAACGACGTATGAAAAAACCGTCGACAGCTGTTTATATGGGCCTCAAGCAGACTGAACATACGCAATGCATTCATGATGAGAGAATTATGGAATGTGACCGTTACGAGAGAAAGAGAGGCAAGATGAAAACATTGCTCAATGAACAGGTGACTTCTACGATAAACACAAACGTTCACAAGGTGAGTACGCACACAAACAAGGGATTAATACAATGGAACGCAGACGTTGTTTATACGAGGGTGAGAATAATAGTAAACGCGGCGAGTACGCTACAAAGGAACAATATACGTCCGGTAGACTATGGACAATGCAATTGTTATAAAGAGGGGTGTAAGTTCTAACTACACACTGAACTCAAGCCAAATGAAAATAAATAATTATTTTAAATGAGAAAAATAATATAACTATTAATTATTAATAATAAGAAATAATATGTGTAAGAATATAAGAGAGTATAATTAAGAAATGTTATAAGGAATGTTATTTGAAAGGTTTAATTAAGAAATGTATTATTGATGGTAAGGAATGTTGTTATTGATATGTTATAAATATGAAGAATTGATTAAGATGGGCAATAATTGCCATAATTATTAGAACGGCTGATCAAGCGAACACTTATCGAAGATACAAGGACACAGAAGAAAGCGAGAGTGAAAAGTCATAAGGGGAGAGACTACTTAGGATTAAGGACTTCGAAAAAAATATCGTTGTTTTCCAAGACAGTTCCTCCGTAACCGACCATGCGACACACTACGAGCTAAAAAAGTATTCTGTTACGGAAGTGTATTTCAAGAAAGTTGTAGCGATCAGAAAGGTAACGTTAAAGAAAGGTAATAAAAGGTAATGAATGTTAATGTAGTGTATAAGTAATGTATTAGATAAAGTAATGTCATGTTAAGAAAAGAGCTAAGGAAGTTTAGAAGCGAAGGTAAGAATGTATGAGTAAGTTAATGTAAAATTAAGGACCGAATTTACACACATGTAGGAATGCAGAGTATACAGAAGGAAAACAAAGGAGAGCTAATTGCAGTGGATTTTCTGGGACCATTACCACGATCAAGTCGAGGTGTGAAGCACATATTGGTATGTATCGATGTGTTTTCCAAGGCAGTCCGACTGTACCCAATTATGCGACCCACAACCAAAGTTGTTCTAAAGATACTACTGCAAAAATATATTCCGTTATATGGAAAAATGAAGAAGATACTCAGTGATCAAGGTGTGCAATTCCAAAGTGAAAAATGGGAGAGGACGTTAAGGGAAAATGGAATATAACCAGTACTCACATCCATAAGACATCCTCAAGGAAACCTTGCTGAGAGAGTTAACAAAGAATTAGGTAAATATTTACGAATATATTGCCATAATCAACACAATAAATGAGCAGAATATTTACCATTTATTGAAAAAGCCATTAACGAAAATTATAGTGAAGCAACAGGATACACTCCAATGGAATTAGTAGAAGATAAGAAGCCAACCATATTTTGGACTAAATATCTAAACAAACCTAATAACCAAAATGTACCTGTACCAATAAGTGTGAAAATTGAATACGCAAAGCAACGAATAAGAGAGAGAGGTAACAAGAGAATAGAGAGATTTAATCTAACTCACAAGTTACAACAATTCAACGTGGGAGAAAGTATACTACTCAAAGCAAATGCAGTGGGAAAAAGGAGTGATAATACGGTGAAGAAATTCTTCAGACTTTATAATGGACCGTATACGTTAAGACAGCGAGTGGGACAGAACACTTTCATTGTATATGATGAGATACAGAAGAAAGAAATTGGTAAATTCCACGCAACGTCATTTAAGAAGTTCTACACATAAATCAGAGGTCATTGAAACCAGTCAAATCAGCTGTTTGTAAAGCCACCCTAATTCAAGGTCGCGAGCAGTGAACGTACGAAAGAGGGGAGGTAAGACATTTGTATACACTCCAATTAAGGGTGAAATGACGAATATTATTCTTTATTATTTGTTACATTTTTTTTGCAAATAATAATAATAAATAAATAGATTAAAAAAAAAATTTATAAGAAATAAATTTATTAAATTTTTTTTTTGTTACCAAGCAGAGGAATAATGCGACAGTACAAATAAGTGATGTACTGAGCATGAAATATAAAAATTTACTTAATAAACTGTAAATAATTAATAATATATTAGAAATAAGCATGTTATGGATTGCAAGCTTGACTCAGACAAAAATATGAACAGGTGTTTCGACCTGAATCAATGTGCACACACACACAAATGTAACTGAAAGTGTGTACACCAGTATTTTGCTAGTGTGTGTGAACGCAGGTCTCTGCAGGCAAGTTTGCCACCCCAGTATGAATAATTGCACAATGACTGTTTTTCCGTAATTATTCATAAACTAGAATTAAGAATTAAAATCCAAAAGCACCATAAAATGTAAATAAATTTAATAAATACTGTGTGCGAAAACCATGCGAAAGTGACACGCCGTACAAGTGCAATAGTGAAATAACTGTGTACAAATCAAAAGGGTTAAGTTGCAATGTCCAAAATTACAATGAACATGTGTTATAAAATTAGTTATAAGATAAGTATAAAAAAAATACTTACAGGACTCTGCAATTCGCAGAAATATAAAAAATAGTGAATTTGACAAAGAGTGGGGGAACTGACGCCAAAGACAGTTACTAACATGTCGATTTTGTATCACTGAAGGGTGCCGACCAAGACATGGGTATAAATAGGACACGCAAGCTTCAGTGGTTCTCTTTCTTGAATCATCCACGATGCAGCGGGAGCTTATGCCCGTCAGCAAGGCATATTAATTAATATTTTTATAAACAGTTTAAATTGCCAGTTATGTACAAATACGTAACCAAGCTATAAGACAAACATTGTAATTAATAACAGCATTACTGAAGAAGTTCCATAGCGATACGACGCTGGACAAGAGAAGAAGTTCTATAGCGATACGACGCTGGACAAGAGAAGAAGTTACATAGCGATACGACGCTGGACAAGAGAAGAAGTTCTATAGCGATACAACGCTGGACAAGAGAAGCAGTTCCATAGCGATACGATGCTGGACAAGAGGAGAGGACGAGAGAGTGAGAGACAGCCGACGCTGGACAAGAGGAGAAGAGAGACAGCCGACGCTGGAGGTGAGACGAAGATGAACACCGATGGAACAAAAAATGATCGAGTATGATTGACGACAATAAGGTGATAGACAACTTATCCATATCTTAATCATACACAGTATACAAAGACAGTTAAAGACATTAATATTTTATTTAAAAATAAGAGTAATATTTCTTGTATAGTAGAGTTAAAAATCATAGATGTTTTAGAAATACGATTAACGTAACAAGAGCTCAAATTAATATGATATAAAATGATTACAAAGAATATAAATAAAAACAATTAGTATTTGAGAAAACAGTACTGAGAAGTAATAACTATTAATCTTTTGAGTACGTACCATATATAGAAAAAAGATTTAAAAATTGATTTTGAAACATATTAATAGACTGAGTAGTCTAAAAATGAGATTTTTCTTTTATATACTATTTAGTAGCATAGAATGTTTAGTTAGTAAGGATGTATATATCTTAAGCCTTACGGCATTATAACAAATAATAACTAATGTTTTTTAAATCGAAGTCAGTGCCATGTGCACATATTTTTTTATAGTATCAAATAAATTTTAATTACCGTTTCATGTTCCGTAGAGTTCTTATTGCAGATACACCTGACCCCCTATTTAAATGTTATATGTTTAAAGAATTTGTCAATCTTGAACGTGAGACCGTTCACACCTATTTATGTATATGTAACGTTGTTTAAATTTGGTGCTCCAAGATCGAAGGACTTCACAAATTTAAATTAAATTAAATTTGCCAAATTGTCACGTTATATAAATTTGTCGCCCTAGACGTGAGGCACGAGATGCCTAAAATTACGTACAAAAATTTGTATACATACAATATAATATTATGCAACTTTTGCAATGTTGTAACGTTGCATATAAATTGGCTCCCAAAGAACGTGGGGCTATACAAATTAAAATACATTTAAATTTGTTTAAATTCATAAATATACGTAATGTTGCATAAAATGGCGCCCAACATGCCTAAATTTATGTACAACAAAAATTTGTGACATAAATTGTAGATCATGAATGTATGACCCGATACCCATCATTTGACTATTAAAATTTTTTTATGTAGCTAAATGGTTGCTCTAAAATATATAAAGAGTGTTAAATGAAAAATGTATAATATGTAATTATTATTTGTAGTAAACAGTAACTGAATGTAATGTTAATTGTTGTGTAATCACACAGCTGGCGCCCACCACAAATAATATTGTTGTCTATGTAACAGGTGTAACTGTAATGAGTATTAATAATAACTATTAATAAAAATACAGAAATAAATAAATATTTTAATTTTAATTATTCAACATGGCAATATCGGGAAGTTTGAGGATGGGAGAAGCACTTGAAGCCATGATGCAAGCTGTATTTGGTGAAGTAGAGAACAAACAAACAGAAAAAGTAAAAGGAAATAATATTAGAACTCAAATAGAAGAGTTAACAGAATTTTTTACAAAACTGACCGAAGAATTAAGAGAAGAAAGGATAGCAAAAGAGAAAATTAGAGACACAAATACGCACATAGCGTCTGTAGAAGGTGAACAAACCATAGTAGTTGAAAATACATGTGTAATTACTAATGATAATTATAAAAAAGTAATTAACATTAAGGAGGAGAAGCAAATAAAGGTTAATATTAATAGCGATATTCCAAGTGTGAGGCACACACACAATAGTAAATCACACAAGATGACACATTTGAAACACATAAAACACCACACTTACGGAGATAAATATCACTGTAGGCCTAACAAGAAACGTAGTAAGTTATCTAGACGAAACACTACGCAAAATTGTGGTAAATATGATGTTAGATATACGCACGATAATTATGGTAACGATAATTATAACTGTAAGTATGAAAACTACAGAGGTTATCATAAACGACGAATGAAAAAACCGTCGACAGCTGTTTATATGGGCCTCAAGCAGACTGAACATACGCAATGCATTCATGATGAGAGAATTATGGAATGTGACCGTTACGAGAGAAAGAGAGGCAAGATGAAAACATTGCTCAATGAACAGGTGACTTCTACGATAAACACAAACGTTCACAAGGTGAGTACGCACACAAACAAGGGATTAATACAATGGAACGCAGACGTTGTTTATACGAGGGTGAGAATAATAGTAAACGCGGCGAGTACGCTACAAAGGAACAATATACGTCCGGTAGACTATGGACAATGCAATTGTTATAAAGAGGGGTGTAAGTTCTAACTACACACTGAACTCAAGCCAAATGAAAATAAATAATTATTTTAAATGAGAAAAATAATATAACTATTAATTATTAATAATAAGAAATAATATGTGTAAGAATATAAGAGAGTATAATTAAGAAATGTTATAAGGAATGTTATTTGAAAGGTTTAATTAAGAAATGTATTATTGATGGTAAGGAATGTTGTTATTGATATGTTATAAATATGAAGAATTGATTAAGATGGGCAATAATTGCCATAATTATTAGAACGGCTGATCAAGCGAACACTTATCGAAGATACAAGGACACAGAAGAAAGCGAGAGTGAAAAGTCATAAGGGGAGAGACTACTTAGGATTAAGGACTTCGAAAAAAATATCGTTGTTTTCCAAGACAGTTCCTCCGTAACCGACCATGCGACACACTACGAGCTAAAAAAGTATTCTGTTACGGAAGTGTATTTCAAGAAAGTTGTAGCGATCAGAAAGGTAACGTTAAAGAAAGGTAATAAAAGGTAATGAATGTTAATGTAGTGTATAAGTAATGTATTAGATAAAGTAATGTCATGTTAAGAAAAGAGCTAAGGAAGTTTAGAAGCGAAGGTAAGAATGTATGAGTAAGTTAATGTAAAATTAAGGACCGAATTTACACACATGTAGGAATGCAGAGTATACAGAAGGAAAACAAAGGAGAGCTAATTGCAGTGGATTTTCTGGGACCATTACCACGATCAAGTCGAGGTGTGAAGCACATATTGGTATGTATCGATGTGTTTTCCAAGGCAGTCCGACTGTACCCAATTATGCGACCCACAACCAAAGTTGTTCTAAAGATACTACTGCAAAAATATATTCCGTTATATGGAAAAATGAAGAAGATACTCAGTGATCAAGGTGTGCAATTCCAAAGTGAAAAATGGGAGAGGACGTTAAGGGAAAATGGAATACAACCAGTACTCACATCCATAAGACATCCTCAAGGAAACCTTGCTGAGAGAGTTAACAAAGAATTAGGTAAATATTTACGAATATATTGCCATAATCAACACAATAAATGGGCAGAATATTTACCATTTATTGAAAAAGCCATTAACGAAAATTATAGTGAAGCAACAGGATACACTCCAATGGAATTAGTAGAAGATAAGAAGCCAACCATATTTTGGACTAAATATCTAAACAAACCTAATAACCAAAATGTACCTGTACCAATAAGTGTGAAAATTGAATACGCAAAGCAACGAATAAGAGAGAGAGGTAACAAGAGAATAGAGAGATTTAATCTAACTCACAAGTTACAACAATTCAACGTGGGAGAAAGTATACTACTCAAAGCAAATGCAGTGGGAAAAAGGAGTGATAATACGGTGAAGAAATTCTTCAGACTTTATAATGGACCGTATACGTTAAGACAGCGAGTGGGACAGAACACTTTCATTGTATATGATGAGATACAGAAGAAAGAAATTGGTAAATTCCACGCAACGTCATTTAAGAAGTTCTACACATAAATCAGAGGTCATTGAAACCAGTCAAATCAGCTGTTTGTAAAGCCACCCTAATTCAAGGTCGCGAGCAGTGAACGTACGAAAGAGGGGAGGTAAGACATTTGTATACACTCCAATTAAGGGTGAAATGACGAATATTATTCTTTATTATTTGTTACATTTTTTTTGCAAATAATAATAAATAAATAGATTAAAAAAAAAATTTATAAGAAAT
This sequence comes from Magicicada septendecula, assembly GCA_034769895.1. Taxonomy (NCBI): domain Eukaryota; kingdom Metazoa; phylum Arthropoda; class Insecta; order Hemiptera; family Cicadidae; genus Magicicada; species Magicicada septendecula. The sequence goes on from CM068376.1 coordinate 287,829,072, forward strand.
AAATTTATTAAATTTTTTTTTTGTTACCAAGCAGAGGAATAATGCGACAGTACAAATAAGTGATGTACTGAGCATGAAATATAAAAATTTACTTAATAAACTGTAAATAATTAATAATATATTAGAAATAAGCATGTTATGGATTGCAAGCTTGACTCAGACAAAAATATGAACAGGTGTTTCGACCTGAATCAATGTGCACACACACACAAATGTAACTGAAAGTGTGTACACCAGTATTTTGCTAGTGTGTGTGTGAACGCAGGTCTCTGCAGGCAAGTTTGCCACCCCAGTATGAATAATTGCACAATGACTGTTTTTCCGTAATTATTCATAAACTAGAATTAAGAATTAAAATCCAAAAGCACCATAAAATGTAAATAAATTTAATAAATACTGTGTGCGAAAACCATGCGAAAGTGACACGCCGTACAAGTGCAATAGTGAAATAACTGTGTACAAATCAAAAGGGTTAAGTTGCAATGTCCAAAATTACAATGAACATGTGTTATAAAATTAGTTATAAGATAAGTATAAAAAAAATACTTACAGGACTCTGCAATTCGCAGAAATATAAAAAATAGTGAATTTGACAAAGAGTGGGGGAACTGACGCCAAAGACAGTTACTAACATGTCGATTTTGTATCACTGAAGGGTGCCGACCAAGACATGGGTATAAATAGGACACGCAAGCTTCAGTGGTTCTCTTTCTTGAATCATCCACGATGCAGCGGGAGCTTATGCCCGTCAGCAAGGCATATTAATTAATATTTTTATAAACAGTTTAAATTGCCAGTTATGTACAAATACGTAACCAAGCTATAAGACAAACATTGTAATTAATAACAGCATTACTGAAGAAGTTCCATAGCGATACGATGCTGGACAAGAGAAGAAGTTCTATAGCGATACGACGCTGGACAAGAGAAGAAGTTACATAGCATTACAACGCTGGACAAGAGAAGAAGTTCTATAGCGATACGACGCTGGACAAGAGAAGCAGTTCCATAGCGATACAACGCTGGACAAGAGGAGAGGACGAGAGAGTGAGAGACAGCCGACGCTGGACAAGAGGAGAAGAGAGACAGCCGACGCTGGAGGCGAGACGAAGATGAACACCGATGGAACAAAAAATGATCGAGTATGATTGACGACAATAAGGTGATAGACAACTTATTCATATCTTAATCATACACAGTATACAAAGACAGTTAAAGACATTAATATTTTATTTAAAAATAAGAGTAATATTTCTTGTATAGTAGAGTTAAAAATCATAGATGTTTTAGAAATACGATTAACGTAACAAGAGCTCAAATTAATATGATATAAAATGATTACAAAGAATATAAATAAAAACAATTAGTATTTGAGAAAACAGTACTGAGAAGTAATAACTATTAATCTTTTGAGTACGTACCATATATAGAAAAATGATTTAAAAATTGATTTTGAAACATATTAATAGACTGAGTAGTCTAAAAATGAGATTTTTCTTTTATATACTATTTAGTAGCATAGAATGTTTAGTTAGTAAGGATGTATATATCTTAAGCCTTACGGCATTATAACAAATAATAACTAATGTTTTTTAAATCGAAGTCAGTGCCATGTGCACATATTTTTTTATAGTATCAAATAAATTTTAATTACCGTTTCAAGTTCCGTAGAGTTCTTATTGCAGATACACCTGACCCCCTATTTAAATGTTATATGTTTAAAGAATTTGTCAATCTTGAATGTGAGACCGTTCACACCTATTTATGTATATGTAACGTTGTTTAAATTTGGTGCTCCAAGATCGAAGGACTTCACAAATTTAAATTAAATTAAATTTGCCAAATTGTCACGTTATATAAATTTGTCGCCCTAGACGTGAGGCACGAGATGCCTAAAATTACGTACAAAAATTTGTATACATACAATATAATATTATGCAACTTTTGCAATGTTGTAACGTTGCATATAAATTGGCTCCCAAAGAACGTGGGGCTATACAAATTAAAATACATTTAAATTTGTTTAAATTCATAAATATACGTAATGTTGCATAAAATGGCGCCCAACATGCCTAAATTTATGTACAACAAAAATTTGTGACATAAATTGTAGATCATGAATGTATGACCCGATACCCATCATTTGACTATTAAAATTTTTTTATGTAGCTAAATGGTTGCTCTAAAATATATAAAGAGTGTTAAATGAAAAATGTATAATATGTAATTATTATTTGTAGTAAACAGTAACTGAATGTAATGTTAATTGTTGTGTAATCACACAGCTGGCGCCCACCACAAATAATATTGTTGTCTATGTAACAGGTGTAACTGTAATGAGTATTAATAATAACTATTAATAAAAATACAGAAATAAATAAATATTTTAATTTTAATTATTCAACATGGCAATATCGGGAAGTTTGAGGATGGGAGAAGCACTTGAAGCCATGATGCAAGCTGTATTTGGTGAAGTAGAGAACAAACAAACAGAAAAAGTAAAAGGAAATAATATTAGAACTCAAATAGAAGAGTTAACAGAATTTTTTACAAAACTGACCGAAGAATTAAGAGAAGAAAGGATAGCAAAAGAGAAAATTAGAGACACAAATACGCACATAGCGTCTGTAGAAGGTGAACAAACCATAGTAGTTGAAAATACATGTGTAATTACTAATGATAATTATAAAAAAGTAATTAACATTAAGGAGGAGAAGCAAATAAAGGTTAATATTAATAGCGATATTCCAAGTGTGAGGCACACACACAATAGTAAATCACACAAGATGACACATTTGAAACACATAAAACACCACACTTACGGAGATAAATATCACTGTAGGCCTAACAAGAAACGTAGTAAGTTATCTAGATGAAACACTACGCAAAATTGTGGTAAATATGATGTTAGATATACGCACGATAATTATGGTAACGATAATTATAACTGTAAGTATGAAAACTACAGAGGTTATCATAAACGACGTATGAAAAAACCGTCGACAGCTGTTTATATGGGCCTCAAGCAGACTGAACATACGCAATGCATTCATGATGAGAGAATTATGGAATGTGACCGTTACGAGAGAAAGAGAGGCAAGATGAAAACATTGCTCAATGAACAGGTGACTTCTACGATAAACACAAACGTTCACAAGGTGAGTACGCACACAAACAAGGGATTAATACAATGGAACGCAGACGTTGTTTATACGAGGGTGAGAATAATAGTAAACGCGGCGAGTACGCTACAAAGGAACAATATACGTCCGGTAGACTATGGACAATGCAATTGTTATAAAGAGGGGTGTAAGTTCTAACTACACACTGAACTCAAGCCAAATGAAAATAAATAATTATTTTAAATGAGAAAAATAATATAACTATTAATTATTAATAATAAGAAATAATATGTGTAAGAATATAAGAGAGTATAATTAAGAAATGTTATAAGGAATGTTATTTGAAAGGTTTAATTAAGAAATGTATTATTGATGGTAAGGAATGTTGTTATTGATATGTTATAAATATGAAGAATTGATTAAGATGGGCAATAATTGCCATAATTATTAGAACGGCTGATCAAGCGAACACTTATCGAAGATACAAGGACACAGAAGAAAGCGAGAGTGAAAAGTCATAAGGGGAGAGACTACTTAGGATTAAGGACTTCGAAAAAAATATCGTTGTTTTCCAAGACAGTTCCTCCGTAACCGACCATGCGACACACTACGAGCTAAAAAAGTATTCTGTTACGGAAGTGTATTTCAAGAAAGTTGTAGCGATCAGAAAGGTAACGTTAAAGAAAGGTAATAAAAGGTAATGAATGTTAATGTAGTGTATAAGTAATGTATTAGATAAAGTAATGTCATGTTAAGAAAAGAGCTAAGGAAGTTTAGAAGCGAAGGTAAGAATGTATGAGTAAGTTAATGTAAAATTAAGGACCGAATTTACACACATGTAGGAATGCAGAGTATACAGAAGGAAAACAAAGGAGAGCTAATTGCAGTGGATTTTCTGGGACCATTACCACGATCAAGTCGAGGTGTGAAGCACATATTGGTATGTATCGATGTGTTTTCCAAGGCAGTCCGACTGTACCCAATTATGCGACCCACAACCAAAGTTGTTCTAAAGATACTACTGCAAAAATATATTCCGTTATATGGAAAAATGAAGAAGATACTCAGTGATCAAGGTGTGCAATTCCAAAGTGAAAAATGGGAGAGGACGTTAAGGGAAAATGGAATACAACCAGTACTCACATCCATAAGACATCCTCAAGGAAACCTTGCTGAGAGAGTTAACAAAGAATTAGGTAAATATTTACGAATATATTGCCATAATCAACACAATAAATGGGCAGAATATTTACCATTTATTGAAAAAGCCATTAACGAAAATTATAGTGAAGCAACAGGATACACTCCAATGGAATTAGTAGAAGATAAGAAGCCAACCATATTTTGGACTAAATATCTAAACAAACCTAATAACCAAAATGTACCTGTACCAATAAGTGTGAAAATTGAATACGCAAAGCAACGAATAAGAGAGAGAGGTAACAAGAGAATAGAGAGATTTAATCTAACTCACAAGTTACAACAATTCAACGTGGGAGAAAGTATACTACTCAAAGCAAATGCAGTGGGAAAAAGGAGTGATAATACGGTGAAGAAATTCTTCAGACTTTATAATGGACCGTATACGTTAAGACAGCGAGTGGGACAGAACACTTTCATTGTATATGATGAGATACAGAAGAAAGAAATTGGTAAATTCCACGCAACGTCATTTAAGAAGTTCTACACATAAATCAGAGGTCATTGAAACCAGTCAAATCAGCTGTTTGTAAAGCCACCCTAATTCAAGGTCGCGAGCAGTGAACGTACGAAAGAGGGGAGGTAAGACATTTGTATACACTCCAATTAAGGGTGAAATGACGAATATTATTCTTTATTATTTGTTACATTTTTTTTGCAAATAATAATAATAAATAAATAGATTAAAAAAAAAATTTATAAGAAATAAATTTATTAAATTTTTTTTTTGTTACCAAGCAGAGGAATAATGCGACAGTACAAATAAGTGATGTACTGAGCATGAAATATAAAAATTTACTTAATAAACTGTAAATAATTAATAATATATTAGAAATAAGCATGTTATGGATTGCAAGCTTGACTCAGACAAAAATATGAACAGGTGTTTCGACCTGAATCAATGTGCACACACACACAAATGTAACTGAAAGTGTGTACACCAGTATTTTGCTAGTGTGTGTGAACGCAGGTCTCTGCAGGCAAGTTTGCCACCCCAGTATGAATAATTGCACAATGACTGTTTTTCCGTAATTATTCATAAACTAGAATTAAGAATTAAAATCCAAAAGCACCATAAAATGTAAATAAATTTAATAAATACTGTGTGCGAAAACCATGCGAAAGTGACACGCCGTACAAGTGCAATAGTGAAATAACTGTGTACAAATCAAAAGGGTTAAGTTGCAATGTCCAAAATTACAATGAACATGTGTTATAAAATTAGTTATAAGATAAGTATAAAAAAAATACTTACAGGACTCTGCAATTCGCAGAAATATAAAAAATAGTGAATTTGACAAAGAGTGGGGGAACTGACGCCAAAGACAGTTACTAACATGTCGATTTTGTATCACTGAAGGGTGCCGACCAAGACATGGGTATAAATAGGACACGCAAGCTTCAGTGGTTCTCTTTCTTGAATCATCCACGATGCAGCGGGAGCTTATGCCCGTCAGCAAGGCATATTAATTAATATTTTTATAAACAGTTTAAATTGCCAGTTATGTACAAATACGTAACCAAGCTATAAGACAAACATTGTAATTAATAACAGCATTACTGAAGAAGTTCCATAGCGATACGATGCTGGACAAGAGAAGAAGTTCTATAGCGATACGACGCTGGACAAGAGAAGAAGTTACATAGCATTACAACGCTGGACAAGAGAAGAAGTTCTATAGCGATACGACGCTGGACAAGAGAAGCAGTTCCATAGCGATACAACGCTGGACAAGAGGAGAGGACGAGAGAGTGAGAGACAGCCGACGCTGGACAAGAGGAGAAGAGAGACAGCCGACGCTGGAGGCGAGACGAAGATGAACACCGATGGAACAAAAAATGATCGAGTATGATTGACGACAATAAGGTGATAGACAACTTATTCATATCTTAATCATACACAGTATACAAAGACAGTTAAAGACATTAATATTTTATTTAAAAATAAGAGTAATATTTCTTGTATAGTAGAGTTAAAAATCATAGATGTTTTAGAAATACGATTAACGTAACAAGAGCTCAAATTAATATGATATAAAATGATTACAAAGAATATAAATAAAAACAATTAGTATTTGAGAAAACAGTACTGAGAAGTAATAACTATTAATCTTTTGAGTATGTACCATATATAGAAAAAAGATTTAAAAATTGATTTTGAAACATATTAATAGACTGAGTAGTCTAAAAATGAGATTTTTCTTTTATATACTATTTAGTAGCATAGAATGTTTAGTTAGTAAGGATGTATATATCTTAAGACTTACGGCATTATAACAAATAATAACTAATGTTTTTTAAATCGAAGTCAGTGCCATGTGCACATTTTTTTATAGTATCAAATAAATTTTAATTACCGTTTCAAGTTCCGTAGAGTTCTTATTGCAGATACACCTGACCCCCTATTTAAATGTTATATGTTTAAAGAATTTGTCAATCTTGAATGTGAGACCGTTCACACCTATTTATGTATATGTAACGTTGTTTAAATTTGGTGCTCCAAGATCGAAGGACTTCACAAATTTAAATTAAATTAAATTTGCCAAATTGTCACGTTATATAAATTTGTCGCCCTAGACGTGAGGCACGAGATGCCTAAAATTACGTACAAAAATTTGTATACATACAATATAATATTATGCAACTTTTGCAATGTTGTAACGTTGCATATAAATTGGCTCCCAAAGAACGTGGGGCTATACAAATTAAAATACATTTAAATTTGTTTAAATTCATAAATATACGTAATGTTGCATAAAATGGCGCCCAACATGCCTAAATTTATGTACAACAAAAATTTGTGACATAAATTGTAGATCATGAATGTATGACCCGATACCCATCATTTGACTATTAAAATTTTTTTATGTAGCTAAATGGTTGCTCTAAAATATATAAAGAGTGTTAAATGAAAAATGTATAATATGTAATTATTATTTGTAGTAAACAGTAACTGAATGTAATGTTAATTGTTGTGTAATCACACAGCTGGCGCCCACCACAAATAATATTGTTGTCTATGTAACAGGTGTAACTGTAATGAGTATTAATAATAACTATTAATAAAAATACAGAAATAAATAAATAAGTAGGGAACGGTTATCAATAATAATTTGTAAAGAATTACTACTAAATAAATATTTTAATTTTAATTATTCAACATGGCAATATCGGGAAGTTTGAGGATGGGAGAAGCACTTGAAGCCATGATGCAAGCCGTATTTGGTGAAGTAGAGAACAAACAAACAGAAAAAGTAAAAGGAAATAATATTAGAACTCAAATAGAAGAGTTAACAGAATTTTTTACAAAACTGACCGAAGAATTAAGAGAAGAAAGGATAGCAAAAGAGAAAATTAGAGACACAAATACGCACATAGCGTCTGTAGAAGGTGAACAAACCATAGTAGTTGAAAATACATGTGTAATTACTAATGATAATTATAAAAAAGTAATTAACATTAAGGAGGAGAAGCAAATAAAGGTTAATATTAATAGCGATATTCCAAGTGTGAGGCACACACACAACAGTAAATCACACAAGATGACACATTTGAAACACATAAAACACCACACTTACGGAGATAAATATCACTGTAGGCCTAACAAGAAACGTAGTAAGTTATCTAGACGAAACACTACGCAAAATTGTGGTAAATATGATGTTAGATATACGCACGATAATTATGGTAACGATAATTATAACTGTAAGTATGAAAACTACAGAGGTTATCATAAACGACGTATGAAAAAACCGTCGACAGCTGTTTATATGGGCCTCAAGCAGACTGAACATACGCAATGCATTCCTGATGAGAGAATTATGGAATGTGACCGTTACGAGAGAAAGAGAGGCAAGATGAAAACATTGCTCAATGAACAGGTGACTTCTACGATAAACACAAACGTTCACAAGGTGAGTACGCACACAAACAAGGGATTAATACAATGGAACGCAGACGTTGTTTATACGAGGGTGAGAATAATAGTAAACGCGGCGACTACGCTACAAAGGAACAATATACGTCCAGTAGACTATGGACAATGCAATTGTTATAAAGAGGGGTGTAAGTTCTAACTACACACTGAACTCAAGGCAAATGAAAATAAATAATTATTTTAAATGAGAAAAATAATATAACTATTAATTATTAATAATAAGAAATAATATGTGTAAGAATATAAGAGAGTATAATTAAGAAATGTTATAAGGAATGTTATTTGAAAGGTTTAATTAAGAAATGTATTATTGATGGTAAGGAATGTTGTTATTGATATGTTATAAATATGAAGAAATGATTAAGATGAGCAATAATTGCCATAATTATTATAACGGCTGATCAAGCGAACACTTATCGAAGATACAAGGACACAGAAGAAAGCGAGAGTGAAAAGTCATAAGGGGAGAGACTACTTAGGATTAAGGACTTCGAAAAAAATATCGTTGTTTTCCAAGACAGTTCCTCCGTAACCGACCATGCAACACACTACGAGCTAAAAAAGTATTCTGTTACGGAAGTGTATTTCAAGAAAGTTGTAGCGATCAGAAAGGTAATGTTAAAGAAAGGTAATAAAAGGTAATGAATGTTAATGTAGTGTATAAGTAATGTATTAGATAAAGTAATGTCATGTTAAGAAAAGAGCTAAGGAAGTTTAGAAGCGAAGGTAAGAATGTATGAGTAAGTTAATGTAAAATTAAGGACCGAATTTACACACATATGTAGGAATGCAGAGTATACAGAAGGAAAACAAAGGAGAGCTAATTGCAGTGGATTTTCTGGGACCACTACCACGATCAAGTCGAGGTGTGAAGCACATATTGGTATGTATCGATGTGTTTCCAAGGCAGTCCGACTGTACCCAATTATGCGACCCACAACCAAAGTTGTTCTAAAGATACTACTGCAAAAATATATTCCGTTATATGGGAAAATGAAGAAGATACTCAGTGATCAAGGTGTGCAATTCCAAAGTGAAAAATGGGAGAGGACGTTAAGGGAAAATGGAATACAACCAGTACTCACATCCATAAGACATCCTCAAGGAAACCTTGCTGAGAGAGTTAACAAAGAATTAGGTAAATATTTACGAATATATTGCCATAATCAACACAATAAATGGGCAGAATATTTACCATTTATTGAAAAAGCCATTAACAAAAATTATAGTGAAGCAACAGGATACACTCCAATGGAATTAGAAGAAGATAAGAAGCCAACCATATTTTGGACTAAATATCTAAACAAACCTAATAACCAAAATGTACCTGTACCAATAAGTGTGAAAATTTAATACGCAAAGCAATGAAGAAGAGAGAGAGGTAACAAGAGAATAGAGAGATTTAATCTAACTCACAAGTTACAACAATTCAACGTGGGAGAAAGTATACTACTCAAAGCAAATCCAGTGGGAAAAAGGAGTGATAATACGGTGAAGAAATTCTTCAGACTTTATAATGGACTGTATACGTTAAGACAGCGAGTGGGACAGAACACTTTCATTGTATATGATGAGATACAGAAGAAAGAAATTGGTAAATTCCATGCAACGTCATTTAAAAAGTTCTACACATAAATCAGAGGTCATTGAAACCAGTCAAATCAGCTGTTTGTAAAGCCACCCTAATTCAAGGTCGCGAGCAGTGAACGTACGAAAGAGGGGAGGTAAGACATTTGTATACACTCCAATTAAGGGTGAAATGACGAATATTATTCTTTATTATATGTTACATTTTTTTTTGCAAATAATAATAATAAATAAATAGATAAAAAAAAAAAATTTATAATAAATAAATTTATTAAATTTTTTTTTTGTTACCAAGCAGAGGAATAATGCGACAGTACAAATAAGTGATGTACTGAGCATGAAATATAAAAATTTAAATTTACTTAATAAACTGTAAATAATTAATAATATATTAGAAATAAGCATGTTATGGATTGCAAGCTTGACTCAGACAAAAATATGAACAGGTGTTTCGACCTGAATCAACGTGCACACACACACAAATGTAACTGAAAGTGTGTACACCAGTATTTTGCTAGTGTGTGTGAACGCAGGTCTCTGCAGGCAAGTTTGCCACCCCGGTATGAATAATTGCACAATGACTGTTTTTCCGTAATTATTCATAAACTAGAATTAAGAATTAAAATCCAAAAGCACCATAAAATGTAAATAAATTTAATAAATACTGTGTGTGAAAACCATGCGAAAGTGACACGCCGTACAAGTGCAATAGTGAAATAACTGTGTACAAATCAAAAGGGTTAAGTTGCAATGTCCAAAATTACAATGAACATGTGTTATAAAATTAGTTATAAGATAAGTATAAAAAAATACTTACAGGACTCTGCAATTCGCAGAAATATAAAAAATAGTGAATTTGACAAAGAGTGGGGGAACTGACGCCAAAGACAGTTTCTAACATGTCGATTTTGTATCACTGAAGGGTGTCGACCAAGACATGGGTATAAATAGGACACGCAAGCTTCAGTGGTTCTCTTTCTTGAATCATCCACGATGCAGCGGGAGCTTATGCCCGTCAGCACGGCATATTTATTAATATTTTTATAAACAGTTTAAATTGCCAGTTATGTACAAATACGTAACCAAGCTATAAGACAAACATTGTAATTAATAACAGCATTACTGAAGAAGTTCCATAGCGATACGACGCTGGACAAGAGAAGAAGTTCTATAGCGATACGACGCTGGACAAGAGAAGAAGTTACATAGCGATACGACGTTGGACAAGAGGAGAGGACGAGAGAGTGAGAGACAGCCGACGCTGGACAAGAGGAGAAGAGAGACAGCCGACGCTGGAGGCGAGACGAAGATGAACACCGATGGAACAAAAAATGATCGAGTATGATTGACGACAATAAGGTGATAGACAACTTATTCATATCTTAATCATACACAGTATACAAAGACAGTTAAAGACATTAATATTTTATTTAAAAATAAGAGTAATATTTCTTGTATAGTAGAGTTAAAAATCATAGATGTTTTAGAAATACGATTAACGTAACAAGAGCTCAAATTAATATGATATAAAATGATTACAAAGAATATAAATAAAAACAATTAGTATTTGAGAAAACAGTACTGAGAAGTAATAACTATTAATCTTTTGAGTACGTACCATATATAGAAAAATGATTTAAAAATTGATTTTGAAACATATTAATAGACTGAGTAGTCTAAAAATGAGATTTTTCTTTTATATACTATTTAGTAGCATAGAATGTTTAGTTAGTAAGGATGTATATATCTTAAGCCTTACGGCATTATAACAAATAATAACTAATGTTTTTTAAATCGAAGTCAGTGCCATGTGCACATATTTTTTTATAGTATCAAATAAATTTTAATTACCGTTTCAAGTTCCGTAGAGTTCTTATTGCAGATACACCTGACCCCCTATTTAAATGTTATATGTTTAAAGAATTTGTCAATCTTGAATGTGAGACCGTTCACACCTATTTATGTATATGTAACGTTGTTTAAATTTGGTGCTCCAAGATCGAAGGACTTCACAAATTTAAATTAAATTAAATTTGCCAAATTGTCACGTTATATAAATTTGTCGCCCTAGACGTGAGGCACGAGATGCCTAAAATTACGTACAAAAATTTGTATACATACAATATAATATTATGCAACTTTTGCAATGTTGTAACGTTGCATATAAATTGGCTCCCAAAGAACGTGGGGCTATACAAATTAAAATACATTTAAATTTGTTTAAATTCATAAATATACGTAATGTTGCATAAAATGGCGCCCAACATGCCTAAATTTATGTACAACAAAAATTTGTGACATAAATTGTAGATCATGAATGTATGACCCGATACCCATCATTTGACTATTAAAATTTTTTTATGTAGCTAAATGGTTGCTCTAAAATATATAAAGAGTGTTAAATGAAAAATGTATAATATGTAATTATTATTTGTAGTAAACAGTAACTGAATGTAATGTTAATTGTTGTGTAATCACACAGCTGGCGCCCACCACAAATAATATTGTTGTCTATGTAACAGGTGTAACTGTAATGAGTATTAATAATAACTATTAATAAAAATACAGAAATAAATAAATATTTTAATTTTAATTATTCAACATGGCAATATCGGGAAGTTTGAGGATGGGAGAAGCACTTGAAGCCATGATGCAAGCTGTATTTGGTGAAGTAGAGAACAAACAAACAGAAAAAGTAAAAGGAAATAATATTAGAACTCAAGTAGAAGAGTTAACAAATTTTTTACAAAACTGACCGAAGAATGAAGAGAAGAAAGGATAGCAAAAGAGAAAATTAGAGACACAAATACGCACATAGCGTCTGTAGAAGGTGAACAAACCATAGTAGTTGAAAATACATGTGTAATTACTAATGATAATTATAAAAAAGTAATTAACATTAAGGAGGAGAAGCAAATAAAGGTTAATATTAATAGCGATATTCCAAGTGTGAGGCACACACACAATAGTAAATCACACAAGATGACACATTTGAAACACATAAAACACCACACTTACGGAGATAAATATCACTGTAGGCCTAACAAGAAACGTAGTAAGTTATCTAGACGAAACACTACGCAAAATTGTGGTAAATATGATGTTAGATATACGCACGATAATTATGGTAACGATAATTATAACTGTAAGTATGAAAACTACAGAGGTTATCATAAACGATGTATGAAAAAACCGTCGACAGCTGTTTATATGGGCCTGAAGCAGACTGAACATACGCAATGCATTCATGATGAGAGAATTATGGAATGTGACCGTTACGAGAGAAAGAGAGGCAAGATGAAAACATTGCTCAATGAACAGGTGACTTCTACGGTAAACACAAACGTTCACAAGGTGAGTACGCACACAAACAAGGGATTAATACAATGGAACGCAGACGTTGTTTATACGAGGGTGAGAATAATAGTAAACGCGGCGAGTACGCTACAAAGGAACAATATACGTCCGGTAGACTATGGACAATGCAATTGTTATAAAGAGGGTGTAAGTTCTAACTACACACTGAACTCAAGGCAAATGAAAATAAATAATTATTTTAAATGAGAAAAATAATATAACTATTAAAAATTAATAGTTATTAATTATTAATAATAAGAAATAATATGTGTAAGAATATAAGAGAGTATAATTAAGAAATGTTATAAGGAATGTTATTTGAAAGGTTTAATTAAGAAATGTATTATTGATGGTAAGGAATGTTGTTATTGATATGTTATAAATATGAAGAAATGATTAAGATGAGCAATAATTGCCATAATTATTAGAACGGCTGATCAAGTGAACACTTATCGAAGATACAAGGACACAGAAGAAAGCGAGAGTGAAAAGTCATAAGGGGAGAGACTACTTAGGATTAAGGACTTCGAAAAAAATATTGTTGTTTTCCAAGACAGTTCCTCTGTAACCGACCATGCGACACACTACGAGCTAAAAAAGTATTCTGTTACGGAAGTGTATTTCAAGAAAGTTGTAGCGATCAGAAAGGTAATGTTAAAGAAAGGTAATAAAAGGTAATGAATGTTAATGTAGTGTATAAGTAATGTATTAGATAAAGTAATGTCATGTTAAGAAAAGAGCTAAGGAAGTTTAGAAGCGAAGGTAAGAATGTATGCGTAAGTTAATGTAAAATTAAGGACCGAATTTACACACATATGTAGGAATGCAGAGTATACAGAAGGAAAACAAAGGAGAGCTAATTGCAGTGGATTTTCTGGGACCATTACCACGATCAAGTCGAGGTGTGAAGCACATATTGGTATGTATCGATGTGTTTTCCAAGGCAGTCCGACTGTACCCAATTATGCGACCCACAACCAAAGTTGTTCTAAAGATACTACTGCAAAAATATATTCCGTTATATGGAAAAATGAAGAAGATACTCAGTGATCAAGGTGTGCAATTCCAAAGTGAAAAATGGGAGAGGACGTTAAGGGAAAATGGAATACAACCAGTACTCACATCCATAAGACATCCTCAAGGAAACCTTGCTGAGAGAGTTAACAAAGAATTAGGTAAATATTTACGAATATATTGCCATAATCAACACAATAAATGGGCAGAATATTTACCATTTATTGAAAAAGCCATTAACGAAAATTATAGTGAAGCAACAGGATACACTCCAATGGAATTAGTAGAAGATAAGAAGCCAACCATATTTTGGACTAAATATCTAAACAAACCTAATAACCAAAATGTACCTGTACCAATAAGTGTGAAAATTTAATACGCAAAGCAACGAATAAGAGAGATAGGTAACAAGAGAATAGAGAGATTTAATCTAACTCACAAGTTACAACAATTCAACGTGGGAGAAAGTATACTACTCAAAGCAAATGCAGTGGGAAAAAGGAGTGATAATACGGTGAAGAAATTCTTCAGACTTTATAATGGACCGTATACGTTAAGACAGCGAGTGGGACAGAACACTTTCATTGTATATGATGAGATACAGAAGAAAGAAATTGGTAAATTCCACGCAACGTCATTTAAGAAGTTCTACACATAAATCAGAGGTCATTGAAACCAGTCAAATCAGCTGTTTGTAAAGCCACCCTAATTCAAGGTCGCGAGCAGTGAACGTACGAAAGAGGGGAGGTAAGACATTTGTATACACTCCAATTAAGGGTGAAATGACGAATATTATTCTTTATTATTTGTTACATTTTTTTTGCAAATAATAATAATAAATAAATAGATTAAAAAAAAAATTTATAATAAATAAATTTATTAAATTTTTTTTTTTACCAAGCAGAGGAATAATGCGACAGTACAAATAAGTGATGTACTGAGCATGAAATATAAAAATTTAAATTTACTTAATAAACTGTAAATAATTAATAATATATTAGAAATAAGCATGTTATGGATTGCAAGCTTGACTCAGACAAAAATATGAACAGGTGTTTCGACCTGAATCAACGTGCACACACACACAAATGTAACTGAAAGTGTGTACACCAGTATTTTGCTAGTGTGTGTGAACGCAGGTCTCTGCAGGCAAGTTTGCCACCCCAGTATGAATAATTGCACAATGACTGTTTTTCCGTAATTATTCATAAACTAGAATTAAGAATTAAAATCCAAAAGCACCATAAAATGTAAATAAATTTAATAAATACTGTGTGCGAAAACCATGCGAAAGTGACACGCCGTACAAGTGCAATAGTGAAATAACTGTGTACAAATCAAAAGGGTTAAGTTGCAATGTCCAAAATTACAATGAACATGTGTTATAAAATTAGTTATAAGATAAGTATAAAAAAATACTTACAGGACTCTGCAATTCGCAGAAATATAAAAAATAGTGAATTTGACAAAGAGTGGGGGAACTGACGCCAAAGACAGTTTCTAACATGTCGATTTTGTATCACTGAAGGGTGTCGACCAAGACATGGGTATAAATAGGACACACAAGCTTCAGTGGTTCTCTTTCTTGAATCATCCACGATGGAGCGGGAGCTTATGCCCGTCAGCACGGCATATTTATAAATATTTTTATAAACAGTTTAAAATGCCAGTTATGTACAAATACGTAACCAAACTATAAGACAAACATTGTAATTAATAACAGCATTACTGAAGAAGTTCCATAGCGATACGATGCTGGACAAGAGAAGAAGTTCTATAGCGATACGACGCTGGACAAGAGAAGAAGTTACATAGCGATACGACGCTGGACAAGAGAAGAAGTTCTATAGCGATACGACGCTGGACAAGAGAAGCAGTTCCATAGCGATACGACGCTGGACAAGAGGAGAGGACGAGAGAGTGAGAGACAGCCGACGCTGGACAAGAGGAGAAGAGAGACAGCCGACGCTGGAGGCGAGACGAAGATGAACACCGATGGAACAAAAAATGATCGAGTATGATTGACGACAATAAGGTGATAGACAACTTATTCATATCTTAATCATACACAGTATACAAAGACAGTTAAAGACATTAATATTTTATTTAAAAATAAGAGTAATATTTCTTGTATAGTAGAGTTAAAAATCATAGATGTTTTAGAAATACGATTAACGTAACAAGAGCTCAAATTAATATGATATAAAATGATTACAAAGAATATAAATAAAAACAATTAGTATTTGAGAAAACAGTACTGAGAAGTAATAACTATTAATCTTTTGAGTACGTACCATATATAGAAAAAAGATTTAAAAATTGATTTTGAAACATATTAATAGACTGAGTAGTCTAAAAATGAGATTTTTCTTTTATATACTATTTAGTAGCATAGAATGTTTAGTTAGTAAGGATGTATATATCTTAAGCCTTACGGCATTATAACAAATAATAACTAATGTTTTTTAAATCGAAGTCAGTGCCATGTGCACATATTTTTTTATAGTATCAAATAAATTTTAATTACCGTTTCAAGTTCCGTAGAGTTCTTATTGCAGATACACCTGACCCCCTATTTAAATGTTATATGTTTAAAGAATTTGTCAATCTTGAACGTGAGACCGTTCACACCTATTTATGTATATGTAACGTTGTTTAAATTTGGTGCTCCAAGATTGAAGGACTTCACAAATTTAAATTAAATTAAATTTGCCAAATTGTCACGTTATATAAATTTGTCGCCCTAGACGTGAGGCACGAGATGCCTAAAATTACGTACAAAAATTTGTATACATACAATATAATATTATGCAACTTTTGCAATGTTGTAACGTTGCATATAAATTGGCTCCCAAAGAACGTGGGGCTATACAAATTAAAATACATTTAAATTTGTTTAAATTCATAAATATACGTAATGTTGCATAAAATGGCGCCCAACATGCCTAAATTTATGTACAACAAAAATTTGTGACATAAATTGTAGATCATGAATGTATGACCCGATACCCATCATTTGACTATTAAAATTTTTTTATGTAGCTAAATGGTTGCTCTAAAATATATAAAGAGTGTTAAATGAAAAATGTATAATATGTAATTATTATTTGTAGTAAACAGTAACTGAATGTAATGTTAATTGTTGTGTAATCACACAGCTGGCGCCCACCACAAATAATATTGTTGTCTATGTAACAGGTGTAACTGTAATGAGTATTAATAATAACTATTAATAAAAATACAGAAATTAATAAATATTTTAATTTTCATTATTCAACATGGCAATATCGGGAAGTTTGAGGATGGGAGAAGCACTTGAAGCCATGATGCAAGCTGTATTTGGTGAAGTAGAGAACAAACAAACAGAAAAAGTAAAAGGAAATAATATTAGAACTCAAATAGAAGAGTTAACAGAATTTTTTACAAAACTGACCGAAGAATTAAGAGAAGAAAGGATAGCAAAAGAGAAAATTAGAGACACAAATACGCACATAGCGTCTGTAGAAGGTGAACAAACCATAGTAGTTGAAAATACATGTGTAATTACTAATGATAATTATAAAAAAGTAATTAACATTAAGGAGGAGAAGCAAATAAAGGTTAATATTAATAGCGATATTCCAAGTGTGAGGCACACACACAATAGTAAATCACACAAGATGACACATTTGAAACACATAAAACACCACACTTACGGAGATAAATATCACTGTAGGCCTAACAAGAAACGTAGTAAGTTATCTAGACGAAACACTACGCAAAATTGTGGTAAATATGATGTTAGATATACGCACGATAATTATGGTAACGATAATTATAACTGTAAGTATGAAAACTACAGAGGTTATCATAAACGATGTATGAAAAAACCGTCGACAGCTGTTTATATGGGCCTGAAGCAGACTGAACATACGCAATGCATTCATGATGAGAGAATTATGGAATGTGACCGTTACGAGAGAAAGAGAGGCAAGATGAAAACATTGCTCAATGAACAGGTGACTTCTACGGTAAACACAAACGTTCACAAGGTGAGTACGCACACAAACAAGGGATTAATATAATGGAACGCAGACGTTGTTTATACGAGGGTGAGAATAATAGTAAACGCGGCGAGTACGCTACAAAGGAACAATATACGTCCGGTAGACTATGGACAATGCAATTGTTATAAAGAGGGGTGTAAGTTCTAACTACACACTGAACTCAAGGCAAATGAAAATAAATAATTATTTTAAATGAGAAAAATAATATAACTATTAAAAATTAATAGTTATTAATTATTAATAATAAGAAATAATATGTGTAAGAATATAAGAGAGTATAATTAAGAAATGTTATAAGGAATGTTATTTGAAAGGTTTAATTAAGAAATGTATTATTGATGGTAAGGAATGTTGTTATTGATATGTTATAAATATGAAGAAATGATTAAGATGAGCAATAATTGCCATAATTATTAGAACGGCTGATCAAGTGAACACTTATCGAAGATACAAGGACACAGAAGAAAGCGAGAGTGAAAAGTCATAAGGGGAGAGACTACTTAGGATTAAGGACTTCGAAAAAAATATTGTTGTTTTCCAAGACAGTTCCTCTGTAACCGACCATGCGACACACTACGAGCTAAAAAAGTATTCTGTTACGGAAGTGTATTTCAAGAAAGTTGTAGCGATCAGAAAGGTAATGTTAAAGAAAGGTAATAAAAGGTAATGAATGTTAATGTAGTGTATAAGTAATGTATTAGATAAAGTAATGTCATGTTAAGAAAAGAGCTAAGGAAGTTTAGAAGCGAAGGTAAGAATGTATGCGTAAGTTAATGTAAAATTAAGGACCGAATTTACACACATATGTAGGAATGCAGAGTATACAGAAGGAAAACAAAGGAGAGCTAATTGCAGTGGATTTTCTGGGACCATTACCACGATCAAGTCGAGGTGTGAAGCACATATTGGTATGTATCGATGTGTTTTCCAAGGCAGTCCGACTGTACCCAATTATGCGACCCACAACCAAAGTTCTTCTAAAGATACTACTGCAAAAATATATTCCGTTATATGGAAAAATGAAGAAGATACTCAGTGATCAAGGTGTGCAATTCCAAAGTGAAAAATGGGAGAGGACGTTAAGGGAAAATGGAATACAACCAGTACTCACATCCATAAGACATCCTCAAGGAAACCTTGCTGAGAGAGTTAACAAAGAATTAGGTAAATATTTACGAATATATTGCCATAATCAACACAATAAATGGGCAGAATATTTACCATTTATTGAAAAAGCCATTAACGAAAATTATAGTGAAGCAACAGGATACACTCCAATGGAATTAGTAGAAGATAAGAAGCCAACCATATTTTGGACTAAATATCTAAACAAACCTAATAACCAAAATGTACCTGTACCAATAAGTGTGAAAATTTAATACGCAAAGCAACGAATAAGAGAGATAGGTAACAAGAGAATAGAGAGATTTAATCTAACTCACAAGTTACAACAATTCAACGTGGGAGAAAGTATACTACTCAAAGCAAATGCAGTGGGAAAAAGGAGTGATAATACGGTGAAGAAATTCTTCAGACTTTATAATGGACCGTATACGTTAAGACAGCGAGTGGGACAGAACACTTTCATTGTATATGATGAGATACAGAAGAAAGAAATTGGTAAATTCCACGCAACGTCATTTAAGAAGTTCTACACATAAATCAGAGGTCATTGAAACCAGTCAAATCAGCTGTTTGTAAAGCCACCCTAATTCAAGGTCGCGAGCAGTGAACGTACGAAAGAGGGGAGGTAAGACATTTGTATACACTCCAATTAAGGGTGAAATGACGAATATTATTCTTTATTATTTGTTACATTTTTTTTGCAAATAATAATAATAAATAAATAGATTAAAAAAAAAATTTATAATAAATAAATTTATTAAATTTTTTTTTTGTTACCAAGCAGAGGAATAATGCGACAGTACAAATAAGTGATGTACTGAGCATGAAATATAAAAATTTAAATTTACTTAATAAACTGTAAATAATTAATAATATATTAGAAATAAGCATGTTATGGATTGCAAGCTTGACTCAGACAAAAATATGAACAGGTGTTTCAACCTGAATCAACGTGCACACACACACAAATGTAACTGAAAGTGTGTACACCAGTATTTTGCTAGTGTGTGTGAAAGCAGGTCTCTGCAGGCAAGTTTGCCACCCCAGTATGAATAATTGCACAATGACTGTTTTTCCGTAATTATTCATAAACTAGAATTAAGAATTAAAATCCAAAACACCATAAAATGTAAATAAATTTAATAAATACTGTGTGCGAAAACCATGCGAAAGTGACACGCCGTACAAGTGCAATAGTGAAATAACTGTGTACAAATCAAAAGGGTTAAGTTGCAATGTCCAAAATTACAATGAACATGTGTTATAAAATTAGTTATAAGATAAGTATAAAAAAATACTTACAGGACTCTGCAATTCGCAGAAATATAAAAAATAGTGAATTTGACAAAGAGTGGGGGAACTGACGCCAAAGACAGTTTCTAACATGTCGATTTTGTATCACTGAAGGGTGTCGACCAAGACATGGGTATAAATAGGACACACAAGCTTCAGTGGTTCTCTTTCTTGAATCATCCACGATGGAGCGGGAGCTTATGCCCGTCAGCACGGCGTATTTATAAATATTTTTATAAACAGTTTAAAATGCCAGTTATGTACAAATACGTAACCAAGCTATAAGACAAACATTGTAATTAATAACAGCATTACTGAAGAAGTTCCATAGCGATACGATGCTGGACAAGAGAAGAAGTTCTATAGCGATACGACGCTGGACAAGAGAAGAAGTTACATAGCGATACGACGCTGGACAAGAGAAGAAGTTCTATAGCGATACGACGCTGGACAAGAGAAGCAGTTCCATAGCGATACGACGCTGGACAAGAGGAGAGGACGAGAGAGTGAGAGACAGCCGACGCTGGACAAGAGGAGAAGAGAGACAGCCGACGCTGGAGGCGAGACGAAGATGAACACCGATGGAACAAAAAATGATCGAGTATGATTGACGACAATAAGGTGATAGACAACTTATTCATATCTTAATCATACACAGTATACAAAGACAGTTAAAGACATTAATATTTTATTTAAAAATAAGAGTAATATTTCTTGTATAGTAGAGTTAAAAATCATAGATGTTTTAGAAATACGATTAACGTAACAAGAGCTCAAATTAATATGATATAAAATGATTACAAAGAATATAAATAAAAACAATTAGTATTTGAGAAAACAGTACTGAGAAGTAATAACTATTAATCTTTTGAGTACGTACCATATATAGAAAAAAGATTTAAAAATTGATTTTGAAACATATTAATAGACTGAGTAGTCTAAAAATGAGATTTTTCTTTTATATACTATTTAGTAGCATAGAATGTTTAGTTAGTAAGGATGTATATATCTTAAGCCTTACGGCATTATAACAAATAATAACTAATGTTTTTTAAATCGAAGTCAGTGCCATGTGCACATTTTTTTATAGTATCAAATAAATTTTAATTACCGTTTCAAGTTCCGTAGAGTTCTTATTGCAGATACACCTGACCTCCTATTTAAATGTTATATGTTTAAAGAATTTGTCAATCTTGAACGTGAGACCGTTCACACCTATTTATGTATATGTAACGTTGTTTAAATTTGGTGCTCCAAGATTGAAGGACTTCACAAATTTAAATTAAATTAAATTTGCCAAATTGTCACGTTATATAAATATGTCGCCCTAGACGTGAGGCACGAGATGCCTAAAATTACGTACAAAAATTTGTATACATACAATATAATATTATGCAACTTTTGCAATGTTGTAACGTTGCATATAAATTGGCTCCCAAAGAACGTGGGGCTATACAAATTAAAATACATTTAAATTTGTTTAAATTCATAAATATACGTAATGTTGCATAAAATGGCGCCCAACATGCCTAAATTTATGTACAACAAAAATTTATGACATAAATTGTAGATCATGGATGTATGACCAGATACCCAGCATTTGACTATTAAAATTTTTTTATGTAGCTAAATGGTTGCTCTAAAATATATAAAGAGTGTTAAATGAAAAATGTATAATATGTAATTATTATTTGTAGTAAACAGTAACTGAATGTAATGTTAATTGTTGTGTAATCACACAGCTGGCGCCCACCACAAATAATATTGTTGTCTATGTAACAGGTGTAACTGTAATGAGTATTAATAATAACTATTAATAAAAATACAGAAATAAATAAATATTTTAATTTTAATTATTCAACATGGCAATATCGGGAAGTTTGAGGATGGGAGAAGCACTTGAAACCATGATGCAAGCTGTATTTGGTGAAGTAGAGAACAAACAAACAGAAAAAGTAAAAGGAAATAATATTAGAACTCAAATAGAAGAGTTAACAGAATTTTTTACAAAACTGACCGAAGAATTAAGAGAAGAAAGGATAGCAAAAGAGAAAATTAGAGACACAAATACGCACATAGCGTCTGTAGAAGGTGAACAAACCATAGTAGTTGAAAATACATGTGTAATTACTAATGATAATTATAAAAAAGTAATTAACATTAAGGAGGAGAAGCAAATAAAGGTTAATATTAATAGCGATATTCCAAGTGTGAGGCACACACACAATAGTAAATCACACAAGATGACACATTTGAAACACATAAAACACCACACTTACGGAGATAAATATCACTGTAGGCCTAACAAGAAACGTAGTAAGTTATCTAGACGAAACACTACGCAAAATTGTGGTAAATATGATGTTAGATATACGCACGATAATTATGGTAACGATAATTATAACTGTAAGTATGAAAACTACAGAGGTTATCATAAACGATGTATGAAAAAACCGTCGACAGCTGTTTATATGGGCCTGAAGCAGACTGAACATACGCAATGCATTCATGATGAGAGAATTATGGAATGTGACCGTTACGAGAGAAAGAGAGGCAAGATGAAAACATTGCTCAATGAACAGGTGACTTCTACGATAAACACAAACGTTCACAAGGTGAGTACGCACACAAACAAGGGATTAATACAATGGAACGCAGACGTTGTTTATACGAGGGTGAGAATAATAGTAAACGCGGCGACTACGCTACAAAGGAACAATATACGTCCGGTAGACTATGGACAATGCAATTGTTATAAAGAGGGGTGTAAGTTCTAACTACACACTGAACTCAAGGCAAATGAAAATAAATAATTATTTTAAATGAGAAAAATAATATAACTATTAATTATTAATAATAAGAAATAATATGTGTAAGAATATAAGAGAGTATAATTAAGAAATGTTATAAGGAATGTTATTTGAAAGGTTTAATTAAGAAATGTATTATTGATGGTAAGGAATGTTGTTATTGATATGTTATAAATATGAAGAAATGATTAAGATGAGCAATAATTGCCATAATTATTAGAACGGCTGATCAAGTGAACACTTATCGAAGATACAAGGACACAGAAGAAAGCGAGAGTGAAAAGTCATAAGGGGAGAGACTACTTAGGATTAAGGACTTCGAAAAAAATATTGTTGTTTTCCAAGACAGTTCCTCTGTAACCGACCATGCGACACACTACGAGCTAAAAAAGTATTCTGTTACGGAAGTGTATTTCAAGAAAGTTGTAGCGATCAGAAAGGTAATGTTAAAGAAAGGTAATAAAAGGTAATGAATGTTAATATAGTGTATAAGTAATGTATTAGATAAAGTAATGTCATGTTAAGAAAAGAGCTAAGGAAGTTTAGAAGCGAAGGTAAGAATGTATGAGTAAGTTAATGTAAAATTAAGGACCGAATTTACACACATATGTAGGAATGCAGAGTATACAGAAGGAAAACAAAGGAGAGCTAATTGCAGTGGATTTTCTGGGACCATTACCACGATCAAGTCGAGGTGTGAAGCACATATTGGTATGTATCGATGTGTTTTCCAAGGCAGTCCGACTGTACCCAATTATGCGACCCACAACCAAAGTTGTTCTAAAGATACTACTGCAAAAATATATTCCGTTATATGGAAAAATGAAGAAGATACTCAGTGATCAAGGTGTGCAATTCCAAAGTGAAAAATGGGAGAGGACGTTAAGGGAAAATGGAATACAACCAGTACTCACATCCATAAGACATCCTCAAGGAAACCTTGCTGAGAGAGTTAACAAAGAATTAGGTAAATATTTACGAATATATTGCCATAATCAACACAATAAATGGGCAGAATATTTACCATTTATTGAAAAAGCCATTAACGAAAATTATAGTGAAGCAACAGGATACACTCCAATGGAATTAGTAGAAGATAAGAAGCCAACCATATTTTGGACTAAATATCTAAACAAACCTAATAACCAAAATGTACCTGTACCAATAAGTGTGAAAATTTAATACGCAAAGCAACGAATAAGAGAGATAGGTAACAAGAGAATAGAGAGATTTAATCTAACTCACAAGTTACAACAACTCAACGTGGGAGAAAGTATACTACTCAAAGATAATCCAGTGGGAAAAAGGAGTGATAATACGGTGAAGAAATTCTTCAGACTTTATAATGGACTGTATACGTTAAGACAGCGAGTGGGACAGAACACTTTCATTGTATATGATGAGATACAGAAGAAAGAAATTGGTAAATTCCACACAACGTCATTTAAGAAGTTCTACACATAAATCAGAGGTCATTGAAACCAGTCAAATCAGCTGTTTGTAAAGCCACCCTAATTCAAGGTCGCGAGCAGTGAACGTACGAAAGAGGGGAGGTAAGACATTTGTATACACTCCAATTAAGGGTGAAATGACGAATATTATTCTTTATTATTTGTTACATTTTTTTGCAAATAATAATAATAAATAAATAGATAAAAAAAAAATTTATAATAAATAAATTTATTAAATTTTTTTTTTGTTACCAAGCAGAGGAATAATGCGACAGTACAAATAAGTGATGTACTGAGCATGAAATATAAAAATTTAAATTTACTTAATAAACTGTAAATAATTAATAATATATTAGAAATAAGCATGTTATGGATTGCAAGCTTGACTCAGACAAAAATATGAACAGGTGTTTCGACCTGAATCAATGTGCACACACACACAAATGTAACTGAAAGTGTGTACACCAGTATTTTGCTAGTGTGTGTGAACGCAGGTCTCTGCAGGCAAGTTTGCCACCCCAGTATGAATAATTGCACAATGACTGTTTTTCCGTAATTATTCATAAACTAGAATTAAGAATTAAAATCCAAAAGCACCATAAAATGTAAATAAATTTAATAAATACTGTGTGCGAAAACCATGCGAAAGTGACACGCCGTACAAGTGCAATAGTGAAATAACTGTGTACAAATCAAAAGGGTTAAGTTGCAATGTCCAAAATTACAATGAACATGTGTTATAAAATTAGTTATAAGATAAGTATAAAAAAATACTTACAGGACTCTGCAATTCGCAGAAATATAAAAAATAGTGAATTTGACAAAGAGTGGGGGAACTGACGCCAAAGACAGTTTCTAACATGTCGATTTTGTATCACTGAAGGGTGTCGACCAAGACATGGGTATAAATAGGACACACAAGCTTCAGTGGTTCTCTTTCTTGAATCATCCATGATGGAGCGGGAGCTTATGCCCGTCAGCACGGCATATTTATAAATATTTTTATAAACAGTTTAAAATGCCAGTTATGTACAAATACGTAACCAAGCTATAAGACAAACATTGTAATTAATAACAGCATTACTGAAGAAGTTCCATAGCGATACGATGCTGGACAAGAGAAGAAGTTCTATAGCGATACGACGCTGGACAAGAGAAGAAGTTACATAGCGATACGACGCTGGACAAGAGAAGAAGTTCTATAGCGATACGACGCTGGACAAGAGAAGCAGTTCCATAGCGATACGACGCTGGACAAGAGGAGAGGACGAGAGAGTGAGAGACAGCCGACACTGGACAAGAGGAGAAGAGAGACAGCCGACGCTGGAGGCGAGACGAAGATGAACACCGATGGAACAAAAAATGATCGAGTATGATTGACGACAATAAGGTGATAGACAACTTATTCATACCTTAATCATACACAGTATACAAAGACAGTTAAAGACATTAATATTTTATTTAAAAATAAGAGTAATATTTCTTGTATAGTAGAGTTAAAAATCATAGATGTTTTAGAAATACGATTAACGTAACAAGAGCTCAAATTAATATGATATAAAATGATTACAAAGAATATAAATAAAAACAATTAGTATTTGAGAAAACAGTACTGAGAAGTAATAACTATTAATCTTTTGAGTACGTACCATATATAGAAAAAAGATTTAAAAATTGATTTTGAAACATATTAATAGACTGAGTAGTCTAAAAATGAGATTTTTCTTTTATATACTATTTAGTAGCATAGAATGTTTAGTTAGTAAGGATGTATATATCTTAAGCCTTACGGCATTATAACAAATAATAACTAATGTTTTTTAAATCGAAGTCAGTGCCATGTGCACATATTTTTTTATAGTATCAAATAAATTTTAATTACCGTTTCAAGTTCCGTAGAGTTCTTATTGCAGATACACCTGACCCCCTATTTAAATGTTATATGTTTAAAGAATTTGTCAATCTTGAACGTGAGACCGTTCACACCTATTTATGTATATGTAACGTTGTTTAAATTTGGTGCTCCAAGATCGAAGGACTTCACAAATTTAAATTAAATTAAATTTGCCAAATTATCACGTTATATAAATTTGTCGCCCTAGACGTGAGGCACGAGATGCCTAAAATTACGTACAAAAATTTGTATACATACAATATAATATTATGCAACTTTTGCAATGTTGTAACGTTGCATATAAATTGGCTCCCAAAGAACGTGGGGCTATACAAATTAAAATACATTTAAATTTGTTTAAATTCATAAATATACGTAATGTTGCATAAAATGGCGCCCAACATGCCTAAATTTATGTACAACAAAAATTTGTGACATAAATTGTAGATCATGGATGTATGACCCGATACCCATTATTTGACTATTAAAATTTTTTTATGTAGCTAAATGGTTGCTCTAAAATATATAAAGAGTGTTAAATGAAAAATGTATAATATGTAATTATTATTTGTAGTAAACAGTAACTGAATGTAATGTTAATTGTTGTGTAATCACACAGCTGGCGCCCACCACAAATAATATTGTTGTCTATGTAACAGGTGTAACTGTAATGAGTATTAATAATAACTATTAATAAAAATACAGAAATAAATAAATATTTTAATTTTAATTATTCAACATGGCAATATCGGGAAGTTTGAGGATGGGAGAAGCACTTGAAACCATGATGCAAGCTGTATTTGGTGAAGTAGAGAACAAACAAACAGAAAAAGTAAAAGGAAATAATATTAGAACTCAAATAGAAGAGTTAACAGAATTTTTTACAAAACTGACCGAAGAATTAAGAGAAGAAAGGATAGCAAAAGAGAAAATTAGAGACACAAATACGCACATAGCGTCTGTAGAAGGTGAACAAACCATAGTAGTTGAAAATACATGTGTAATTACTAATGATAATTATAAAAAAGTAATTAACATTAAGGAGGAGAAGCAAATAAAGGTTAATATTAATAGCGATATTCCAAGTGTGAGGCACACACACAATAGTAAATCACACAAGATGACACATTTGAAACACATAAAACACCACACTTACGGAGATAAATATCACTGTAGGCCTAACAAGAAACGTAGTAAGTTATCTAGACGAAACACTACGCAAAATTGTGGTAAATATGATGTTAGATATACGCACGATAATTATGGTAACGATAATTATAACTGTAAGTATGAAAACTACAGAGGTTATCATAAACGACGTATGAAAAAACCGTCGACAGCTGTTTATATGGGCCTCAAGCAGACTGAACATACGCAATGCATTCATGATGAGAGAATTATGGAATGTGACCGTTACGAGAGAAAGAGAGGCAAGATGAAAACATTGCTCAATGAACAGGTGACTTCTACGATAAACACAAACGTTCACAAGGTGAGTACGCACACAAACAAGGGATTAATACAATGGAACGCAGACGTTGTTTATACGAGGGTGAGAATAATAGTAAACGCGGCGACTACGCTACAAAGGAACAATATACGTCCGGTAGACTATGGACAATGCAATTGTTATAAAGAGGGGTGTAAGTTCTAACTACACACTGAACTCAAGGCAAATGAAAATAAATAATTATTTTAAATGAGAAAAATAATATAACTATTAATTATTAATAATAAGAAATAATATGTGTAAGAATATAAGAGAGTATAATTAAGAAATGTTATAAGGAATGTTATTTGAAAGGTTTAATTAAGAAATGTATTATTGATGGTAAGGAATGTTGTTATTGATATGTTATAAATATGAAGAAATGATTAAGATGAGCAATAATTGCCATAATTATTAGAACGGCTGATCAAGTGAACACTTATCGAAGATACAAGGACACAGAAGAAAGCGAGAGTGAAAAGTCATAAGGGCAGAGACTACTTAGGATTAAGGACTTCGAAAAAAATATTGTTGTTTTCCAAGACAGTTCCTCTGTAACCGACCATGCGACACACTACGAGCTAAAAAAGTATTCTGTTACGGAAGTGTATGTCAAGAAAGTTGTAGCGATCAGAAAGGTAATGTTAAAGAAAGGTAATAAAAGGTAATGAATGTTAATGTAGTGTATAAGTAATGTATTAGATAAAGTAATGTCATGTTAAGAAAAGAGCTAAGGAAGTTTAGAAGCGAAGGTAAGAATGTATGAGTAAGTTAATGTAAAATTAAGGACCGAATTTACACACATATGTAGGAATGCAGAGTATACAGAAGGAAAACAAAGGAGAGCTAATTGCAGTGGATTTTCTGGGACCATTACCACGATCAAGTCGAGGTGTGAAGCACATATTGGTATGTATCGATGTGTTTTCCAAGGCAGTCCGACTGTACCCAATTATGCGACCCACAACCAAAGTTGTTCTAAAGATACTACTGCAAAAATATATTCCGTTATATGGAAAAATGAAGAAGA
This sequence comes from Magicicada septendecula, assembly GCA_034769895.1. Taxonomy (NCBI): domain Eukaryota; kingdom Metazoa; phylum Arthropoda; class Insecta; order Hemiptera; family Cicadidae; genus Magicicada; species Magicicada septendecula. The sequence goes on from CM068376.1 coordinate 287,858,427, forward strand.
TACTCAGTGATCAAGGTGTGCAATTCCAAAGTGAAAAATGGGAGAGGACGTTAAGGGAAAATGGAATACAACCAGTACTCACATCCATAAGACATCCTCAAGGAAACCTTGCTGAGAGAGTTAACAAAGAATTAGGTAAATATTTACGAATATATTGCCATAATCAACACAATAAATGGGCAGAATATTTACCATTTATTGAAAAAGCCATTAACGAAAATTATAGTGAAGCAACAGGATACACTCCAATGGAATTAGTAGAAGATAAGAAGCCAACCATATTTTGGACTAAATATCTAAACAAACCTAATAACCAAAATGTACCTGTACCAATAAGTGTGAAAATTTAATACGCAAAGCAACGAATAAGAGAGAGAGGTAACAAGAGAATAGAGAGATTTAATCTAACTCACAAGTTACAACAATTCAACGTGGGAGAAAGTATACTACTCAAAGATAATCCAGTGGGAAAAAGGAGTGATAATACGGTGAAGAAATTCTTCAGACTTTATAATGGACTGTATACGTTAAGACAGCGAGTGGGACAGAACACTTTCATTGTATATGATGAGATACAGAAGAAAGAAATTGGTAAATTCCACACAACGTCATTTAAGAAGTTCTACACATAAATCAGAGGTCATTGAAACCAGTCAAATCAGCTGTTTGTAAAGCCACCCTAATTCAAGGTCGCGAGCAGTGAACGTACGAAAGAGGGGAGGTAAGACATTTGTATACACTCCAATTAAGGGTGAAATGACGAATATTATTCTTTATTATTTGTTACATTTTTTTGCAAATAATAATAATAAATAAATAGATAAAAAAAAATTTATAATAAATAAATTTATTAAATTTTTTTTTTGTTACCAAGCAGAGGAATAATGCGACAGTACAAATAAGTGATGTACTGAGCATGAAATATAAAAATTTAAATTTACTTAATAAACTGTAAATAATTAATAATATATTAGAAATAAGCATGTTATGGATTGCAAGCTTGACTCAGACAAAAATATGAACAGGTGTTTCGACCTGAATCAACGTGCACACACACACAAATGTAACTGAAAGTGTGTACACCAGTATTTTGCTAGTGTGTGTGAACGCAGGTCTCTGCAGGCAAGTTTGCCACCCCAGTATGAATAATTGCACAATGACTGTTTTTCCGTAATTATTCATAAACTAGAATTAAGAATTAAAATCCAAAAGCACCATAAAATGTAAATAAATTTAATAAATACTGTGTGCGAAAACCATGCGAAAGTGACACGCCATACAAGTGCAATAGTGAAATAACTGTGTACAAATCAAAAGGGTTAAGTTGCAATGTCCAAAATTACAATGAACATGTGTTATAAAATTAGTTATAAGATAAGTATAAAAAAATACTTACAGGACTCTGCAATTCGCAGAAATATAAAAAATAGTGAATTTGACAAAGAGTGGGGGAACTGACGCCAAAGACAGTTTCTAACATGTCGATTTTGTATCACTGAAGGGTGTCGACCAAGACATGGGTATAAATAGGACACGCAAGCTTCAGTGGTTCTCTTTCTTGAATCATCCACGATGCAGCGGGAGCTTATGCCCGTCAGCACGGCATATTTATAAATATTTTTATAAACAGTTTAAATTGCCAGTTATGTACAAATACGTAACCAAGCTATAAGACAAACATTGTAATTAATAACAGCATTACTGAAGAAGTTCCATAGCGATACGATGCTGGACAAGAGAAGAAGTTCTATAGCGATACGACGCTGGACAAGAGAAGAAGTTACATAGCGATACGACGCTGGACAAGAGAAGAAGTTCTATAGCGATACGACGCTGGACAAGAGAAGCAGTTCCATAGCGATATAACGCTGGACAAGAGGAGAGGACGAGAGAGTGAGAGACAGCCGACGCTGGAGGCGAGACGAAGATGAACACCGATGGAACAAAAAATGATTGAGTATGATTGACGACAATAAGGTGATAGACAACTTATTCATGTCTTAATCATACACAGTATACAAAGACAGTTAAAGACATTAATATTTTATTTAAAAATAAGAGTAATATTTCTTGTATAGTAGAGTTAAAAATCATAGATGTTTTAGAAATACGATTAACGTAACAAGAGCTCAAATTAATATGATATAAAATGATTACAAAGAATATAAATAAAAACAATTAGTATTTGAGAAAACAGTACTGAGAAGTAATAACTATTAATCTTTTGAGTACGTACCATATATAGAAAAAAGATTTAAAAATTGATTTTGAAACATATTAATAGACTGAGTAGTCTAAAAATGAGATTTTTCTTTTATATACTATTTAGTAGCATAGAATGTTTAGTTAGTAAGGATGTATATATCTTAAGCCTTACGGCATTATAACAAATAATAACTAATGTTTTTTAAATCGAAGTCAGTGCCATGTGCACATATTTTTTTATAGTATCAAATAAATTTTAATTACCGTTTCAAGTTCCGTAGAGTTCTTATTGCAGATACACCTGACCCCCTATTTAAATGTTATATGTTTAAAGAATTTGTCAATCTTGAACGTGAGACCGTTCACACCTATTTATGTATATGTAACGTTGTTTAAATTTGGTGCTCCAAGATCGAAGGACTTCACAAATTTAAATTAAATTAAATTTGCCAAATTGTCACATTATATAAATTTGTCGCCCTAGACGTGAGGCACGAGATGCCTAAAATTACGTACAAAAATTTGTATACATACAATATAATATTATGCAACTTTTGCAATGTTGTAACGTTGCATATAAATTGGCTCCCAAAGAACGTGGGGCTATACAAATTAAAATACATTTAAATTTGTTTAAATTCATAAATATATGTAATGTTGCATAAAATGGCGCCCAACATGCCTAAATTTATGTACAACAAAAATTTGTGACATAAATTGTAGATCATGAATGTATGACCCGATACCCATCATTTGACTATTAAAATTTTTTTATGTAGCTAAATGGTTGCTCTAAAATATATAAAGAGTGTTAAATGAAAAATGTATAATATGTAATTATTATTTGTAGTAAACAGTAACTGAATGTAATGTTAATTGTTGTGTAATCACACAGCTGGCGCCCACCACAAATAATATTGTTGTCTATGTAACAGGTGTAACTGTAATGAGTATTAATAATAACTATTAATAAAAATACAGAAATAAATAAATATTTTAATTTTAATTATTCAACATGGCAATATCGGGAAGTTTGAGGATGGGAGAAGCACTTGAAGCCATGATGCAAGCTGTATTTGGTGAAGTAGAGAACAAACAAACAGAAAAAGTAAAAGGAAATAATATTAGAACTCAAATAGAAGAGTTAACAGAATTTTTTACAAAACTGACCGAAGAATTAAGAGAAGAAAGGATAGCAAAATAGAAAATTAGAGACACAAATATGCACATAGCGTCTGTAGAAGGTGAACAAACCATAGTAGTTGAAAATACATGTGTAATTACTAATGATAATTATAAAAAAGTAATTAACATTAAGGAGGAGAAGCAAATAAAGGTTAATATTAATAGCGATATTCCAAGTGTGAGGCACACACACAATAGTAAATCACACAAGATGACACATTTGAAACACATAAAACACCACACTTACGGAGATAAATATCACTGTAGGCCTAACAAGAAACGTAGTAAGTTATCTAGACGAAACACTACGCAAAATTGTGGTAAATATGATGTTAGATATACGCACGATAATTATGGTAACGATAATTATAACTGTAAGTATGAAAACTACAGAGGTTATCATAAACGACGTATGAAAAAACCGTCGACAGCTGTTTATATGGGCCTCAAGCAGACTGAACATACGCAATGCATTCATGATGAGAGAATTATGGAATGTGACCGTTACGAGAGAAAGAGAGGCAAGATGAAAACATTGCTCAATGAACAGGTGACTTCTACGATAAACACATACGTTCACAAGGTGAGTACGCACACAAACAAGGGATTAATACAATGGAACGCAGACGTTGTTTATACGAGGGTGAGAATAATAGTAAACGCGGCGACTACGCTACAAAGGAACAATATACGTCCGGTAGACTATGGACAATGCAATTGTTATAAAGAGGGGTGTAAGTTCTAACTACACACTGAACTCAAGGCAAATGAAAATAAATAATTATTTTAAATGAGAAAAATAATATAACTATTAATTATTAATAATAAGAAATAATATGTGTAAGAATATAAGAGAGTATAATTAAGAAATGTTATAAGGAATGTTATTTGAAAGGTTTAATTAAGAAATGTATTATTGATGGTAAGGAATGTTGTTATTGATATGTTATAAATATGAAGAAATGATTAAGATGAGCAATAATTGCCATAATTATTAGAACGGCTGATCAAGTGAACACTTATCGAAGATACAAGGACACAGAAGAAAGCGAGAGTGAAAAGTCATAAGGGCAGAGACTACTTAGGATTAAGGACTTCGAAAAAAATATTGTTGTTTTCCAAGACAGTTCCTCTGTAACCGACCATGCGACACACTACGAGCTAAAAAAGTATTCTGTTACAGAAGTGTATTTCAAGAAAGTTGTAGCGATCAGAAAGGTAATGTTAAAGAAAGGTAATAAAAGGTAATGAATGTTAATGTAGTGTATAAGTAATGTATTAGATAAAGTAATGTCATGTTAAGAAAAGAACTAAGGAAGTTTAGAAGCGAAGGTAAGAATGTATGAGTAAGTTAATGTAAAATTAAGGACCGAATTTACACACATATGTAGGAATGCAGAGTATACAGAAGGAAAACAAAGGAGAGCTAATTGCAGTGGATTTTCTGGGACCATGACCGCGATCAAGTCGAGGTGTGAAGCACATATTGGTATGTATCGATGTGTTTTCCAAGGCAGTCCGACTGTACCCAATTATGCGACCCACAACCAAAGTTGTTCTAAAGATACTACTGCAAAAATATATTCCGTTATATGGAAAAATGAAGAAGATACTCAGTGATCAAGGTGTGCAATTCCAAAGTGAAAAATGGGAGAGGACGTTAAGGGAAAATGGAATACAACCAGTACTCACATCCATAAGACATCCTCAAGGAAACCTTGCTGAGAGAGTTAACAAAGAATTAGGTAAATATTTACGAATATATTGCCATAATCAACACAATAAATGGGCAGAATATTTACCATTTATTGAAAAAGCCATTAACGAAAATTATAGTGAAGCAACAGGATACACTCCAATGGAATTAGTAGAAGATAAGAAGCCAACCATATTTTGGACTAAATATCTAAACAAACCTAATAACCAAAATGTACCTGTACCAATAAGTGTGAAAATTTAATACGCAAAGCAACGAATAAGAGAGATAGGTAACAAGAGAATAGAGAGATTTAATCTAACTCACAAGTTACAACAACTCAACGTGGGAGAAAGTATACTACTCAAAGATAATCCAGTGGGAAAAAGGAGTGCTAATACGGCGAAGAAATTCTTCAGACTTTATAATGGACCGTATACGTTAAGACAGTGAGTGGGACAGAACACTTTCATTGTATATGATGAGATACAGAAGAAAGAAATTGGTAAATTCCACACAACGTCATTTAAGAAGTTCTACACATAAATCAGAGGTCATTGAAACCAGTCAAATCAGCTGTTTGTAAAGCCACCCTAATTCAAGGTCGCGAGCAGTGAACGTACGAAAGAGGGGAGGTAAGACATTTGTATACACTCCAATTAAGGGTGAAATGACGAATATTATTCTTTATTATTTGTTACATTTTTTTTGCAAATAATAATAATAAATAAATATATAAAAAAAAAATTTATAATAAATAAATTTATTAAATTTTTTTTTGTTACCAAGCAGAGGAATAATGCGACAGTACAAATAAGTGATGTACTGAGCATGAAATATAAAAATTTAAATTTACTTAATAAACTGTAAATAATTAATAATATATTAGAAATAAGCATGTTATGGATTGCAAGCTTGACTCAGACAAAAATATGAACAGGTGTTTCGACCTGAATCAACGTGCACACACACACAAATGTAACTGAAAGTGTGTACACCAGTATTTTGCTAGTGTGTGTGAACGCAGGTCTCTGCAGGCAAGTTTGCCACCCCAGTATGAATAATTGCACAATGACTGTTTTTCCGTAATTATTCATAAACTAGAATTAAGAATTAAAATCCAAAAGCACCATAAAATGTAAATAAATTTAATAAATACTGTGTGCGAAAACCATGCGAAAGTGACACGCCATACAAGTGCAATAGTGAAATAACTGTGTACAAATCAAAAGGGTTAAGTTGCAATGTCCAAAATTACAATGAACATGTGTTATAAAATTAGTTATAAGATAAGTATAAAAAAATACTTACAGGACTCTGCAATTCGCAGAAATATAAAAAATAGTGAATTTGACAAAGAGTGGGGGAACTGACGCCAAAGACAGTTTCTAACATGTCGATTTTGTATCACTGAAGGGTGTCGACCAAGACATGGGTATAAATAGGACACGCAAGCTTCAGTGGTTCTCTTTCTTGAATCATCCACGATGCAGCGGGAGCTTATGCCCGTCAGCACGGCATATTTATAAATATTTTTATAAACAGTTTAAATTTCCAGTTATGTACAAATACGTAACCAAGCTATAAGACAAACATTGTAATTAATAACAGCATTACTGAAGAAGTTCCATAGCGATACGATGCTGGACAAGAGAAGAAGTTCTATAGCGATACGACGCTGGACAAGAGAAGAAGTTACATAGCGATACGACGCTGGACAAGAGAAGAAGTTCTATAGCGATACAACGCTGGACAAGAGAAGCAGTTCCATAGCGATACGACGCTGGACAAGAGGAGAGGACGAGAGAGTGAGAGACAGCCGACGCTGGACAAGAGGAGAAGAGAGACAGCCGACGCTGGAGGCGAGACGAAGATGAACACCGATGGAACAAAAAATGATCGAGTATGATTGACGACAATAAGGTGATAGACAACTTATTCATATCTTAATCATACACAGTATACAAAGACAGTTAAAGACATTAATATTTTATTTAATAATAAGAGTAATATTTCTTGTATAGTAGAGTTAAAAATCATAGATGTTTTAGAAATACGATTAACGTAACAAGAGCTCAAATTAATATGATATAAAATGATTACAAAGAATATAAATAAAAACAATTAGTATTTGAGAAAACAGTACTGAGAAGTAATAACTATTAATCTTTTGAGTGCGTACCATATATAGAAAAAAGATTTAAAAATTGATTTTGAAACATATTAATAGACTGAGTAGTCTAAAAATGAGATTTTTCTTTTATATACTATTTAGTAGCATAGAATGTTTAGTTAGTAAGGATGTATATATCTTAAGCCTTACGGCATTATAACAAATAATACCTAATGTTTTTTAAATCGAAGTCAGTGCCATGTGCACATATTTTTTTATAGTATCAAATAAATTTTAATTACCGTTTCAAGTTCCGTAGAGTTCTTATTGCAGATACACCTGACCCCCTATTTAAATGTTATATTTTTAAAGAATTTGTCAATCTTGAACGTGAGACCGTTCACACCTATTTATGTATATGTAACGTTGTTTAAATTTGGTGCTCCAAGATCGAAGGACTTCACAAATTTAAATTAAATTAAATTTGCCAAATTATCACGTTATATAAATTTGTCGCCCTAGACGTGAGGCACGAGATGCCTAAAATTACGTACAAAAATTTGTATACATACAATATAATATTATGCAACTTTTGCAATGTTGTAACGTTGCATATAAATTGGCTCCCAAAGAACGTGGGGCTATACAAATTAAAATACATTTAAATTTGTTTAAATTCATAAATATACGTAATGTTGCATAAAATGGCGCCCAACATGCCTAAATTTATGTACAACAAAAATTTGTGACATAAATTGTAGATCATGAATGTATGACCCGATACCCATCATTTGACTATTAAAATTTTTTTATGTAGCTAAATGGTTGCTCTAAAATATATAAAGAGTGTTAAATGAAAAATGTATAATATGTAATTATTATTTGTAGTAAACAGTAACTGAATGTAATGTTAATTGTTGTGTAATCACACAGCTGGCGCCCACCACAAATAATTTTGTTGTCTATGTAACAGGTGTAACTGTAATGAGTATTAATAATAACTATTAATAAAAATACAGAAATAAATAAATATTTTAATTTTAATTATTCAACATGGCAATATCGGGAAGTTTGAGGATGGGAGAAGCACTTGAAACCATGATGCAAGCTGTATTTGGTGAAGTAGAGAACAAACAAACAGAAAAAGTAAAAGGAAATAATATTAGAACTCAAATAGAAGAGTTAACAGAATTTTTTACAAAACTGACCGAAGAATTAAGAGAAGAAAGGATAGCAAAAGAGAAAATTAGAGACACAAATACGCACATAGCGTCTGTAGAAGGTGAACAAACCATAGTAGTTGAAAATACATGTGTAATTACTAATGATAATTATAAAAAAGTAATTAACATTAAGGAGGAGAAGCAAATAAAGGTTAATATTAATAGCGATATTCCAAGTGTGAGGCACACACACAATAGTAAATCACACAAGATGACACATTTGAAACACATAAAACACCACACTTACGGAGATAAATATCACTGTAGGCCTAACAAGAAACGTAGTAAGTTATCTAGACGAAACACTACGCAAAATTGTGGTAAATATGATGTTAGATATACGCACGATAATTATGGTAACGATAATTATAACTGTAAGTATGAAAACTACAGAGGTTATCATAAACGACGTATGAAAAAACCGTCGACAGCTGTTTATATGGGCCTCAAGCAGACTGAACATACGCAATGCATTCATGATGAGAGAATTATGGAATGTGACCGTTACGAGAGAAAGAGAGGCAAGATGAAAACATTGCTCAATGAACAGGTGACTTCTACGATAAACACAAACGTTCACAAGGTGAGTACGCACACAAACAAGGGATTAATACAATGGAACGCAGACGTTGTTTATACGAGGGTGAGAATAATAGTAAACGCGGCGACTACGCTACAAAGGAACAATATACGTCCGGTAGACTATGGACAATGCAATTGTTATAAAGAGGGGTGTAAGTTCTAACTACACACTGAACTCAAGGCAAATGAAAATAAATAATTATTTTAAATGAGAAAAATAATATAACTATTAATTATTAATAATAAGAAATAATATGTGTAAGAATATAAGAGAGTATAATTAAGAAATGTTATAAGGAATGTTATTTGAAAGGTTTAATTAAGAAATGTATTATTGATGGTAAGGAATGTTGTTATTGATATGTTATAAATATGAAGAAATGATTAAGATGAGCAATAATTGCCATAATTATTAGAACGGCTGATCAAGTGAACACTTATCGAAGATACAAGGACACAGAAGAAAGCGAGAGTGAAAAGTCATAAGGGCAGAGACTACTTAGGATTAAGGACTTCGAAAAAAATATTGTTGTTTTCCAAGACAGTTCCTCTGTAACCGACCATGCGACACACTACGAGCTAAAAAAGTATTCTGTTACAGAAGTGTATTTCAAGAAAGTTGTAGCGATCAGAAAGGTAATGTTAAAGAAAGGTAATAAAAGGTAATGAATGTTAATGTAGTGTATAAGTAATGTATTAGATAAAGTAATGTCATGTTAAGAAAAGAACTAAGGAAGTTTAGAAGCGAAGGTAAGAATGTATGAGTAAGTTAATGTAAAATTAAGGACCGAATTTACACACATATGTAGGAATGCAGAGTATACAGAAGGAAAACAAAGGAGAGCTAATTGCAGTGGATTTTCTGGGACCATGACCGCGATCAAGTCGAGGTGTGAAGCACATATTGGTATGTATCGATGTGTTTTCCAAGGCAGTCCGACTGTACCCAATTATGCGACCCACAACCAAAGTTGTTCTAAAGATACTACTGCAAAAATATATTCCGTTATATGGAAAAATGAAGAAGATACTCAGTGATCAAGGTGTGCAATTCCAAAGTGAAAAATGGGAGAGGACGTTAAGGGAAAATGGAATACAACCAGTACTCACATCCATAAGACATCCTCAAGGAAACCTTGCTGAGAGAGTTAACAAAGAATTAGGTAAATATTTATGAATATATTGCCATAATCAACACAATAAATGGGCAGAATATTTACCATTTATTGAAAAAGCCATTAACAAAAATTATAGTGAAGCAACAGGATACACTCCAATGGAATTAGAAGAAGATAAGAAGCCAACCATATTTTGGACTAAATATCTAAACAAACCTAATAACCAAAATGTACCTGTACCAATAAGTGTGAAAATTGAATACGCAAAGCAACGAATAAGAGAGAGAGGTAACAAGAGAATAGAGAGATTTAATCTAACTCACAAGTTACAACATTTCAACGTGGGAGAAAGTATACTACTCAAAGCAAATCCAGTGGGAAAAAGGAGTGCTAATACGGTGAAGAAATTCTTCAGACTTTATAATGGACCGTATACGTTAAGACAGTGAGTGGGACAGAACACTTTCATTGTATATGATGAGATACAGAAGAAAGAAATTGGTAAATTCCACGCAGCGTCATTTAAGAAGTTCTACACATAAATCAGAGGTCATTGAAACCAGTCAAATCAGCTGTTTGTAAAGCCACCCTAATTCAAGGTCGCGAGCAGTGAACGTACGAAAGAGGGGAGGTAAGACATTTGTATACACTCCAATTAAGGGTGAAATGACGAATATTATTCTTTATTATTTGTTACATTTTTTTTTTGCAAATAATAATAATAAATAAATAGATAAAAATAAAAATTTATAATAAATAAATTTATTAAATTTTTTTTTTGTTACCAAGCAGAGGAATAATGCGACAGTACAAATAAGTGATGTACTGAGCATGAAATATAAAAATTTAAATTTACTTAATAAACTGTAAATAATTAATAATATATTAGAAATAAGCATGTTATGGATTGCAAGCTTGACTCAGACAAAAATATGAACAGGTGTTTCGACCTGAATCAACGTGCACACACACACAAATGTAACTGAAAGTGTGTACACCAGTATTTTGCTAGTGTGTGTGAACGCAGGTCTCTGCAGGCAAGTTTGCCACCCCAGTATGAATAATTGCACAATGACTGTTTTTCCGTAATTATTCATAAACTAGAATTAAGAATTAAAATCCAAAAGCACCATAAAATGTAAATAAATTTAATAAATACTGTGTGCGAAAACCATGCGAAAGTGACACGCCGTACAAGTGCAATAGTGAAATAACTGTGTACAAATCAAAAGGGTTAAGTTGCAATGTCCAAAATTACAATGAACATGTGTTATAAAATTAGTTATAAGATAAGTATAAAAAAATACTTACAGGACTCTGCAATTCGCAGAAATATAAAAAATAGTGAATTTGACAAAGAGTGGGGGAACTGACGCCAAAGACAGTTTCTAACATGTCGATTTTGTATCACTGAAGGGTGTCGACCAAGACATGGGTACAAATAGGACACGCAAGCTTCAGTGGTTCTCTTTCTTGAATCATCCACGTTGCAGCGGGAGCTTATGCCCGTCAGCACGGCATATTTATTAATATTTTTATAAACAGTTTAAATTGCCAGTTATGTACAAATACGTAACCAAGCTATAAGACAAACATTGTAATTAATAACAGCATTACTGAAGAAGTTCCATAGCGATACGACGCTGGACAACAGAAGAAGTTCTATAGCGATACGACGCTGGACAAGAGAAGAAGTTACATAGCGATACGACGCTGGACAAGAGAAGAAGTTCTATAGCGATACGACGCTGGACAAGAGAAGCAGTTCCATAGCGATACGACGCTGGACAAGAGGAGAGGACGAGAGAGTGAGAGACAGCCGACGCTGGACAAGAGGAGAAGAGAGACAGCCGACGCTGGAGGCGAGACGAAGATGAACACCGATGGAACAAAAAATGATCGAGTATGATTGACGACAATAAGGTGATAGACAACTTATTCATATCTTAATCATACACAGTATACAAAGACAGTTAAAGACATTAATATTTTATTTAAAAATAAGAGTAATATTTCTTGTATAGTAGAGTTAAAAATCATAGATGTTTTAGAAATACGATTAACGTAACAAGAGCTCAAATTAATATGATATAAAATGATTACAAAGAATATAAATAAAAACAATTAGTATTTGAGAAAACAGTACTGAGAAGTAATAACTATTAATCTTTTGAGTACGTACCATATATAGAAAAAAGATTTAAAAATTGATTTTGAAACATATTAATAGACTGAGTAGTCTAAAAATGAGATTTTTCTTTTATATACTATTTAGTAGCATAGAATGTTTAGTTAGTAAGGATGTATATATCTTAAGCCTTACGGCATTATAACAAATAATAACTAATGTTTTTTAAATCGAAGTCAGTGCCATGTGCACATATTTTTTTATAGTATCAAATAAATTTTAATTACCGTTTCAAGTTCCGTAGAGTTCTTATTGCAGATACACCTGACCCCCTATTTAAATGTTATATGTTTAAAGAATTTGTCAATCTTGAACGTGAGACCGTTCACACCTATTTATGTATATGTAACGTTGTTTAAATTTGGTGCTCCAAGATCGAAGGACTTCACAAATTTAAATTAAATTAAATTTGCCAAATTGTCACATTATATAAATTTGTCGCCCTAGACGTGAGGCACGAGATGCCTAAAATTACGTACAAAAATTTGTATACATACAATATAATATTATGCAACTTTTGCAATGTTGTAACGTTGCATATAAATTGGCTCCCAAAGAACGTGGGGCTATACAAATTAAAATACATTTAAATTTGTTTAAATTCATAAATATACGTAATGTTGCAGTATCTAGTCGTAGACAAATTATTCGACAAATGGGATTTCGGTGGAAACGTGGTGATAACAACAGAAAACTTTTAATAGGGAAACATGACGTTATAAACTTAAGAGTAGATTTTATAAGAAAAATACAGCTAAATATCACTATAATATTGACGACTCGGAACACAATGTTTTTTATAAGTAAAAACGTAAAGTTTTACCTTACAGCCTAAACCGGCTTTCACCTATAGAAGGCTTCATCAGAGGCTGTCGTTAGTAGCGCTGCTCGTCTTGTTGTTGGCGACGAGAAAGTGTTTCGAAAGATTGAAGCTGTGTGTGTGTGGTGAGATGTGTTCGAATAATGCGTGCGATTTGAATTGTGTCTGTTCGTTTAGGATGTCGTTTTTATTTGTTTTTGTGTGTTTGTATATTTCTAATTGTTCTAGAGTGTCTAGTTTTCGGCCTTTTGTGTGTACGTGTAGTATGTTCATGTTATTGTCGATGTTTTTATATGTGTGGTTTGCTTCAATGAGGTGGTTTGCGAAGGTAGATTCTGTAGTGGTGTGGAGTGCTTTTGTGTGTTCAATGTATCTCTGTTTGAAGCTACGTCCTGTCTGGCCTATGTAGAATTTACTGCAATTTGAACAATTTAGTTTATATACACCGGGTAGATCGAATTTGTTTTGTGCTTTGGGCATGCGTTTTGATAGTGTGTGTGACAAAAACATGTGTAAAATATCTGTAGTCAAACACTTAACATGTATTTATGGTGTACTGAAATTAATAATCTAAACAAATATATAAACATGTATGTTTTATATAAACATGTACATTTATATAAACATATAAATGTACACAACACTGCACAATAACATGATCATGCAAAAGACTTGGAAGTAACTGACTTAGCGTGTGACAGGTGCAGACAAACACCCGCTCCTCTCATCCTTGAGTGGAGTGAATCAATGCCCCCTATAGAGAGTGTGTCGTCTAGAGGGTGTTGAGTGAATGCAGATGGGTAGTATGACTCGTGACCTGTCTCATGCCTAACCACAACACTGTGATTATGGTACCGACAAGTGCCGAAACTACACTCAGTCCGGACTCAGTAAAAAATTTATATTCATTTATTGTCAGATCTGGATTTTTGAGTCCGAACTTTTGAAGCTCCACTGAATATAAAATTAGGTGTTTGCCAGGTACTTTCTCATTAACACAATAATACTATTATATTAAGTTTATTCTAATCTACCTCTACTAAAGTAGGTTTTTACTAGCCAAGTGAGTATAGTAGTTATTGTGTTAATACAATTATTATTGTATTCATTGTGTTAGCTCCAGCCCTAAGTGTAAACAGCGAAAGAGAGAGGTTGACACTAGGGTGGGCCGAATTTGTATAATATTTTTATTTTGAAACGCTATACTGCAGAAAACTTGCCTCTAGGGCACCTAAGTAAAACGCAGATGAAATAAAAAAAAAAAATATCACATCTATCGGTAGCGCATTGTGCTTAAATATTTGAAATTTATTGAAAAATACAAGGTTATCATGGACCTATAAAAATACAAGATAAAAAATTGCTATATTGAAAAAGCTTTAAAAGTAATGCAAAATAACACGTTGGATTAAGATAACTATAAAAATTACTTTATTCTGGGTAGCGCAAAGCATTACAAATCTGTAATTTAACGTATTTTTTATGAACCGTACGTGACACGCAACGGTGTCTATTGCAGCCCGTCACCACTTCTAGAGTTCCGGTTGTCGCTCTGCACCTGTATTGCATCCCCCCACCACACCATTGCTATGGAATTTACCCACAATGCAATGCAAAGCGTGCGCGCCTCCCGCCATTTGTGAGCTCTGTGACACAACAGTATCTGTCAGTGTTGAGCCAGGCAATGACCGAGATGGTGTGTTTCAGTAGTGTTTGCTTCAATAATGTTAGTTTATAACTGATAAGTGTGTTTGTTTTAGTAGTGTTTGTTTATAAATGGCTGTGTCTAAGAAAATTACTCGCAGCGAGTTTAATTGTCCATTATTCGGTCACCCAAAGGAGTTATCTGCGAGTAAACTTCCGACGTATGAAGACGTTCTCAAGTGTTTTTTCAATGAACATTACAATTTGGCATTGAAAGCAAACAACAGGTCAGTAAGTTTTTCTCAAGTTTCGAATATTGTGGCACCACAAGTTAAAGCCGTGTTTGATAAAGCTTCAATACCAACAGTTACGCTTTACAGAATTGTTCAGTTAATTAATGCATACCATAACAGTTATCGTAATCTTATGAAGTCTTATAAGCGGGATAAGGAAAAGGAAAAGTTCAAAAAGAGAGTTGAGGAATTCAAGCAGAAATCTTTGTTACTATTTGATATCTCTGCTTGTAAGTGCAAAATAACTTTAGACTGCAATTGCCAAAAGGCCACTGAAGTTTGTGAGTGCCCTGTGTCTATTACCTGTACATGTGAAAAAGCAAAAAAAATACCAGTCATTGAACTAAAATTCATGTACTTGCAAAGAAAACATGGTATAGGAAAAATTGGAAGTGTGGACGTAAAGGAAACAAAAAAAAAAAATTACTCAAATACTTGAAAGAAAGGTTATCGAACATAAAACAACTCATTCCACAATTGACGCGATAGCACAGCCATCTTGCTCAAAACAAACAGATACAGAAACTTGCCTGCCAAAAGAGGTAGTAAGTAATTCGTCTGAAGACACTGAAAATGACAGCGATGAAGATTTTAAATTACCAAAGTCTGAAATTAAGTCACCATGGCAGATGCGCGTTACATTGAAAAATACTGCGCTGACTAGTGATCGCTTTGGATTGTCAGATAGAGCAACGGCAGCTGTGGCTTCAAGTCTGTTGCAGGATTTTGGTATTGTAACTGATGAAGACAGCACCTATGTTGTTGACAAAAATAAACTTAGACAGGAAAAAAGTGTTAACCATTCAGTTCTTCAAATGCAAAACAAGGAAAAGCATAACCCACTTCAAGGACTGTATTTTGATGGAAGGAAGGATAACACTCTCGTGATTGAAAAAGTTAACTCAAAGCAGTTTCGAAGAACAATAAAAGAGGAGCAGTAAACGATTTTAAAAGAACCAGGTGTAACCCCTCTTTCCTTTTTATGCTTTTTTTTTTTATTTATTTTTATTTATATTTAAATTTCTATCTCCTTATTTATTTTTTGAAAGAGAGGCCACAAGTTATTTAGGACTAGGCTAGAGCCTAGAGAAGCTAAAATTGTGCTGGGTCCAGTATGATGGGACTTGCAAATGAAACACTGATCTTGAGATAACAACAACAATATTTATTGTGCTCTGCTTGTACAACATATGAGCCCTTAAGGCAAGATAATTAAGTCTTTATTTTTTAAATATATTCCATTTATGTGTATTGCCAAAAGTTGAACAATGAATAATAAACTATAAACAGCGCTAAGTATTGAATGAGTATTAATATCTGAATAATCACTGACTACCAAATCGTGGAATGTTATACAAATGACAATAATATAATTATAAAATGGCACACAATCTCGGCCTGCAAGTAATCACATTTCATAACAAGACATAAATATACAGAAATATACACATGCAAGATCAATATGACAAGTAACAATCATGTAGAACTAACACACACATATAATTAACATCAACAAACATTTACAGATACACAACCTATCACATGTTCACCCCGGTTATCAGCGCATATGAGCATCTTGTTCAACACCCTTAACCCCCCCTTTATTCTGACCGAGTATCCGGCCCCTTTTAATGTTCAATCAATAGGTGACTAACCTATTAAAATATAATGACTAACCCCCCCAAACCTCCATTAAAATATCCCCGGAGTGGAGCAGACATGCCCCAAATTTTAATAAGAAAAGTAGTAACTGAATGTTTTATGTAAGCCCTGCGGCCAGCGCACAAATCCCAAGCCGATGTCTAATTATCAATTTGAATCCCGTTAATTACAAAAATGAAGAGCAGCATCACAAGGTTAACATGGATGTCCGGTTGCCTAACTGCATTTTATATTTCCTTTTACTTTCAAAACAGAATTTGTAAAAATAGTGGAACGTGACCACCCTGAATATTGATAACTGAATCTGATTAATCTTGTGTTGTTTAATGGTTAATTAATTGTTATAGTGAGCCATAAAAATTATCGTTACAAAATTTACTATGGTAAAATACAAACTGTGACAATGGTAAATTTAAAGTGTACAAAATTAGCTAAACAGTGGAACAGAATTTTGCAAAACGGAATCTAAGTCATGAAGGTATTAAAACCAGCTCACAGTGTTCCAAAAAACTTAACTACCGGCCGGGTCAGGCATCGGGCGAGATCTAGCAAGATCTGACACATACAGACCTGCAGTGGACGGCTCCAGCGGGAGTCGACCATGGGTTAAAACATCTCCCAGATCATGAATGAATAATAAAATACATGAGCCCACATGAACCAAAAGATCCGTTAACATAACTATCCCAACATGCTTAAAACAGAAACTGATTTAGATTAAACTCTATCTACCGACCTCCCCTCGACCCCTCGTCCCCTCCCGTGACCCTGGCCGAGTTTACACTCTCAGAACGAGATAGACATAACAGTGATAGAGGAGGCGTAAGCCTTACAATTACAAATAATATATGCCACCCATTGTCCGGAAATAACTGTCCATGAAAGTCTCACAGAGTTTATTGGCCACAAGATTTAGGTTAATATGGTTAAATTTCACCTGGTTATTAGTGTGGATTTTGAGGGTTCCGTTGGGGTGCATCCAGTCCATGCTTCCGGCTGACACAGCTGACGAAAGTGTTTGAAATCACAGCATCTGAGGCAGTTGTTCGGCCGTCCTTCCGGAGCGGGGCAGATTCCCGACTACATCAGAAACCCTGCACAATTATATCTGGGATTACTCATAAGTTCATAAAACACACTACCACATTTACCCGCTGACATTGCATGGCCTGTTCAGTTTATAAACTCCGAAAATTGACTAAGTAAAGAACCCCTTGAATTGTAGTAAATCGCTTCAAAATTAACTCCATTAAATATTTTAATATATAATATGTCCAAATATAGTCACTCCATAATAATGATAATAATGATTTTAATTAACAGTTATGCAAAAGTTTTCATTACGCACTTACAGGAATTAGCAACTTTTAACAAGTCCGTGATGTACACGGGTTACAGAAGATTACTGACTTACGCCCCATCTTGGTTTAGTCAATTTAGTAGGATTATTACTAGATTAATATAAAACATAATTATATCATTACTGTTACAATCAATTAACCAGGGTTGAGATTAAACATACATAAAACAAATTTTAACCTGAAAGTCGCCACGTGCTAAGGACTGACTGCAATATATATCGTAACGCATCCACTTTAATATCAATTAAAAGCAATTTGTTTTTATAAATAATTAATATACATATCTTAATAGACTTACCGGAGGTCACGTAGGCTTCTACCTATCCATAGAAGTAGTTGGAAGACGAAAAACTGTTCAATCTACTCTGTCAGCCGGGGACCAGAATGTTGAGCGCCGAGAGCCAAAGTTGAACTGAGCAAACTGGCTCTTGAAAAAACTGTACGTAACAGAGATAGGGCGCGCGCGAGTCGGCCGGCTGAGATGACAAAGTCCGATTGAGCGTACCAAAGGACAAATTCCCTCGCGTCGTCGAATACGTAATTATAATCATCCACTATATAGATATAGGAACATCGCCGCGTTTTCCAAAACGCGGCACACCCCCACCCCAAAAGAGCAACCCGGTTGCCCCACTCTGAAACTCGGGAAAGTACCCTGCAGTGTACCCCCTTCTTAAATACTCCGGTGGACATCGTGGGTAAGTTGGCCGGGCAGCACTTGCTCTCAGGAGAACAGAGGCTCAGAAGGGAAGACGAAAGAGACGAAAGAAGACATGTAGAGTGTAAGTGTGCGATTGCTGCGCGCTGACCTGATCAGGGCCAGCCCACAGCAAAGAGGGACAGAGAAGAAAGACAAAAGAAAAGTTCGGGAGCTCCCTGAGTTCCGACCTCCTGAGGCTTGTCCACTCAAGCCAGAACACGATAGCCACCTAAACAGGGCATCTGCCCTATATACCTACGGGGTCATTCTCCAATACGACCCCCCATTCTAAACAAACCATCACGGCACGGGCTAAGGAAAGGGGGAGACGATGGCCCCCACGATACGATGATCCAATTTCCAGACGTACATCCATCCTTACAACCTAATACATGTGTGCTCCAAGGGCATGCGGTGGACGACGTTCGTTACGAGGAGCCGGATCAACCCCGCGACGAACATCGCCCACCCTCCACTCTCTCTAACTCCTTTTTTTTTGCCGTTTCTAGTTTTTTTTTTCTCTAGGTAAGGTTAGGAAAATCAGAAGGTGGATGGTCAAGGATGATTAAGCGGTCATGGGCTGGGAATAAAGGCAAGGACCTGGCTCCCTCCGGATATAAGGACAATTGGAGAAAACCAAGGCTCGCGCAGGCAGGGGCGCATCCCTGAAGTAGACGAACCCCACTGGGACTGTGGGAAACATCTACCCGCTACCATATCATTCTCAATACCCCCCCCGGAGCACACCCTCTCAACACCGACAACATCCCCACTCGCACTGAGACCACCATCAGACCACAACCACTTTTTTTTTTTTCAGCCCGTTTACCCTTTTCTAAATAATTTTAACTTAGATATATGTGTAGTAATCTCTTTAGGATTACTACCCTGCTCTTCCAACCGCGCCGTCACCGGTGACGGAAACCCTAGGATACGGTACGGCCCCGACCAACGATAGCATAATTTGGCGGCTCTTTTATTGGCAGCTGAGCTGATCAGGTGGCTCTGGCAGTAGACCAAATCTCCTACCTTAAAGAGATTTGGAATACGCCCCTGATTATACCGAGTACGGACGCACTCGTGCGCACGAAGCAAATTCTTCCGGGCCTCTTTCCACCTATCTGCCGTCCTAATGTCCGGATTACTCGGCAGAAGATCGTCTATGTTCCATAAGTTGGCCAAGGGAAGCGTAGGCGAGAAACCAAACATAACTTCAAAGGGAACGGCCTTATGACTGTCATGCAGGGCCGTATTGAAAGCTAGCTGTAACCACTTAAGGTTCTGGTCCCAGGTGGTCTGTTGCTCTGCATGATAAGCAATAAGCGCGGACCTGAGATTCCTGTTGAATCTCTCCGCGTGGGATGGTTGTGGGTAATAGGGGGAAGTGGTTACATGTTTGATGCCATTGGCGAAGCACATTCGCCGAAAATCGCCTGAAATAAATTGTGGACCATTGTCCAAGACAATGATGGCCGGAAGACCGAAGTGCTGAAATACATGACTCTGGAGCGCGCTTATGGTCAATCGAGCAGTTGCCTGCCGTAAGGGCAGTAGCCAGGCAAACTTCGAAAAAGCATCCACACAGACAAGTAGGTAAGCATTACCTGACTTGCTACGCGGGAAGGGTCCCACGTAGTCGATGAATAGCTTCTCCATCGGTCTGCTCGCCACATCAGATGACAACAGCCCCAACTTGGTGTTCTGAGCAGGCTTGCTTAAGCCACAGAGATGACATGCCTTCACCCGAGTTGCTATGTCCCTATCCATGCCCTTCCAGATGAAGTGTTTCCTAATACTGGAAATGGTCTTCGAAATCCCCTTATGTCCACCTACCGGGGAATTGTGATAGTAACTGAAGACCATGGGCACGAGTTTGCTAGGCAGCACTATCTTCGGGGCCCGTCCTTTCTTCTCTCTGCAACATAGGACGCCCCTGGACAAGAAGTAAGGGACCTGCATGTTACCCTCTTTTAGATTTTGGATGATCGGACCCAACTCTTCATCATTTAACTGATGGGGTAACACATCAGTAAAAGCTAAAGGAAAGTCCAGTAAAACAGAACAGGGTTGCTCCGGCTGGGCTTCGCTGGGCTGGGAAAACATACGGGACAAAGCATCTGCAACCACATTTTGAGTTCCCCGAATGTGTTGCACCTTGAATTTAAAGGATGAGATCTTAACCACCCATCGTTCAATCTTACCCAGCTGCCGGGGATGAGCGAGAAGCCAAGAGAGAGACTGGTTGTCGGTCTCGAGCAGGAACTCAGCGTGTTCCAGAAAACGCCTGAACTTATCTAGAGCATATACAACAGCCAAACACTCTAGCTCATACACTGAAGACTTCCGTTCTTGTTGGGTCAAAGTTCTAGATATAAAGGCCACAGGCTGCCTAGCACCATCAACAACTTGGGACAGAACCGCCCCGAGCGCCACCGAACTCGCGTCCGTCTGTAAGATAAACGGTCTCGAGAAGTCTGGCATTCTCAGTACTGGAGGGGAAATGATGGCTTCCTTCAGGGTCTCGAAAGCCTTCTGTTGTTTTTCCCCCCATACAAATTTGGCGCCCTTTTTCCAGAGTTCATTCAGAGGTGCCGCAATCTCCGCCGCATTTGGGATGAAACGCCGATAGAAATTGACCATCCCCACAAATCTCGTGATGCCTTTGAGTGGGGGAAAGTCCCTGATTCCCTGTGTTCGCTCAGGATCCACAGTGACACCTCTATGGGAAATCAGGTGGCCCAGAAAGGAAATTTGTGTCTGGGCGAACTTCACCTTTTTGGGATTGACAGTGAGGCCGGCACCCCTCAACCTGCACATCACCTCTTCAAGATGACCCAAATGCTCCTCGTACCCCTTGCTGTACACCAGCAAGTCGTCAAGATAATTGAAAACGTACTTGAACTTGACATCGTGAAAAACGGTGTCAAGTAAACGGGTGAGTGTTTGGGCCCCTACCGCTAGACCCATAGGAACCCTAGTGTACTGATAGAGGTTCCACGGAACACAGAATGCCGTGTAGGGCCTACTTTCTTTCGTCAAGGGAATCTGGTGATATGCAGAGTTGAGGTCAATGATGGTAAAATACCTCGCCTCACTGAACCAATCGAACGCGGAATGAAGGTCAGGAAGTGGGACCGAATCTACCTCGATGTTAGCGTTCAGCTTGCGGTAGTCGATGACCATCCTGTGCTTACCTCCAGGCTTGGGCACTAGGAACGCTGGACTGGCATAACTGGACTGAGAAGGTTCAATCACCCCTTGATCTAATAACTCTTGAACCTTCTCCCTCAAGATGCTCATCTTCGGAGGGGCAAACTTATAAGGGTGGGAGCGCACCACCTTGGAGTCCGTTAGGCGGATTTTATATTCCAAGAGATGTGTGAGCCCAAGGGCCGGAGTTAGTACAGTGGGGAAACGCTCACACAACTGATCTAAAGCGGACCGCTGGGACTTGGAGAGGTGGTCTCTAGATGTGTCAGGGCACTTAACCTCTTGGATATCTTGCCTGGTCCCCTGATATCCAAGGAACAGGATTACAACTCCCCGATTAAATTTAAAATAGCATTGGTGCTCTTGGATGTCAATAACGAGACCACTTTTGCAGATGAAATCGGCACCAATAATGCATTCAACTCCCAGAGCAGGAGAAACCAGAAAGCTCCACACCCAAGAAAATCCCTCGATTTTAAACTTGAAAGAAACTACCCGGGAAATGGGCAGAATTTCCTGGGATGCCGTCCAGCACACTACGGAAGACTGTTCTGACCTTTTAATTAAACCCTGTTGTTCAAGGTCCTCGCACACTTTGGATGAAATGATGGATCTTGCTGATCCGGAGTCAACTAATGCTCTGAGTTGACTCTTTTTCAACTCCAACAGCAAGAAGGGGCATACGGAAGTGGGCCTAGAGATGGTTTGGAGGACCTTGATGCCCAAAGACCTGGGACCTACAACTGGCCTGGAGGCGCGTACCTTAGAAGACCCGCGACAGGTAGGGGAAGACCTCCGACATATCTTCCCCTCATTGACCTTTTTCAGAATGACCTTGGACGCCTTGGGGAGGGACGTTGGACTCGACCCAACCCCGGTACAAAATCGTCTGACGTGGCCCAACCTACCACACCTAAAACAAGTCACATTAGGCGAACGACGGCGCCTCTCGCTACAAGAGTTCGTAATTCTATTTTCATTACCACATGAGGATGGAACAATTCGCCCCCCATGCCTCTCGTGTCTTACCTTATCATGGGCCACGTGCTCACGGGACTCGTCAATCCCCTGGACCGTTCTAGAAAACACACATAGCCGTTCGAGGTCCGCAAAACAACGTGGACGGTCCGCGAACACCAAACGGGATCTCTCTTGGGGCGTCACCCCTTCTAAAATTCTTCTAACGACATCCTTCTCGGGCAACCCCAACCTCAAAACCCGAGCACATTTACGGATATCCTGCACAAAATCCCCCAACGCCTCTGGCCTGTGCACGATAGAACCGGCTAAGTTCCAAATGCTCACGTTGCCGACGGGGTATGAAAGAGTCCAACACCTCCCCATGGAGAGAGTCGATACTGCCACCACGACGCAGAGTGTTGGTGACCAGCTCAGCCAGTGAACCCCAGCAGTACGGATATATAACGGACAAGAGGACCTCATCGGACAGCCCCGGAAAATCCGCCAACTCCAGGACAATGCCCAGAAAAACCAACAATTTGCCCACATCTTCTCCATCCACCACCGGAAGTCTCTGGAGGATGCCGGAAATTGGGTTGGGTAGTCCCTGATAACCTACCCCCGCCAGAATCACACAACACACCTAACACGAAACATAACCCACAAAAGCATATTTACAAGAATAAGAAAAACTCAAGTACTGTCCTTCCTTTGAGTAGACCCCCGGGTTTCCTAGCGCTGCGAAAACCTGACCCGCTCCAGAACTAACTCTCCGTCAGTCGCCAGACTCAAGAAGAAACAACATCAGACACTAACACCAACAGACAATCCACACCACCAAACACTAACCACAATATACAACATTTCGACTACAACATTGTCATCATTACAATCGGACGATACCGACTTCCAGTCGGGCCATACCGCATCCCACTAACCGCACGCGCAATTACCTTCATAAAATATATACGGGAACCCATCCCCACGCGATCTCCGGCAATGTCCACTTTCAAAACAACAACCCAACTACAACACATGCCCGTGGCGGCCTCAGGTTTACAATTCAAAACACCTAACAATAATTCATACAAAGTACATATATATACACCTGCCTGTTATGTCAACTATTATAGTGCCACATTATTCAATTATTAAATGTTATTGTATTTGCCAAACTATCTCCGAGTTTGCAAGCCCCATCACACCAACGGACCCAAGGGTTCAACCCTAGAATGAACCACGCTCTCTGCTACCATTTACAGTAGCAGACTTTATTAACCACGCTCTGCGGTACCATTTGTAACCCCTCTTTCCTTTTTATGCTTTTTTTTTTTTTTTTTTTTTTTTTTTAATTTCTATCTCCTTATTTATTTTTTGAAAGAGAGGCCACAAGTTATTTAGGACTAGGCTAGAGCCTAGAGAAGCTAAAATTGTGCTGGGTCCAGTATGATGGGACTTGCAAATGAAACACTGATCTTGAGATAACAACAACAATATTTATTGTGCTCTGCTTGTACAACATATGAGCCCTTAAGGCAAGATAATTAAGTCTTTTTATTTTTTAAATATAATTCCATTTATGTGTATTGCCAAAAGTTGAACAATGAATAATAAACTATAAACAGCGCTAAGTATTGAATGAGTATTAATATCTGAATAATCACTGACTACCAAATCGTGGAATGTTATACAAATGACAATAATATAATTATAAAATGGCACACAATCTCGGCCTGCAAGTAATCACATTTCATAACAAGACATAAATATACAGAAATATACACATGCAAGATCAATATGACAATGTAACAATCATGTAGAACTAACACACACATATAATTAACATCAACAAACGTTTACAGATACACAACCCATCACATGTTCACCCCGGTTATCAGCGCATATGAGCATCTTGTTCAACACCCTTAACCCCCCCTTTATTCTGACCGAGTATCCGGCCCCTTTTAATGTTCAATCAATAGGTGACTAAACCCCCCTCCAAACCTCCATTAAAATATCCCCGGAGTGGAGCAGACATGCCCCAAATTTTAATAAGAAAAGTAGTAACTGAATGTTTTATGTAAGCCCTGCGGCCAGCGCACAAATCCCAAGCCGATGTCTAATTATCAATTTGAATCCCGTTAATTACAAAAATGAAGAGCAGCATCACAAGGTTAACATGGATGTCCGGTTGCCTAACTGCATTTTATATTTCCTTTTACTTTCAAAACAGAATTTGTAAAAATAGTGGAACGTGACCACCCTGAATATTGATAACTGAATCTGATTAATCTTGTGTTGTTTAATGGTTAATTAATTGTTATAGTGAGCCATAAAAATTATCGTTACAAAATTTACTATGGTAAAATACAAACTGTGACAATGGTAAATTTAAAGTGTACAAAATTAGCTAAACAGTGGAACAGAATTTTGCAAAACGGAATCTAAGTCATGAAGGTATTAAAACCAGCTCACAGTGTTCCAAAAAACTTAACTACCGGCCGGGTCAGGCATCGGGCGAGATCTAGCAAGATCTGACACATACAGACCTGCAGTGGACGGCTCCAGCGGGAGTCGACCACGGGTTAAAACATCTCCCAGATCATGAATGAATAATAAAATACATGAGCCCACATGAACCAAAAGATCCGTTAACATAACTATCCCAACATGCTTAAAACAGAAACTGATTTAGATTAAACTCTATCTACCGACCTCCCCTCGACCCCTCGTCCCCTCCCGTGACCCTGGCCGAGTTTACACTCTCAGAACGAGATAGACATAACAGTGATAGAGGAGGCGTAAGCCTTACAATTACAAATAATATATGCCACCCATTGTCCGGAAATAACTGTCCATGAAAGTCTCACAGAGTTTATTGGCCACAAGATTTTGGTTAATATGGTTAAATTTCACCTGGTTATTAGTGTGGATTTTGAGGGTTCCGTTGGGGTGCATCCAGTCCATGCTTCCGGCTGACACAGCTGACGAAAGTGTTTGAAATCACAGCATCTGAGGCAGTTGTTCGGCCGTCCTTCCGGAGCGGGGCAGATTCCCGACTACATCAGAAACCCTGCATAATTATATCTGGGATTACTCATAAGTTCATAAAACACACTACCACATTTACCCGCTGACATTGCATGGCCTGTTCAGTTTATAAACTCCGAAAATTGACTAAGTAAAGAACCCCTTGAATCGCTTCGAAAGTAAATCGCTTCAAAATTAACTCCATTAAATATTTTAATACATAATATGTCCAAATATAGTCACTCCATAATAATGATAATAATGATTTTAATTAACAGTTATGCAAAAGTTTTCATTACGCACTTACAGGAATTAGCAACTTTTAACAAGTCCGTGATGTACACGGGTTACAGAAGATTACTGACTTACACCCCATCTTGGTTTAGTCAATTTAGTAGGATTATTACTAGATTAATATAAAACATAGGTAAATATTTACCTGTGCTACACCATACGCCATATTAACTGAGTAGTTGTGGGATCACCACTACATTTTGCCTTAACGTAATTCAATTGCCTACAACGCAAAGCATTACATTTCAGACTCGTGGGTGGCCGACTCATCAGTTTCCTACAGTATCCACCGCTGAGAGTGATTTTGGGTAGCCGGCTCACCGCACATGCTTTAGTCTACGGCGCCTTCGGCGCCTCCGAGGTTACTAATAATAAACTCGCGGTGGGCTCAACGCAAAGCTTTAAACCGCCGTTTGGGCTCAACGCAATTTTGAACATGTAAGAATCATGTAAATTTTGTTTTGGAAACGCATCAACATGATTTCCAGTCAAATTCGGCTCACCGTCTACACAGTCAATATGGCGATCATTCACTTTTGCATGCATCCTTATGGGAGTATTTATTTTATTTTTTTTCTTCGTAAATAGCTTCGACCCCCGTTTAAAATTAATTTTCGCGTGTTTATATAACATAGAAGAATAAAAAAAAAAATATTTCACTTCAAGATTGTATGGTGGAGCACAGGTAAATATTAACCAAAACATAATTATATCATTACTGTTACAATCAATTAACCAGGGTTGAGATTAAACATACATAAAACAAATTTTAACCTGAAAGTCGCCACGTGCTAAGGACTGACTGCAATATATATCGTAACGCATCCACTTTAATATCAATTAAAAGCAATTTGTTTTTATAAATAATTAATATACATATCTTAATAGACTTACCGGAGGTCACGTAGGCTTCTACCTATCCATAGAAGTAGTTGGAAGACGAAAAACTGTTCAATCTACTCTGTCAGCCGGGGACCAGAATGTTAAGCGCCAAGAGCCAAAGTTGAACTGAGCAAACTGGCTCTTGAAAAAACTGTACGTAACAGAGATAGGGCGCGCGCGAGTCGGCCGGCTGAGATGACAAAGTCCGATTGAGCGTACCAAAGGACAAATTCCCTCGCGTCGTCGAATACGTAATTATAATCATCCACTATATAGATATAGGAACATCGCCGCGTTTTCCAAAACGCGGCACACAGGTTCTGTTTACATCGGCCATGTTTCACCCTCTTCTGGTTCTGCTGAAGACATCGCTAACAGCATTATCTCTGATTTAACTGAAACTGGATTTTCACTTCAGGAACTGGACGTAGTTGGATGTGATGGCACCGTTACTAATACGGGTTGGAAAACAGGTGTCATTCGTAAAATCGAAGAACACATTAAAAGACCACTACAGTGGGGTGTGTGTCTCTTACACTTTAATGAATTGCCATTCCGGCATTTGTTTCAAGCTTTAGATGGTGAAACAACGGGACCAAAATCATTTAGTGGTCCGATTGGCACACAACTCAGTAAATGTGAAAAACTCCCGGTGGTAAATTTTGACAGTATTGAGTGTGAGATTCCAGATATTGACCGAAAAATACTAAGCAGAGATCAACAGTACCTGCTGGACATTAGTTGTGCTATAAAAGCAGGTAACTGCCCTGAAGATTTATCTGCTCGTGAACCTGGCCCACTTTCCCACTCAAGGTGGTTAACAACAGCAAACAGAGTTCTCCGATTGTATATAAGTATCGAAAACCCAACAGATGAACACAAGATCTTAGCTTCTTTCATCTTAAAATCATATATGCCTGTATGGTTTCAAATTAAAACAAGTAAATATTTCACAAATGGACCAGAACATGTATTTGAAGTTATAAAATCGTCAAGATTCCTTCCAGAAAACTTGCTAAAGGTCATTGACCCAGTAATTGAGAGAAACATTTTTTGCCCATCCAGAAAACTTACTTTTGAGTATGATAGTAGATAAAAAGGGATCATGTAAGAGAGTTGGGTTATAGAAGAATTATAAGGGCTAGAAACGTAGCTTCTAAAAGGAAGCCAATCAGGAGTTTCCAAACACCCAAAATCAATTTCCAAGCTAAGGACCACATCGAAATGATTCACTGGGGCACTACTACACTTTCACCACCACCTTTGCTGCGAAGAGTCACCGATCAAGAGATTTGGTCTAAGGTCAAATCAAGTGGAACAGCAGCTGAATGGAACTTTAACAAATTCCCATGTCATACCCAAGCAGTAGAACGATGCGTCAAGCTTGTCACCAAGGCATCTCAAAAGGTGGTTGGATTTAGTTCAAGAAATGGTTTTATAAGAACGACACTTCTTTCAAGATCATCAATGCCAAGTTTTTCAAGCAAATCTAAATTCAAACTACCTGAATAAGACAAGTAAAAGACTACATTGCCTTACAAACTAAACATTCCACGTGACAGAAAATAAACTTTTATTTGTTTCTTTTAAATATGTCAATTTTGGTTTTTTATGTTGTTTTTGAAGTTTAATGTACTAATAAAATAAAGTAAAATGTATTATTTTTCAATTTATTTATCCTTACTACATGTTGTCCTACTAAAATGAGCCGATAATTGATTGTACCAGGAGTTCGTATCTCTACTTTATTTTTTGGAAAAAGTACGAAATTTGTATATTTTCTCAAAGTTTCAGGCTAATGCGCTACCACCAGGTGTAAGATAATATAATTTACCTTTTTTATTTACACATAACTGTTTTAGAGGCAAGTTTTCCATGGTATAGCACTTCAAAATATTAATTTTTTTATTTTTCGGCCCACCCTAGTTGACACACCTGATTGTAAAAACAGATCCATATATATATGGTTCTAGATATTGGGTATTTTGTTGTTTAATGGAGTATCACTGCTGAGGACATAACTTAGATTGTCTCTGTAATACACAATACATTTCTTAGAACTACAGACTAGGTAACTTAAGAATGTAACGGACACGTCATGGACAACGAAATCCAAGAATTTAAGAATGTAGATATCTTTTTGTAATCTATATTGGTTTATATTTCCACGTGTATGGAATATATAGCTTATATATACTATTTCTGTTCGTAGTTCAATCCTGATGTAAACAACCCCATGTGGCAAATCTGAAACGCTATTGGTCAGGGGTGTTTCATTACACTACACTATTATTCACACAGTAATGTATTACGCACAAGTGCAGAATGTTTGTATAGTCATGTGATGGTTAACTTACCATTTAAATTTGGGTACTCGTTTGAAGACTTTATCCTTATCACAGTATTCTGAATTCTATTGAATTAGTATGGAGCCAGTTGAAAGGATATGTTGCCCGTCACAACACAACATATAAGCTGCCTGATGTAAAACAATTGACAGAGAAGGCGGTAATTGAAACAACGGCAGACAATTGGCGCCATTGTATCCAGCATATAATGAAGGAAGAAGATAAACTATGGCAACTAGCCCATATTATTGACATTGTCATTGTGGACAATAATGCTGACTCAAGTAATACAAGTTCTGACACAGATGTGGAAGGCATGTAATTACTCTCTGACAGCAACTGATAATATACAGTACACTGGTTATTTACCACAGCTTCTATTTTAATTTCAAAGAAACTTTACTTTTTTGTTTTGTTGTGATTTTTAAACAGTTAATTAACTTAAAAACCATTAACTGGTGTTATAAAATATTTCACTGTTGGTTTGACACAGTCACTTAAATAAGTTTGTCGGGGCAAATTATTACAATTTACGTGTGTTTGTACAGTATCAACATTATATGCAGGGGTGCAGAATATGTCCGAATGCGTGAAATTTCGGGGATAATTTGGGCTGTTTGGGGAAATTTTATCAGTGACAAAAAGTAGAAATCACGACAAAAATATCATCTGATGTTGTATTCGCATCATTTTTACAATTATTAACTAGAATAATTAATCTTTAAAATAATTTTTGAAAGGAAACATTCATCCTAATGTGAACAAAGATACAACATCATTCCTTGAGAGCAATGACTCATAGAATCAAGTTACGGCAGGCAATGGATGGAGCGATAAGATATATTATTAATATATTTCTTGTTCAGAAGATAATTTTTTGAGTAAATTAAGTCTCTGCAACCTGTATTTTAATTACTTCTCTTTTTATCATTTATCACATTTAATAAATTGGTTGGTAAAACATAATAAACCCTCACATTAGTTTTGGGGAAATTTCCTACCAAGAAAATTGTGTTTGGGGGAAATTTCAGGGGTCTGAACATTTTCTGCACCCCAGATTATATGCACCCTGTCTGTATTCCTTCTGTCAGAGTGACACACCTCTAATTCAAGCAACAAGTAGTGTTTCAGATGTGCCACACCTGTTTGTTTACATCAGGATTAAACTAAGAACGGAAATAGTATATACAGTTTTCACAAAAACCCTTCTGTGCTTCACATATTTTTGATCCGCGTTAATTAAGTTTCAGTTGTAACTCATATGAAAAGGATATTGTTGAGTGACCTATCATAAATACGTTTTGGCAGTTATAAAATCTGTTCTTACTTGTATTGTATCTGAACATAAAAGTAATGGCGTACGCAGTTTTGCAAGGTCTGGAAACTATACATAGGTCTGGCAGTACTAAATGTACAGGTAGATGTAATATGACGTAAAAGTATATATAACATGTTACTTGTACAGTAACACCTAATTTATAATAACAATTGTTGAAAATGAAAAAATGTTAATTTTATTCAAACATCTTATTAAAACTATATAGTAGTTCTTGATGCTAAATAAACAAATATTTAAATTTCTGTTTTCAAAAGAAAAGAATATGTTAATAGAGAAAATTTATATAAGTGTTTTTTTAATACAATGTATAAATTATTTTTTGTTGTAGCGTGTTATTCTACACCGTCTGCAGGAACAAGAGGAAGCAAAAAAGATGCCGCGGAAAAGAAAAACAAAAACACCTGTTGCGCGAGGGCCTAGAGACCTAAAAGAATCAAAGCCAAATGTACGGGATCTGAATGTAGTAATCAAAGAGGAGTTAGATCTGTCTTCATCTGAAACATACAGTTCAATTAAACAGGAGATAAAAGAAGAAATGGACCCAAATAATGAACAGTTTGGAGAAGAGGTATGTTATTCAGAAGTATTTAAAGAGAACATATAACTAGCTGTAATATATTTAATAACTTATAGTTACATACAGCTTATATAAACACATTCATGTACAGTGACACTATACAGTAGACATTCAGTGTCTTGAATCAGTCATGCCCACATAGTGTTTTGTATGACATTGTAACTATCATCACCACCACGAACAGAAGTAATTATTTTAATTTTTATATTATCAATTATGTATAAATGCAGTCATACATAATCATAAAAATTTCATGTATTCTTGGATCATAGCATGTCCACTTGTTATTTATTGGGAAAAGTATATGCAAATAGAAGCAATTTTTTTTTCCTCTTGGACTAACATAATTATGAATGACACTTGCTTCAGTTTGTGGACAAAAATTGTATCTTCGGAGGGGGGGGGAGTAGTCTTCATCTTCTGTGTACTTTAAATTTCTCTGTATTTGCTTCTTATGCTTTTATTCAATTGCAAATGAACACCTAACCAGGGGTGAACAGGTATAGGCATTTTTTAAATCCCCAAATACACCAGTTTAATTGTCAACATTTCTAACGCATTGACTTTGGCAATGGTACATTCATTGAAGTATATAATTGTGTCTGTTATACCAAATTAGAGTTTTTTAGCCTGCACATAAATTTTTGTATTCTTTACCATTTCTATTGCTATTGGAATTCTTAGAGTGTGTGTAGCCTTCTGACTTTCATCATGGCTAAAAATTCGTGTTTGTAATATAGTTAATGAACACCAGGTGTACTTTATATTTGAACCAGTTATCTTCATCTTTGAGTCTAAGGAAAAAGGTTGTGGATTGCCATACATTAAGAATTTGTGCAAATAATAAGCACATGTAGCTTGTTCCACTCTTGTACATAAATTGAATTTTTCCTTATGGATAACCATAATATTGCTGTAACTAATAAATCTCAGTGGTGTAAATTCTTTTTCAGTATATATATTAATACGAAAGAAATGGAGGTATTTTGAAGAAAAGAGTTGATGTATTTTTGTAAAATATGCCTTCTTGAAAGGGCTGTGTTATAAGTATATTGGCTATATTAAATTGATTATTTTTAATGAGTGTGTAAGGCTTTATTGTTGTTCACAGTTAGTAGATAGTTGTTCTATGTCAAATTTCCATCATTTGAATCAAATTATGCTGTCTATGGACAGAATTATGATTAACCAATTTTCAACCAGAAGATGTAAAGAAATTAATAAATCATGTAGCTTGACAAAATAAACATAAAATATAGTAATAAAAGAAATAATGTTGGAGAAATTCTATGAACATGATGTAAATCTACATTTCCTGTTTATTGATTTTAAGCAGGGCTTCAATAGTATAAATTGAGAAAAGTCCTGAGGGAAGTTGGTATTATCACCAAACTAATCCGATTAATTAAAATTACAATGACGGACACAAAAGCAAAGGGAAAGATATATAACAAAATGAGTGCAAGTTTAAGTTTATCAAGGGTGTGAAGCAAGAAGATGGACTCTCTGCGGTTCTATTCAATATAGATCTACATAGTGCTATAAATAAAATCGATGCAGATGACATTGCAATAGTAGCAAGAAATGTTTGTAGCCTCAAAGACGTGTATGTATTAATGGAAGCAGAAGCAATTAAAATTGGTCTTGTAATAAATGAAAACAAGACAAAATACATGGTAATGTCCAACTCAGAGACCAGAAAGGCTCCTAGAGATTTCAACATAAATGAGAAGTGTTTCAAAGGAGTGGCCTGCTTTAGTTATGTAGGTGCCTTGGTATCAAATGATAGTAACATTAGGACAAGTATAAGAGAAATGATACAAGCAGGAAACAGTCTACTTTCCAAATATTAACATCTTTAAAAACAATCTTGTTACAAGAGGTATAAAACTTCAAGTGTATTATTCTCTTGTGTGACGAGTTTTTACATATGGATCTGAGGTGTGGACTTTGACAGATAATGATAAAACTGCTTTAACGTCATTTGAATGCAAAATATTGCGTAAAATTTATGGCCCAGTAAGAGAAGAAGGCAGTTGGAGAATACACAATAATAATGAACTACAGGTTCTCATACAGTGAAAAGACATAGTGAAATTCATCAAATCACAGAGGTTGCGTTGGTTGGGGCATGTGGTAAGAATACTGAAAGGAAGATTGTATACTACTAGACGTAGAGGCAGACCAAGGATGAGATGGTTGGATGGTGTAACAGAAGATCTTGCTAGTATGGGAATCAGAGGGTGGATAGGAAGGGCAAAGGGAAGCATGGAGGAGTATTGTTGAGGAGGCTAAAGTCCACCAAAGTATGTGATGCCAGATAAGAACAAGAAGAAGAGAATAAAATAAGTAAGCATTTTGAAGATGTATATTTATTTAAAATGAAATGTGAGTAATTAACATTATTAACAGAAAGAAACAGTCAGACCTGCACTTTCCTGGTTCTATCGCAGTAATATTAGTTTATCCTAATATTTTATTGCACATAGGAACAATACACATTACTGCTCAGCAAATATCATTAGTTTATGAAGAGCAGTGGATGCATGCATAAAAAGGTGTACTGTTCTCACTTACTACATAAAGTTGTATAACTTCTTATTAATTAAGTAGCTATGCACACATTGGAGCACTGTTTTTGTTTCCTTCATGTCAGTTTTATCAGATTGCGTATTGCATTTAGTCCAGTGCTCCAGTCGCATGTCATTCAACTAAGGCTTTGTGTTGAATCTGTCTCTCTTTATTTTGAATGTGTTATAATTGGTTCCTCAATGGTGGTAGGGATGTTATATAACTATTACTTTCTCAGGGCTACATTTTATAGTTCTTAAGGATACATCACAAAGCAATCATTCACATGTGTTGGAATGTTTTTCTGTTATTATGTGTCTGCTTTTCTGTTATTATGTATGCCCACTATTTTGTTATTACATGTGTTCATTTGAGTGTTATTTGCTCTATTCATACATGTTTGTATTAATTAGAGTATTTTAATACTACAGTGTACGGTATTCAACTGCAGTGTACGGTTACTGACATTAAAACAATAATGGCCAATCCACTAGTAAAGGTTGCTGTTGACCAGAGGACATCGTCTATGAGTCATATAAACATGAGAGAGAGAGAGAGAGAGAGAGAAGAAGCTACAATATAAATTTCAATTACTTCCTTGGAAAAATGGCAAATGCTAACCATACACCAGTCTTTTCCCATATGTCATCAAGTGTTACTGTATACAAGAAGGGCACAAAATTGGTTATAGTTAGATGTACATGCAATGAGAAATGATATACCAACGCAGGAAAAGTGGATGAGTAACTCTAAAATGGAAGAATTTATGGGAGATTATAATAAAAGTTGTTTGGTGACATTGACCAGGTGTTTTACTACTGCAGAGAGTCATGTTAATTCTTGATGCTTTTCGTGATCATACAACTCAGAAAATAGCAAAGCTGGTTGCACAAATGAACACTGATCTAGTTATAACCCTTGGGAAGCGACTTGTCAGCTTCAAGTTGTAGATCTGGTTCTTCAACATTTATCTTGCATTGAGTCTGACAGGCAAGTTGAAGAAACCAAACACACAACTACTGGCCCAGTGAGTAATCAGCCTGGGGAAAAATCATAAGTGAATCCTTTATAAAGAGGTTTAAATATGTAGTGTTATTAATAACATGGATGGGAGTGAGGGTGACAGTTTGTGAGAAGACTCCAGTTATGAATCTAATTCCAGTAGCAGTAATGAAGATGAACTCTGAGAAGAAGAAAAAAAGAATGATGACTGGGACTAAAAATAATAATGCACTTTATTACTTATAATTTCACCTTTAATATAAAATGGCCACGTTTATGTAGTTTCATCTCCAGGTACGGTATTTAGACAATTTAATTATCTTTCAATAGAGCTAAAAAAAATTCAGGGCCATCTTATATGCAGGCTCTATTTTTCATGAAATACGTCTTCAAACTAGGATCATCTTATCTTATATGTGAAGCTGTCTTAAGTTAATGGAAATATGGTATGTAGCATGAAATTTGGATCAAAACAAACGTTTTGGTTAGGTCTGTCTGTCTATCTGTCCGTCTCTCTCTCTCTCTCTCTCTCTCTCTCTCTCTCTCTCTCTCTCTCTCTCTCTCTCACACACACACACACACACACACACACACACACACAATTGGCGTATTACTGAAAGGCATGAAGCCAATGTTTGCAGATATGCAAATCAGACTCTTGGATACACACATCTGTACGTATAGTTATGTTGTGGGTGAAGAATTTTGAAGCTGTAGAAAATCCATTGAAACAAAACTCTGCAGGCATACTTAGGTTCAAACAGAGAATGCAAAGTGCAACAAAAAGTCTACAGTATTTTGTAAGAAATATGTCTTCATTAGTGAGGGGTCTCAAGTCATGAGGATATATTTAAAGGGCAGTTTAAAGTTGCAATCGTATCTGTCCAGCAAATAAATGAAAATGATTATGAACAGTAATTTATAATAACAATTGTTACTTGAAAATGAAAAAATGTTAATTTTATTCAAACATCTTATTAAAACTATATAGTAGTTCTTGATGCTAAATAAACAAATATTTAAATTTCTGTTTTCAAAAGAAAAGAATATGTTAATAGAGAAAATTTATATAAGTGTTTTTTTAATACAATGTATAAATTATTTTTTGTTGTAGCGTGTTATTCTACACCGTCTGCAGGAACAAGAGGAAGCAAAAAAGATGCCGCGGAAAAGAAAAACAAAAACACCTGTTGCGCGAGGGCCTAGAGACCTAAAAGAATCAAAGCCAAATGTACGGGATCTGAATGTAGTAATCAAAGAGGAGTTAGATCTGTCTTCATCTGAAACATACAGTTCAATTAAACAGGAGATAAAAGAAGAAATGGACCCAAATAATGAACAGTTTGGAGAAGAGGTATGTTATTCAGAAGTATTTAAAGAGAACATATAACTAGCTGTAATATATTTAATAACTTATAGTTACATACAGCTTATATAAACACATTCATGTACAGTGACACTATACAGTAGACATTCAGTGTCTTGAATCAGTCATGCCCACATAGTGTTTTGTATGACATTGTAACTATCATCACCACCACGAACAGAAGTAATTATTTTAATTTTTATATTATCAATTATGTATAAATGCAGTCATACATAATCATAAAAATTTCATGTATTCTTGGATCATAGCATGTCCACTTGTTATTTATTGGGAAAAGTATATGCAAATAGAAGCAACTTTTTTTTCCTCTTGGACTAACATAATTATGAATGACACTTGCTTCAGTTTGTGGACAAAAATTGTATCTTCGGAGGGGGGGGAGTAGTCTTCATCTTCTGTGTACTTTAAATTTCTCTGTATTTGCTTCTTATGCTTTTATTCAATTGTAAATGAACACCTAACCAGGGGTGGACAGGTATAGGCATTTTTTAAATCCCCAAATACACCAGTTTAATTGTCAACATTTCTAACGCATTGACTTTGGCAATGGTACATTCATTGAAGTATATAATTGTGTCTGTTATACCAAATTAGAGTTTTTTAGCCTGCACATAAATTTTTGTATTCTTTGCCATTTCTATTGCTATTGGAATTCTTAGAGTGTGTGTAGCCTTCTGACTTTCATCATGGCTAAAAATTCGTGTTTGTAATGTAGTTAATGAACACCAGGTGTACTTTATATTTGAACCAGTTATCTTCATCTTTGAGTCTAAGGAAAAAGGTTGTGGATTGCCATACATTAAGAATTTGTGCAAATAATAAGCACATGTAGCTTGTTCCACTCTTGTACATAAATTGAATTTTTCCTTATGGATAACCATAATATTGCTGTAACTAATAAATCTCAGTGGTGTAAATTCTTTTTCAGTATATATATTAATACGAAAGAAATGGAGGTATTTTGAAGAAAAGAGTTGATGTATTTTTCTAAAATATGTCTTCTTGAAAGGGCTGTGTTATAAGTATATTGGCTATATTAAATTGATTATTTGTAATGAGTGTGTAAGGCTTTATTGTTGTTCATAGTTAGTAGATAGTTGTTCTATGTCAAATTTCCATCATTTGAATCAAATTATGCTTTAATATTCATTTTTAAAGTATCCAAGTCACTGTATTAAATAAATAATTGCTTATCTAATCCGTCGAGTGACTTACTTGTAATTCCGCTTGACGCGTTTCAGGGCATATGCCCCATCTTCAGAATAATTCCTCTTCACAGAACGTCAGACATTAAGATTAAAATGTAATAAATTAAAATTAAAATCCATGGTTAAAATATTAACTCGTCAAAATATTAAAATATACTAAATGCACAGAGGAGCACGCACTATCACAACATGAGTTCACTTCGCGTTATAGTTGGTGTACACCGCCGCGATGTTACTCGCGCACTGACTGTCTGAGTAAACTGTTATCTGCGCAACGCATCTTGTATCCTAATGGCCGTGTCGTACAAAGGATTTGACTTGAAGTTAAGTTGGTCGTTTAATATGAATCCGCCGTCTTGTGAGTTGTTCGTCTTTTTAATTTGTTTAAAGGCCTTGTAAATTTCGAATTCTTCTAATGTGTCCATATATCTGCCTTTTTTGCAAAAGTGTAATGGTTTAAAGTTGGTGTCAAAATTGGTGTAGTTATGATTATTATTTACGAGGTGACGTGCAAAGTTGGATTTGAGAATGTGGGTGTCGTTTTTTGGTAAATGTTCTTGGAAGCGTTTTTTGAACGCTCTGCCGGTTTGTCCAATATAGAAGCTGTTGCAATCATCACATTGGATTTTATAGACACCTGTCCTCTGTTTTATTGGTTTTGCAGCTTTATGGTGAAGAATTTTCTTAATGTTGTTATCAGTCCGGAAAGTTAAAGTTATATTCAATTTTCTAAAAATGTTGGTTAATGTATGGGGTAAAGTTCGGCCGTAAATAGAAGTCACGTACGTGCTGTCTCGGTTACTACTCGGTTTTGTTTTCTTGTTATGTAACTTTTTCCGGTGTTTTTTGATCAAAGCATCGATCATAGAGCACGTATATCCATTGGCCTTAGCTATGTATTTAATGGTGTTGACTTCCTCCTGAAAGTCACTGATTTCTAACGGTATGGTGAGTAATCTATGTATGAAACTGTTATAGGCGGCCATTTTTTGCGGAAGAGGGTGATGGGAATCCGCGTGTATCGTGGCGTCGGTGGTGGTAGGTTTTCTATATATTTGGTATTGGAAACTATTGTCAAACCTTGTTATTGTTAAATCGAGGAAATTAAGTTTATTTTCTATTTCAACCTCGAGGGTAAATTGTATGTTCTTGTTTATATTATTTAAATAGTTTTTTAAATTATTGATCTGTCTTATGGTACCGTTAAAAATGATGAAGGTGTCATCTACATAACGTGTATATGATACTATCTTGTTATGCCATTTGTTTGCGCTGCTGAACATATGTGTGTTTTCGTAGTGGTTCAGGTATATGTCCGCCAATAATCCAGAGAGTGGGGATCCCATTGCTAAACCTTTCTTTTGTATATAGTGTTTTCCATCAAATATAAAATAGTTTTGATTTAAAACAACTTCCAATAGAGCGGTTATCTCATTAATTTCATCAGGACTGCGTATGTTAGCTACAATAAGATTATACTTGAGAATATTTATTGTATCCTGGACGGGTATATTTGTATAAAGGTCTACTATGTCGAAAGATGCGATTCTGTAATTAGGTTTAATTTGGATGTTTTTCAGTTTATCGATAAATTCAGTGCAACTTTTTGTGCTATGGTCATTCTTTAAGCTTATACTGTTCTTTATTATTTGTACTAGTTTTTTACTGATTTTGTAACTCGGAGCAGTGGTGAAGTTCACAAGCGGCCTAATTGGTACACTGGGTTTATGAATCTTTGGCAAACCAGTAAACTGGGGAGCCTCTGCATTAATAGGTTTCAATGAGTGACGTGTGGCGCTATCGAACAAGTGCGTACAACGATTAACTGTGTTATTCAGGGCTTTAACGAAATCGGCTGACGGGTCGGCATTTACCATTGTAATATTATTATTTTCAATGAATTGATTAACCTTTTGCGAATATTGGTTTTTGTCCATTATAACGATAGTGTTTCCCTTGTCCGCCTTTGTAATGAGTGCATCATTGTTGGATAATTTGTCTTTGATTTGTTTTAAAGTTTTAATTTCGTTCATATATTTAAAGTTTAGTTTAGGGCTTTTTTTGTTCGAAAATTTATTGAGTTTGTTTTTAATCAAAACTCGAGCCTCATTTTGTAAGTTTATGTTAGGTATTGACTTTATAGCCGTCTCAGCGCAAATTATTTGATGGTATATGTGGTTATTGGCGGACATATACCTGAACCACTACGAAAACACACATATGTTCAGCAGCGCAAACAAATGGCATAACAAGATAGTATCATATACACGTTATGTAGATGACACCTTCATCATTTTTAACGGTACCATAAGACAGATCAATAATTTAAAAAACTATTTAAATAATATAAACAAGAACATACAATTTACCCTCGAGGTTGAAATAGAAAATAAACTTAATTTCCTCGATTTAACAATAACAAGGTTTGACAATAGTTTCCAATACCAAATATATAGAAAACCTACCACCACCGACGCCACGATACACGCGGATTCCCATCACCCTCTTCCGCAAAAAATGGCCGCCTATAACAGTTTCATACATAGATTACTCACCATACCGTTAGAAATCAGTGACTTTCAGGAGGAAGTCAACACCATTAAATACATAGCTAAGGCCAATGGATATACGTGCTCTATGATCGATGCTTTGATCAAAAAACACCGGAAAAAGTTACATAACAAGAAAACAAAACCGAGTAGTAACCGAGACAGCACGTACGTGACTTCTATTTACGGCCGAACTTTACCCCATACATTAACCAACATTTTTAGAAAATTGAATATAACTTTAACTTTCCGGACTGATAACAACATTAAGAAAATTCTTCACCATAAAGCTGCAAAACCAATAAAACAGAGGACAGGTGTCTATAAAATCCAATGTGATGATTGCAACAGCTTCTATATTGGACAAACCGGCAGAGCGTTCAAAAAACGCTTCCAAGAACATTTACCAAAAAACGACACCCACATTCTCAAATCCAACTTTGCACGTCACCTCGTAAATAATAATCATAACTACACCAATTTTGACACCAACTTTAAACCATTACACTTTTGCAAAAAAGGCAGATATATGGACACATTAGAAGAATTCGAAATTTACAAGGCCTTTAAACAAATTAAAAAGACGAACAACTCACAAGACGGCGGATTCATATTAAACGACCAACTTAACTTCAAGTCAAATCCTTTGTACGACACGGCCATTAGGATACAAGATGCGTTGCGCAGATAACAGTTTACTCAGACAGTCAGTGCGCGAGTAACATCGCGGCGGTGTACACCAACTATAACGCGAAGTGAACTCATGTTGTGATAGTGCGTGCTCCTCTGTGCATTTAGTATATTTTAATATTTTGACGAGTTAATATTTTAACCATGGATTTTAATTTTAATTTATTACATTTTAATCTTAATGTCTGACGTTCTGTGAAGAGGAATTATTCTGAAGATGGGGCATATGCCCTGAAACGCGTCAAGCGGAATTACAAGTAAGTCACTCGACGGATTAGATAAGCAATTATTTACAAATTATGCTGTCTATGGACAGAATTATGATTAACCAATTTTCAACCAGAAGATGTAAAGAAATTAATAAATCATGTAGCTTGACAAAATAAACATAAAATATAGTAATAAAAGAAATAATGTTGGAGAAATTCTATGAACATGATGTAAATCTACATTTCCTGTTTATTGATTTTAAGCAGGGCTTCAATAGTATAAATTGAGAAAAGTCCTGAGGGAAGTTGGTATTATCACCAAACTAATCCGATTAATTAAAATTACAATGACGGACACAAAAGCAAAGGGAAAGATATATAACAAAATGAGTGCAAGTTTAAGTTTATCAAGGGTGTGAAGCAAGAAGATGGACTCTCTGCGGTTCTATTCAATATAGATCTACATAGTGCAATAAATAAAATCGATGCAGATGACATTGCAATAGTAGCAAGAAATGTTTGTAGCCTCAAAGACGTGTATGTATTAATGGAAGCAGAAGCAATTAAAATTGGTCTTGTAATAAATGAAAACAAGACAAAATACATGGTAATGTCCAACTCAGAGACCAGAAAGGCTCCTAGAGATTTCAACATAAATGAGAAGTGTTTCAAAGGAGTGGCCTGCTTTAGTTATGTAGGTGCCTTGGTATCAAATGATAGTAACATTAG
Source organism: Magicicada septendecula (assembly GCA_034769895.1). Classification (NCBI taxonomy): domain Eukaryota; kingdom Metazoa; phylum Arthropoda; class Insecta; order Hemiptera; family Cicadidae; genus Magicicada; species Magicicada septendecula. The sequence continues at coordinate 287,900,202 of CM068376.1, forward strand.
GACAAGTATAAGAGAAATGATACAAGCAGGAAACAGTCTACTTTCCAAATATTAACATCTTTAAAAACAATCTTGTTACAAGAGGTATAAAACTTCAAGTGTATTATTCTCTTGTGTGACGAGTTTTTACATATGGATCTGAGGTGTGGACTTTGACAGATAATGATAAAACTGCTTTAACGTCATTTGAATGCAAAATATTGCGTAAAATTTATGGCCCAGTAAGAGAAGAAGGCAGTTGGAGAATACACAATAATAATGAACTACAGGTTCTCATACAGTGAAAAGACATAGTGAAATTCATCAAATCACAGAGGTTGCGTTGGTTGGGGCATGTGGTAAGAATACTGAAAGGAAGATTGTATACTACTAGACGTAGAGGCAGACCAAGGATGAGATGGTTGGATGGTGTAACAGAAGATCTTGCTAGTATGGGAATCAGAGGGTGGATAGGAAGGGCAAAGGGAAGCATGGAGGAGTATTGTTGAGGAGGCTAAAGTCCACCAAAGTATGTGATGCCAGATAAGAACAAGAAGAAGAGAATAAAATAAGTAAGCATTTTGAAGATGTATATTTATTTAAAATGAAATGTGAGTAATTAACATTATTAACAGAAAGAAACAGTCAGACCTGCACTTTCCTGGTTCTATCGCAGTAATATTAGTTTATCCTAATATTTTATTGCACATAGGAACAATACACATTACTGCTCAGCAAATATCATTAGTTTATGAAGAGCAGTGGATGCATGCATAAAAAGGTGTACTGTTCTCACTTACTACATAAAGTTGTATAACTTCTTATTAATTAAGTAGCTATGCACACATTGGAGCACTGTTTTTGTTTCCTTCATGTCAGTTTTATCAGATTGCGTATTGCATTTAGTCCAGTGCTCCAGTCGCATGTCATTCAACTAAGGCTTTGTGTTGAATCTGTCTCTCTTTATTTTGAATGTGTTATAATTGGTTCCTCAATGGTGGTAGGGATGTTATATAACTATTACTTTCTCAGGGCTACATTTTATAGTTCTTAAGGATACATCACAAAGCAATCATTCACATGTGTTGGAATGTTTTTCTGTTATTATGTGTCTGCTTTTCTGTTATTATGTATGCCCACTATTTTGTTATTACATGTGTTCATTTGAGTGTTATTTGCTCTATTCATACATGTTTGTATTAATTAGAGTATTTTAATACTACAGTGTACGGTATTCAACTGCAGTGTACGGTTACTGACATTAAAACAGTAATGGCCAATCCACTAGTAAAGGTTGCTGTTGACCAGAGGACATCGTCTATGAGTCATATAAACATGAGAGAGAGAGAGAGAGAGAGAAGAAGCTACAATATAAATTTCAATTACTTCCTTGGAAAAATGGCAAATGCTAACCATACACCAGTCTTTTCCCATATGTCATAAAGTGTTACTGTATACAAGAAGGGCACAAAATTGGTTATAGTTAGATGTACATGCAATGAGAAATGATATACCAACGCAGGAAAAGTGGATGAGTAACTCTAAAATGGAAGAATTTATGGGAGATTATAATAAAAGTTGTTTGGTGACATTGACCAGGTGTTTTACTACGGCAGAGAGTCATGTTAATTCTTGATGCTTTTCGTGATCATACAACTCAGAAAATAGCAAAGCTGGTTGCACAAATGAACACTGATCTAGTTATAACCCTTGGGAAGCGACTTGTCAGCTTCAAGTTGTAGATCTGGTTCTTCAACATTTATCATGCATTGAGTCTGACAGGCAAGTTGAAGAAACCAAACACACAACTACTGGCCCAGTGAGTAATCAGCCTGGGGAAAAATCATAAGTGAATCCTTTATAAAGAGGTTTAAAATATGTAGTGTTATTAATAACATGGATGGGAGTGAGGGTGACAGTTTGTGAGAAGACTACAGTTATGAATCTAATTCCAGTAGCAGTAATGAAGATGAACTCTGAGAAGAAGAAAAAAAGAATGATGACTGGGACTAAAAATAATAATGCACTTTATTACTTATAATTTCACCTTTAATATAAAATGGCCACGTTTATGTAGTTTCATCTCCAGGTACGGTATTTAGACAATTTAATTATCTTTCAATAGAGCTAAAAAAAATTCAGGGCCGTCTTATATGCAGGCTCTATTTTTCTTGAAATACGTCTTCAAACTAGGATCATCTTATCTTATATGTGAAGCTGTCTTAAGTTAATGGAAATATGGTATGTAGCACGAAATTTGGATCAAAACAAACGTTTTGGTTAGGTCTGTCTGTCTGTCTGTCTGTCTGTCTCTCTCTCTCTCTCACACACACACACACACACACACACACACACACACACACACACACACACACACACACACACACACACACACACACACACACACACACACACACACACACACACACACACACACACACAATTGGCGTATTACTGAAAGGCATGAAGCCAATGTTTGCAGATATGCAAATCAGACTCTTGGATACACACATCTGTACGTATAGTTATGTTGTGGGTGAAGAATTTTGAAGCTGTAGAAAATCCATTGAAACAAAACTCTGCAGGCATACTTAGGTTCAAACAGAGAATGCAAAGTGCAACATAAAGTCTAAAGTATTTTGTATGAAAAATGTCTTCATTAGTGAGGGGTCTCAAGTCATGAGGATATATTTAAAGGGCAGTTTAAAGTTGCAATCGTATCTGTCCAGCAAATAAATGAAAATGATTATGAACAGTGAAGGAATCTCTTCATGTAGTTTTTCTTTTTTACATATGTATTTGACTTTAATAATCGGTAGAGAAATTTTAACATTATTAAAGCTGTCAATTCACTCTAAGTTAGTGCTACCACCGAACCCATCTGTCTCTGTTGATTCATTAATCTGTACAAGTTTAACCCCTTCTGATTTCAAAAACCTATCAATGGTTGTGTTTTCCTTGCTGCAGTTGGACAGTATACTGACCATTAAATCTGATGGCGAACTGATAATAATGTAACAAACCAGTCAACATGACCATCACCCTAATCAAGAAGGAAAGTAGAATTTTCTTAACTTTTTTGTTTACAGGCTCTAAACTGCACATTAACTGATATAGAACAAGAGTCCTTACCTTTAGTGGAGCTTGAAATGTGTGAAGAGCCAGTGGAAACCAACACTGAGAACCAGGTACGTCTCTAAGTGTTTGTAATATTAAATATGCGTTTGTTATAGTTTTCAAAAAAAAAAATCGTAGAGTTTATTTGTCTGCTCATAGAAAAAAAAATGCCATTGTGAATAAAAGATTTCATAATGAACATTGTTTCTCAGGTCTTCAATAATCCCTGAATACTTGTTATACACTTTGGTGTTACAGTGCCTTACCATGTTGTCTTTCATTTCACATCTTGATGGCTCCTGTAATATGTTCAAATTCTACTGTAATATGTTTAAAATTTTGTTTTCTGACCTACGTTCACCTTCTTTATGGGTCCATATACAATAACAATATTCGACAGTTTGGCTAAAATGGACTGATATATAAATGGCAGCGATGTCTGCTTTAATTTTTGTCATGAATTAACTGTTGTATTCATTAATGTAATTTTCACTCCCCATATATTTTATTCCTGTTTTATATCTTTGTTTATTCTCCCATAGTAGAAAACAGTATTCATGGAAGACAGTCAGTTATCATATAACAGAAGGCAGACATGCAGCAACATGCTTTCACTGTCCTTTTCTTCCTACCTTGAACAGCGTTTATAAACAAATTATATTTCTTCAAAGTTAGCATATGGTGATTTCCCTATAACATGTTTACCGTACTAGCATAAATGACATGCTCTTTAAGTGTACAAATAGATGTGATAGAACATTAATTTATCAGTTGGTAACTGCTTAGTGAGTGTTTTATTTACGATGGAAATGTTGAATGATAAATAGAAAAATTGCTTGTTTTTGACAATTTGACCCTCAGACAATTACACGGCACTGCATGATACAAAGCTCACACAGTTTAATTATGTGGAGAAAAACAGAACCAAGGTGCTGAGAGAAAATTTGGTGTTTCGTAATTTTATGTGCATTACTGTGAAACATAACTACTCCCTAACTAGTGGCGCACCGAGGCGGTTTTGGGGGGTTAGACCCCCCCCCCCGAAAATGTGGAAAAACTTTTGTAATCAATGTTTGTACAAATAGTAAAATATAGTAATTATAGTATCATCTTTATACGTTAATTACAATATTCTTACAAAGTAACATTTTTACTATTACTAAATAATAAAATAAAATTCTGTATAGGTAAGTTTACCAGACATGAATAAACTGTTTTCTTGCTAACAGTGGATGATTGTAATTGTGTTCGTACTTATAAAAAAACACCAGTTTTTATTAAAAGTATACCATTGAGTTTATTGCTGTATTGTCCGGAGTGTGGAATGGATCAATCTGCGTGGCCTGTCAACTTCAGTGCAAAGGAAAGTTGTACATAGTCAGAGCCAGAAAATAACATATAACATGTGCAAGTTTATTAAATTGGAAGATAAGGGAATATCAGAAAGTTACAGGAAAGGGTTGCTCAGGCATGCGGTGTGTCTCTAAGTAGTGTTTTTGGTATTATTAAAGAAGCATCAGAGTTCATGGGCGATATAAAATCTTTCAGCACTTCACATTAAAAATGCTCAACAAAGGAAATAAAATCTGATTAGACGATTTTGACAATTGTACTATTCGATTAATTATTTATGAATTTCAATTCATAGAAGGGGGAACGCCAACATTCAAAGTAATTTAAACAATTTTTTAAGAGATGAATTAATTATAATGATAACGCATCTCGTCTGAGCCACATTATTCTTAAAATGGGATTTCGATGAAAACTTACCAAAAGAAATAGGAAACTTTTAATAAAATAACATGACATTAGAAAGTTAATAGTTGATATATAAGAAAATTACGGCAATTCAGAGGTGAACAGTGGCCCATAGTATACACAGATGAAACTGAGTTCAACGTCAGTTAAAAAATGTGGATAAACAATGACAAAAGTGACTGAAAATGTCAATAAATAAATAAATCCACCTGCAACATCATTAACAAAAAGGCAGACAGGTTTAACTGGTTAGTGAATCATGGGATTTCTTTAGTCCATTTATCTAAAAAACTGGGCTCCATTCACTAATTAAACAAAATATACCATCATAAAAAATATTTAAAGTAAACACTATTTTCGCAAACCATGGACATTAATTTTACGACTTCTGCTCTATCATCCTGACTTATTGATCTTAATCCTAGAACTGATTTGGGCAATCGTGAAGAAACGTGCTAAAAAATGCATTTTTTGTAGACAGTGTTATAAATGTAGCAAACAAGGAATTTGAGTATGTTTCTCACACAAACTGCACATCAAGATGTGACCACATCATGAAAATTGAAACCATTGCATTAGGTCAGACCAAAGAGTGTATATTGTAACATTTCATATCAAAATAAAAAAGAACACGATAGCAGCAGTGAAGACGATTTGAGTGATAATACCAGCGAAGGAAACATTAGTGAGATTGAAGAATTGATTGTAAGTTAGTGGTTGTAAGCAATTAAGTGCTATGATTACTTAGTTTTGGTATGATTTTTTCATTAATACTGTCTGTGCTGTTCTTTATGGACATTTTACATCTGTTGTTTTTTTTAAAACACACACAGTCATTTCACATTTGAGCCTGTTATTGATGTTACTTATTCAAACAAATTTAGATGCCAGTGCATGTTGTTGACTATACAGTATATTACTACGTTTTCTCTGAATTGTGACAATTACACTAATTATTATATGTATATTTGACTTCATAAATGGGTAGTGAAATTTTAACATTATTAAAGCTGTCAATCCACTCTAAGAATACCACCCAAACTATCTTCCTTGTTGATGCTGCATTCATTAATCTGTATATGTTTTACCTTTCTAATTTCAAAAACATATTAATGCTTGTGTTTTCTTTCCTGCAGTTGGATAGTAAACTGACCATTAAATGTGACAACAAACTGCTAATAATGTAAGAAACCTGTCAGCGTGATCATCACCCTTATCAAGAAGTAATGTAGAATTTTCTTAACTTTTTTGTTTACAGGCTCTAAACTGCACATCAACTGAACAAGATTCTTATTTAATTTGATACATAATGTTGTAACGTATTCCGACTACAGATAAAAATTTCATGAATTTTTTACTCTAAGCATGCATAATAGTGAAAAGTCTCTTGTCTCTACAAGAATTATAATTGGCGCTTAGATGGTTAATTTATTTGTCTGCATAGAATATAATAATTATTTATTCTTAATGCCAGATTTTACACTGAACATTGTTTACTTCATTATCCCCTCAAGTTTTGTTATCTTTGGGCATCAGACTTGGGATTAACGATAAAAAAAAATGATTAAAGTAATCATTAAAAAATTGGTTAATTTTTTAACTTAATTGTTAAATTTTTAAATGATTAACTTTAATAGTTAATTGTTAAATTTTTTGTTAACGATTAAAAACTTAACGAGTTAATTTTTTTGGCTGCTCGAGAGTAAAGTTGCCAATATAGTTGTTGAAGTCAATGTTGGAGAAAGTTTGTTCTAGGTAGGCCAATTCCTAATCCGTTGGCAGACAATGGACTGGTTTTCCCCCATGGCACCTTTAGGGCTCCTTTGTCTCCTTGTTTTCAACATCTGGGTGGCAAGGATGGTTTTCTGTCTTTTGTTGAATTATTTGCATGACTATCCCAGACAAGTAGACAACAAACAACTTCTGTTTTGACATCTGAAGTAGTGGGGATACAGTGTTGCTAACATACATTTTAATGACATAATGAGATCTAAAACAAAATTGCGTTGCATGCGCTAAATATTGGTGACATGTACCGACAACGTCGTCTGCTGCTGGATGAGCGATAGCAATAAACGTTTGCAATGATTGGCTAGTTCAAAGAACGCCAAATTCTACTCCTCCTACTACCCAGATATCACAAAGGAGGTTAATTTAAACAGATTTTCAATTCCACAAATTTGTTGTTCACTGTTCGTTCTCATATGCTTGTCGTCATTTTTATATTAGTGCAGTCGGCATAGTGGTAATTGTTATTGTTGTGTTCTACAGTCTCGTGTTAATTGTTTTGTAAATAGAGTAGTTTTTGTTACGTATTTTTGTTTTTTTCACAAATTTATTTTTGTTCCTTATCATTTATTATTTTATATTACCTTGGCCACAAATTTCTAGATGTTATGAACATACTTAGAAAGTAAACAGGTCTCAACTTAACTTTTAAGTGCTTGATGTGTATGCCCAAGGACAAACATATTAAAACATTGCTGACTTCAGTGTCAGTAATTTGAATATACACATAAAGGTAAGCCGATTAATAGATTACAAAAAAACAGAGTGACCTAATTATTGTCTTTTCTATTAAGTCATTTAATACTACAATTACCCTGCAGGCACAATACAATATCAGTAGTCAGTACTGTGAACTGAAAAATGCAATAGACAAATAATATTTAATTACCTGCTGCAATTTAAAATAACGTTAATATAATTTAATGATTAAAATAAAATAATCTATGACTTTTAATTACTTAATTATTAATGACTATATTTTTTAATGCTAAATATTTTAAGTAATTTTTTCTGCATTGGAAATTTTAATTAATTTTTAGAGAAAGCTTAATATGTGGTTTTATTTAACATGATTTTAATTATTTCAACAGCCAAAGCAGCTTTCTCAATAAAGCAACAAAAAAATAAAACATAAATTTTTAACTTTTAATCAGTTAATTTGATTTTAACTTTAACTTTAATCAGTTACTTTTTTCTAGCATTAACTTTAACTTTAAACTCAGTTAATTTTTGGGAGCACTAACTTTAAATTTAATCAGATAAAAATTTTTATTAACTTTCCCAAGTCCGGTTGGGCATTAAAGTCCCCAGCAGTATTATATTTCCTTCCAGATCTTGTAATGGTCTCTGAAATATTTTTAAAATGTTGTTTTCTGACTTGCTTTAACATTCTTTAATAGGTCCATAATAACTCTACCGAGATGTTTGTGATGAGATTCTGAGAATTCAGCTTGTAATTAGTTTTGTGAGGTCGTAATTATTCATTTTCATGTTTTAGTGTAATGTGGGGTTTACCTATGTGACATGAACAAAGGCAAGTTCATTGTGCGTGGTGCGTATTTGCTCAAAGCACAGAACAGTCAAATGCTTATAAGTTGTGACTTACACAAATCCATACCTGCCAACAACTATGGATTTTCTGTAGTTTATATGGGGAATCCTGTAAAACTACGGAGCTACAGAAAGTACCAAAAATAATATAGAAAACTGTCAGAGTGGAATAAGGATTCAATTTTACGAGGGTCTGGTTTGTTACAAGTATTATTAAAATTTTAAAACCTGTTGATTGTTTCTGTATGTAGTTTGTTCCTTGTGTTCTGTATTAGGTTTTGTTATTATTGATGTCATTTTAAACTATAAATGGAAAAAGTTTTTTTTGTCATGCAACTGGAGTAAAATAGGTCTTCCCCATGTAGCATTACAGAGTTGACATATTTTGGGAGAAAGTTTTCCTGGAATTCTATTTTGTACCCAGTTGCTAAGGTTGGGGTGATTTTATAAAAGGCATTTGTCGGATAGACAAGGTGTGCTGTCTGTTGTCACGATGAGCTTTGTCAGTAGTTGACACTATTCATGTTGTAGTGATTCAATTCAAGCGGCAGTGTATCACACATTTTTCATCCATAAAGTTGAAGTTTATTAGTTATTTATTAGAGCATTAGAGCTTATATAAGATTTTTTGGTGTGCAGAACATTTAGTTGTGCTGTGAAAATTGGCGAGATTAGTGTTGTGGATAGATTATAATGCAAGTGAAAAAAAAGGGAAAATTGTTTGGACAGAGTTGAGCTGTCCAAAAAGAAAAAGAAACTCTCAGAGCTTTAGAACCAAGTACTCAACTGAATGGCTATGTTTGACTAAATCAACTCAAAGTTATGCGTATTGCACTGCTTGTAGGTCAGTATATCATCTCATCACAGCATAGCTTCATTTCGCATCAATACTGATAATGACAAAGTCATCAGAAGTAAATATCTATTTTCCAAATTTTACTTGAACACAGTCTACTGCATTCTACTGCAGACCATGTTCTGTTCATAGAAATATTCCTACACTCACGTATTATGAAAAAGTTTAGTAGGGGTCGAACTAAAACCACTTATATTAGTGATTTGATGGTGGCCACAACAAGAAATAAAATCATTAATTCCTTAAAAGACAGTGGTGGAAATAGCTGTATCCCCTCATAGTTAGCTATTGTGGCAGTCTGTAGCGGGGCATTTTTGGGGCCTACCGGAGACAATGTAAAGAAGTGTATATTTTATTGATAATAAATAACATATTTTGTATTTTTTTTTATAAATAAATAATAATAACTTTATCCCTTGTTGAGTGATAAGGACAGAAATTATAAATTTTGTAACCGAGAGGTAAATTTGTTTGAAATGAAAACAACCGTGGCAACATTGACTGTGCAGAATTGTTTAATAATGTTGTGTGGACCGTTATAATAGCCGACAAGCTGTGTCAAGGTCAGACAATGACGAACACAAAACCAGTAAACACATTATGTAACGGTAAACAAATGATGCAATGAAACATCAGGCGAGCGTTACGTCCGAGCCTATCCTTGATGAGTAAGTCAGTTACATAACGGTGACATGCAGCTGGCGGAAGGATACAAACTAAAAAACAATAGGACTTGATCACACCACAACAGTCGCTTCAAAAAATAGCGCCTATTTCTCAGCCCAGTATAACGCCATCACCACTCGCGAGTGGTCTCTATAAAAAGTTTCGGCAGTAAGTGCGGGCCCGCAACACACCAACAAATGTGAACAATGTCTAATTAAACAATGCACGATTATTACAGTGATCAAAATGTGAAATCAATATAATAAACTCAATAGATCCGCTAGTTACGTTGTGCGTGTAACATCGCCCGGACACAAATGAACAGATAAGTAAACATGAGAAAACATCACTTTAGACAAAAATTTTAAACATTTCAATTTTTTAATAGAAGGAAATAAAATAAAATCTAATATGAGATCTCACGGGGTATAAATTATGTGTGTGTGTGTGTGTGCGTGAGTATGTGAGAATAGATAAATTTAAACAAAGAAGGCTGGTTTGTGAAGATATATAATCATTAAATGTAATTATTGGTGAAATATAATCAAAGAAATATAATTAATAAATAAGACCAAATTTTATGTAAGAAAAATAATTTTAATGACATTCATTTCACGAGTTCATAGTTAAGTTGGCAATAGTATGTAAGTGTAGGAAAAGAAGTTTTATTTTTTGTTGTTGTGTGTATTAAAGAATAAATAAACCTTAGGTTCATTGCCAATATGAATTAAAGTAATTATTTCAGCAACCACATTCTGCTCTCCTAGTCCGCTGAAAAGAACCCTCATAAATGGTTTTCTTGCAGTTGGCAAGATGGCGCCCGACAAATATACAATGTATGTTAACAATGTATGTTAGTTAATTTTATGTGAAGGAAAGTAGCTTCACATTTGACGCCCAGAACTAGGGACTTAATTTGTATTATCACATTTGGCTTCCGAACTTAGGGACGATTTATATAATAATATTATATAAATATAGGCCCACTGGGAAAGCAGAATGGTTGTTTAAGGTAAAATAAATTTTTTTTTTCTGCATACGTAAAATAGACGTATAGAATAGGGTTATGTCATGTTTTGTAGTATGAGTGAGCAGAACATTTTTTTTTTCTTTTCTCAATAATAACTATGTATGACAAAATAATATTTTGCTAAGAAATATATATATAAAAAATTTTTTTTAAGAAAAATGGCAGACAATCAGGAAACTGTCAGCGTCACTGACAGTGTAGATGAAAGCCAGATAAGCATAACTGAATCTCAAATCATGCATGAAGGTGTTCACTCAACACCAGTCGCGAATAAAACGGCTGAAGATAATGATATGATTAAGATGATGAAATTGCTTTTTAATGAACAGAAAAACGATATGCAAGAGTTCAAAAGTAGTATCAATGAAAAGTTCGATATTCAATTTAATGAACAGAAAAACGATATGCAAGAGTTCAAAAGTAGTATCAATGAAAAGTTCGATATTCAAAAAAGTAGTCTTGAGGAGTTAAAACATCAGAATAAAGAGTTGAAAAGTGAGATACAAGAAATGAATAAACATTTAGAAAGCACTAACGAAATAATAAGAAACAGTTTAAATAAGTTAGAACAGAAGTTCGAGAAATTAGGTAACAATGTTTTAAGTAAGACAAAATGTAAAAATGACGAAATAGTAGACAATTTTGAGAGTATAGTGGGGGTGAAGAATAATGATGAAAATATAAAGAATGAGAGTACTGATGAGTTGGTGGAAGGTAGTGATTATGAAATGTTAATGTGTGTCAGTGAGTTAGAGAGAGAGAGAAAAAATAATGTTGTAGTAGAGTGGGGACAGAGGGCAAATTTTCCCTTTATTATTTATGATGTTTATGATGATTTATTGAGTCCACAAGTGTTGTGGTTGAAGGGCAAGAGTCCCGTATTGGTAGATGAATTGAGGTGTTTATTTTTGTGGAGTAATTGTGTACCCTCTGTCCGGAATAATTGTGAGAGTGTGATGTGGTGTTATGAAGAGAGAGAGGTAAATAGAGAATGGTATGTAACAGAATTGTATAATTTGAATAGAAAGTATGATGAATGGAAAGAAGGCTTAGAAATATATTTGAATAATAATGATTACAATGATTTGATAAAAATAATTAGACCGATAGTGACTGAATGTAATGACGGAGACGTAACAAAGATACCTAACGTAGACTGGTTTAATGAGTATTCTGGTAAAATGAGTGAATTTGGTTGTTCTGGTTATGACACACAAAGTAACCATTTGTTTGTAAATAAAAAGCAACAGTGTTATATAAAACCAAGGTTGATTTGGGACGATGGAGGGTAGACTGTAAGACAATAAAAGACAATTAAACATTTTGTTTTATGGTTGTTTGACATGGCAGATGTGGACATGAAGTGAGATACACTTGAACAGTTTTGACGCATATTTTGTAAATAATATTGAATTCATTTGTGTGTATTGTGAAATGTTAGAAAAGTAATGTGTATATGTTTTAGAAAATGTTGTATTGATAATAATAATATTATTAATATTTTAGCACTCTAATTAATAACAAAATAATTATGAAGACAATAGTGATGATTTGTAGAATGTTGATAATAATTGAAATATGTTATTTTAATAATCAAAAGAATGTTTAATTTTAGTAATCAATTGAATTAAATAAGTTGAGATGTTTAGATATTGTGATTGAATGTTATGTGTTTGAATTTTATAAGGTATTTAAATTGTGTGATGAGATTTTAATTTAATAATCATGAATAAATAAATAAATGTTAAATGGTTTATTTTGTGGAATTTTGTGGAATAACTTAATGGTTAAAAATATATGTTAATAATAAATTAAGCAAGTTTGAAAATCTGATTGCAACACAGGATATATTCATAATGATGATAAATAAAAACAGTTAATGAAAAATTTTAAATAATAATGTTTATAAATTTTATATAAATTATTTAAAAGAGAATTGTTTGTTTGATGTATGCTAATAATCCAGGTTTATTGCTAATTGTGTATTATGTTATGTAATGTATTGTACAAGTGTGTGTGGCTGGGAGGTTATCCAAGGGGATAACGTATTAAAAATTTGATATATTTTAATTAATAATGATGATTTGTTACTCAATAATTTTGTTTGGATTTAAAAAATAGATGCACTAAATACTTCTTATATTGTGTTATTATGTCTTATTGTGTTGATTGCATTAGTATGTTAGGAATAAGTATTATAAAAATATAATAATATGTTTTCAATGTGTTTATAGATTTTAAAATAAAATGAAAAATAGTTGTAATAAGTAAAATTTTCAATAGGTTGTAAAAGATAGAAGTGGGTGATAGTAATTGTTTGAATAAAATGTTTGAATCAGTTCAAGTTGAATTTTGTGGGACATAGATTTGTCCAAATCGAAGTAAAAGTTAAAGTAATAGTGGAAATGAAAATAATGCCATGTTGTTTTGAGTTAGTATATGTTATAGAATTTTGAGAAGTATAAGTGGAGACACAGTAGTTATGGAGATTTTATGTAGAGTTTTGAGCGATATATTGTTTATTTGTTGATGTTAATTTGTTGTAATTGTAGTGAGGTTATGAGATTGAGATTTTTTGGGGATGGTAATTTTGTAGTAGTGGTAGTGTATTTGGGGAGTCCGCAACACAAGGGTTGGGACGGGATAGGGACCGATTGGCGCCGGAAAGGGTTACCTAGGGTGAGTCCAGGGACCAACATAAGGGAATGAGTTTTGGGAAGGAAACACGTATCCTATGTACAAAGGGTTAGAGAGTATTTTTTTTTTTATAAGAGTAGAAGGTGGCGATTGGAGTTAAAATAGTAAGTAGTTAGAGGTAGAGAAGGGTTAGTAAAATTTTGATAGTGGGGTGTCATACTAGATAAAGATTTTGTAAGGGAGCATTAGAGTAATAAAAGGGGTAAGATTATGAGTAAATGCCAAATGGATGAAGTAAATTATAATGAAATAATGAATAACGTAGAATCACCCAAAGTAATGAAATGGAATAATGATGGCCAGAATTGAAAAAAAAAAAAAATAAATAAAATAAAAAATTTTGTAATTTTGAGAAACGCATTAATAAGAGTAAATCAAGTTTGAAAGTAATTATTTGATTTTATATGCTAATTTAATGATGTAAAGTGTGTAACATTTTAATTGTAAGTTGTTTATTTTAAAATGAATTATTTATGTACTGTGTTTTCTTATGTTAAGTTATGTTAGGTATTCTGATATATACATGTTAGTAATAAGTGAGTAAAAACAAAACCAGTGCTTCTTAGCGCAAACCAGCACCGCTAGGGGGGAATAGATCAGTTGGGGATATGGTGTTGTATAAGGCCACTATTTAATATTTTGATTTGTTGTTTCAGTGTTTGGTGATGCTGTGGCGGCGGACCTGAGCTGGCCTACGCGTCAGAGCAGGGGCGTTGAGTATCTGTCTGACTCTACGGTGTTGGGATCTCGAGAGAGAAGTCCAGTATTGTCATGCAGATGCGGTCACAGTCACCAGACCAAGGGTGAGTTGATTATTCTTTTTTGTAAACCATACAGGGGGTTGTGGCGACATATCCTGGCTGATCCCTTTAGCAAGTATGAATGTGTCAATGAGATTTTTTATGCTTCGGCATAAAATATCTCATTGAGGGGGTATTGTAGCGGGGCATTTTTGGGGCCTACCGGAGACAATGTAAAGAAGTGTATATTTTATTGATAATAAATAACATATTTTGTATTTTTTTTTATAAATAAATAATAATAACTTTATCCCTTGTTGAGTGATAAGGACAGAAATTATAAATTTTGTAACCGAGAGGTAAATTTGTTTGAAATGAAAACAACCGTGGCAACATTGACTGTGCAGAATTGTTTAATAATGTTGTGTGGACCGTTATAATAGCCGACAAGCTGTGTCAAGGTCAGACAATGACGAACACAAAACCAGTAAACACATTATGTAACGGTAAACAAATGATGCAATGAAACATCAGGCGAGCGTTACGTCCGAGCCTATCCTTGATGAGTAAGTCAGTTACATAACGGTGACATGCAGCTGGCGGAAGGATACAAACTAAAAAACAATAGGACTTGATCACACCACAACAGTCGCTTCAAAAAATAGCGCCTATTTCTCAGCCCAGTATAACGCCATCACCACTCGCGAGTGGTCTCTATAAAAAGTTTCGGCAGTAAGTGCGGGCCCGCAACACACCAACAAATGTGAACAATGTCTAATTAAACAATGCACGATTATTACAGTGATCAAAATGTGAAATCAATATAATAAACTCAATAGATCCGCTAGTTACGTTGTGCGTGTAACATCGCCCGGACACAAATGAACAGATAAGTAAACATGAGAAAACATCACTTTAGACAAAAATTTTAAACATTTCAATTTTTTAATAGAAGGAAATAAAATAAAATCTAATATGAGATCTCACGGGGTATAAATTATGTGTGTGTGTGTGTGTGCGTGAGTATGTGAGAATAGATAAATTTAAACAAAGAAGGCTGGTTTGTGAAGATATATAATCATTAAATGTAATTATTGGTGAAATATAATCAAAGAAATATAATTAATAAATAAGACCAAATTTTATGTAAGAAAAATAATTTTAATGACATTCATTTCACGAGTTCATAGTTAAGTTGGCAATAGTATGTAAGTGTAGGAAAAGAAGTTTTATTTTTTGTTGTTGTGTGTATTAAAGAATAAATAAACCTTAGGTTCATTGCCAATATGAATTAAAGTAATTATTTCAGCAACCACATTCTGCTCTCCTAGTCCGCTGAAAAGAACCCTCATAAATGGTTTTCTTGCAGTTGGCAAGATGGCGCCCGACAAATATACAATGTATGTTAACAATGTATGTTAGTTAATTTTATGTGAAGGAAAGTAGCTTCACATTTGACGCCCAGAACTAGGGACTTAATTTGTATTATCACAAGTCAAGAAGGAAACATGGTCACAGCTTTGTTGTCTCTTATTAGAAAGTGACAATAGCATTTGTGAGGGGATAATTTATTTAATCAGTGCTGGATTTGGTGAACTAGACAGTCTTGAAATAGAGTTTGCTTGGTACTAGTGTGAAAAGTTGTCTCCTAAAAGTTTAGAATGTTATAGAATGGACAAAAAGTGGCATAGAATTAACACTTTAAAAAATGTTGATGGTACACCAAAATTTAGTTTATTTACAAAATAGAAGCTTTCCATACTAACAGTACCACACACCAATTCATCAACTGAAAGAGTGTTCAGCATTGTGAAAAGAAATCAGTTAGCCTTCTGGTAAAGTACAAGCACTAGATGCTTGTACTCTAGCTGAAAAACTCACTGTGAACTGCTGCTACAAAAATAATTTCTTGGGGTATGAGTTAAAGAAAGCAAAAAGTGCTTGTTACCAAGATCTGAAGAATAGGCCTTCAACCTCAAGTGATAATTAGTGTTGTAAAAAAGTTACAACTTATCAATGGACAATGATTATTGTTTTGTATTGTTTATTTTGTTAAGTACAGTGGATTTTGCAACATTTAGTTACAATTTTTATAATTTAAAACACTTGAATTTCTGACAGTTTGCATATATGAGGAACTACATTTTAAAAGAATTAAAACAAATTTGAATTTGAATGTGTGGCATGAACTAGAAAGTGAAGTTACTCTTAAGATAAGTTGTTCTCATACTATAATTCTTTTGTATGTATTGTTCACAATTATTTTAATTGTGTCCAATTAAATAGTAATATAACTTTCTTTTGTTATTGATATGAAATTGTGTATACTGTATTTCTACTAGTAATTTTACACAAACCACTATGTTGTCTTTGGTATTGATGAGCGCTTTCGGCAGTCAAGCCATCTTCAGGTCATTTACCAACCAAATGACCTGAATGACAATATTCAGGTTGGTAAATGACCTGAAGATGGCTTGACTGCCGAA
Source organism: Magicicada septendecula (assembly GCA_034769895.1). Classification (NCBI taxonomy): domain Eukaryota; kingdom Metazoa; phylum Arthropoda; class Insecta; order Hemiptera; family Cicadidae; genus Magicicada; species Magicicada septendecula. The sequence continues at coordinate 287,916,870 of CM068376.1, forward strand.
AGCGCTCGTCAATACCAAAGACAACATAGTGGTTTGTATAAAATTACTAGTAGAAATATTTGAGACCACTAACACTCCAATACAACAATATACTGTATTGGCCTGAATATAAGACGATGATTTTTTCATTAAAATGCTCTTCCGGAAACTGTAGCCAACTTATATGCACAACCTAACATATACAAATGTTGTGTTTGTACCTGCGAAAGTGTACCATATTTTGTATGATTCACCAGGTGCACACACTTGCAATGTGTTTAGCATGAATCAACAGGTGCGTGTTATGATGAGTTCAAGGTCAAGTCATGTTAACAGGGGACAAGGCTGAATCTGTTTCACCACATTCTGTGAAAGATTGTCCGTAAAACACTATACCAACATTCCCTCAGTCAACGGGGAGTTGAATAAATTCGTTTTGCCAAATTTATTCATAGAGTTTCTGGGAGACATTAGACATGTCGTCATGTGCAGTTATCAGATTCGGGGGCAGATTTTCTGTCTCACTGCATGTCAGCTCCTCCACATGGGGCCTCATGTCTTTCCTTAATAAACAGGCTATCGATCACCTTATGAATGCGAGACCAGTACCATTGTCTTCAGTTTGACTTCCCTTACAATCTCCATCCAGAAGAACACGATTATTTGATTCCCTGAAAGCCAAAAACGTGTGCAGTGATGCGTACTTTCCCGTTAAATTGACTACTGATCGCCAAAAAAATGCAAGACTAGTACTGTTGTTTTAGTTTTGAAGCCCCCTAGTACCTCCAATTGTCAGAACATGGCCTTATCTGGAAACCAAAATTTACCAAATATGGAAGTCATAACCTGCCACTCGGCAGTGGATTATTCCTTTCAATTTTTCTTAATAAATTGGCTACTGATCTCTGTGATCTCTGTTAACAGCTGTGTGCTTTGAGGATACATCAATGATGATGGTGGACTGTGGCGTCCCTTTGCATTCCCAAGAACTGAAGTTTACATATATAAGGTATAGATGCTGCCTATACCGTTCTTGGTTCAGTGTTATATAAAATTCGGTATTACTGATGTCCGAGGACACCAGTAATCTTACTAAAATGATTCACACACCCTTAATACGGAACTATCGACACCTTCGACGATAGCCGCTGTTCCATAGTTATGTAGTTTCCCCTGTTTTACCCCCCCCCCCCCGGTTCAATTTCAAAGTTCACCAATTTTGTAACTACTTACATAATTCCACGGCCAGGGTCTGGTGAAACCGTGACCGCCCGAAATGTGGGGAAGCTACCAAAAGACATATAAGGCTCACACTGACACCGTTACTACAATTCACGGAAGGTCAACTCTTATATGTTTCGTTATTTATTACTTAATTTTTATATTTATTCAACATCTCTGAGATTCATATACATTTTTAACTTGTAAACATCAAACATTTTGTCTTATTTAAATTATATTATAAATTTCATACTTACAGTACATCACTCAACACTATCATAGACGAACAAATATAAACATCAAACACCAATAACTCCATGTACCTTCTGAAACATTTTAACAACCATGTTATTCCACAAACTAAACACAATTTAACATTTATTTATTTATTAATTATTATCAAATTTAAATCTCATAAAATCATTTAAATTCATTAGAAAAATCTCTTTATACAACATTTTAAATCAATCAAAAATATTTAAACCTCTCAAATTATTTTAATTCCATCAATTATTAAAACACAACATATTTCAATTACATTACTCCAAAACAATTACCATTCATTTCTTACTTTCATAATTATTCTTGTTATTTATTTAGTCTGCCAAAATATTATTATTACTAAAACAATTTCTACTACATACACATATTGTTTACATAAAACATTTTACAATACAGACACAATTAATTTCTCTGTAAATTTATTTACAATCTTTTTCATTATTTTTCAGTTTACCACACCTCATTTCCTAAATTAGCAAGGTCAGAACCATAAACTAAAATATTTAAAATGTCCATTTATTGAGTTTATAATTACCCTCCATCATCATGTATGAGTCTTACTTTTATATAATAATTATCGTCCTTACTCACACTTGTTATCCTATGATTATTATTGTAATGACCATTATCAACATAGCATTTAACACCATTATTACCTATTAATTCATAAAACCCGTCTACATTGGTAATTTCTGTTCTGTCTCCGTAAGTATTTTTGTTCAACATATGTAAGTTATTTTCTCATTATATTCCTCTACTACATTCATTACAACATCAGGTAAGTTTTTATCATTTATAAAGGTATCATCAAAATATTCATCTATCTCTATTTCACGATGTAAGTTACTTTTTTCATCTCTCTTAATATCTAAACTCTGCACTAACATTTCATAACTTCTGTTAACCTCAAAAATCTCTATTTCTCTCTTTCTCTTTCTCTCATCACAATACCTCTCATAACCCCCCTGAACTATCTCACTCCATGCAAAGGGCAACATAAAATCGTTAAAATGCTTTCTGGCTTTACCAGATACAGATACATCACTACAACAACTTTAGGGACCATACGAAGACACCTCGTCTTCCACACCACCACCGGAGGAAACTCTGTCCTCATAAAACCACTGTGAACACCCTGTTTCACCATAAACTTGGGGAAAACTTGCCCTTTGCCCTCCATACTCACCTAATCTCTCTTCCCACTCTTTCTCTAATTCATCAACACTAATTACTACTCCGTTACTAACACCAACTAACTTTCTACTCTCATTATCACCACCACTATTACTCAAGATATCTACACTATTTTGATTCACTAATATTTCACTCTTGTTAACGTTATCATAACTAACATTATTACTCACCTGGTTTATTGCCACCTGTTTTACAATTAAACTGACCCCATTATGATTATAGTTGTCACTATTATTTCCACTTACCTTGTCAATTAGCACCTTGTTTGCACTTAGACTAACCTCTTTCTGATTATCATTTGTATTCACCTCCTCTACCTCGTTTTTTATCTTCACTGCACTTAAACTAGCACTATTTTCTGTAAACATATCATCATTACTACGTCCACTATCACTTACCTGTTTTGATTCATCTGTATTCTCCTTTAATCTGTCTGTCTTTAGTCTCCACTTTTCATCTTGTTTATTCCATTTTGTTTTTAACTCATCAAACTGTTTCACTAGCATACTCATTAAGTCTTTTTCAAATTTGCTATTACATTGAACTCCCCCTATAACAACTGACTCACCCACTTCGATCTCATCGTTACTTAGGCCTACCTTATTAAATGTAATAAGTGACAACCCGGCCGTTTAAAGTGTTTATTAAGATGAGTATAACCGAAAAACAGGCAAATCAACCATACCAATAGTGAGAACAGAATCACGGACGTTGAATGAATTTCCAGAGTGCAACACGTGGGCGAACAAGGGAACAGAGAAGTAGCAGGGCAACCTTTTCTTAATTTTTCTAAGTGTATTAACTGTTCAAAAGCGCTAAACCTAAAAGAATGGGGATGTAAATTGGAATGAGAGTAGAGTGTGCAGCAATCTGGGTCGTCTCTAATATAAGTATATAAAAGTCTATAAGAAAATGAAATAATTAGGTTCATGTATTAAGAAATATATATTTGTCTGTATAAAATGATGCAAGGTCTTGTTTATGTTTTAAATAATAAAAGTTGCTGTTAATGATGTGAAGACAGAGAAGTTTAAGTCAGTAGTAAATTTGAGTAACTTTGAGTAAAATTTTAAAAGTAAATAACTAAAATGTTGAAAGTTTAAAGAACAAAATAAAATTTTAATTTGCTTCTCTTCATAAATGCGAGTTGCGTCTGTTATTAGTATAACCTTGCAATCATCCTTGCATTTCGAAGTTCGTTGTGACGTACTCTGGGCAAAACAAGGTAAGTGGGAAAAAATAATTTATGAAATAATTTTATGATTTTAATGTATTAAAAGGTAATTAACTTCACACTACCTGATCGTCTTTATTCTTGTTAGATTGGTCTGTCTCTCTACCATTTCCTACCACTATTACACTATCATTCTTATCATTAGGCCTATTCACTGTCTTATTTTCTACCACTATCACTTCAACTATCTTACCTTTATTATTTGTCATCTCACTATGTTTTTTAATTTCTGCGAATATTCCCTCTTCTTGTTCTTCCATCCGTGTTAAATTATCATCCAAATTACCCCACTCCTCGTCTGTCATTTCATCTACAACCCCTCTAAATTCGCTTTCCCACTCATCCCACGCGAAACCAATATTCTCTTGTACCTCAGCCATGTTAAAAAGAATTTTTTGTATAATACCCTTTCTACAAAACAATTACAATTCTCCCAATGCATGATAATTGTACACATTAATTCAGAATACTCAACACATAAAATCGTAATCACTATGTAACCGTACACTACCCAAACATAACCTAGTCACACACACGTAACGTAAATATATTGTTACGTTAATTTACCTTATCCAAAATACAAATACAAATAAATAAAATTACCTATCTTCCACCTACGTTATATTTTGCCCTCTCATCCCAGAATCCGTCACACGAACGTCGAGATGCAAGAGTGATTTAAAGGTTATATGAATAACTGACGCAACTCGCATTTTGTGAAGAGAAACAAACTAAATTTTATTTTTATTCTTTAAAATTTTGCAACTTCAAATTATTCTTTATTCATTTCTGTATCTTTAAAAAACAATCTATTACTTCTAGCCAAACTTTAAATTAAATACAACTTTCTTGAAATATTTGAAACATTATCTGGTACCACTAAACTTACTTAAAACATCTTACCTTATTATAAACAGCCCAGCCTGCTCGCACTCACATTCATTCCATTACAAATAAAAACCCCCTTTTAATTATTTAGGAACATATTGGATACATTGTGCAATACCCTTGCCGGCAATGAGGGGTTCCTCCGAACTCGTGGCTTCTCACTTACGCATTTAGTTGTGGGTTCGAAAACAGTTATAATTTACTTTTCTTCTTCCTGCCGAAAACTATAGTCACTTTCACATTTTTGAATAACTGAAACTCACTTTTATTTGATATTCACAATTTTTTTTAATGAGTCCCGTGGGGCGGTTACCTGGCCAGGTAAGCATCGGTGAGAGAACTGGGGAGAGCCTTCATCAAGTTCCCCCAATTACGTTCCTTTTTGGACAAGGCGGAAACCAATGCCTTGTGTACCAAAGTCATTGTTACTGTTCAGCCAACACATGTGATTTTCGTGTGCTGGACGTCGACGATATTTGTGTCCAGAGGTTTACGTCACTGTAGTGGGCGTGACTTAAACTTATATCCTCCAGCTCGGACCACGTGCAAACAAAACCTTCATCTCCGAGCCATATTGTTTTAAACTTCTTGGCGTCGTCTGCGCACCTGCTGGAGTTAGTGCGCTTGTGTGCGGGTGTCACACAGCATCAAAGTTCCAAGAATTGTATCACCATCAACAACACGACATTCCATTGCATTGGCATCACCTCACAAGTCCTTTGTTCTAACTATGCTTCATTTGAACACGTGGCTGTCCTCACAGATGAAACTGAATTTAATAATATTTTAATAAAATAAAACCCAAATTTAATAAAATAAAAAGCCCCTCCTTTTGCCCTGTTACAATACCCCCCCAATGACAGATCTTCTGCTAAAACAGAAGAAATCTCATTGCTAAACCCCTAAGAGGACCGGTGAGGATATGGTGCCAACAACCCCCCATTAGTTCTTACACATCATGGGTAAACTACCCCCCTGGCTCGGCGATTATGGCCACATCTGAACGAGTTCACTGGACTTCTCTATACGAGATCCCAACACCATAAAATCGAATAGACACGCACCACAGCGCACCTGACCGTCTAACATGCCACCCCAAAATCCAAACCCCTGGTCTTGTACCACGCCAGATCCTCAACCGATATGTTCCCCCTTACCATGCACACTGGGCTGCCTTTAGCAGTTACTGGCCTTGTACATACTCTTATAATACATTTTTCAAACTCAAAATATTTATCATTAAATCAAACTCATTTAAGTGACCTTCTAAAATCAAAAATCTGTTACATAATTCATCACTCTATTAATTCTCTTCACTATTATTCAGAATCAGAAAAACAAATAAATTGAACATCTGACTACACATGAACTCATTTATCCTAACCTTGGATTAGACATACATACTAAACAATACAATTCAATAAAAAACACTAGTAATACACCTAAACAATAATACACTTAAAACTCAAAACATCAATTAGATGGCAGGCACAGAAAATCAAATTTTTTTTTTTTTTTAATTTAAATTTATTAAAATATACTTTTCTCAATATTCAGAAAATTTAAAATTATTTAAATTAATCAAACAACAAAATTGGCATCACTTCATTGCCAAAACTGGTCTAGTTTATAACATCAACCATCAGCTGATCAAAGTGGGTCAAGTCCACAACCTTGACCTACATAGGTTATACATAGGCTACATCATAAAATACATTGAACATCTTAAAAATTTTTTTTTTTATCTTCAAACACGACAACATAATAAAATATGACATTTAAAATTAACATAGTTATTACAATTAACAATAAAATTGACATTTAAATTCATTAAAATTACACATTTATTGCTCTAATTACTCTCAAATTCTATTCAAATCTGTCACTTGTTTCCATTAAGTTTATATTTTTACTATGACTCTCTTTCTTTAACATTCTCAGTCTCCATTAGTTTGGGTGATTTAATTATTTATACTAACTTGATTTACAACTTGACATGTGTACATTTATAATCCCCTCCTGACTCTAACATCACTTACAGCTTTAACTAACATGACACCCATCTCTATCAAAAACATCTATAAAACATTCTCTAAACCCAACTTACTACTCAACTCAATTCGCATCATTCTACCCTTATTAAAAAAAACTCTCTACCCCTTTGTACTCATGATGTGTGTTCCCCCCCCCAAAAGCTCATTCCCTTATCTGGTCCCTGGACTTTCCTAGGCAACCCTTTCCGGCACTAAACGGTCCCTTCCCGTCCCAACACCTTTCGTTGCGGACTCCTACCACACCACCCCCTCTTACAAAATTCCCATCAACTCTAATTACTCTCCCAATACAATACTCTCATTTACAAAATATCTCCACTTATTTATTACATCAATATATCAATCAATACTCTACATATATTCCCCATAGCCACTGTGTCACTATTACATCTCAAATTCTATCTTACCTTTATTCACAACAATACTTATTCTCTCTAGTACCCCTTTAAATTCACCATGGACTGATCTACATGTTCTAACAAAATATTACTCACCCAAAATCTCCCATCTACTATCTTTTACACATCATTTAAAATTCTTAACTATATCAATTCATTTTATCATCATTTAAAATAAAATCTTGAACACATTAAAATCATTATATTCAAACATTAGTTACATTGGAAATTTGCAAACAATTTTTAAGTGACATTCTACAGCGGATCAGCTGATTTTCTTAGCAAGGTGAATGACCTTTGTTCAAAATGCTACACAAAATTATATAACAAAAAATACACAACACATATTTATAATTCTTACATTCTAACACAACAAACTTAATGACCCACTAAAGCATGATAACAAAAATATAATAAACATCTACTGTATCCATTGTCTCAAGTCAAACAATTAGTTAATTACTTCAAGAGCGAGTTGTCATTGTTAAGTTACAATATTTTAATTCGTTGCTCCCCTGAGCAACCCCGTGCCACACACACTATTGCTTTTTCTGGTGGACTGTTGCACCCATTTGCTTCCACAAGGATGGCATTGGTGGAGGAATTTATCATCTCCGTGTCCTTGCTTCAGCGTTACATTTTAATATTATTTAGATATCATCATATGCATGTTACAAATTTATACGCCCTTAAAACGGGTCTACCACCTGGCCTTGCTGTTCCTACTCGAACAGAGTGGCAGCCGCTGTTCCATAGTTCCGGGGATTTCCCCTAAATTCACCCCCCCATCAATTTCAAATATACACCAATTTCAAGCCAGCTATGGTCAAGGTTCTTAATTTATGGCCATAGCTGACCGCTAGCCAAAACCACGATTAGTGCTGGTAAGGCAGTAATTGCCCGAAAAGGCGGGGAAATCAACTCTAAATTTAAGCATGTTCTCTACATCATCGTTATACACGGCATGGCAATCTATCAGTATATAATACAAAATTATATAAAAGGGTGTGCCGTGTATTTTACGCCATTTTGGCCTCCGATGGAGGTAACACTCCCTGTTACCCCCAACACTTACCGCTATCTACAGTGGCACATGCTACCACTGTACCAGCCACTTAATAACTAAATTAAATCTTCCACATAACATCATTTCATTATTTATCACTCACTCCAATTATATTCCTCAAAACTTTCAAATTTATTATGGACATTTATTTTATCTCATATTTCAGTTATTTCTACCTTTTGACTATGGTTTCTATTTAGTATAATTACCTCAAATTAGTTTCATCATTGAGTTAAGATCCTTTCAACACCTGTAAACATTTTACTCTATATAACTTGTATTATAAAATTTATACTCACGGTACATCGCTCATACCCTGTCATAAGCACACAAATATAAATATCACTAACTCTCTGTACCTTCTGAAACATTTTAACAACAATGTTATTCCGTACTGAACAATTTAACATTTATTTATTCATTACGTATTATCAAATTCAAACCTCATAAAATAATTTAAATTTATTAGAAAAATTCCTTTATATAACATTTAAATCAATCAAAAATCTTTAAACCTCTCAAATTACTTTAATTAAATCAATTATGGAAAACACAACAATTTTAATTACTCTCACCAATTACAATAATTACAATTCATTTGTTATCCTCTTCAAAATTATTTTTGTTATTTATTTAGACTGCAAAATATTATTATTATTATCACAACAATTTCTACTACATGTACACCTTGTTTACCTAACATTTTACAATACACACAATTAATTTCACTATCAATTATTTACAATTCTTCACCATTAATTGTTCAATTTCATCACACTTCATTTCCAAAATCAGCCAGGTCAGAACCATAAATCAAAATATTTAAAATGTCCATTTATTAAGTTTATGTTCAGCCTCCATCATCAAAAATTAGTCTGGGTTTCACATAACATTTTTCAATTTTATTTACGCACATCATATGGCTATCCTGTGTGTAATAACCATAAAATTTTAGTTTATTCATTTTACCACAATAATCATACATAGGTTTACTTCCCATTATAATTATTTTGTCATAAACCAAGTCAACATTATTTATTTTTGTCCAGTCTCCATCAGTAGTTATATTCAATATAAGGTCAGTTATTTTCTCATCGTATTGTTCTACTATGCTCATTACAATATAAGGTAAATTATTATTATTTAAACAGGTATCATTAAAACAATTCTCAATCTCTACTCTACAAAGTAAGTATTTCATATCATTTATCTTTACCACTTCTAACATCTCTTTCAACTCATTATAATTTCTCTTTAACTTATATAATTCTATCTCTCTATCTGCACACAACTCTCTATCTAAATCTCTCTCACCATAACACCATCTCACACTTTCGACACCATCCCACACAGATGGTACTAACTCATAAAAACTCGGGGAACAATTCAAAGACCTCATGTCTTCTAATAACAAGGGACTCTTGCCCTTCAACAATAACATTTGTGAACACATTGGTTCATCATAAATATGGGGACAATTTACCCTCTGCCCTACATACTCATCTAATCTCTCTTGCCACTCTTTCTCTAATTCATCAACACTAATTACTACTCCGTTACAACCTATTACTCTCTCTCTCTCTCACTCACTATCTCACTATCTATTTTCAACGTATCACACTCTGATACCACCTTTTCAATTATATTACCATTTTCAATATCATTGTTATCATTTGTTACCTTATTCTCTAATACCACATTTTTATACATATCATTATAATTTTCACTTGTTTTACTCTTACCTGTATTTACCACATCCACTCCCATTCTCTCAATATTCTGTTCTAATTTATTCAAATTATTTTTAAACATTTCATGGGTATTTTCTACATGCTTATTGGTCTCATTGATAAGGTTTTTTAACTCACTGAAATTGCTTTCGCACTTTATTTTTTGTTCATGTATTTCGCTTTTCAACTCGTCAAATTTATCATTGAAATTATTATTTTGCACATCAAAGCGATTATTTATGACATCAAATTTGTTATTCTGTACTTCAAATTTGGCGTCAAAACTACTTTGTACTTCGTTAAATTTAATGCTTTGTTGCTCCAAAATTAATTGCAACATATTCATAACTTTCTCATTACTATCTACCGCTTGTTTATTTTGGATAGGTGTCGATTGATGTTCAATGTCTTTCATTATTTTCGACTCTGTTAACTGACTTTCTATATTACTGTCAGTGAAGCTGACTTCATCATTACTTTTATTTTCCCTACTTAATTTTGGGGTTACTTGAATCCCCGAATCATCTGTACTATCTGTTTCATTCGTACTACTTTTACACAAAGTTTTGTCGTCTTGACCTACATTCGGAGTTGAATGTACTTCAAGGCTACTCATAACAGCTGATTCATTAAATTCAGCCATTTCACTTACCGTACTTTCACTATTTTCTGACATTTTTGAATTATAAATTTATCACATTTATTTTATTATACTGTATTTTAACACTTCTTATTTCACATACCTTAGGTATTCATTATGTCTCAGTTACATATAACCTAATTTTTCGTTATTTTTTACGTATTCCTAACTCAACCCCAAATCACGCTTGCATCTGTTGTAGGTGTGGAATTTTAATGCAATTCAATCAATAAAATTCGTCCGTTTCGTGGCGCCATTGTTACGTTAATTTACCTTATCCAAAATAAAAATACAAATAAATAAAATTACCTATCTTCCACCTACCTTATATTTTGCCCTCTCATCCCAGAATCCGTCACACGAACGTCGAGATGCAAGAGTGATTTAAAGGTTATATGAATAACTGACGCAACTCGCATTTTGTGAAGAGAAACAAACTAAATTTTATTTTTATTCTTTAAAATTTTTCAACTTTAAATTATTCTTTATTCATTTCTGTATCTTTAAAAAACAATCTATTACTTCTAGCCAAACTTTAAATTAAATACAACTTTCTTGAAATATTTGAAACATTATCTGGTACCACTAAACTTACTTAAAACATCTTACCTTATTATAAACAGCCCAGCCTGCTCGCACTCACATTCATTCCATTACAAATAAAAACCCCCTTTTAATTATTTAGGAACATATTGGATACATTGTGCAATACCCTTGCCGGCAACGGGGGGTTCCTCCGAACTCGTGGCTTCTCACTTACGCATTTAGTTGTGGGTTCGAAAACAGTTATAATTTACTTTTCTTCTTCCTGCCGAAAACTATAGTCACTTTCACATTTTTGAATAACTGAAACTCACTTTTATTTGATATTCACAATTTTTTTTAATGAGCCCCGTGGGGCGGTTACCTGGCCAGGTAAGCGTCGGTGAGAGAACTGGGGAGAGCCTTCATCAAGTTCCCCCAATTACGTTCCTTTTTGGACAAGGCGGAAACCAATGCCTTGTGTACCAAAGTCATTGTTACTGTTCAGCCAACACATGTGATTTTCGTGTGCTGGACGTCGACGATATTTGTGTCCAGAGGTTTACGTCACTGTAGTGGGCGTGACTTAAACTTATATCCTCCAGCTCGGACCACGTGCGAACAAAACCTTCGTCTCCGACCCATATTGTTTTAAACTTCTTGGCGTCGTCTGCGCACCTGCTGGAGTTAGCGCGCTTGTGTGATGATTGGAGGACTTATGCAGATATCTGTCAGTGTGCGTTGGCTTCCTATAAACTCTATGCCCTAATCTGCCATCGGTCCTTTTCAGGACCAACATATCCAGAAATGCCAATTGATCACCGCTCGCGCGCTCCATCGTAAACTGTATGCGCGGGTGCACAGCGTTGAGATGTCCAAGAAACGTCCCAGTTCTTCATCCCCATGGCTCCAGATCATGAAAGTGTCGTCAACATACCGCAGCCAACACTTCGGCTTCAGTGGCGCAGATGAAATTGTCAACTCTTCAAATTTTTCCATATAGAAGTTGGCAACCACAGGGCTGAGAGAACTTCCCATCGCGACGCCATCCAACTGTTCGTAAAAGCCGCTGTTCCATTGGAAAGTAGGTCGTTGTTAGGACCTGCCGGAACAAAGCAGTGATGTCCGCCGGGAACAGTTCTCCTATATACCCCAAGACCTCCTGGACAGGGACCATCGTGAAAAGAGAGACCACATCGAAACTCACAAGCACATCGCCAGGTTCCAGCACCGAATCCCGGATCCTCCAAAGGAAATGCGAAGGGTCCTGGACAAACGAATCCGTATGCCGGATGTACGGCTTGAGCAATCCAGTGAGGTGCTTAGCCAAGTTGTATGTCGGCGAGTCAATTGCACTAACGATGGGTCTCAGCAGAATGTCCTCCTTATGGATCTTTGGTAATCCATAGAGACGAGGGGGAAGGGCCTCCGAACACCGGACGGCCGCCTTCACATCAGACGCCAGAGAAGATTGCTTCACCAAAGAATCTGTTTTTCTTAAAACTGTAGAAGTCGGATCTTTGGTCAGCCTCCGATAAGTGGCCGGATCTAACAAATCCTCAATCTTCCGCTGGTAGTCTTCGGTGTTCAAGACCACTGTAGCGCTTCCCTTATCCGCCGGCACGATGACAATGGAGTTATCCCTTCTCAGATCCCTCAAGGCCTGCAGTTCCACCGACAGAAGATTGCATTTTGGCGGAATGGCCCTTTTAAGGGCCCTGGCAGCTTCCAACCGTATCTCATCTGCCTGGTCTCAGGGCAGTCCCCGGATACCTGCCTCCACGCTCGCAACTATTTAATCCACCGGTACTGTCCTCGGGGTAACAGCAAACTTCTCCCCATTTCACCTTTAATATAAAATGGCCACGTTTATGTAGTTTCATCTCCAGGTACGGTATTTAGACAATTTAATTATCTTTCCATAGAACTAAAGGAATTCAGGGCCGTCTTATATGCAGGCTCTTTTTTACTTGAAATAAAAATTCAAAAAATCTAGGATCGTCTTATATGTGAGGCTGTCTTAAGTTTGGGTTAATGTAAGAAACCTGTCAACGTGATCATCACCCGGATCAAGAAGTAATGTACAGTAGAATTTTCTTAACTTTTTTGTTTACAGGCTCTAAACCGCACATCAACTGAACAAGAGTTTTTACCTATAGTGGAGTTTGAAAGACATGATGAGCCAGTACAAACCAACACTGTGAACACATTAGAAGAGATATATCGTTTGTGTTTACAGGCTCTAAACTTCACATCAACTGAACAAGAGTCTTTACCCATAGTGGAGCTAGAAAGATGTGACGAGCCAGTAGAAACCAACACTGAGAACCAGGTATGTCTCTAAGTGTTTGTAATATTAAATATGCGTTTGTTATAGTTTTACAAAAAAATTGTAGTTTATTTGTCTGCTCATATTAAACAAAATTGCCATTGTGAATCAAAGATTTTATAATGAACATTGTTTCTCAGGTCTTCAATAATCCCCTGAAAACTTGTTATAAACTTTGGCATTACAGTCCCTTACCATGTTGTATTTCCTTTCACATCTTGATGGCTCCTGTAATATGTTCAAATTCTCCTGTAATATGTTTAAAATTTTGTTTTCTGACTTGCATTCACCTTCATTATTGGGTCCATATATAATAACAATATTGGACAGTTGGGCTAAAATGGACTGATATATAAATGGCAGAGATGTCTGCTTTAATTTTTGTCATGAATTAACTGTTGTATTCATTACTGTAATTTTCACTCCCCATAAATTTTACACCTGTGTTATATCTTTGTTTATTCTCCCGTAGTAGAAAACAGTATTCATGGAAGACAGTCATTTATCATATAACAGAAGGCAGGCATGCAGCAACATGCTTTCACTGTCCTTTTCTTCCTACCTTGAACAGTGGTTATAAACAAATTGAATTTCTTCAAATTTAGCATATGGTGATTTCCCTGTAACGTGTTTACTGTACAAGCATAAATGACATGCTCTTCAAGTGTACAAATAGACAAGATGAGAACATTAATTTATCAGTTAGTAACTGCTTAGTGAGTGTTTTATTTACGATGGAAATGTTGAATGATAAATAGAAAAATTGCTTGTTTTTGACAATTTGACCCTCAGACAATTACACGGCACTGCAGGTTACTAAGCTCACACATTTTAATTATGTGAAGAAAAATGAACCAAGGTGCTGAGAGAAAATTTGGTGTTTCATAAGTGTATGTGCATTACTGTGAAACAAAACTAATCCCTAACTAGTGGTGCACAGAGGGGGGTTTTGGGGGTTAGAACCTCCCCAAATATTTGGGAAAAATTTTGTAATCAACTTTTGTATAAATACTGTATTTCACCGCATAATGGTTGTACCCTACTTTTGAAACGTAAAATATGTATTAAAAATTGTTTTTTCTTTTTATATGAAAAATATTTCTTAGAAAAAGAAAGAATACCGTCGGGAAATTTACACTATATGTAGTTCAGTAGAGATGCACTTCTTTATCTTTCGTGCGATGCTTTCCTAGGTGGTAGAACGTGTTCACTTAACCGATATTTCCAGTACTCCCTCACCCTTAAACAATTAAAGTAAGGCTACTTCACAAACACACTGCATGATTTATACCGAGTCATTGTTTGACTGTTGAACTGTGAACGTGTGCCGCATCTTCCTGCTTGTGCATTTCTGTGTCGTGAACAGATTAACCATCCAGTAATGGGAAAATATAACAGCTACACTGCTGGCTTCAAGCTAAAAGTTATTGCACTTGGTGAACAACACAGTAACAGAGCAGCGGAACGTGAATTTTCAGTAAGTGAAAAGTTAGTGCGTTGTTGGAAAAAAATGAAGGACTAGTTAAAAAACACTAATGTTTCAAGGCGTGCTTTTAGGGGAGTTAAAACTGGTAAATTTTTAGAAGTTGATAATAACGTATTTAAGTAGGGTGTACATTGAAGAACTAAAAAACAATGGTTGTTGTGTTACGTTTGATATGATTCAAACTAAAGCTCATGAAATAGCAAAAAAAAAACTTAATGAATCAATTTAAGGGTAGTCGTGGTTGGGCATATAGATTCATACGGGATTACAATTTATCTCTTAGAAGGAGAACAATAATGTGTCAAAAACATCCAGCTGGTTATAACGAAAAAATAGTACAATTTCATCATTATGTTATAAGTGAATGGAAAAGTAGATGATATTTACTTTCACAAATTGGCAATCCAGATCAAACTGCCGTCTGTTTTGATATGCCACGAAATACCACCATTGAAAAGAAGGGTGCATCAACTGTAACTGTTATAACAACTGGTAACGAAAAATTGCGTTGCACTGTAATGCTAGCTGTAACTGCAGATAGCAACAAACTGCTGCTTTTCATTATTTTGAAAAGAAAGACAATGCCTAAGGGACTAAAATTACCGCAAGGAATTCATGTTTGTGTGCAATCAAAAGGTTAGATGGACTTGGAACTAATGTTAGACTGGGTGAAATCTGTCTGGAACAAAAGACCAGGCGCGTTATTGAAGCGGCCAATCCTTCTCATTATGGACAGTTTCTGGGGTCACATTGTACGGGAAGTGAAAGAACTTTTGGAAGAAGGCAATATTGGGCAAATAATTATCCCTGGTGGCCTTACATCATTTCTACAGCCACTAGATGTAAGCATTAATAAGCCATTCAAGGATAATTTACGCCGTTTCTACTCAGACTGAATGGTAAACGGTGACCATCAGTTGACTTCAAGCAGAAAAATTAAGCGTTCATTAATCGACGTATTGTGTGCATGGGTGATTAATAGCTGGAATTTGATAAAAGCTGAGATCATAGTGAAAAGCTTCAAGAAAATAGTAATATCAAATTCGTGTGACTTCGTTGTACGTCGATTAAAATGTTTCGGAACATATGCTCCATCATCAGATTAAATCACTCTATTGAGGTCGTTAACAGTTAAAATCACATGTTACACATAATTGTCAACTAATGTAACTCACTCGCTTTCTAAATGGTGCGCACCACAACGAAGCCGATCGGACACTGAATTATTATCTGAGTGATTACGCCTAAGCAGGTTCAATGCTGTATCGTATAGCGGGTTGGATTTAAAATTTAAATGGTCATTCAATATGAAGTCTCGGCTGTTTATGTTATTATATGTTTTGTATATTTCGAACTTTTCTATTGCGTCCATGTAACGGCCTTTGTTGCACACATGTAGGGGTATCAAATTATATTTGAAATCGGTATAATTATGATTGTGTAAGATTGTGGTGGGCAAAGTTGGACTTGATATTATTTAACAGAGTGAGATTATTTAGGTGACGTTTTGGTGTGTGCTCTTTAAATCGTTTGAGGAAACCTCTCCCCGTTTGACCAATGTAAAAACTGTTGGAGTCGTTACATGATAATTTATATATGCCGGATTTCTTTACTAAAGGTATGGGTTTTCTGTGATGTAGTATTTTTAATAGACTATTGTTTGTTTTGAAGGTAGCGGTAATATTCAATTTATTAAATGTGGAGGTTAGAATCTTCGGCATTATATTTGTGTATGTGGTAGAAATAAATGTTATTTTTGTATCCTTATCTACTGGGGGCTTCGATTTTCGAATTTTATGTTTCTTGATGAGATTATCAATTAACGTGTTTTTGTAACCATTAGCTAAAGCTATATGGTTAATGGTATTCAACTCCTCATGGTAATCATCATCACTGAGAGGCACTGCCAACAATCTGCGGATAAAGTAATTATAAGCTGCCAACTTTTGCGAAAAGGGATGATAAGAGTCAGCATGTATTGTCACATCAGTGGTGGTCGGTTTTCTATAAATATTAAATTTGAATTTATCTATGTGTTTAATGACAGACAAATCTAAAAAATTTAATTTATTATCCACTTCAGTTTCCAGTGTGAATTGAATGTTTTTATTGATACTATTCATATAATGTTTTAGGTTTTCGATCTGTCGTACAGTACCATTGAAAATTAGAAAGGTATCGTCTACATAACGTGCATAAAATATTATATAATTTTTGTATTTGTTATGTGAGAGCAAATGAGTTTTCATAAAAATTCAAGTAAACGTCGGCCAATAGACCAGAGAGAGGTGAACCCATGGCCAATCCATCATCCTGAATGAAAATTGGTTATTGAAAGCAAAGTAATTTTGTTCTAAAATACATACATACATACTATGTTTTCCTATGCAAGAAATTCAGTGGTGGTGTGTAGGTACATTTTTAAACAGCATCATATCTAGAAATGGTGAAACTTGTAGCTCCAAGTCACCGTACTTGTCAGTTTATGATTATTATCTGTCAGATTACTTTAAAAGGTGCATTATAACACACGGCGACACTCCATTGTTGTGCTCAAAGAGAACATCCATAATGAAATGTCCTGTTTTGAAAGTTTACTATTTTTATTGGTTATCCTTCTTTGTGTTTATATATATATATATATATATATATATATATATATATATATTTGATTTTATAAATGAGTAGTGAAATTTTAACACTGTAATGCTGTCAATTCACTCTAAGGCAGTGTTACCACCTAAACCATCTTTTAAGGCAGTGTTACCACCCAAACCATCTTTCTCTGTTGATGCTCCATTCATTAATCTGTATAGGTTTTACCCATCTCATTTGAAAAACATATTAATGCTTGTTTTCCTTGCTGCAGTTGGATAGTAAACTGACCATTAAATCTGACAACAAACTGCTAATAATGTAACAGACCTGTCAACATGACCATAACCCTGATCAAGAAGTAATATAGAATTTTCTCAACTTTTTTGTTTACAGGCTCTAAACTGCATATCAACTGAACAAGAGTCTTTACCTATAATGGAGATTGAAAGATGTGATGAGCCAGTACAAACCAACACTGTGAACATATTAGAACAGGTATGTCATTTGTGTTTACAGGCTCTAAACTCCACATCAACTGAACAAGAGTCTGTACCCATAGTGGAGCTTGAAAGATGTGACAAGTCAGTACAAACCAACACTGAGAACCAGGTATGTCACTAAGTGTTTGTAATATTAAATATGTGATTGTTATAGTTTTTCAAAAGAATTATAGAGTTTATATGTTTGCTCATAGTACAAAAATTGTCATGATGAATCAAAGATTTTATAATGAACATTGTATCTCAGTCCTTCAATAATCCTCTGAATACTTGTTATAGACTTTGGCGTCACAGTCCCTGACCATGTTGTATTTCCTTTCATATCTTGATGGCTCCTGTAATATGTTTAAATTTTGTTTTATGACCTGCGTTCACCTTCTTTATTGAGTCCATATACAATAACAGTACTGGACTTGGGCTAAAATGGACTGATATATAAATGCCAGAGATTTCTATATAATTTTGTTCATGTATTCACTACTGATGTATTCACTAACGTCTTTTTCACTCCGCATAATTTTTGCACCTGTTTTATATCTTTGTTTTGTAACGGTACAGAATTGTGAGCTACCCCAGTTTAATTTTATATTGCATCAATTCAATCACTTTTCAAATTGCCAGACTTCACCTGTGAGGAGCCCCAGTACAGCAATGCACACAGTTAGCCTAAACAATTGCCCAGACGTATTGCGTAACTGCCCCAGCAGCAGGCTTTTTGTGAATTACAGTATGCAGTCTATCACCAGTTGTTGCATCAGCCAGTAGCAGATAGCAGTCTTCAACCAGAGCGGTCGTAAGTTAAATAGTGGCCTCGGGTGCAAGATAGGCCGAAAATAATCTAATCGGCCTATCAAGTAAAGTGTTAACGCGCAGTTTGCCAAAAAAATGTGCTTGCGAACAATGTAAGCCGACCGATTGAAAAGAATAGTGATGTTATTTGTGAAACAGCCTTAAAATTTGTGATTGAGAAAATAATCCAAGTTAAACAGTATAAAATCAGTTTTCAGAGTGTTCTACAAACAAAAAGTGCGTAACACGTGGTGGCGGAATTTGTGGATTGCATTGACCAGATGAGTAGCAAACTAAAGAACATATTAATAAATTAATTACCTTAATTATCCGCCGTGTGATTACCTATGCTTCGTCTATGACGCGTTTCGGAGCATATACTCCATCATCAGATAATAAAGTTAAAACAGTCACTCATACGAGATCGTTAAAAGTTAAAATATCAAAATATGCATATGAACCGTACGCGGATTTGGGTACGCACCCGTTCAAGTTCATTCTGCTACTGAGCGGTTGCTACCTTATCGTAGCCCCAGCAAGCAGACTCAAGGCAGTATCGTACAAACGGTTGGATACAAAGTTCAGGTGGTCATTTAGCACGATATCGCGACTCATTGGGTTTGCATATGCACTGTAAATTTCAAATTCCTCCAAGGCATTCATGAAGCGGCCCTTATTACACACATGTAACGGTATTAAATTGGAATTAAAATCTGTGTAATTATGATTGTGTGAAGTCAGGTGTCGGGCGTAATTTGATTTGATGTTGTCAATATTTCTTATTTTCTTGGGTAAATGTTCTCGAAATCGTTTAAGGAAACCTCTCCCAGTCTGTCCAATGTAGAAGCACTCGCAATCATTACATGTTAACTTATATATGCCAGTTTTTTCTTCTGGAGGCGTGTGTTTTTTCGGTTTGAGAATATCCAGTAACTTATTATTAGTTCTGAATGAAATAGTGAAACTATTATTATTCAATATAGAGCACAAAACCTTAGGCATAAAGCTAGTGTAATTAGTAGATATAAAAATTTTTTGCGTGTTGCTGTTTATTCGGGGTTTAAGCATTCTTTTTTCATGTTTTCTCAACAATTTGTCAATGGTTAAACTACTGCAACCATTGGCAACCGCGATATATTTTATGACATTTAGCTCATCACGGAAGTCATTATCATCCAAAGGAATCGTTAATAATCTATGAATGAAACTATTGTACGCTGCCATTTTATGTGAAAGAGGATGATGAGAGTCTGCGTGTATTGTGGTGTCAGTGGTAGTCGGTTTCCTATAAATGTTGAACTTTAGTTTATTCATCTGTCGAGTGATGGTTAAATCAAGAAAGTTTATCTTGTTATCAACCTCTGTTTCAAGAGTAAACTGGATGTTTCTATTTATTTTATTTAGGCAGTTTTTAAATAATTCGATTTGTCTTATAGTACCATCAAAGATTAAAAACGTATCGTCTACATAACGTGCATAAAATATTATTTTATTTGCATATATATTATTGTTCAACAAGTAAGTATTCTCATAATAATTTAAATAAATATCGGCCAGTAGGCCGGAAAGGGGTGAGCCCATTGCTAGGCCATCATTTTGAATGTAAAAAGAACCATTAAAAGTGAAATAGTTTTGTTTCAAAATAACCTCGAGTAAATTAATTAACTCATTTATTGTCTGTGTGTTCATGCAACTATTGTCAGATAAATTGTTTCTCAAGATCTGTAATGTATCTATGATTGGGATGTTCGTGTATAAATTAGTTATGTCGAACGACGCCAATTTGTGGTTAGGTTGCAGTTCAACAGATTTAATATCATTAATAAAATCATTGTTGTTCTTAATACCATGATCATTATGTAATTGTAAATTATCTTTTATCAACCGAACTAGTGCTTTTGCAGTTTTGAAGCCAGGAGCAGTGGTAAAGTTCACGAGCGGTCTGATAGGTATGTTTTGTTTATGAATTTTAGGTAGTCCTGTGAATATCGGGGCTTTAGCATTGATGGGCTTTAAGTAACGTCGTGTGTTTTCATTGAATAAATTGGTACATTTATTAATACAATTGTTAAGTTCCCTAACATACAAATCAGTGGGGTCAGAGTTTAATATATTAATGTTATTGTTAGAAATAAAATCATGAACTTTATGACTGTATGAATCAGTGTCCATGATGACTAGCGTATTTCCTTTATCTGCCTTAACGATAAGGGCATTGTTATCGATTAATTTTGTTTTCATGCGTTTTAAGGTTTTATATTCACTAGAGTACCTAGACTGACCACGTGAAACAAGAGGTAGACTATTGTTTAATTTAATGGCTCTATTGAATTTATTATTTATAAGTACGCGTGCTTCATTTTGTAAGTGTGGGTCTGGAATAGATTTGACGGCTGCCTCCGCTTCAACGACTTCATAAATAAGTTTGTTTTTACCGATAGGTGGGAGATTATAATTTATCCCTTTATTTAAAAGCTTCATTTCGTTATCATCAAAGACTGTTGTAGTTAAGTTCATGACTCTAGGGTAAAATGTGTGTTTACAAACAATGGCAGACTCTTGGCGATGTTTTTGTTCTAGCATATGAAGTTTGCGTGATTGACTAAAATGTGTACGACGTACAATATCATATATGTATCTGTGTACGGAATCTAAAACTTTATCGATTAAGGCAGGATGAATATTGTTAAGAATCTGCAAATGCAGTTTAAACAAACGAGTGTTGAGGAGAGATTTTTTAATGTATAAAGCTTTAATTTCTTCCTTGACGCGAAATCGTTCAGCGTATTGTTGTGTTAGTTTCGCGGCCTTGGAGGAGCAATTAATTTTCACAGTAGCATACTTAGGAGTTATGTTCTTTTGTAAACAAATTTTATTGAACTTGATATGCAAGTTAGTTTTCAATAACTGAATTTTGACATTTTGGAATTTAAATACCATGCTTGCTTGGCTAGGCTTTAATTTAATATTCATGTTTAATATGGTAACCAAATCACTTGTACGAATTAATAAATTAATTACCTTAATTATCCGCCGTGTGATTTCCTATGCTTCGTCTATGACGCGTTTCGGAGCAGCGTTTGCACTTACACTTACACTTATTCTTTAATTATTTATTTTGAAGTTCAAATCTCAGAAACCTCATTTAAATTCATTATCAAAATTTACCTCTACCACATTTAAATCAATTAATTCATCTACAATTTATTTTATTTCAATCAGTTATTTAAACACAAGTTATTTTAATTACCTTCTTCCAAAACAATTACAATTAATATATTATTATTAAATCAATTTCTACTACATACACACATTGCTTACATAAAATACATTTTACCTCACACACAATTAATTTCACTATAAACTTATTTACAATTTTCTTGTCATTATTTTTTCTGTTTACCACACCTCATTTCATAAGTTATCCTGGTCATCACCATAAACTAAAATAATTAAAATGTTCATTCACTGGTTTTTTTATTTAACCCCCATCATCATAAACTAGTCTTACTTTTACATAACAATTATCATCTTTAATTACACTCCTTACGTTATAATTATTATTGTAAAGACCATTATCATTAATTATATCCGCATATTCTTTGACACCATTGTCTCCCATTAGTTCATAAAACCCGTCTACCTTGGTAATTTTCGTTCTGTGTCCGTCAGTATTTTTGGTTAACATAAGGTAAGTTATTTTATCATATTCTTCTACTATATCAATCACATTATAAGGTAAGTTTTTATCATTTACAACCGTATCATCAAAATAATCATCCATCTCTATTTCACAAGGTAAGTATTTTATATCATCTATTTCCTTCAATTCTAACCTCTCTTTCAACTCTTTATAACTGCTACTTAACGTAAATAACTCTATTTCCTCACCTACACGCAACTCTCTCTCTCTCTCTCTCTCTCTCTCTCTCTCTCTCTCTCTCTCTCTCTCTCTCTCTCTCTCTCTCTCTAAATACCTCTCACCATAACACCATATCACTTTGTCTCTCTCACTCCATGCAGAGGGTACTGCTATATTAAAACACCTCCTGGTTCCTCCAGGAACAACACAAAAATTCAAAGGACAATTATTGGTAGAACACTTATCTACCCAATAGATTCGTGAAGACCTTTCTTCACCCCCCACAACACCACGGGAAAATTTTACCCTCTGCAACCCCTCTGCCTGTAAACTCTCTTCATACTCTCTCACTAATTGATAAACACTTGTTTCTACCCCTTTACAACCCCCTACTCCCATTATTCTCTTACTCTCACTAACTATCTATCTACCTATCTCTACATCATCACTATCTATTCTCATTATATCACTTTTAAATAGCTCGTTTTCCACTATTTTATCACTATTACTCACCTTGTCTACCGTCACCTGTTTTTCATTTAAACTAACACCATCACTATTAACACTTACATTTCCATTATTTTCATTTATTTTGCACTTACCTATATCTGTTCTCCACTCTCCCATTTTCTCAATATCTCATTTTAATTTGTTAAAATTACTCTTACATTTATTCTTTACCTCATTAATATCAATTTTAAGTTCGTTAAACTTTCTACTCTGTTCATCAAATTTTATGTTAAAATCACTACATAATTCATTTAATTTTACACTCTGTTCACTGAAATTATTACACAACATTGTATTTTTCTCTAAAAGCAATTGCATCATTTTCATCATATCATGATCCTCAGATTTTTTAATCGGGACTGGCGTTGAATGAATTACTTCATCCATTAGTTTTGATTCAGTCTCACTTAAATCGCTAGTTATTTGACTCTCAGTTTTACTATCAGTGAAGCTGACATTCTCGTCATTATTTTTATTACTTTCCCTAGTTAATTTTGGGGTTATTTGAATCCCCGAATCATCTGTGATGTTTAATTCTTTGATTTTATTTTCTTGACCCACATTCGGAGTTGAATGAACTCCTAGGTCACTCATGACAGCTGATTCATTAAAATTAATTTTTTCACTTATATTACTTTCGTTATTTCCTGCCATTTTTTAAATTATGAAATTATCTATTTTAACAATCCTTATTTTACATTCATTAAGTATTATTCACTAGTATAGGTATTACTTACGTATAACCTACTCTAACCTGACATCGTTTTTTGTAACTTTTTACGCACTCCTAAATCACGCTTATATTCACCCGTAGGTGCTGTTTATATATTATTTTTTATAAACAGTCTCTGTTCGAAGCGCCATTTGTGATCTTATTTATTCTCTACCACATTTAAATTGTATTAATAAAATAAACTTACCTTGCATTAGCCAGGAGTCCGTCACACGAACCTGTGAATTACAAGCGTGTAATAGGGTTACGTCATTAATGTACTCAACTCTCATTTGTATTGTTAATTGAACTCACTTTTATTTAACATTTCTTCATATCCTCTCTTTTAAATTTCTAACTTTCTATAAACTTTTATTCAACATTTCTTTGTATTCTCTCTTTTAAATTTCTTACTTTCCATCTTTATTTTTTCTGTAATGTTTTATTATGTTGTACTATGTTAGAGTGTAAGAATTATAAACATGTGTTATGCATTTTACATTGTATAATTTTTTGGAGTGTGTCTAGGGTAAGGTCATTCACCTGACCATGAGACATAAGCTGATGACTGACGTTAGAGATGTAGTATGTTCCTTATAATTGATTTGTAGATTCTTTTGTTAATCAATTTAATTAAATGATTGAATAATACATTTTATTGACAAAATAATTCTTTTTGGAAATTAAATTTTTTTGAAGGAAAAAAAAATTTGTTTTGATTTGTTTTGAGGTACAGTCTGTTGTGTTTTCATGTTCAAGATATAGTGCTAATTGTGGGTGTTGATAATGTATTAACTGATTTATATTGTTCATATTATATGTTTGTAAACAGATGTAGTGATAAGGGCATTTATAATAGGAAGAAGTTGTTTGTTTTGTTTTGTTTATTATGTTTGTTAGTATCTAGATAAGAGGAGATATCATATAAATTCATTTGAAGGATTTTAGAGTTTTAGGAATTATGATTAAAGTAATTAATTGAAGTAAATACTATGAATTATCTTAAAAGGGAATCTTTGATAAGGGACTTGGGTTTATTGCATTATCTGAACAAAATTTAAACACTTTAATCTGATTTGAAATAATAACGTAAGGCAAACGATTAAAAGTTGAAAAATGGAATTGGATTTAAAATATAAAATATTTCTATGAATTTTAGTTCAAGAAGTAGGATGTAGATGTTGTGTGTAATATAATAATGAGTATGTGTACGCACCCAGTACTTGCTAAAAGCAACCCAGTATGTATGAAAGGGGAGATATATCGGTTGAGGATCTGGTATGGTATAAGTCCAGTTTTGGAATTTTATTTACAATGTTACAAGGTTAGGTGGTACTGTGGTGAGTACCTGTCCGATTTTATGGTGTTGGGATCTCGAACAGAGAAATCCAGTAATGTCGTTCAGGTGCAGCCATAGTCACCTAACTAGGGGGGTAGTTTACCCATGATGTGTTTAGAAATTAAAGGGGGGTTGTTGGCGCCATATCCTCACTGATCCTCTTAGGGGTTAGCAATGAGAGTTTTTCTGTTTCGGCAGAAAACCTCTCATTGGGGGGTATTGTAATGGGGCAAAAAGGGGTAAAACAAATTTTAATCATTATAAACAATAAACCAGTCTTTGTACTATTTGGTAACCATTAGT
Source organism: Magicicada septendecula (assembly GCA_034769895.1). Classification (NCBI taxonomy): domain Eukaryota; kingdom Metazoa; phylum Arthropoda; class Insecta; order Hemiptera; family Cicadidae; genus Magicicada; species Magicicada septendecula. Next base: position 287,942,506 of record CM068376.1, read on the forward strand.
ACAAGGTACGCATTGGGAATTGTGACAAAGAATATTTGGTGAATGAACTATATCCTCGCGGCTGATACGCATCGGCACAGGAATGTAAGAATTGTCAACAGGGGTGCACGTTCCCAGACACCCGCGCGCTCAGGCGCAGGTGCGCAGAAAGCAGCGTCTTTAGCCTCCAAGCGCTTGAACCGCGAGGTTCTGTATATAGGCTCACGAGCCAAAAATTGTGTAAAAAAATGTTGTTTACATTGTAATTAATTACATAACCATGTGAGAACAAGTACAATTCAGTTACGTCAAAATTTAAAAGTTGGAGAAATAATTTCGGACAATAGTGAAACAGTAATAAGTCGTCAGTGCTCAAAATTACACACATGAAAACATCTTTCGGCAGATAGTGTGATCAAGAGACAGAATTCGGGAGTGTTGCCACCACGCATCAGATAAAACCAGGAAAGTAAACATACAATTTCAATTAAAGTTAACGAAACTAAAAGTTATAATGGGGAAAGAGATCTCTCGTTTTTAAGGGGGTAAGATATGTGAGAATGAGAGCATGAGCGGGTACTGGGTTGTCTTATCTATATATAAGAAAGAAATATTTAATCTAACTATAGTAAGAAAGCTATATTAAATTTTCAATGTTACATAAGCATCAGTAATTGTTCAAAAAAAAAATGAATAAAGATGGAAAGTAAGAAATTTAAAAGAGAGAATACAAAGAAATGTTGAATAAAAATTTATAGAAAGTATGAAATTTAAAAGAGAGGATATGAAGAAATGTTAAATAAAAGTGAGTTAAATTAACAATACAAATGAGAGTTGAGTACATTAATGACGTAACCCTAAATCACGCTTGTAATTCACAGGTTCGTGTGACGGACTCCTGGCTAATGCAAGGTAAGTTTATTTTATTAATACAATTTAAATGTGGTAGAGAATAAATAAGATCACAAGGAGAAGCTATAATATAAATTTCAATTACCTGCTTAGCAAAATGGCAAATGCTAATAAAAACCCATTGTTTTCCCACATGCCATCAAGTGTTACTGTGGACAAGAAGGGTTCAGAATCGGTTGAAGAATTTTGAAGCTGTAGAAAATGCATAACTCTGGCAACAGAGAATGCAATAATGAATAATAAATACAGAAAATGCAAATTGCCAAGTGCAACACAGTCTACAGTATTTTGTAAGAAAAATTTCTTCACCAGTGAGGGGCCTCAAGTCATGAAGATTCATTTAAAGAGCAGTTTAAAGTTAAAATCGTATGTGTCCATCAAATGAACCTATATACCTGCACATTATATTGACAACTCTCAAAAATTAGCTAGAACATTTGCAAAATACAACTGTCAGTTAGCATTCAGAACAAACAATAGCATCTACAACAATCTGAAAATAAGCACTACAAAAAAGAAAAGCATTTATGAAAAGCTGGATTCTAACAATATCAATGTCAGCCTGCTAACTCAACATAACATAATGTACGGTGCAATAAAAAATACATAGGATTCACTTCAAGAGCCTTTAAACACAGATATATTGAACCAGACATTCTCAACATTCAAACCCAAACTCAACAGTAGATGAACATATAAAAACACAGTTAAACATGCAGTGATGAAATAAGATCTAATATATATGAACAATACCGAATATACGAACATGTAAAAGAAGAGGTCACGAAATTCTGTTGAACATCATGACGGACTTCGGTATCACATTTGAAATATTGTGGCAAAATGAAAATCAACATACAGTAATCAGCTGATATAATATATAGACGTGAATGTAAACATAAACTCTCCATAAAATATCAGTTCTCGAGAAACTTTGGACTCAAGAGTACGTTTCACGATCATTAATCAATGTCTACGAATTTGTATTTTGTAAATAGGAACTGTTTTTCAGTATTGTAATAGCATCTGCACAGTGTATATGCCCTGACGATATTCTATGACCGAAATAGATTAAATATAAGAATGTGAGTAATTAAAACATTTATTATCAATCATGTGTATGGTATCTTTATATTATGAACTATGAATACACCACAATAGAAGATTGAGATTAAGGTACCATTAGTAAACAACAAGTGTTTGTATATTATAAATACATCTCATTAACATTAGAAGGTGTTTATGAACAGTGAATGAATCTCTACATGTATTTTTGGTTTTAATGCAAGACAATAAAGCTTTCTTACGTTTATTGTGGGTGAGAAATGAGGCCCACTTCCATCTTAGTGGTTTTGTGTATAAAGAAAACAGTTGTTACTGGTCCGAAAGTAAGCCTGAGCAACAGCATAAATATTGTTAGAGTCAGAGAGTCATAGTGTATTCTATAGAAATAATCAGTCTTTACGTTATGAGGATAAGCAAATAATGTTTTTGGTAATGGATAAACATTACCATTGTAATGTTTCATAGATTTGCTAATATGACAGACACGTTCGTCTCACCTCACAGGGGATGCTCCCTTTTTTGGTTGCAGCAGGCTGGCCCTATGTTTCGCTGTGCAAGAAATTCAATGGTGGCGTGCAGGAACATTTGTAAACAGCATCGTATCCAGAAATGGTGAAAGTTGTAGCTCCAAGTCACCATACTTGTCAGTTTGTGATTATTATCTGTCAGATTACTTTAAAAGGTGCATTTAACACACACCGACACTCCATTGTTGTGCTCAAAGAGAATATTCATAATGAAATGTCATGTTTTGAAAGTTTGTTATTTTTATTGGTTTTCTTTTATTTATATATATATATATATATATATATATATATATATATATATATATATAGGAATGTTAATTATCGACCGTATTATTATACTGTTAATGATTTCCAGGTACGGTCATTAGTATATAATATATACTAATATATTCGGTCATTAATATATATATATATATATACATATATATATTTGACTTTAATAATGCGCATTGAAATTTTAACATTATTAAAACTGTCAATCAACTCTAAGGTAGTGCTACCACCCAAACCATCTCTCTGTTGATGCTGCATTCATTAAACTGTACATGTTTTACCCCCTCTCATTTTAAAAACATATCAATTTTTGTGTTTTCCTTGCTGCAGTTGGATAGTAAACTGACCATTCAATGTAACAACAATCTGCTAATTATGTAACAAACCAGTCAACGTGACCATCACCCTGATCAAGAAGGAAAGTAGAATTTTCTTAACTTTTTTGTTTACAGGCTCTACACTGCACATCAACTGAACAAAAGTCTGTATCTATTGTGGAGCTTGAAAGATGTGACAAGTCAGTCCAAACCAACACTGAGAACCAGGTATGACTGTAGGTGTTTGTAATATTAATTAAGCTTTTGTTATACTTTTACAAAAAATTGTATAGAGTTTATTTGCATGCGCATAGTATAAAAATTGTCATTCTGAATCAAAGATTTTATAATGAAAATTGTTTCTCAGGCCTTCAATAATCCCTTGAATACTTGTTATAGACTTTTGCATTTGAGTTCCTAACCATGTTATCTTTCCTTTCATATCTTGATAGCTCCTTGTAATATGTTTAAAATTTTGTTTTCTGACCTGTGTTCACCTTCTTTATTGGGTCCATATACAATAACAGTACTGGACGTGGGCTAAAATGAACTGATATATAAATGACAGAGATTTCTGCCTTAATTTTTTGTCATGAATTAACTGTTGTATTCACTAATGAAATTTTCACTCCGCATAATTTTTACACCTGTTTTATATCTTTGTTTATTCTCTCGTAGTAGAAAACAGTATTCCTGGAAGACAGTCAGTTATCATATAACAGAAGACAGCCCACTTCTTCCTACCTTGAACAGCGGTTATAAACAAATTGTATTTCTTCAGAGTTAGCATATGCTGATTTTCCTATAATGTGTTTACTGTACAAGCATAAATGTCATGCTCTTCAAGTGTACAAATAGATGAGATAGAACATTAATTTATCAGTTAGTAACTGCTGAGTGAGTGTTTTAATCGATGGAAATGTTGAATGTTAAATAGAAAGATTGCTTGTTTTTGACAATTTGACCCTCAAACAATTACACAGCACTGCAGGTTACAAAGCTCACACAGTTTAATTATGTGGAGAAAAACAGAACCAACGTGCTGAGAGAAAATTTGGTGTTCCATAAGTATATGTGCACTACTGTCAAACAAAACTAGTTCCTAACCAGTAGCACACCCAGGGGTTTTTGGACTTTAGAACACCCCCCCCTGCGAAAATTTGGAAAAATGTAATCAATGTTTGTACAAATAGTAAGATATAGTAATTATAGTATCATCTCTATATGTTAATTACAATATTCTTACAAAGTAACATTTTTACTATTACTAAATAACAAAATAAAATTCAGTATAGGTCAGTTTACCAGACATGAATAAACTGTTTTCTTGCTAATGGCACGTGATTGTAATTGTGTTCGTACATTTAAAAAAAAAAAAGTTTTCATCAAAAGCATAACGTGTAGTTTATCGCTATATTTTCCGGAGAGTGAAACGGATCAATCTGGATGGCCTGTCAACTTCAGTGCAAAGAAAGTTATACATAGTCAGAGTCGGAAAATAATGTACAATGTGTACAAGTTTATTAAATCAGAAGATAAGGGAATAGTAACTGCTTAGTAAGTGTTTTAATTATGATTGAAATATTGAATGTTATATAGAAAAAGTGCTTGTTTTTGACAATTTGACCCTCAAACAATTACATGGCACTGCAAGTTATAAAGCTCACACAGTTTAATATGTGGAGAAAAACAGAATCAAGGTTCTGAGAGAAATTTTGGTGTTTCATAAGTGCATCTGGATTACTGTCAAAACAAAATGAGTCCTTAACAAACACTTAACAGTGTATATTTTTAATACAATATTTTATTTACCTTGTTTTCTCTCATAATTTGCATACTCCTATTTTAACACGTATCGTGCCCAGGAATATGCGACAAGAAATGATGCCTTTTGTTTTTTGCCAAACTTTTTTTCTCAATAATATAACTTAATAATATTATAAAATGACATTTTATACAACCCTAATGTTTCTGAATGTATTTACATCCGTTTGTAATGAGATTTCAATCAGCAGTACCGTGTACCGCCGGGGCACAGTGTGAAAGACTCACGTGGGGAACGGGGTAGTGGTTGGTATGCGGTACCGCTGTGTAGGGAAGGCTATGTGACTCACTTTGAAGAGACCACATATTGTACAAATTAGTGACAAAAAAAATATTACGATAACGTGTTTCAAAGAAGAAATCGTAGAATTCTTTCTTCTTCAAAGTGACCCCGTAGCAGTTGATAGGCCTTCGTCAGTGACATTACAACCTCAGCGACCACGACATTCTCTCCAAAGAAAAGAAGGAGAAAATAGAAAAGTTTGAAGAGGCTGTAAGGGGTGTAAACTGAAAAAAATCGAGGGCAAAATAACAAAAAATCAAATAAAAAAAATTGTGACATATTGTCTAACTTGCCCAGGAGAACCCTTTTATTGTTTACCATGTTATAATGAAAACCATAAATAGTAGCCTATTATATCATTATATATCATTTTATGTTTGCATTTGAATAAAAATTGTAAAAGAACAAAACTAGTAAATAAAATGTCCTTTTACTGTTGAAACCAATAAAACATTAAAAAAGAAAATTGTTGAGCGGTCCCTAATGGCTGCAATTGATCATTGCCGAGTGGTACCGTGGCGTGGAGGGAAAGTTTTCTCCTCCAAAACTGAGCGGTACGAGGGACCGCCTGGGCACTTTTGGGTAGACCCAGTCGGCCATTGGGCAGTACCACGTACTGCTATGGTACGGTACGTGTTAAGATGAATTTTTTGTAAAACAAATGTGAAAAATATACAAGTAAATATAAAATTTTTAACCGTAATTCACACTAAGTTGTTTTGTAATTTGTTGTCACATTTTAAAATTGTGTTTCTTATAAGGCTTGTTGCAAATCACTCAGCTCATAACAGTTCAGTATGTTGCAAATGATTTATTGATTATGTCGTGGAAATTAACTGAATTACCTTTGGATTGTTATAGCATCCTCATGAACATACAGCAGTAAACTAAAACATATGTACTGTAATTCATGTCAGCCTAATCTAAAAATTGTACCCAATTTGCATAAATTACTTGTATTCGAAATCAGCAACCAACTCATCATAATCATATAATCATCATAAACAGATTTAGCTGTCGTTTCCAACCACCCACTAGGTACTTGGAACCTTGAATTTCAATTGGTAGCTTGTTTTCTTGTGTACTGCCCCATTGATCGAAAAGTTGGAAGGTCAAGTTATACTGGAGCATTTGGAAATATTTCCAAATCATAATGTTTATTTTTTGTTTCGTTTTAATTTTATCCTTGCTACACATCTTGTTACAATTTGACTTGCTTTTCCTTCACCTTTCTTTTTTTATTATAACACTATTGATATTATGGATGCTGCTGCAAAGTTCTGTTTCATTTTTGTTTAATAACTTTTTTCTTTTTCACTTAATTATTTCTTCTATGCCTTTTATAGGAATTATTAATTATTGTGCAATATCTTATGTGTACTACATATATCTTGATAATGGCATTATTTGTCCATCTCTACAATTAATTGTTCCTCTATAGTTCTTATGATGATGCATTGTAAACATTGTGTACATTGTTTGTAATGGGTGTGTTGTCTTCAATAATTTTTATATTCTGTACAAAAACTCACAGTTAATTAGGCTGTAGTCAAAATTTTTTCTCGTTTTGTGCAATTAAGAATTTTGTTAGGAAATTGTATTCCAGTTTTTAGTGAATTTTCATGAATCCTATGGTTTTCATTAAATTTTTTCTGCAACATTAAAAAAAAATTATATTTAAGAAAGGTTATAAACTCTGTATACTATTGTCATATAAGTTGGAATCAACCTCAAGGAATTTTTCTTACACTATTTTGAATGTTCATCACTACTTTGTTCACAGCACTATAATTATTAATATTGATGGTACTTTCTCTTGTGAAACTTACTTGTTTATTCTCTCATACGACGTTTCGGAGTGTTGTTCTCCTTCTTCAGTTGTATATAGGGTATAACCCTGATTTAATAAACAAATTACATACACAAATCCAAAACAAAAACAACAAACCGCAAAATAAAAACAACACACAACAATACAAATACATCACACTCACATACTACAACTCAAAAACACAGAATTGCCAACACATTCAGAAAATACAACTACAAAATAGCATAGAGAACCAACAACACCATCAAAAGACACATCAACGACACAAACAAAGACATTGACATATACAACAAAACAGGCATTTATAAATTAAAATGCAACGATTGCAATAAGTTCTACATAGGCCAGACAGGAAGATCTTTTTCTTCCAGATTTTCCGAACACACCAAAGCACTAACCAATAATAACATACAATCCAATTTTACCACACACATTCAGGCAGAAAACCGCAGTTACACAAGCATAAAAAACAACCTTGAAATTTTACACTACCTACCCAAAAGTCGCAAACTTAACACCACAGAACAATTCGAAATATACAAACACAACAAAACACAACCAAACAACATACTCAATGACCATTTACAATTTAAATCAAACACACTATTCGACACAGTAATAGACAACACATACAACAATTCAAAAATCCCGTGCCAATCCCCTTCCATCTCCACCCCCACACATAACCTGTTACAAAAAACTAAAAAACCGTTACAAATTACCGACAACTTGACACATTCTGTATACAAACCACACTGAAGAAGGAGAACAACACTTCGAAACATCGTATGAGAGAATAAACAAGTAAGCTCACAAGAGAAAGTACCATCAATATTAAGAATTTTTCTTACTGCATCAATCTATTTTAATTTAAGAATGCTTGGTGTCATCTTTTTTAATTTGTGAAATTTATTTCTGAAAATTTTAATGCTTGACTACTGTACATGAATTACAACATTATTTATTGACATAGCATCACAGAGAGAAGAAGCTACAATATAAATTTCAATTACCTGGTTGGCAAATGCTAACCAAACACCATTGTTTCCCCATATGCTTTCGAGTGTTACTGTGGACAAGAAGGGTGCAAAATCAGTTGTAGTTCGATGTAAAGGCAAAGAAAAATAATATACCAGCACAGGCAAAGGGCTGGATGACTCTAAAATGGAAGAATTTATGGCAGATTGTAATAAAAGTTTTTTGGTTACATCGAATAGTTGTTGTACTAGGGCAGAGAGTCATGTTAATTCTTGATGCTTTTTGTGGTCATACAACTCAGAAAATAACACACACACACACACACACACACACACACACACACACACACACACACACACACACACACACACACACACACACACACACACACACACACACACACACACCCAATTGGCGTACTATTGAAAGGCATGAACCCAATGTTGGCAGATATGGAAAGGAGACTTGCTTACACATGTCTGTAATTACAGTGATGTTGGGTGTGATGAATTTTGAAGCTGTAGAAAATGCATTGAAGCATAACTCTGCAGGCGTACTTATGTCCAAACAGAGAATGCAATAATGAATAATAAATACAAAGAATGTAATTTGCAAAGTGCAACACAGTCTACAGTATTTTGTAAGAAAAATTTCTTCACCAGTAAGGGGTCTCAAGTCATGAGGATTCGTTTAAAGAGCAGTTTAAAGTTAAAATCGTATGTGTCCATCAAATGAACACAAGTAATTACAATCTTCTGTTGTGGTGTATTCATCGTTCATAACCTAAAGATACCATACACATGATTTATAATAAAGTTTTAAATATCACTATAATATTGACGACTCGGAACACTAAGTTTTTTATAAGTAAAAACGTAAAGTTTTACCTTACAGCCTAAACCGGCTTTCACCTATAGAAGGCTTCATCAGAGGCTGTCGTTAGTAGCGCTGCTCGTCTTGTTGTTGGTGCCGAGATAGTGTTTCGAAAGATTGAAGCTGTGTGTGTGTGGTGAGATGTGTTCGAATAATGCGTCAGATTTGAATTGTGTCTGTTCGTTTAGGATGTCGTTTTTATTTGTTTTTGTGTGTTTGTATATTTCTAATTGTTCTAGAGTGTCTAGTTTTCGGCCTTTTGTGTGTACGTGTAGTATGTTCATGTTATTGTCGATGTTTTTATATGTGTGGTTTGCTTCAATGAGGTGGTTTGCGAAGGTAGATTCTGTAGTGGTGTGGAGTGCTTTTGTGTGTTCAATGTATCTCTGTTTGAAGCTACGTCCTGTCTGGCCTATGTAGAATTTACTGCAATTTGAACAATTTAGTTTATATACACCGGGTAGATCGAATTTGTTTTGTGCTTTGGGCATGCGTTTTGATAGTGTGTGTTCTGTTTTGTTAGTAGTTTTGTAAGCGATTCTGTATCCTGCTTTTTTGAATTTGTGGGCAATTTTTTTTGTTTGTTTGTTGATGTATGTTAGTGTTATGAATTTGTTGTTTTCTGTCTTTGTCTGTTGTTTGTTTTGTGTTTTGTGTAGGAGTTTACTGACTATTGTTCTGTCATAACCATTAGATTCTGCTAGATATTTTATCGTGTTTAGTTCGTCTTTGTAGTCTATTTCATCTAAGGGGATGTTGTGAAGTCTATGTATCATGGTTCTAAAAGCAGCTAGTTTGTGTTGTATTGGGTGATTGGAGGTGTTGTGTATTAGTGTGTCAGTTGTAGTTGGTTTTCTGTATATACTGAATTTGTGCCTGTGTTCTAGTTTTGTGATGGAGAGGTCTAAGAAGTTTATGGTATTGTTGTGTTCGTATTCGGCAGTGAAGGTTATGTTTTTATGTATTTTGTTTATGTGCGTTAGTAACTGTTCACATTGTCTTTTGTTTCCCCTGTATAGTATTAGAATGTCATCAACGTATCTGTGCCAATATAGTATTTTATGTGAGTGTCTGTCATTGTTTGTGAGTATTTTTGTTTTTTCTAAGTGTTGGAGGAAGACTTCTGCTAGAATGCTGGATATGGGGGAGCCCATGGGTAGGCCATCGTTCTGTGTGTAGTATTTATTGTTATGTTTGTTATTTGTCTATTGAATCAGACACTCTAGAACAATTAGAACTATACAAACACACAAAAACAAATAAAAACGACATCCTAAACGAACAGACACAATTCAAATCGGACGCATTATTCGAACACATCTCACCACACACACACAGCTTCAATCTTTCGAAACACTATCTCGGCACCAACAACAAGACGAGCAGCGCTACTAACGACAGCCTCTGATGAAGCCTTCTATAGGTGAAAGCCGGTTTAGGCTGTAAGGTAAAACTTTACGTTTTTACTTATAAAAAACTTAGTGTTCCGAGTCGTCAATATTATAGTGATATTTAGTTAAGTAACGGACACGTCATGGACAACGAAATCCAAGAATTTAACTCAGCAAGACGAGCCAACGTCCAAGCGTACAAGTTCACAACTTTGAAGGTTAGAAAGATTGTAGCTCACATAAATTTCAACAAAACATGCATAAACAATTCACTAACACCTAAATATGCCCAAATCAAAATTAAACATAACAACCAGGCCGCCCGAATAACACAAAACATCGCACAAAGAACATACATAAAAGAATCAATTAAACAACTATATAAGAAAAAAGACGCCCTTAATCGCAAAGCATTAACACTACACCTACATATCGCCAACACATACGGACACAATTACATGACTGAACTAATACATCACACAAATGAATGGACAAAAAAACAAATACATAACATACAGACAAAACACGACAGAAAAATAAAAAACCTGACACCAATCAAAACAGATATAATTCCCTCGCACAAATTCTACCCACGTACAGTAAACCTCACGAACGTCACACTCACAAAAAACGAACAAACACTCCTTGATAAAGGCCTAAAACATAACGTACATTACAAACATAACAACCAAACACTAACAAAGCTCATAATTGACACAGAAACAAATATACAAAACACAGCACCAGAACATCAAGACACATTAAGACATAATATAAACAACACAATAGGAGTACATAAGACACCAGACAACAACAACCACAACTCAGAAATACACACAGCCATCAAACTGAGGGAAAAGGCACACAAACACAACATCACATTTGTAAAAGCTGACAAAGGCAACACGACTGTAATTATCCCCACAGACAACCTACACAAAAAAGTACAAGACTTCATAGAACAGAACAACATCACAGAACTAAAACACGACCCCACCGACAGATACCAAAACTCAGTAAAACAAATAGTCAACAAAGCCAAACACATTATGACACATAAACAAAAGCCCTACATGAAACAAATCCGACCGTCAGCACCTACACTCCAAGCGCTTCCCAAAATCCATAAAGAAGACATTCCGATCCGCCCCATTATCAACTACCGTAATGCCCCTGCACACAAACTGGCAAAATATCTAGACAAAATTATTAGACAACACACACAAATAGACAACAACAGTGCAGTAAAAAACAACACTGACCTAGTAACAAAAAATAAAAGACATACACATCCCCCATAACGCCACATTAGCCTCCTTTGACATTAAAAACCTGTACACAAACATCCCCATCTCTGAAACAATCACCATCCTACAAAACAAACTCAAACAGAACAACACACCAGACGAACTTATCAATGAAATAACAGAAACTCTGAACATTATCACAAAACAAAACTACTTTACTTATAACAATAAATACTACACACAGAACGATGGCCTACCCATGGGCTCCCCCATATCCAGCATTCTAGCAGAAGTCTTCCTCCAACACTTAGAAAAAACAAAAATACTCACAAACAATGACAAACACTCACATAAAATACTATATTGGCACAGATACGTTGATGACATTCTAATACTATACAGGGGAAACAAAAGACAATGTGAACAGTTACTAACGCACATAAACAAAATACATAAAAACATAACCTTCACTGCCGAATACGAACACAACAATACCATAAACTTCTTAGACCTCTCCATCACAAAACTAGAACACAGGCACAAATTCAGTATATACAGAAAACCAACTACAACTGACACACTAATACACAACACCTCCAATCACCCAATACAACACAAACTAGCTGCTTTTAGAACCATGATACATAGACTTAACAACATCCCCTTAGATGAAATAGACTACAAAGACGAACTAAACACGATAAAATATCTAGCAGAATCTAACGGTTATGACAGAACAATAGTCAGTAAACTCCTACACAAAACACAAAACAAACAACAGACAAAGACAGAAAACAACAAATTCATAACACTAACATACATCAACAAAAAAAAAAAAAAAATTGCCCACAAATTCAAAAAAGCAGGATACAGAATCGCTTACAAAACTACTAACAAAACAGAACACACACTATCAAAACGCATGCCCAAAGCACAAAACAAATTCGATCTACCCGGTGTATATAAACTAAATTGTTCAAATTGCAGTAAATTCTACATAGGCCAGACAGGACGTAGCTTCAAACAGAGATACATTGAACACACAAAAGCACTCCACACCACTACAGAATCTACCTTCGCAAATCACCTCATTGAAGCAAACCACATATATAAAAACATCGACAATAACATGAACATACTACACGTACACACAAAAGGCCGAAAACTAGACACTCTAGAACAATTAGAAATATACAAACACACAAAAACAAATAAAAACGACATCCTAAACGAACAGACACAATTCAAATCGGACGCATTATTCGAACACATCTCACCACACACACACAGCTTCAATCTTTCGAAACACTATCTCGGCACCAACAACAAGACGAGCAGCGCTACTAACGACAGCCTCTGATGAAGCCTTCTATAGGTGAAAGCCGGTTTAGGCTGTAAGGTAAAACTTTACGTTTTTACTTATAAAAAACTTAGTGTTCCGAGTCGTCAATATTATAGTGATATTTAGTTAAGTAACGGACACGTCATGGACAACGAAATCCAAGAATAAAGTTTTAATTACTCACATTCTTAAATTTAATTGATTTCGGTCATAGACCATTGTCAGGACATACACACTGTGCAGTTGCAGTTACAATATTATAAAACAGTTACTATTTACAAAATACGAATTCATAGACATTAATTAATGAACGTGAAACGTACGTTTTAGTTCAAAGTTTCTCTAGAATTGATTTGTTATGAAGTGTTTATGTTTACTTTCAGGTCTATATATATCAGCTGATTAATGTATATTGATATTAATTTTGCCACAAGTCAACTTCCTAGACCTTACCATATTGTTTTTTTTTTAACAATTGTCTATTTTACTTCATTGAAGAATTGAAGAATTCCTTCTTGTCATACGGTTGTAAGCTGCTACGTTAACGTTCACCGCTGGCTTTGCTGACACACTGTCCTCGCGATTCACTTACGCATGCCATTTATCTGCCTGATATGGTTTTTATTTATAAATCTCAGGTTTGATAAAGTTGGTTAATTACTTATTATCTAATGCGGTGTGTTTAGCACACACCATCCGGCAGTCTTAATGTGTCTACGTGTTCATACAGGTGTATCCCGATTAATACAACTGTCCCTAAGCAGAAATCTTGACTGACGCAGGTTAGCACTGATAGATCTTTAAATCAACTTAGTTCTACATTCTGTTAACCCCTTGATCTAGCATACGGATATCTCGTAGCTAAGATTTTGGACTGTCATCACCCTTATAGAAAAACGTGTACTGTCACGAAAAACTCGCACAGAGAGTACGTCTTACAAGGATGAGTTACAGAAGAGAACTGGCCGATCTTTACTAGAGCATATTGCAAATGGAAATTGGAGCTCCTGATTGGTTAAAATCTGGAACACATGATAGATTTTTACCTTGATAGCTAGACATCATATAAGACTATGCCAGAGTCTACAAAATCTTGTATAGATTTTATCTAAAAGTTGTATGACTTTTCTGCAGAAAAGACTTTTCTATAGAAAAGTGAATCCACTTAAAAAATACATAGTAAAATTATATGTTTTGAGTTTATGGTTATGAAAAATGTCACGATTTTTATGATGTACACGCTGTCCAAGTTTCATTCCAATACGTTAATTAGGAAAACACAAATAATATGCGCACTATATTTGCACTTGACATAACAAAGGATAAATTTATGGGCATTTTGACATATAACAAATAATTATCCATCTCTTATTTCAAAACTTACAGCTATTTTACAAAAATTTGAATAAGATCAATTTAAAACATGTCTATAATGTCACAAAGTGTGTAACAGCATCTTTGCATATTTAAAATGACTCTTACTGCATGTTTTATTGCCATATATATATATATATATATACATACATATATATACAGTAGAGTCTCGCTTATACGACATAAACGGGCCGGCAGAACATCGGATAAGCGAAAATGTCAGATAATAGGGAGGTGTTAAGAAAAAGCCTATTAAACGTCAAACTCTATTATAAGTTTACACATTACAAACGTAATAATCATGTTTTACAACAGCAGACAAAATTAACTGAAAAATGTACTTACAGTTACAGAATTGTCTGAAGTTAAATACACTTAAAAAGTTCAGTTCTGTGATGATTTAAAGAAATTTTTGATCGTAGTCTGTTTTCCTGACGAGTGGCGTTTCTTCGCTGCCAAGTCTCGCCATCTTTGCAGCATCATTATGTTGATTCCTGTACCTTCTTCTTGTTGCTCAATGTATTTAATTGTAGTTTGTAGAGCCTTAACTCCGTCGTTATATGAAATTGTGAGAGGCTCAACAGTTGGTGCTTGATCTTGATCTTCAATTTTGTTGTCATCGCAATTGACAAGAGCGACAATTTCTCCACCAGTTACTGTTACGACGGTCTACTCGATCGGCATAGGTACAGTGGAAACAAAATAAGTACAAGACACCAATTAAGTCACTAATCACCAGGTTTAATGTTTACAGTAAAACAGTTCATAATTAACAACACAGTTTCTACAACAAATCAAATAAAAATTGTTCACACACAATAAAATGTGACTAATATTAACACAATTGTATTACAATAAATTGTAATTATACCCACCCGATTATAAAACGCAACACTTCACTAATAACTACTTGAACGTACACAGTAATCTCGCTACTATAACTCTCGAACCGCTCTGTAAATATCTCACACTAAAACTGAAATCTAAGGCCACTACCGCCATGTATTTATAGTCCCGCTCACACCAGAAGCTTCCAAACTGCGTCTTATCTCTCGTGTGAACTACGTAATTAACTGCAGCCTTGACACAGGCCGAGAACCCGAGCGAAGCCCGGCACAGTTGAGAAGATTCTCGCAAAATGCGTCTAGCAGCACGTACACCACACGCTTACATTCTGGATCTCTCTGGAACGTTCGATAAACACGTAGATTGTTCTGTGACGTCGTAACAATACTGATCATCATTCTTCATCCAACTTTTGATTTCTTGCAAAGATGCATCCTCACATCCAGGGATACGTTGCACTAAAGGTAGAATGGTTTCTTCGGTTTCATCTGTGCTTTCCGTTTCCATACTTTCATCATCGCCTAGCAGCTTCTTCCATGATTTGGCAATTGTTGGAGCCCTTACATCAGCCCAGGCCCTTGCAACCCAATAAGCAACATCCTTTACATTGATGCATTTCAATTTTTCAATCATGTCTTGTCCTTCTTCAATTTCTTCTATCACTGTGGACAGTAGCTTGCTGCGATAGTTCCTTTTTATTGTTTCCAAAACGCCCTGATCCATAGGCTGGCATATGGCGGTTACATTGGGGGGCAGAAACATTGCCTTAATGTCACCATCTTGAAGCTCCTCTGCATCAGGGTGCGTTGGAGCATTATCTACCAACAAAACTACTTTTCTGGGTAAATTATTTTCTTTCAAAAACTTCTCTGTTGAAGGAATTAATTCCTTAAAAAACCAGTCTTTGAAAATTTCACTGCTCATCCATGTGCTTTTCTGACTGTAGTATATTACAGGAAGAGCGTTTTTTGAAACTGTTTTAAAAGCTCTAGGATTTTTGGACTTTCCAATCATTGCAAGGTCCATTTTGAGGTTTGCTGTAGCATTGGTGCATGCTAAAATTGTCAGCCTTTCCTTACTACGCTTGTAGCCAGGGGCTGCCGCTTCAGTTCTGGCTGCAAGACTCTTACTAGGTAACATTTTGTAATTAAGGCCTGACTCTTCACAGTTAAATATCTGATCACCCGTTAGGCTTTCAGTTTCAATAAATTCCTGAGATCTTTTCTTGAATGCTTCCATTTCTTCAAAATCCGATGATAGTTTTTCACCACAAACACTTAACTGACGGATACCGTAGCGTTTCTTCCATCGGTCGAGCCAACCGACACTTGCTGTCAAATCTGAGTCCCCTTCATTGAATTCATTACGAAAATGCAACACCTTTTGCTGTAAAAATAGGCCCTGAAATAGGCACACTTTTGTCCCTGAACTGTGTAAACCAAACATACAAAGCTTCACTAACTTTTTCATAGTCACATTTTTTCATAGTTTTTCTTTCTTTTAATGCACCCTCCGTAACTCTTGATGCACACCATTTTTCTGTTTCTATTAATTTTTTTCCAGTCTCCTACTGTTACCCGTCCAATGCCAAAGTCGTCAGCTACCTTCTGCATTGTCTCTGCCTTGTCCAGTCTCCTACTGTTACCCGTCCAACGCCAAAGTCGTCAGCTACCTTCTGCATTGTCTCTGCCTTGTCCAGTCTCCTACTGTTACCCGTCCAACGCCAAAGTCGTCAGCTACCTTCTGCATTGTCTCTCCCTTGTCCAGTCTCCTACTGTTACCCGTCCAACGCCAAAGTCGTCAGCTACCTTCTGCATTGTCTCTGCCTTGTCCAGTCTCCTACTGTTACCCGTCCAACGCCAAAGTCGTCAGCTACCTTCTGCATTGTCTCTGCCTTGTCCAGTCTCCTACTGTTACCCGTCCAACGCCAAAGTCGTCAGCTACCTTCTGCATTGTCTCTGCCTTGTCCAGTCTCCTACTGTTACCCGTCCAACGCCAAAGTCGTCAGCTACCTTCTGCATTGTCTCTGCCTTGTCCAGTCTCCTACTGTTACCCGTCCAACGCCAAAGTCGTCAGCTACCTTCTGCATTGTCTCTCCCTTGTCCAGTCTCCTACTGTTACCCGTCCAACGCCAAAGTCGTCAGCTACCTTCTGCATTGTCTCTGCCTTGTCCAGTCTCCTACTGTTACCCGTCCAACGCCAAAGTCGTCAGCTACCTTCTGCATTGTCTCTGCCTTGTCCAGTCTCCTACTGTTACCCGTCCAACGCCAAAGTCGTCAGCTACCTTCTGCATTGTCTCTCCCTTGTCCAGTCTCCTACTGTTACCCGTCCAACGCCAAAGTCGTCAGCTACCTTCTGCATTGTCTCTGCCTTGTCCAGTCTCCTACTGTTACCCGTCCAACGCCAAAGTCGTCAGCTACCTTCTGCATTGTCTCTGCCTTGTCCAGTCTCCTACTGTTACCCGTCCAACGCCAAAGTCGTCAGCTACCTTCTGCATTGTCTCTGCCTTGTCCAGTCTCCTACTGTTACCCGTCCAACGCCAAAGTCGTCAGCTACCTTCTGCATTGTCTCTGCCTTGTCCAGTCTCCTACTGTTACCCGTCCAACGCCAAAGTCGTCAGCTACCTTCTGCATTGTCTCTCCCTTGTCCAGTCTCCTACTGTTACCCGTCCAACGCCAAAGTCGTCAGCTACCTTCTGCATTGTCTCTGCCTTGTCCAGTCTCCTACTGTTACCCGTCCAACGCCAAAGTCGTCAGCTACCTTCTGCATTGTCTCTGCCTTGTCCAGTCTCCTACTGTTACCCGTCCAACGCCAAAGTCGTCAGCTACCTTCTGCATTGTCTCTGCCTTGTCCAGTCTCCTACTGTTACCCGTCCAACGCCAAAGTCGTCAGCTACCTTCTGCATTGTCTCTGCCTTGTCCAGTCTCCTACTGTTACCCGTCCAACGCCAAAGTCGTCAGCTACCTTCTGCATTGTCTCTGCCTTGTCCAGTCTCCTACTGTTACCCGTCCAACGCCAAAGTCGTCAGCTACCTTCTGCATTGTCTCTGCCTTGTCCAGTCTCCTACTGTTACCCGTCCAACGCCAAAGTCGTCAGCTACCTTCTGCATTGTCTCTGCCTTGTCCAGTCTCCTACTGTTACCCGTCCAACGCCAAAGTCGTCAGCTACCTTCTGCATTGTCTCTGCCTTGTCCAGTCTCTTGATTGCCTCAAGTTTTTGTTCCATCGATACAACAACTTTCTTTCTTTTCATCGCCATGCTTGCGTAAATTTCAACTTTTAAACAACACAAAAACGTTTGTCAAATTAACACACACAGACACATACGCATGTAACAGACGATAAACCGATCCGCATACAATGATAAACTGCACTGCACTGAGTAGTGAGTTGTGACAGTGAGTGAGTGAGGGTGGGGCGAATGACAGACACATGAGTCATAGTGTAGACTGTACAGTCGGGGTAACTAATTAGCTGCGGTAGAGTCGGGAGCAACAAAAAATAGACTACGCTCACGCTCGCAATTTGCAGTTCTTGTTCCTGATGAATGCGTTTTTTTTTGCAGTGGGACGTCGGATAATATGGAATGTCGGATAAGCGAATGTCGGATAAACGAGACTACTGTGTATACAATATATATATATTATAACTCTACCTCTACTATGCGTTATTGTAATGCAATGTTGTGTGTGAGTACCCACCTGCTGTCTGATCTTGCAGATTCTTCCGACTAGGGCGTGTGGATTTTGGATTTGAAGTTCGCAAGCTAGTAATCTCAAATTATTACAACACACATAATGGGTTACTTTAAAGGGGGAGAGTTTTGTGAGACTGGTAGGCTTTATCGTACAACAATAAAACACTGTTATATGGGGTAATAAAACGTTGTTTATTACACCAACAACACACAAGAATAGAATGGTTATAATGTTATGAATTTTCTTATAGTCTATACAATGAATCGATGTTTTTCGATTGTCTAATAGTTGAAAGAAACTGAACTCTTTCTTTGCGAGTTAATTGCAATTTAAATTTGACTTTATTAATTGATTTGAATTTAATTAAATTTATTTAATTAATTTGAATCTAAGTGTTCATGAAACAAAATATAAAACTCTGGAATTAATTAGAATAATTAATTAAAATAAATTAGACGTGACAGTCTAGTTCACGTTATTTCATTTCTAGTGATTCTGCTTCTGATATACTGCAGTATGATCTAAGATTAGATTGTCAGTTAAGATTTGTATAGCGCTTTTATACTACTTCTATTTCTTAACTCTAACTTACTAAAACCTTAAACTGCTATACAGATTATCACAACGAATTTACTTTTTAATTACTAGAGTCTTTGCTTTTTGTTTGTTTGGCACCTGAATTATTTGAATTACAATGTTTTAATTGAAAAATAGAAAATTTGATCTGAAAAATAAATAAATAGATTTTGCTTTCCTGTTACTGAAGAGGATGTCGTCCCGATTTGTCCCTCGTCGATTCGAGTCCTTGGTTAGAGAAAGTAATCTGCTTAGAACTGCTGGATTAGGTCGTGGAGTTCAAAATTCGGCAACACTCTGCTTCCCTGCTGTTTGTGAATATTTTAACGTCTGCTGTTGTCTGCTGGAACTGCTTCCTGTTCTCCGTCGATTTGCACGTTGCACGTCAGCGTGTGTGTGTGTGTGTGTGCTTCGTTCGGGCGGTCGCTCTGCTCGTCAGCTGTTAACCAATAATTTAGACGGCCTCTCTGCTGTATTCTTGAAGTCTGGTGGATCTCTTGCGTGCTTATGACTAACTGGTAGTACACAATAAGCTTAGTTGATGTCCTGAAGAGTATCTCGCCTTTACACAACAATTACGAGCTATACAGATGATCTGTACTTGGTGTGTTCGTAATTGCGTGTGTGTTGACCACGTAGAGTCTTCTTGTTGATCTTCACCGCTCTGGCTACTAGACGATCGAAGGACTACGTCTTAACTTCGTGAGTACTGACAGAAGAGTGATTTTTCCACCAGAAAACATCGCACTGGCCGGGGCTGCATGAAATGATTTCATTGGTCGAAACACTCTCCCTACCACATAAAATTTAGAATTCCCTTAGTCCGTGAGAATGAAGTCTGGTTCCCACAGACGGAGAATAGAATTATTATCTAATATTTAATCATCCGCCGGAACCACTTTGTCGCTAAGGATATCCTGTACTTAATTAATTTTGCAATAACTTGGTTGCAAATCAAGTTGTGTGAAATCTAAAATATACAATCTGTCACAAATTGTTATCTTTATAACATACTAAAATCTCTTTACTGTAACTCTATTTTAACAGAAGTTATTCAATTATTTTAATTAACTCTTACATTTGTTAATTATATTGCATCAAATTTGCACACGTCATTATTAATATCTCGGCAAACATTTTGGCTATATTGGATTTCGCCTTTATTTATTAGTTTCCGAGATATTAATAATTAACAGTTTGGGTGTGGTCGCTTCCTTGTACAGCGAACTGATTACATAACGACCACGTGTGCGTTGCTTTACACAGCATTATTTTCAATGCGCTACATTCAAATGGAGTTTTAACTGTTAATTTTTATTTAAATATGGTTTCAGTATGCGGTAAACATATAACCCCAAATAGTTAATATTTGGTTCCGTTATATATTCCCACACCCGCTTTAAAAAAAAAAAATGTAATAATTACAGTTATTTTTTTTTTCTTAATCATTACACACATATTCTGTAATCATTATTCTTATTCCTATACATTGTATTACTTATTCTGAAGACACGTACACAAGTGTTAATGTTATTGCATTATATACAATTTAACTCTAAATACATGTATTAAACTATCATATTTGCAACTTATTGCGTATAATGTTTTTAAAACGAGTAATAGCCTTTGTTTATAAACAATGGCACGCGTATAAAGGAATTTTTGCTGACAGTATTTAGAACCGTTATCGCCTGGCGCGCGGCTAATTGCTTGACCTAGTTTCAAATGTGGGTCAGGTAGTCGTTATCGCGTGACGTAACTGTTTCCTGCCGCTGTTCGTTCAATCAGTTGTATACGCTTATTATTTACCGCTATAGAAAAACATTATTATTAGTACACAAGTTATCTATAATTATTATTAATAATATTATAAAACACAAATTACTTATTTTAATTTTAATTATTATAATACAATTATTATTAACTCTAAATACTATTTATCTTTTTAAAGTCTTTTTATTTCGTCGCGACGCGCTTTGGAACGCCATGCTACTCAAAGTATTTTCTCAAAGAGCTCGCATGGAATTTACCGATCGTTTTCGTTCGGTCCAGCGTCGTAACGATAAACGTGTGAGGTGCGAGTTGTTGAGCCAACAGATAGGGTCCATTATATAAACGAAAGAACTTTGCAGCCACATTTATGTCTCGTCGGCCTACAGGATTCGCCTTGAGCAATACTTTCTCGCCTACTACAAAGTTCGTTAGTTTATGCGTCGTATTAAATTTGTCTGCCCTTTTTCGCCCTTTTTCAACTATTCTTTCCCTCACAAGTTGATTTTTACATTGCACCGGCAGAGGTAGATTATAAGTTTTTGGCTTACTTAAATAATTATCCCAAAACCTCTCTGGCGTGGTTCCAGAGTCTAATTCTGCTGGTGTGTATTCCGTGGTATCATGATAACTCTCATTTATTGCCTTTTCGAAGAATGGTAAGAACTCGGGCCATTTACTTTGTTCCTTATAGCAATAGATACGGAACATTTTACCGATTTCCCGATTCACCCTTTCGGCAAGGTTTCCCTGTGGTCGTCGTATCGAGGTTAGGACTGCTTTGATACCGTTACGTTCCAGGGTGGCTGCCCAGTGTTTGTTTTGGAACTGCTTTCCCTGGTCACTAAGTACGTTCCTTATTGGTCCATGTTGTGGGATATACTTATTAAGTATAATATTTAAAACGGACTTTGTGGTGGGCCTAGGGATCGCATAAAGGCTAACTTTTTTAGTAAACACATCGACGCAAACTACCATGTGTTTTAGATTCCTGGTAGCCTTGGGTAATGGTCCCAGAAAGTCGACGGCGATCATCTGTTCCTTACCTTCCGTTATCACATTGGCCATGGGCACGTAAGTGTGTACGTTTGGTACTTTCGCTGTCTGGCATGGATATCATGTTTTTAGCAATTTCTTTACCCTACGGTACATGTTGGTTATTGTAAAATCCTCCTGCAATATTTTGACACATTTTACAGGAGATGCGTGCGCCATTTTTATATGTAAAGATTGTGTTATACACGCAAGCATCGCTGGAGACAATACCACTTTCCATTCGCCCTGTAACAATTTATACAATATATTGTCTTGTATAAGATAGTGAGGATTTGGGTGAGCTGCTAACATTAGCTTTTTAGCAAGGAGTGCGAGGTTGTCGTCTTGCTCGCGTCCTAAGTTCTGTAGCATATTAGTAGCTTCAGGCGCGACAGTGTATTGCATGTTTAACACTCTCAACTCGTCGTCAGCTGCTTCATATACTTCCTCCTTTTCTACAGGCGGATATCTACTTAGAGTGTCTGCGGTGGTATTCTCTGATCCTTTGCAATATTTAATCGTGAATGAGTACTCCTGAATAGCTAACACCCATCGTGTTAGTCGGGAATTTGCTAATCGACATTTTAATATAAACGATAACGCCTGATTATCAGTGTGAATCTCGAAATGGGTACCGTATAGGTAGTGTCTGAATTTTCTGAGTGCGTTTATTATGGCGAGTATTTCTTTCTCGGAAGTACAATAGTGCAACTCAGCGCCTTTGAGCGTCCTATTGGCGTATGCTACAACATGAAGACTACCTTGTTCGTCTTCTTGGTGCAACACGGCGCCGATAGCGTACTCGCTAGCGTCAGTGTACATTACGTACTTCCTACCCTGCTGTGGATGGAACAATTGTAAATTAGATTGGAACAGGCCTTTAACCCTCTCAAACGCATCGTTCTGTTCAGAACCCCATTTCCACTTTATATTTTTGCGTACCAGCCGTAGCAACGGGACTGTATATTCTGCGTATTTGCTGGTAAATTTCCTGTAATATCCCGTGAGTCCAAGGAATGCTCGCAGTGCTTTGAGGTTCTTGGGCACCGGGAATTCCATAATACTCCTGAGCTTCTCTGGGTCCGTACTGATACCTGTAGCTGAGATTATATGTCCCAGGAACTTCATTTGGGACTTTACAAACTCGCACTTGTGTAGTTTGAGCTTGATGTTTGCTAACCTCAGCTTCTGGAAGACGCTCCGCAGGTGCTCGAAGTGTTCCTCCAACGTGCGGGATATCACGAGGATGTCATCCACGAATATTACCGTGTAAGGGTCTACCTCAGGTCCTAGAGCTCTCTCGAGGCATCTTACAATCGCAGCGAGACTCGTGCTAAGGCCAAAAGGTACCACCTTATGTTGATAGCATTTGTTATTAAATATGAATGCTGTATACTTACGATCTTGCTCACACAGCGGGACCTGCCAGAAGCTTGCTGTTAGATCTAACTTCGTGAGGTACCTGGCTCCTTCACATTTAATGAAGAGGTCCTCCGCTGTCGGTGCGCAGTCAAACTCTTTCTCTACGAGACTGTTTAAGTTCCTCATATCCAGGCAGAGTCGGATCTCTCCAGTCTTCTTGCGGACGACCAGCAGTGGGTTGAGGAAGCTGCTATTAGATCTTTCAATAATATTTTCTTCCAACATCCGCTGTATCTCCTGCTGGACCTCGGCCTGGTATTTTATAGGGACCTGGTAGATTCTCCTTATGAACTTCTCTGGCTCTGTGAGGTGGATTCTGTGTTCATACACTGACGAGATTGAATGTTCTTCACTGAAGATATCGCTGAATTCTTCTTGCAGCGACGACAATCTCCGTTCAGTTCGGGAATCTAAGGTGGTCTCCCCCTCTTCACATTCTTTATAGTGAATTACTTGTCTTGGTGGCCGTGTGATTTTAATTGGGTCACCATGGTTTTGTGTGTGTGTATGTGTGTTCAATTTAAAAGTGTAACTAACATTGTCTATGGTACATTTTAATAAGTGTTCACTGGTGTTAATTTCCGCACGTATTTGTTCCAATACATCTACCCCCAATAACATATCACATATTAAATTGTTTATAGCCACTACACACACTTCAAATTGCACTTCGTCTAGCATGATAGTTAGATAGTATTGAGTGTCAATTTTTTCTTTTGTATCGGTAGCGGTTCGTATATAAAATTGATTGATTGGGAGTGATGGGGCCGTACGAAAATATTTTTTATTGGTACGCAGGAACCTTTCACTGACGCCGGATACAACACTACCTGTATCCAAGAGAATTCTCGTGGGAACGCTATTGACAAAGGCGTGTAACACCGGACACGCCGCGCTCACGGGCCTTTGTCGCGTGGGACCGGATTCTAGCAACGGATCCCTGACATCCGGTGGGAACACATTATTAACGGGCACACAAGTTACATAATTAAAAGTACACATTTCACACAATATATAATCCTTATAATTAACATGCTTATATTTACACAATTTTGTCGAATTTATAGCGCGTCCTTGCTGGATGCGCATTTTGGCTCGTTTTTTGTAGCTTGGTAACTTTTCGATTTATTGTTCGAATTTTTATTGCCTTGGGAGTCGCTGTGTTTTTCAGTTGTATCTGCTTTGGCTAATTCGACCGTTTGAATCGCTCTAATTTGTGCCCCGTCGTTACCCTTACCCTGCCCCTTTGGTCTACCAAAATTTTGTTTTCCCTTGTACTCAAAGGTTTTATTTGGCTGTTTTGACGGTGTTTGGGGTGGAGTAGAACTGGTACTCGGTTTTTGATCCGTTTGCTGATGGTACTGTAGTCGCGTATTCTGCCCTTCATTATTTCGGCGAAAATCGGGATTATAACGCCACCCACCAAAATCAAAAACCGTCTCACTTTGGGACACTAGAATGAGGAGTTCGTCTACCGTGCGAATACCCTGGGTAAATACAGCTACTCTAATGTTATGGTTAAAATGGTAGGCAAGCTTGGTGACTATGTCAATCTCCGCAAATGCTGGGGTTAAATGCTTCGCGCGCTCGACCTGCTGGATTATATAATTTTCGGCGGTAATATTCATTTTCTTGTCAAAACGGCCATATTCCAGTTCATTGCGCAGAAGTCGTTGGGTATGCGAGTTCCAGTACCGGCTTTCAAATTTTTGTTTGAACTCCGCGTATGTGGACACTCTATCGCGTACAATGTTATACCACTTACGCGCCGAATCACGCATCGCGTTAACCACCCACTGTATTTTGTCTTGATCTTCTAGTCGGGAACCTACTCTAGCCATTTCACTCTCACACGCTAATAAAAATTCAATGGGGTTTTCGTTATTTTCCCCCGTAAAATACACGCGATTTTTCTCGTCGACAGGGCCTTGTACCAAAATATTTGGAGCAGATCTCCTTCGTACCTCCTGTCGTACTTTCAAAATCTCGTCGCTTAACGTTTGTAAAACACTCTCTTTATTAGAGTCAATGTTAGATCGCGTCTCTACAATTGAAGCGTCTAATTTATCTACTCGTCGTTGTGTTTCGGTCACGTCCGCGTGAATTTTTACCTCTAGGGATTCCACCTTTTTGGAAACCTCTAGTGTTTGTTTCTCGCAGCGGGTTATGTGGTCTTTGAACCGGCCCTCCATACGTGTTACTTGTTCAATAAACGATTTTTGCATTGTGGTCTCAAAAACCTTAAACCGTTCATTGATTTTAGTATCGACCGTATTTACTTTTTCGGCGATTTCCGCGACTTTCACCGTTAACTCGGTTACGCTTTCGTCTATTTTCGCAGTTAATTCTTTACTACTTTCTCTATTACTTTGCTTAATCTCGGCGTTTATGTCAGCGTTACTTTGTTCTAATGCTTCGGTTAGACTAACTTTTTGTGCTTCGATTTTAGAAGTTAATTCTGCGATATTCATTTCAGCATTGGCTGTTATTTGTTCAAATTTCGCGTTCATATTAGCGGTCAAATCCGCGTTAGCTTGTTCCGCTTTAGCCGCGTTTTGTTTAATTTCTTGTAATAATTGTTTAAGCATTTTATCAGTTTCCATTTTAAATACACAGCAATGTCAAATATACACAATTTAAAATACACAGAACAGTTTCAAATACACACAATAACTTTACTGTTGTACAAACACCAGTCACAAAACTCTTTGGGGATTGTTTAGTTGGACGCCAGCTGTTTTACGAATTAAAACAGCAAAGTTTGTTTACACGTGAAAATTAAATTTAAATTGATTTAATTAATTTTCTCGAGCCCCACGAGATTGGAGCGCCATTTATAACTCTACCTCTACTATGCGTTATTGTAATGTAATGTTGTGTGTGAGTACCCACCTGCTGTCTGATCTTGCAGATTCTTCCGACTAGGGCGTGTGGATTTTGGATTTGAAGTTCGCAAGCTAGTAATCTCAAATTATTACAACACACATAATGGGTTACTTTAAAGGGGGAGAGTTTTGTGAGACTGGTAGGCTTTATCGTACAACAATAAAACACTGTTATATGGGGTAATAAAACGTTGTTTATTACACCAACAACACACAAGAATAGAATGGTTATAATGTTATGAATTTTCTTATAGTCTATACAATGAATCGATGTTTTTCGATTGTCTAATAGTTGAAAGAAACTGAACTCTTTCTTTGCGAGTTAATTGCAATTTAAATTTGACTTTATTAATTGATTTGAATTTAATTAAATTTATTTAATTAATTTGAATCTAAGTGTTCATGAAACAAAATATAAAACTCTGGAATTAATTAGAATAATTAATTAAAATAAATTAGACGTGACAGTCTAGTTCACGTTATTTCATTTCTAGTGATTCTACTTCTGATCTACTGCAGTATGATCTAAGATTAGATTGTCAGTTAAGATTTGTATAGCGCTTTTATACTACTTCTATTTCTTAACTCTAACTTACTAAAACCTTAAACTGCTATACAGATTATCACAACGAATTTACTTTTTAATTACTAGAGTCTTTGCTTTTTGTTTGTTTGGCACCTGAATTATTTGAATTACAATGTTTTAATTGAAAAATAGAAAATTTGATCTGAAAAATAAATAAATAGATTTTGCTTTCCTGTTACTGAAGAGGATGTCGTCCCGATTTGTCCCTCGTCGATTCGAGTCCTTGGTTAGAGAAAGTAATCTGCTTAGAACTGCTGGATTCGGTCGTGGAGTTCAAAATTCGGCAACACTCTGCTTCCCTGCTGTTTGTGAATATTTTAACGTCTGCTGTTGTCTGCTGGAACTGCTTCCTGTTCTTCGTCGATTTGCACGTTGCACGTCAGCGTGTGTGTGTGTGTGCTTCGTTCGGGCGGTCGCTCTGCTCGTCAGCTGTTAACCAATAATTTAGACGGCCTCTCTGCTGTATTCTTGAAGTCTGGTGGATCTCTTGCGTGCTTATGACTAACTGGTAGTACACAATAAGCTTAGTTGATGTCCTGAAGAGTATCTCGCCTTTACACAACAATTACGAGCTATACAGATGATCTGTACTTGGTGTGTTCGTAATTGCGTGTGTGTTGACCACGTAGAGTCTTCTTGTTGATCTTCACCGCTCTGGCTACTAGACGATCGAAGGACTACGTCTTAACTTCGTGAGTACTGACAGAAGAGTGATTTTTCCACCAGAAAACATCGCACTGGCCGGGGCTGCATGAAATGATTTCATTGGTCGAAACACTCTCCCTACCACATAAAATTTAGAATTCCCTTAGTCCGTGAGAATGAAGTCTGGTTCCCACAGACGGAGAATAGAATTATTATCTAATATTTAATTATCCGCCGGAACCACTTTGTCGCTAAGGATATCCTGTACTTAATTAATTTTGCAATAACTTGGTTGCAAATCAAGTTGTGTGAAATCTAAAATATACAATCTGTCACAAATTGTTATCTTTATAACATACTAAAATCTCTTTACTGTAACTCTATTTTAACAGAAGTTATTCAATTATTTTAATTAACTCTTACATTTGTTAATTATATTGCATCAAATTTGCACACGTCATTATTAATATCTCGGCAAACATTTTGGCTAAATTGGATTTCGCCTTTATTTATTAGTTTCCGAGATATTAATAATTAACAGTTTGGGTGTGGTCGCTTCCTTGTACAGCGAACTGATTACATAACGACCACGTGTGCGTTGCTTTACACAGCATTATTTTCAATGCGCTACATTCAAATGGAGTTTTAACTGTTAATTTTTATTTAAATATGGTTTCAGTATGCGGTAAACATATAACCCCAAATAGTTAATATTTGGTTCCGTTATAATATATATATTATAACTACACGCACTTCTTCTATATGCGTTATTGTTATGTCGTGTAATGTGTGAGTACCCACCTGCTGTCTGATCTTGGAGATTCTTCCGACTAGGGCGTGTGGATTTTGGATTTGAAGTTCGCAAGCTAGTAATCTCAAATTGTTACAACGACACACAAAATAAGTTATTTTTAAGGGGGAGAGTTTTGTGAGACTGGTAGGCTTTATCGTACAACAATAAAACACTGTTATATGGGGTAATAAAACGTTGTTTGTTACACCAACAACACACAAGAATAGAATGGTTATTATATTATTAATTTTCTTATAGTCTATACAATGAATCGATGTTTTTCGATTGGTCAATAGTTGACAGAAACTGAACTCGTTCTTTAGCGAGTTAATTGCAATTTAAATTTTACTTTATTAATTGATTTGAATTTAATTAAATTTATTTAATTAAATTGGATCTAAGTGTTCATTGAAACAAAATATAAAACTCTGAAATTAATTAGAATAATTGGTTAAAATAAATTAGACGTGACAGTCTAGTTCACGTTATTTCATTTCTAGTGATTCTACTTCTGATCTACTGCAGTATGATCTAAGATTAGATTGTCAGTTAAGATTTGTATAGCGCTTTTATACTACTTCTATTTCTTAACTATAACTTACTAAAGCCTTAAACTGCTATACAGATTATCACAACGAATTTAATTTTTAATTACTAGAGTCTTTGTTTTTTGTTTGCCACCTGAATTATTTGAATTACAATGTTTTAATTGAAAAATAGAAAATTTGATCTGAAAAATAAATAAGTGGATTTTGCTTTCCTGTTACTGAAGAGGATGTCGTCCCGATTTGTCCCTCGTCGATTCGAGTCCTTGGTTAGAGAAAGTAATCTGCTTAGAACTGCAGGATTCGGTTGTGGAGTTCAAAATTCGGCAACACTCTGCTTCCTTGCTGTTTGTGAATATTTTAACGTCTGCTGTTGTCTGCTGGAACTGCTTCCTGTCCCTCGTCGATTCGCACGTTGCACGTCAGTGTGTGTGTGTGTGTGCTTCGTTCGGGTGGTCGCTCTGCTCGTCAGCTGTTCACCAATAATTTAGACGGCCTCTCTGCTGTATTCTTGAAGTCTGGTCTTGAAGTCTGGTGGATCTCTTGCGTGCTTATGACTATCTGGTAGTACACAATAAGCTTGGTTGATGTACTGAAGAGTATCTCGCCTTTACGCAGCAATTACGAGCTATACAGATGATCTGTACTTAGTGTGTTCGTAATTGCGTGTGTGTTGACCACGTAGAGTCTTCTTGTTGATCTTCACCACTTCGGTTATTAGACGATCGAAGGACTACGTCTTAACTTCGTGAGTACTGACAGAAGAGTGAAATTTCAACCATAAAACACCGCACTAGCCGGGGCTCGCATGAAATGATTTCATTGGTTGACACACTCTCCCTACCACATAAAATTTCGAATTCCCTTGGTCCGTGAGAATGAAGTCTGGTTCCCACAGACGGAGAATTGATATTATTATCTAATATAATTATCCGGCGGAACCAATTTGTCGCTACGGATATCCTGTACTTATTTAATTTTGCAATAACTTGGTTGCAAACCAAGTTGTGTGAAATCTAAAATATACAATCTGTCAGAAACTATTATCTTTATAACATATTAAAATCTCATTACTGTAACTCTATTTTTACAGAAGTTATTCAATTATTTTAATTAACTCTTTCATTTGTTAATTATATTGCATCAAATTTGCACACGTCATTATTAATATCTCGGCAAACATTTTGGCTATATTGGATTTCGCCTTTATTTATTAGTTTCCGAGATATTAATAATTAACAGTTTGGGTGTGGTCGCTTCCTTGTACAGCGAACTGATTACATAATGACCACGTGTGCGTCGCTTTACACAGCATTATTTTCAATGCGCTACATTCAAATGGAGTTTTGACTGTTACTTTTATTTAAATATGCTTTCAGTATGCGGTAAACATATAACCCCAAATAGTTAATATTTGGTTCCGTTATAATATATTGCAAGGTAACAGGTTCTAGTCCAGACCAGACTTGCAGAAAAGAATGCACAGTTAGTGAAATTTAATACATTTATTGTTCTTTCTGGTACACACTTTATATTAAAATGTTCTTTAATTATTTTACATACAATTAATTTGTTGTTGTTCAAAAAACTGTTTGAAATGTCTTTAAATAAATGCTTTCTTGCTTTAAACACAGTTCTGTAAATTTATTTAAGTGTTCAGAGTCTTCTTCTGTAAACAAATTTATTTTAAATTAATGTTCTTTTACGTGCTCTTTATAAGTTTTACAATTTGATAATGATTTTAAATTTTGCTTCCCTGTTTGGTCGTCCTCTCTGTCCTCCCGATCGACGATCTCGTCCGGCCTTCAGCGATCCGTCGTCTTGGTCCACATTCCAGCAACCGCCTCCAGTTAGTGCCTTGCTCCAGGTCTCCGTACTCCAGCCGCTACGATCAGCAAACGATGCTCAGGAACGGTAGTTGAATATCTCGCACTCCGTGATGGTTTCCTGCTGACACCCGCTGCTACATGACTCTACGGACCCAAGGACGTCTGGAATTAACGTTGTCTGGAATCGCTTCCCACTGCGACCACCTTCACTGAGAACTTTCAGAGAGCGTGCTATCAGAGAGAGAGAGAGAGAGAGAGATTAGAGAGCGTCGAGAAGACTGGCTACTCCTTTTATAATGCAGCCGAATGTATATCGCTGCGCTGCTGAGTGACGTCACCGCCGCTATGCGCGTAGGCGTCGTTTCAATTGACTCTAATGTATTCAGTAGCGGCCACGTGTTTTCCAACTTCCTCTTTCTTGAATCTTCTAGAACAGATCTTTGTAACACATGAATATACTTCCCTACATTCTATTCACTACCTACATTACACAACACTTCACTTACATATAAAATTACATCTTCCTGGTTCTACAATGTCTTATTTTCCAACTCTATACTATTAATTCTAATTATCTTATCAATACTATTTATTTTCACACATTCTTTTATCGTTTGGGACATCCATAATAGCTGATAATCATTATTCTCTATATTCACCTATACTGAGACCGTTCTTAAGTCTGGTCTGAGATCGTTGCATAAGCCTCCAGGTTAAATAAAAAAAAATTTATTTTCTTCGAAAATTAATTTTTTTTCTCTTTTTCAACTTAAAACATTCTACTAACATTCTTAAAACATACTCTTCTAAACAAAATATCGGTATGGAGAACCATACATGACTTCCGTGTTCTAAGATTTATATTTAAAATCATATTCGAAATGAAATATTTCCATAGAAACTACTTCTTTCTACTTATTGCTTCACCCTTAACCACAGTACTGTGGTCACTAACGTATACCACCTCACGTTTTCGCACTCGATTTTCACTGATGATGGCAGTCGATGGCACTGCCGAAAAGTATGGTTTTTCAGAAAACATTGGACTAAAGCTAAATAGCCCGGGAAGGAATTTTAAAAAAGAACTACTTCTTTGTTGCCGATAACGTAGTACACATATACAAAATTCTTCCCTCCACCTTCAACTATAAATTTTAATAATAGAAAATTACCCCCACCCCGTTCACTTAACCTCTTCATTTATAGATATTTCATCTACGTTTCTACAGTGGATTATTATGAGCTTCTTATCAGGATACTTTATTTATAAAAATTAAGTACTTTACTCTTGTTAAATCATAAAATGTTTCAGGTAAACTACCCCTTTCTCTTAACCGATCTTCTCCAAAATCAATAGACATTCAGTCCTCTACAATTCAGATACGCATGCAAAAAAATATTTGATTCTATTTGAATGTGCGGCAGTTATCGTTCTTCATAAAAAAATTACCCTTTTTAAAACATAAAACGTTGCTGATAAACTACCCCTTTCCCTTAACCGATCTTCAACAAAATCAACAGACATTGAGTTCTCTTTAATTCAAAAAGGTATGCAAAAACGTAGTTGATTCTGTTTGAATTTACAGCAGTTATCGTTCGTCATATTAAAAATTACCCTTGTTAAAAATAAAATGTTGCAGGTAAAATACCCCTTTCCCTTAACCGATCTTCACCGACACCAATAGGTCTTGAGAACTCTACAATACAGAGCTGTATGCAAAACATCATTTGATTCTGTTTGAATTTGCGGCTATTATCGTTTGCCATAGAAAATACCCTTTTAAAACATAAAATGTTGCTGGTAAACTACCCCTTTCCCTTAACCAATCTTCACCAAAAACAATAGGTCTTGAGACCTCTATAATTCAGGGCAGTATGCAAAAAATTATTTGATTATGTTTGAATTTGCGGCTGTTATCGTTTGCCATAGAAAATACCCTTGTTAAAACATAAAAAGTTGCAGGTAAACTACCCCTTTCCCTTAACCGATCTTCACCAAAATCAACAGATCTTGAGAACTCTACAATTCAGGGCTGTATGCAAAACATGTTTTGATTCTGTTTGAATTTGCGGCTGTTATCGTTTGCCAAAAAAAAAAAATTACCCTTGATAAAAAAAAACTGTTGCAGGTAAACTACCCCTTTCCCTCAACCGATCTTCACAAAAAAATATAGGTCGTGAGTACTCTACAAATCAGGGCTGTATGCAAAAAATTAATTGATTCTGTTTGAATTTGCGACTGTTATCGATTGCCATAGAAAAAAAAATCTACAGGTAGACACACAGACACAAGACAGACAGACACACACACAGACACTTTTCGAAAAATGACTTTTTTTCATGTTTTGAGTGTAGTTCAATCAGAATCTCCAATAATCTCGAACACTATTTTTTTTGCCATCACCATACTTCCATTCCTTAAGGAACATGGAAGTAAAATATCGGTATGGAGAACCATACGTGACTTCCATGTTCTAAGATTTATATTTAAAATCATATTCGAAATGAAATATTTCCATAGAAACTACGTCTTTCTACTTATTGCTTCAGCATTAACCACAGTACTGTGGTCACTAACGTATACCACCTCACGTTTTCGCACTCGATTTTCACCGATGATGGCAGTCGATGGCACTGCCGAAAAGTCTGGTTTTGCAGAAAACATAAGACTACGGCTAAAGAGCCCGGGAAGCAATTTTAACAAAAAACTACTTCTTTGTTCGTTGATAACGTAGTACACGTATAAAAAATTCTCCCCTCCACCTTCAACTATAATTTTAATAATAGAAAATTACCCCCACCCCGTTCACATAACTTCTTCATTTATAGATATTTCATCTACGTTTCTACACTATGAGCTTCTTATCAGGATACTTTATTTATAAAAATTAAGTACTTTACTCTTGTTAAATCATAAAATGTTTTAGGTAAACTACCCCTTTCTCTTAACCGATCTTCTCCAAAATCAACAGACCTTCCGTCCTCTACAATTCAGAGAAGCATGCAAAAAAATATTTGATTCTGTTTGAATGTGCGGCAGTTATCGTTCGTCATGGAAACATTTCTCTTGTTACATCATAAAATGTTGCAGGTAAACTACCCCTTTCCCTTAACCGATCTTCACCAAAATCAATAGCTCTCTGCAACTCAGGGGGTACAAAAAATTAATTGATTCTCATTGAATTTTCGGCAGTTATCGTTCGTCATAAAAAAATTACCCTTTTTAAAACATAAAACGTTGCTGATAAACTACCCCTTCCCTTAACCGATCTTTAACAAAATCAACAGACCTTGAGCTCTCTTTAGTTCAAAAAGGTATGCAAAAACCTAGTTGATTCTGTTTGAATTTACGGCAGTTATCGTTCGTCATATAAAAAATTACCCTTGTTAAAACATAAACTGTTGCTGGTAAACTACCCCTTTCCCTTAACCGATCTTCACCAACACCAATACGTATTGAGAACTCTACAATACAGGGCTGTATGCAAAACGTCATTTGATTCTGTTTGAATTTGCGGCTGTTATCGTTTACTATAGAAAAAAATTACCCTTGATAAAAAACCGTTGCAGGTAAACTACCCCTTTCCCTCAACCGATCTTCACCAAAAACGACAGGTCTTGAGAACTCCATAATTCAGGGCTGTATGCGAAACATTATTTGATTCTGTTTGAATTTGCGGCTGTTATCGTTTGCCATAGAAAACACCCTTGATAAAACATAAAAAGTTGCTGGTAAACTACCCTATTCCATTAACCGATCTTCACCAAAAACAATAGGTCTTGAGAACTCTACAATTCAGGGCTGTATGCAAACATTAGTTGATTCTCTTTGAATTTACGGCAGTTATCGTTCGTCATAGAAAAAATACGCTTGTTAAAACATAAAACGTTGCAGGTAAACTACCCCTTTCCCTTAACCGATCTTCACCAAAACAATAAGTCTTTAGTACTCAACAAAACAGGGCTGTATGCAAAAACGTATTTAATTCTGCTTGAATTTGCGGCTGTTATCGTTTACCATAGAAAAATATCGGTATGGAGAACCATACATGACTTCCATATTCTAAGATTTATATTTAAAATAATTTTCAGCCAAACAGCCAGGCTGTGTCTTACCTGCCTTTTTATTGCTGTATTAAATGAAAAATATTATATTACATTAAAATGAAAAAATTATAATTTTATTGCCTGGCAACAAAATTATTTTATTTTTAACAATTACCATTGTTTCAAAAAGTTTAAATAAATTTTCAAGTACTTTACTCTTGTTAAAACGTAAAAGGTTGCAGGTAAACTACCCCTTCCCCTTAACTGATCTTCACCAAAATCGAAAGTCATTGAGACCTCTACAATTCAGGGACGTATGCAAAAAATTATTTGATTCTGTTTGAATTTGCGGCTGTTATCG
Organism: Magicicada septendecula; assembly: GCA_034769895.1. Lineage (NCBI taxonomy): Eukaryota > Metazoa > Arthropoda > Insecta > Hemiptera > Cicadidae > Magicicada > Magicicada septendecula. The sequence continues at coordinate 287,977,759 of CM068376.1, forward strand.
TTTGCCAAAAAAATACGCTTGATAAAAAAACGTTGCAGGTAAACTACCCCTTCCCCTCAACCGATCTTCACCAAAAACAATAGGTCTTGAGTACTCTACAAATCAGGGCTGCATGCAAAACATTATTTGATTCTGTTTGAATTTACGGCTGTTATCGTTTGCCATAGAAAATACCCTTTTTTAAAAAAACGTTGCAGGTAAACTACCCCTTTCCCTCAACCGATCTTCACCAAAAACAAAAGGTCTTGAGAACTCTACAATTTAGGGCTGTATGCAAATAATCGTTTGATTCTGTTTTAATTTGCGGCTATTATCGTTTGCCATAGGAAATACCCTTGTTAAAACATAAAACGTTACCGGTAAACTACCCCTTTCCCTTAACCGATCTTCACCAAAAACAATAGGTCTTGAGAACTCTACAATTCAGGGCTGTATGCGAAACATTATTTGATTCTGTTTGAATTTGCGGCAGTTATCGTTTGCCATAGAAAAAAAATCTATAGACAGATAGACAGACAGACAGACAGACACACACACAGACACTTTTCGGAAAACGACTTTTTTTCATGTTTTGAGTGTAGTAGAATCAGAATCTGCAATAATCTCGAACACGATTTTTTTTGCCATCACCATACTTCCATTCCTTAAGGAATATGGAAGTAAAATTACCCTTGATTTAAAACAACCGTTGCGGGTACACTACCCCTTTCCCTTAACCGATCTTCACCAAAAACGATAGGTCTTGAGAACTCTAAAATTCAGGGCTGTATGTAAAATATTATATGATTTTGTTTGAATTTGCGGCTGTTATCGTTTGCCATACAAAATACCCTTGATAAAACAAAAAACGTGGTAGGTAAACTATCCCTTTCCCTTACACGATCTTCACCAAAAACAATAGGTCTTTAGTACTCACGAAATCAGAGATGTATGCAAAAACTTATTTGATTCTGTTTGAATTTGCGGCTCTTATCGTTTGCCATAGAAAATACCCTTTTAAAACATAAAACGTAGAAGGTAAACTACCCCTTTCCCTTAACCGATCTGCACCAAAACCAAAAGGTCTTGAGAACACTACAATTCAGGGTAGTATGCAAAACAATATTTGATTATGTTTGAATTTGCGGCTGTTATCGTTTGTCATAGAAAATACCCTTGTTAAAACATAAAACGTTGCTGGTAAATTACCCCTTTCCCTTAACCGATCTTTACCAAAATCAACAGATCTTGAGAGCTCTACAATTCAGGGCTGTATGCGAAATATTATTTGATTCTGTTTGAATTTGCGGCTGTTATCGTTTGCCAAACAAACAAAATTACCCTTGATAAAAAAAAACCGTTGCAGGTAAACTACCCCTTTCCCTCATCCGATCTGCACCAAAAACAATAGGTCGTGAGTACTCTACAAATCAGGGCTGTATGCAAAAAATTATTTGATTCTGTTTGAATTTGCGGCAGTTATCGTTTGCCATAGAAAAAAATCTACAGACAGACAGACACGCACACAGACACTTTTCGGAAAACGACTTTTTTCATGTTTTGAGTGTAGTAGAATCAGAATCTGCAATAATCTCGAACACGATTTTTTTTGCCATCACCATACTTCCATTCCGTAAGGAATATGGAAGTAAAATACCCTTGATAAAAAAAAACCGTAGCAGGTAAACTACCCCTTTCCCTCAAACGATCTTCACCAAAAACAATAGGTCGTGAGTACTCTACAAATCAGGGCTGTACGCAAAAAATTATTTGATTCTGTTTTAATTTGCGGCAGTTATCGTTTGCCATAGAAAAAAATCTACAGACAGACAGATAGACAGACAGACACACACACACACACACTTTTCGAAAAATGACTTTCTTTGGTTTTGAGTGTATAGTAGTACAATCAGAATCTGCAATAATCTTGAACACGATTTTTTTTGCCATCACCATACTTCCATTTCCTTAAGGAATATGGAAGTAATATCGGTATGGAGAACCATACATGACTTCCATATTCTAAGATTTATATTTAAAATCATTTTCACCCAAACAGCCAGGCTGTGTCTTACCTGCCTTTTTATTGCTGTATTAAATGAAAAATATTATATTACATTAAAATGAAAAAATTATAATTTTATTGCCTGGCAACAAAATTATTTTATTTTTAACAATTACCATTGTTTCAAAAAGTTTAAATAAATTTTCAAGTACTTTACTCTTGTTAAAACGTAAAAGGTTGCAGGTAAACTACCCCTTCCCCTTAACCGATCTTCACCAAAATCGAAAGTCATTGAGATCTCTACAATTCAGGGGTGTATGCAAAAAATTATTTGATTCTGTTTGAATTTGCGGCTGTTATCGTTTGCCATAGAAAATACGCTTGATAAAAAAACGTTGCAGGTAAACTACCCCTTCCCCTTAACCGATCTTCACCAAAATCAACAGGTATTGAGTACTCTACAAATCAGGGCTGTATGCAAAACATTATTTGATTCTGTTTGAATTTTCGGCTGTTATCGTTTGCCATAGAAAATACCCTTGTTAAAAAACGTTGCAGGTAAACTACCCCTTTCCATCAACCGATCTTCACCAAAAACAATAGGTCTTGAGTACTTTACAAATCAGGGCTGTATGCAAAACATTATTTGATTCTGTTTGAATTTGCGGCTGTTATCGTTTGCCATAGGAAATACCCTTGTTAAAAAAACGTTGCAGGTAAACTACCCCTTTCCCTCAACCGATCTTCACCAAAGACAACAGGTCTTGAGAACTCTACAATTTAGGGCTGTATGCAAATAATCTTTTGATTCTGTTTGAATTTGCGGCTGTTATCGTTTGCCATAGGAAATACCCTTGTTAAAACATAAAACGTTACAGGTAAACTACCCCTTTCCCTTAACCGATCTTCACCAAAATCAGCAGATCTTGAGAACTCTACAATTCAGGGCTGTATGCGAAACATTATTTGATTCTGTTTGAATTTGCGGCTGTTATCGTTTGCCAAACAAACAAAATTACCCTTGCTAAAAAAAAACCGTTGCCGGTAAACTACCCCTTTCCCTCAACCGATCTTCACCAAAAACAATAGGTCGCGAGTACTCTGCAAATCAGGGCTGTATGCAAAAAATTATTTGATTCTGTTTGAATTTGCGGCAGTTATCGTTTGCCATAGAAAAAAAATCTACAGACAGACAGACAGACAGACACACAGACACACAGACAGACACACACACACAGACACTTTTCGGAAAACGACTTTTTTTCATGTTTTGAGTGTAGTAGAATCAGAATCTGCAATAATCTCGAACACGATTTTTTTTGCCATCACCATACTTCCATTCCTTAAGGAATATGGAAGTAAAATATCGGTATGGAGAACCATACATGACTTCCATATTCTAAGATTTATATATAAAATCATTTTCTGCCAAACAGCCAGGCTGTGTCTTACCTGCCTTTTTATTGCTGTATTAAATGAAAAATATTATATTACATTAAAATGAAAAAATTATAATTTTATTGCCTGGCAACAAAATTATTTTATTTTTAACAATTACCATTGTTTCAAAAAGTTTAAATAAATTTTCAAGTACTTTACTCTTGTTAAAACGTAAAAGGTTGCAGGTAAACTACCCCGTCCCCTTAACCGATCTTCACCAAAATCGAAAGTCATTGAGACCTCTACAATTCAGGGACGTATGCAAAAAATTATTTGATTCTGTTTGAATTTGCGGCTCTTATCGTTTGCCATAGAAAATACGCTTGATAAAAAAACGTTGCAGGTAAACTACCCCTTCCCCTTAACCGATCTTCACCAAAAACAATAGGTCTTGAGTACTCTACAAACCAGGGCTGTATGCAAAACATTATTTGATTCTGTTTGAATTTGCGGCTGTTATCGTTTGCCATAGAAAATACCCTTGTTAAAAAAACGTTGCTGGTAAACTACCCCTTTCCCTCAACCGATCTTCACCAAAAACAATAGGTCTCGAGTACTCTGCAAATCAGGGCTGCATGCAAAAAATTATTTGATTCTGTTTGAATTTGCGGCAGTTATCGTTTGCCATAGAAAAAAAATCTATAGACAGACAGACACACAGACAGACAGACACACAGACAGACAGACACACACACAGACACTTTTCGGAAAACGACTTTTTTTCATGTTTTGAGTGTAGTAGAATCAGAATCTGCAATAATCTCGAACACGATTTTTTTTGCCATCACCATACTTCCATTCCTTAAGGAATATGGAAGTAATAAAAAAACGTTGCAGGTAAACTACCCCTTTCCCTAACCCGAACTTCACCAAAAACAATAGGTCTTGAGAACTCTACAATTTAGGGCTGTATGCAAATAATCTTTTGATTCTGTTTGAATTTGCGGCTGTTATCGTTTGCCATAGGAAATACCCTTGTTAAAACAAAACGTTACAGGTAAACTACCCCTTTCCCTTAACCGATCTTCACCAAAAACAATAGGTCTTGAGTACTCTACAAATCAGGGCTGTATGCAAAACATTATTTGATTCTGTTTGAATTTGCGGCTGTTATCGTTTGCCATAGAAAATACCCTTGTTAAAAAAACGCTACAGGTAAACTACCCCCTTCCCTCAACCGATCTTCACCAAAAACAATAGGTCTTGAGAACTCTACAATTTAGGGCTGTATGCAAATAATCTTTTGATTCTGTTTGAATTTGCGGCTGTTATCGTTTGCCATAGGAAATACCCTTGTTAAAACATAAAACGTTACAGGTAAACTACCGCTTTCCCTTAACCGATCTTCACCAAAATCAACAGATCTTGAGAACTCTAAAATTCAGGGCTGTATGCGAAACATTATTTGATTCTGTTTGAATTTGCGGCAGTTATCGTTTGCCATAGAAAAAAAATCTACAGACAGACAGACACACAGACAGACAGACACACAGACAGACAGACACACACACAGACACTTTTCGGAAAACGACTTTTTTTCATGTTTTGAGTGTAGTAGAATCAGAATCTGCAATAATCTCGAACACGATTTTTTTTGCCATCACCATACTTCCATTCCTTAAGGAATATGGAAGTAATAAAAAAACGTTGCAGGTAAACTACCCCTTTCCCTAAACCGAACTTCACCAAAAACAATAGGTCTTGAGAACTCTACAATTTAGGGCTGTATGCAAATAATCTTTTGATTCTGTTTGAATTTGCGGCTGTTATCGTTTGCCATAGGAAATACCCTTGTTAAAACAAAACGTTACAGGTAAACTACCCCTTTCCCTTAACCGATCTTCACCAAAAACAATAGGTCTTGAGTACTCTACAAATCAGGGCTGTATGCAAAACATTATTTGATTCTGTTTGAATTTGCGGCTTTTATCGTTTGCCATAGAAAATACCCTTGTTAAAAAAACGCTACAGGTAAACTACCCCCTTCCCTCAACCGATCTTCACCAAAAACAATAGGTCTTGAGAACTCTACAATTTAGGGCTGTATGCAAATAATCTTTTGATTCTGTTTGAATTTGCGGCTGTTATCGTTTGCCATAGGAAATACCCTTGTTAAAACATAAAACGTTACAGGTAAACTACCCCTTTCCCTTAACCGATCTTCACCAAAATCAACAGATCTTGAGAACTCTACAATTCAGGGCTGTATGCGAAACATTATTTGATTCTGTTTGAATGAATTTGCGGCTGTTATCGTTTGCCAAACAAACAAAATTACCCTTGCTAAAAAAAAACCGTTGCTGGTAAACTACCCCTTTCCCTCAACCGATCTTCACCAAAAACAATAGGTCGCGAGTACTCTGCAAATCAGGGCTGTATGCAAAAAATTATTTGATTCTCTTTGAATTTGCGGCAGTTATCGTTTGCCATAGAAAAAAAAATCTACAGACAGACAGACAGACAGGCAGACATACAGACTGGCAGACAGACACACAGACACACACACAGACACTTTTCGGAAAACGACTTTTTTTCATGTTTTGAGTGTAGTAGAATCAGAATCTGCAATAATCTCGAACACGATTTTTTTTGCCATCACCATACTTCCATTCCTTAAGGAATATGGAAGTAAAATTACCCTTGATAAAAAACCGTTGCTGGTAAACTACCCCTTTCCCTTAACCGATCTTAACAAAAAACGATAGGTCTTGAGAACTCTACAATTCAGGGCTGTATGTAAAATATTATATGATTTTGTTTGAAATTGCGGCTGTTATCGTTTGCCATACAAAATACCCTTGATATAACAAAACACGTGGCAGGTAAACTACCCCTTTCCCTTAAACGATCTTCACCAAAAACATAGTTCATTTCTAGAGTCTTTAGTACTTTAGTACTAACTCTACAATTTAGGGCTGTATGCAAATAATCTTTTGATTCTGTTTGAATTTGCGGCTGTTATCGTTTGCCATAGGAAATACCCTTGTTAAAACATAAAACGTTACAGGTAAACTACCCCTTTCCCTTAACCGATCTTCACCAAAAACAATAGGTCTTGAGTACTCTACAAATCAGGGCTGTATGCAAAACATTATTTGATTCTGTTTGAATTTGCGGCTGTTATCGTTTGCCATAGAAAATACCCTTGTTAAAAAAACGTTGCAGGTAAACTACCCCTTTCCATCAACCGATCTTCACCAAAAACAATAGGTCTTGAGAACTCTACAATTTAGGGCTGTATGCAAATAATCTTTTGATTCTGTTTGAATTTGCGGCTGTTATCGTTTGCCATAGGAAATACCCTTGTTAAATCATAAAACGTTACAGGTAAACTACCCCTTTCCCTTAACCGATCTTCACCAAAAACAATAGGTCTTGAGTACTCTACAAATCAGGGCTGTATGCAAAACATTATTTCATTCTGTTTGAATTTGCGGCTGTTATCGTTTGCCATAGAAAATACCCTTGTTAAAAAAACGTTGCTGGTAAACTACCCCTTTACCTCAACCGATCTTCACCAAAAACAATAGGTCTTGAGAACTCTACAATTTAGGGCTGTATGCAAAAAATTATTTGATTCTGTTTGAATTTGCGGTAGTTATCGTTTGCCATAGAAAAAAAATCTACAGACAGACAGACAGACAGACACACAGACACACAGACAGACACACACACAGACACTTTTCGGAAAACGACTTTTTTTCATGTTTTGAGTGTAGTAGAATCAGAATCTGCAATAATCTCGAACACGATTTTTTTTGCCATCACCATACTTCCATTCCTTAAGGAATATGGAAGTAAAATATCGGTATGGAGAACCATACATGACTTCCATATTCTAAGATTTATATATAAAATCATTTTCTGCCAAACAGCCAGGCTGTGTCTTACCTGCCTTTTTATTGCTGTATTAAATGAAAAATATTATATTACATTAAAATGAAAAAATTATAATTTTATTGCCTGGCAACAAAATTATTTTATTTCCCCTTTCCCTCAAACGATCTTCACCAAAAACAATAGGTCTCGAGTACTCTGCAAATCAGGGCTGCATGCAAAAAATTATTTGATTCTGTTTGAATTTGCGGCAGTTATCGTTTGCCATAGAAAAAAAATCTACAGACAGACAGACACACAGACAGACAGACACACACACAGACACTTTTCGGAAAACGACTTTTTTTCATGTTTTGAGTGTAGTAGAATCAGAATCTGCAATAATCTCGAACACGATTTTTTTTGCCATCACCATACTTCCATTCCTTAAGGAATATGGAAGTAATAAAAAAACGTTGCAGGTAAACTACCCCTTTCCCTCAACCGAACTTCACCAAAAACAATAGGTCTTGAGAACTCTACAATTTAGGGCTGTATGCAAATAATCTTTTGATTCTGTTTGAATTTGCGGCTGTTATCGTTTGCCATAGGAAATACCCTTGTTAAAACAAAACGTTACAGGTAAACTACCCCTTTCCCTTAACCGATCTTCACCAAAAACAATAGGTCTTGAGTACTCTACAAATCAGGGCTGTATGCAAAACATTATTTCATTCTGTTTGAATTTGCGGCTGTTATCGTTTGCCATAAAAAATACCCTTGTTAAAAAAACGCTACAGGTAAACTACCCCCTTCCCTCAACCGATCTTCACCAAAAACAATAGGTCTTGAGAACTCTACAATTTAGGGCTGTATGCAAATAATCTTTTGATTCTGTTTGAATTTGCGGCTGTTATCGTTTGCCATAGGAAATACCCTTGTTAAAACATAAAACGTTACAGGTAAACTACCCCTTTCCCTTAACCGATCTTCACCAAAATCAACAGATCTTGAGAACTCTACAATTCAGGGCTGTATGCGAAACATTATTTGATTCTGTTTGAATGAATTTGCGGCTGTTATCGTTTGCCATAGAAAAAAATCTAAGACAGACAGACAGACAGGCAGACAGACAGACAGACAGACAGACACACAGACACACACACAGACACTTTTCGGAAAACGACTTTTTTTCATGTTTTGAGTGTAGTAGAATCAGAATCTGCAATAATCTCGAACACGATTTTTTTTGCCATCACCATACTTCCATTCCTTAAGGAATATGGAAGTAAAATTACCCTTGATAAAAAACCGTTGCAGGTAAACTACCCCTTTCCCTTAACCGATCTTCACCAAAAACGATAGGTCTTGAGAACTCTACAATTCAGGGCTGTATGTAAAATATTATATGATTTTGTTTGAAATTGCGGCTGTTATCGTTTGCCATACAAAATACCCTTGATATAACAAAACACGTGGCAGGTAAACTACCCCTTTCCCTTAAACGATCTTCACCAAAAAATAGTTCATTTCTAGAGTCTTTAGTACTCTAGAAATCAGGGCTGTATGCAAAAACATATTTGATTCTGTTTGAATTTGCGGCTCTTATCGTTTGCCATAGAAAATGCCCTTGTTAAAACATAAAACGTTGCTGGTAAACTGCCCCTTTCCCTTAACCGATCTTTACCAAAACCAAAAGGTCTTGAGAACACTACAATTCAGGGTAGTATGCAAAACATTATTTGATTATGTTTGAATTTGCGGGTGTTATCGTTTGCCATAGAAAATACCCTTGTTAAAACATAAAACGTTGCTGGTAAACTGCCCCTTTCCCTTAACCGATCTTTACCAAAATCAACGGATCTTGAGAAATCTACAATTCAGGGCTGTATGCGAAACATTATTTGATTCTGTTTGAATTTGCGGCTGTTATCGTTTGCCATAAAAAAAATTACCCTTGATTAAAAAAAACCGTTGCAGGTAAACTACCCCTTTCCCTAAACCGATCTTCACCAAGAACAATAGGTCGCGAGTACTCTGCAAATCAGGGCTGTATGCAAAAAATTATTCGATTCTGTTTGAATTTGCGGCAGTTATCGTTTGCCATAGAAAAAAATCTAAGACAGACAGACAGGCAGACAGACAGACAGACAGACAGACAGACACACAGACACACACACAGACACTTTTCGGAAAACGACTTTTTTTCATGTTTTGAGTGTAGTAGAATCAGAATCTGCAATAATCTCGAACACGATTTTTTTTGCCATCACCATACTTCCATTCCTTAAGGAATATGGAAGTAAAATTACCCTTGATAAAAAACCGTTGCAGGTAAACTACCCCTTTCCCTTAACCGATCTTCACCAAAAACGATAGGTCTTGAGAACTCTACAATTCAGGGCTGTATGTAAAATATTATATGATTTTGTTTGAAATTGCGGCTGTTATCGTTTGCCATACAAAATACCCTTGATATAACAAAACACGTGGCAGGTAAACTACCCCTTTCCCTTAAACGATCTTCACAAAAAAATAGTTCATTTCTAGAGTCTTTAGTACTCTAGAAATCAGGGCTGTATGCAAAAACATATTTGATTCTGTTTGAATTTGCGGCTCTTATCGTTTGCCATAGAAAATGCCCTTTTAAAACATAAAACGTTGCAGGTAAACTACCCCTTTCCCTTAACCGATCTTCACCAAAACCAAAAGGTCTTGAGAACACTACAATTCAGGGTAGTATGCAAAACATTATTTGATTATGTTTGAATTTGCGGGTGTTATCGTTTGCCATAGAAAATACCCTTGTTAAAACATAAAACTTTGCTGGTAAACTGCCCCTTTCCCTTAACCGATCTTTACCAAAATCAAAGGATCTTGAGAAATCTACAATTCAGGGCTGTATGCGAAACATTATTTGATTCTGTTTGAATTTGCGGCTGTTATCGTTTGCCATAAAAAAAATTACCCTTGATAAAAAAAAACCGTTGCAGGTAAACTACCCCTTTCCCTAAACCGATCTTCACCAAAAACAATAGGTCGCGAGAACTCCACAAATCAGGGCTGTATGCAAAAAATTATTTGAATCTGTTTGAATTTGCGGCTGTTATCGTTTGCCATAGAAAAAAAATCTACAGACAGATGGACACAGACACACACGCAGACACTTTTCGAAAAACGACTTTTTTTCATGTTTTGAGTGTAGTACAATCAGAATCTGCAATAATCTCGAACACGATTTTTTTTTGCCATCACCATACTTCCATTTCCTTAAGAACATGGAAGTAAAATTATCCTTGATAAAAAACCGTTGCAGGTAAACTACCCATTTCCCTTAACAGATCTTCACCAAAAACGATAGGATTACTCTACAATTTAGGCCTGTATGCAAACAATTATTTGATTCTGTTTGAATTTGCGGCTCTTATCGTTTGCCATAGAAAACACCCTTGATAAAACATAAAACGTTGCTGGTAAACTACCCTATTCCATTAACTGATCTTCACCAAAAACAATAGGTCTTGAGAACTCTACAATTCAGGGCTGTATGCAAAACATTACTTGATTCTCTTTGAATTTACGGCAGTTATCGTTCGTCATAGAAAAAAATTACCCTTGTTAAAACATAAAACGTTGCAGGTAAACTACCCCTTTCCCTTAACCGATCTTCAACAAAATCAACAGACCTTGAGACCTGTATAATTCAAAAAGGTATGCAGAAGAGTAGTTGATTCTGTTTTAATCTATGGCAGTTATCGTTCGTCATAAAAAAATTACCCTTGTTAAAACATAAAATGTTGCTGGTAAACTACCCTATTCCCTTAACCGATCTTCACCAAAACCAACAGGTCTTGAAAACTCTACAATTCAGGGCTGTATGCAAAATATTATATGATTTTGTTTGAAATTGCGGCTGTTATCGTTTGCCATACAAAATACCCTTGATATAACAAAACACGTGGCAGGTAAACTACCTATTTCCCTTAAACGATCTTCACCAAAAACATAGTTCGTTTCTAGAGTCTTTAGTACTCTAGAAATCAGGGCTGTATGCAAAAACATATTTGATTCTGTTTGAATTTGCGGCTCTTATCGTTTGCCATAGAAAATGCCCTTTTAAAACATAAAACGTTGCAGGTAAACTACCCCTTTCCCTTAACCGATCTTCACCAAAACCAAAAGATCTTGAGAACACTATAATTCAGGGTAGTATGCAAAACATTATTTGATTATGTTTGAATTTGCGGGTGTTATCGTTTGCCATAGAAAATACCCTTGTTAAAACATAAAACGTTGCTGGTAAACTGCCCCTTTCCCTTAACCGATCTTTACCAAAATCAACGGATCTTGAGAAATCAACAATTCAGGGCTGTATGCGAAACATTATTTGATTCTGTTTGAATTTGCGGCTGTTATCGTTTGCCATAAAAAAAATTACCCTTGATTAAAAAAAACCGTTGCAGGTAAACTACCCCTTTCCCTAAACCGATCTTCACCAAAAACAATAGGTCGCGAGAACTCTACAAATCAGGGCAGTATGCAAAAAATTATTTGAATCTGTTTGAATTTGCGGCTGTTATCGTTTGCCATAGAAAAAAAATCTACAGACAGATGGACACACAGACACACACGCAGACACTTTTCGAAAAAACAAAAGGTCTTGAGAACTCTACAATTTAGGGCTGTATGCAAATAATCTTTTCATTCTGTTTGAATTTGCGGCTGTTATCGTTTGCCATAGGAAATACCCTTGTTAAAACATAAAACGTTACAGGTAAACTACCCCTTTCCCTTAACCGATCTTCACCAAAAACAAAAGGTCTTGAGAACTCTACAATTCAGGGCTGTATGCGAAACATTATTTGATTCTGTTTGAATTTGCGGCTGTTATCGTTTGCCAAACAAACAAAATTACCCTTGCTAAAAAAAAAACCGTTGCAGGTAAACTACCCCTTTCCCTCAACCGATCTTCACCAAAAACAATAGGTCGCGAGAACTCTGCAAAACCGGACTGTATGCAAAAAATTATTTGATTCTGTTTGAATTTGCGGCAGTTATCGTTTGCCATAGAAAAAAATCTACAGACAGACACACAGACAGACAGACAGACAGACAGACACACAGACACTTTTCGGAAAACGACTTTTTTTCATGTTTTGAGTGTAGTAGAATCAGAATCTGCAATAATCTCGAACACGATTTTTTTTGCCATCACCATACTTCCATTCCTTAAGGAATATGGAAGTAAAAAATTTCCCTTGATAAAAAAAACCGTTGCAGGTAAACTACCCCTTCCCCTCAACCGATCTTCACCAAAAACAATAGGTCGCGAGTACTCTACAAATCAGGGCTGTATGCAAAAAATTATTTGATTCTGTTTGAATTTGCGGCAGTTGTCGTTTGCCATAGAAAATACGCATGATAAAAAACGTTGCTGGTAAACTACCCCTTCCCCTCAACCGATCTTCACCAAAAACAATAGGTCTTGAGTACTCTACAAATCAGGGCTGTATGCAGAAAATTATTTGATTCTGTTTGAATTTGCGGCTGTTATCGTTTGCCATAGAAAATACCCTTGTTAAAAAAACGTTGTAGGTAAACTACCCCTTTCCCTTAACCGATCTTCACCAAAAACAAAAGGTATTGAGAACTCTACAATTTAGGGCTGTATGCAAATAATCTTTTCATTCTGTTTGAATTTGCGGCTGTTATCGTTTGCCATAGGAAATACCCTTGTTAAAACATAAAACGTTACAGGTAAACTACCCCTTTCCCTTAACCGATCTTCACCAAAAACAATAGGTCTTGACTCTACAATTCAGGGCTGTATGCGAAACATTATTTGATTCTGTTTGAATTTGCGGCTGTTATCGTTTGCCAAACAAACAAAATTTCCCTTGCTAAAAAAAAACCGTTGCAGGTAAACTACCCCTTTCCCTCAACCGATCTTCACCAAAAACAATAGGTCGCGAGAACTCTGCAAAACCGGGCTGTATGCAAAAAATTATTTGATTCTGTTTGAATTTGCGGCAGTTATCGTTTGCCATAGAAAAAAAATCTACAGACAGACACACAGACACACAGACAGACAGACAGACAGACACACAGACACTTTTCGGAAAACGACTTTTTTTCATGTTTTGAGTGTAGTAGAATCAGAATCTGCAATAATCTCGAACACGATTTTTTTTGCCATCACCATACTTCCATTCCTTAAGGAATATGGAAGTAAAAACGACTTTTTTTCATGTTTTGAGTGTAGTACAATCAGAATCTGCAATAATCTCGAACACGATTTTTTTTTGCCATCACCATACTTCCATTTCCTTAAGAACATGGAAGTAAAATTATCCTTGATAAAAAACCGTTACAGGTAAACTACCCATTTCCCTTAACAGATCTTCACCAAAAACGATAGGATTACTCTACAATTTAGGCCTGTATGCAAACAATTATTGCAGGACACACAGACACACAGACAGACACACACACAGACACTTTTCGGAAAACGACTTTTTTTCATGTTTTGAGTGTAGTAGAATCAGAATCTGCAATAATCTCGAACACGATTTTTTTTGCCATCACCATACTTCCATTCCTTAAGGAATATGGAAGTAAAATATCGGTATGGAGAACCATACATGACTTCCATATTCTAAGATTTATATATAAAATCATTTTCTGCCAAACAGCCAGGCTGTGTCTTACCTGCCTTTTTATTGCTGTATTAAATGAAAAATATTATATTACATTAAAATAAAAAAATTATAATTTTATTACCTGGCAACAAAATTATTTTATTTCCCCTTTCCCTCAACCGATCTTCACCAAAAACAATAGGTCTCGAGTACTCTGCAAATCAGGGCTGCATGCAAAAAATTATTTGATTCTGTTTTAATTTGCGGCAGTTATCGTTTGCCATAGAAAAAAAAATCTACAGACAGACAGACACACAGACAGACAGACACACACACAGACACTTTTCGGAAAACGACTTTTTTTCATGTTTTGAGTGTAGTAGAATCAGAATCTGCAATAATCTCGAACACGATTTTTTTTGCCATCACCATACTTCCATTCCTTAAGGAATATGGAAGTAATAAAAAAACGTTGCAGGTAAACTACCCCTTTCCCTCAACCGAACTTCACCAAAAACAATAGGTCTTGAGAACTCTACAATTTAGGGCTGTATGCAAATAATCTTTTGATTCTGTTTGAATTTGCGGCTGTTATCGTTTGCCATAGGAAATACCCTTGTTAAAACAAAACGTTACAGGTAAACTACCCCTTTCCCTTAACCGATCTTCACCAAAAACAAAAGGTCTTGAGTACTCTACAAATCAGGGCTGTATGCAAAACATTATTTGATTCTGTTTGAATTTGCGGCTGTTATCGTTTGCCATAGAAAATACCCTTGTTAAAAAAACGCTACAGGTGAACTACCCCTTTCCCTCAACCGATCTTCACCAAAAACAATAGGTCTTGAGAACTCTACAATTTAGGGCTGTATGCAAATAATCTTTTGATTCTGTTTGAATTTGCGGCTGTTATCGTTTGCCATAGGAAATACCCTTGTTAAAACATAAAACGTTACAGGTAAACTACCCCTTTCCCTTAAACGATCTTCACCAAAATCAACAGATCTTGAGAACTCTACAATTCAGGGCTGTATGCGAAACATTATTTGATTCTGTTTGAATTTGCGGCTGTTATCGTTTGCCAAACAAACAAAATTACCCTTGCTAAAAAAAAACCGTTGCAGGTAAACTACCCCTTTCCCTCAACCGATCTTCACCAAGAACAATAGGTCGCGAGTACTCTGCAAATCAGGGCTGTATGCAAAAAATTATTTGATTCTGTTTGAATTTGCGGCAGTTATCGTTTGCCATAGAAAAAAATCTAAGACAGACAGACAGGCAGACAGACAGACAGACACACAGACACACACACAGACACTTTTCGGAAAACGACTTTTTTTCATGTTTTGAGTGTAGTAGAATCAGAATCTGCAATAATCTCGAACACGATTTTTTTTGCCATCACCATACTTCCATTCCTTAAGGAATATGGAAGTAAAATTACCCTTGATAAAAAACCGTTGCAGGTAAACTACCCCTTTCCCTTAACCGATCTTCACCAAAAACGATAGGTCTTGAGAACTCTACAATTCAGGGCTGTATGTAAAATATTATATGATTTTGTTTGAAATTGCGGCTGTTATCGTTTGCCATACAAAATACCCTTGATATAACAAAACACGTGGCAGGTAAACTACCCCTTTCCCTTAAACGATCTTCACCAAAAAATAGTTCATTTCTAGAGTCTTTAGTACTCTAGAAATCAGGGCTGTATGCAAAAACATATTTGATTCTGTTTGAATTTGCGGCTCTTATCGTTTGCCATAGAAAATGCCCTTTTAAAACATAAAACGTTGCAGGTAAACTACCCCTTTCCCTTAACCGATCTTCACCAAAACCAAAAGGTCTTGAGAACACTACAATTCAGGGTAGTATGCAAAACATTATTTGATTATGTTTGAATTTGCGGGTGTTATCGTTTGCCATAGAAAATACCCTTGTTAAAACATAAAACGTTGCTGGTAAACTGCCCCTTTCCCTTAACCGATCTTTACCAAAATCAACGGATCTTGAGAAATCTACAATTCAGGGCTGTATGCGAAACATTATTTGATTCTGTTTGAATTTGCGGCTGTTATCGTTTGCCATAAAAAAAATTACCCTTGATAAAAAAAAACCGTTGCAGGTAAACTACCCCTTTCCCTAAACCGATCTTCACCAAGAACAATAGGTCGCGAGTACTCTGCAAATCAGGGCTGTATGCAAAAAATTATTTGATTCTGTTTGAATTTGCGGCAGTTATCGTTTGCCATAGAAAAAAATCTAAGACAGACAGACAGGCAGACAGACAGACAGACAGACAGACAGACACACAGACACACACACAGACACTTTTCGGAAAACGACTTTTTTTCATGTTTTGAGTGTAGTAGAATCAGAATCTGCAATAATCTCGAACACGATTTTTTTTGCCATCACCATACTTCCATTCCTTAAGGAATATGGAAGTAAAATTACCCTTGATAAAAAACCGTTGCAGGTAAACTACCCCTTTCCCTTAACCGATCTTCACCAAAAACGATAGGTCTTGAGAACTCTACAATTCAGGGCTGTATGTAAAATATTATATGATTTTGTTTGAAATTGCGGCTGTTATCGTTTGCCATACAAAATACCCTTGATATAACAAAACACGTGGCAGGTAAACTACCCCTTTCCCTTAAACGATCTTCACCAAAAAATAGTTCATTTCTAGAGTCTTTAGTACTCTAGAAATCAGGGCTGTATGCAAAAACATATTTGATTCTGTTTGAATTTGCGGCTCTTATCGTTTGCCATAGAAAATGCCCTTTTAAAACATAAAACGTTGCAGGTAAACTACCCCTTTCCCTTAACCGATCTTCACCAAAACCAAAAGGTCTTCAGAACACTACAATTCAGGGTAGTATGCAAAACATTATTTGATTATGTTTGAATTTGCGGGTGTTATCGTTTGCCATAGAAAATACCCTTGTTAAAACATAAAACGTTGCTGGTAAACTGCCCCTTTCCCTTAACCGATCTTTACCAAAATCAACGGATCTTGAGAAATCTACAATTCAGGGCTGTATGCGAAACATTATTTGATTCTGTTTGAATTTGCGGCTGTTATCGTTTGCCATAAAAAAAATTACCCTTGATAAAAAAAAACCGTTGCAGGTAAACTACCCCTTTCCCTAAACCGATCTTCACCAAAAACAATAGGTCGCGAGAACTCTACAAATCAGGGCTGTATGCAAAAAATTATTTGAATCTGTTTGAATTTGCGGCAGTTATCGTTTGCCATAGAAAAAAAATCTACAGACAGATGGACACAGACACACACGCAGACACTTTTCGAAAAACGACTTTTTTTCATGTTTTGAGTGTAGTACAATCAGAATCTGCAATAATCTCGAACACGATTTTTTTTTGCCATCACCATACTTCCATTTCCTTAAGAACATGGAAGTAAAATTATCCTTGATAAAAAACCGTTGCAGGTAAACTACCCATTTCCCTTAACAGATCTTCACCAAAAACGATAGGATTACTCTACAATTTAGGCCTGTATGCAAACAATTATTTGATTCTGTTTGAATTTGCGGCTCTTATCGTTTGCCATAGAAAACACCCTTGATAAAACATAAAACGTTGCTGGTAAACTACCCTATTCCATTAACTGATCTTCACCAAAAACAATAGGTCTTGAGAACTCTACAATTCAGGGCTGTATGCAAAACATTACTTGATTCTCTTTGAATTTACGGCAGTTATCGTTCGTCATAGAAAAAAATTACCCTTGTTAAAACATAAAACGTTGCAGGTAAACTACCCCTTTCCCTTAACCGATCTTCAACAAAATCAACAGACCTTGAGACCTGTATAATTCAAAAAGGTATGCAGAAGAGTAGTTGATTCTGTTTTAATCTATGGCAGTTATCGTTCGTCATAAAAAAATTACCCTTGTTAAAACATAAAACGTTGCAGGTAAACTACCCTATTCCCTTAACCGATCTTCACCAAAACCAACAGGTCTTGAAAACTCTACAATTCAGGGCTGTATGCAAAATATTATATGATTCTGTTTGAATTTGCGGCTGTTATCGTTTGCCATAGAAAATACCCTTGATAAAACAAAAAACGTGGCAGGTAAACTACCTATTTCCCTTACCCGATCTTCACCAAAAACAATAGGTCTTTAGTACTCAACAAATCAGGGCTGTATGCAAAAAAAAAATTGATTTTCTTTGAATTTACGGCAGTTATAGTTCGTCATAGAAAAAATTACCCTTGTTAAAACATAAAACGTTGCTGGTAAACTACCCCTTCCTCTAAACCGATCTTCACCAAAATCAATAGACCATCGGTCCTTTACAATTCAGGAGTGTATGCAAAAAATTGTTTGATTCTGTTTGAATTTGCGGCTGTTATCGTTTGCCATAGAAAAAACGAAAAACGACTTTTTTCATGTTTTGAGTATAGTACAATCAGAATCTGCAATAATCTCGAACACGATTTTTTTTTTGGCATCACCATACTTCCATTTCCTTAAGAACATGGAAGTAAAATTATCCTTGATAAAAAACCGTTGCAGGTAAACTACCCATTTCCCTTAACCGATCTTCAACAAAATCAACAGACCTTGAGTTCTGTATAACTCAAAAAGGTATGCAAAAGTGTAGTTGATTCTGTTTGAATTTTCGGCAGTTATCGTTCGTCATAGAAAACATAACCCTTGTTAAAAAATAAAAGGTTGCAGGTAAACTACCCCATTCCCTTAACCGATCTTCAACAAAATCAACACACCTTGAGTTCGATATAATTAAAAAAGGTATGAAAAATACTAGTTGATTCTGTTTGAATTTGCGGCTGTTATCGTTTGCCATAGGAAAAAATTACCCTTGATAAAAACAAATGTTGCCGGTAAACTACCCCTTTCCCTTAACCGATCTTCACCAAAAAGTAGGTCTTGTGTACTCTACAAATCAATGCTGTATGCAAAAAAATATTTGATTCTGTTTGAATTTGCGCCTATCGTTTGCCATAGAAAAAAGTTACCCTTGATAAGAAAAACGTTGCAGGTAACCTACCCCTTCCCGTTAACCGATCTTCACCAAAAACAACAGATCTTGAGTACTCTACAAACCAGAGCTGTATGCAAAAAATTAAATGATAAAACAAAAAACGTGGCAGGTAAACTACCCATTTCCCTTAACCGATCTTCACCAAAAAAAATATGGGTCTTTAGTACTCGACAAATCAGGACTGTATGCAGAAACGTATTTGATTCAGTTTGAATTTGCGGCTCTTATCGTTTGCCACAGAAAATACCCTTTTAAAACATAAAACGTTGCCGGTAAACTACCCCTTTCCCTTAACCGATCTTCACCAAAAATAATAGGTCTTGAGAGCTCTACAACTCAGGGCAGTATGCAAAAAATTATTTGATTATGTTTGAATTTGCGGCTTTTATCGTTTGCCATAGAAAATACCCTTGTTTAAAACATAAAACGTTGCAGGTAAACTACCCCTTCCCCTTAACCGATCTTTACCAAAATCAACAGATCTTGAGAACTCTACAATTCAGGGCTGTATGCGAAACATTTCTTGATTCTGTTTGACTTTGCGGCTGTTATCGTTTGCCAAACAAAAAAAATTACCCTTGATAAAAAAAAACCGTTGCTGGTAAACTACCCCTTTCCATCAACCGGTCTTCACCACAAACAATAGGTCGTGAGTACTCTACAAATCGAGTACCCTTAAAATATCGGTATGGAGAACCATACAGGATTTCCATGTTCTAATATTTATATTTAAAATCATATTCGAAATGAAATATTTCCATAGAAACTACTTCTTTCTACTTATTGCTTCAGCCTTAAACCACAGTACTGTGGTCACTAACGTATACCACCTCACGTTTTCGCACTCGATTTTCACTGGATGGAAGTCGATGGCACTGCCGAAAAGTCTGGTTTTGCAGAAAACATTGGACCACGGCTAAACAGCCCGGGAAGGAATTTTAACAAAGAACTACTTCTTTGTTGCCGATAACGTAGTACACATAAAAAATTCTCCCCTCCCCCTTCAACTATAATTTTCATTTATAGAAAATTACCCCCACCCCGTTCACCTAACCACTTCATTTATAGATATTTCATCTACGTTTCTACAGTGGATTATTATGAGCTTCTTATCAAGATACTTTATTTATCAAAATTAAGTACTTTACTCTTGTTAAAACATAAAAGGTTGCAGGTAAACTACCCGTTTCTCTAAACCGATCTTCACCAAAATTAATAGACCTTCAGTCCTCTACAATGCAGTGATGCATGCAAAAAAATATTTGATTCTGTTTCAATTTGCGGCAGTTATCGTTCGTCATGAAAACATTTCTCTTGTTACAACATAACATGTTTCAGGTAAACTACCCCTTTACCTTTACCGATCTTCACCAAAAACAGGCCTTGAGCTCTCTACAATTTAGGAAGGTATGCAAAAAAATATTTGATTTTCTTTGAATTTACGGCAGTTATCGTTCGTCATAGAAAAAATTACCCTTGTTAAAACATAAAACGTTGCAGGTAAACTTCCCCTTCCTCTAAACCAATCTTCACCAAAATCAATAGACCATCGGTCCTTTACAATTCAGGGATGTATGCAAAACATTATTTGATTCTGTGTGAATTTGCGGCTGTTATCGTTTGCCATAGAAAAAATATTACCCTTGATATAAAAACGTTGCTGGTAAACTACCCCTTTCCCATAACCGATCTTCACCAAAAACAACAGGTCTTGAGTACTCCACAATTCAGGGCTGTATGCAAAAAATTATTTGATTCTGTTTGAATTTGCGGCTGTTATCGTTTGCCATAGGAAAAAATTACCCTTGATAAAAACAAATGTTGCCGGTAAACTACCCCTTTCCCTTAACCGATCTTCACCAAAAAAGTAGGTCTTGTGTACTCTACAAATCAATGCTGTATGCAAAAAAATATTTGATTCTGTTTGAATTTGCGCCTATCGTTTGCCATAGAAAAATATCGGTATGGAGAACCATACATGACTTCCATATTCTAAGATTTATATTTAAAATCATTTTCAGCCAAACAGCCAGGCTGTGTCTTACCTGACTTGTTATTGCTGTATTAAATGAAAAATATTATATTACATTAAAATGAAAAAAATTATAATTTTATTGCCTGGCAACAAAATTATTTTATTTTTAACAATTACCATTGTTTCAAAAAGTTTAAATAAATTTTCAAGTACTTTACTCTTGTTAAAACGTAAAAGGTTGCAGGTAAACTACCCCTTCCCCTTAACCGATCTTCACCAAAATCGAAAGTCATTGAGACCTCTATCATTCAGGGACGTATGCAAAAAATTATTTGATTCTGTTTGAATTTGCGGCTGTTATCGTTTGCCATAGAAAATACGCTTGATAAAAAAACGTTGCCGGTAAACTACCCCTTCCCCTTAACCGATCTTCACCAAAAACAATAGGTCTTGAGTACTCTACAAATCAGAGCTGTATGGTAAACATTATTTGATTCTGTTTGAATTTGCGGCTGTTATCGTTTGCCATAAAAAATACCCTTGTTAAAAAAACGTTGCAGGTAAACTACCCCTTTCCCTCAACCGATCTTCACCAAAAACAATAGGTCTTGAGAACTCTACAATTTAGGGCTGTATGCAAATAATCTTTTGATTCTGTTTGAATTTGCGGCTGTTATCGTTTGCCATAGGAAATACCCTTGTTAAAACATAAAATGTTACAGGTAAACTACCCCTTTCCCTTAACCGATCTTCACCAAAATCAACAGATCTTGAGAACTCTACAATTCAGGGCTGTATGCGAAACATTATTTGATTCTGTTTGAATTTGCGGCTGTTATCGTTTGCCAAACAAACAAAATTACCCTTGCTAAAAAAAAACCGTTGCAGGTAAACTACCCCTTTCCCTCAACCGATCTTCACCAAGAACAATAGGTCGCGAGTACTCTGCAAATCAGGGCTGTATGCAAAAATTATTTGATTCTGTTTGAATTTGCGGCAGTTATCGTTTGCCATAGAAAAAAATCTAAGACAGACAGACAGACAGGCAGACAGACAGACAGACAGACAGACAGACAGACAGACACACAGACACACACACAGACACTTTTCGGAAAACGACTTTTTTTCATGTTTTGAGTGTAGTAGAATCAGAATCTGCAATAATCTCGAACACGATTTTTTTTGCCATCACCATACTTCCATTCCTTAAGGAATATGGAAGTAAAATTACCCTTGATAAAAAACCGTTGCAGGTAAACTACCCCTTTCCCTTAACCGATCTTCACCAAAAACGATAGGTCTTGAGAACTCTACAATTCAGGGCTGTATGTAAAATATTATATGATTTTGTTTGAAATTGCGGCTGTTATCGTTTGCCATACAAAATACCCTTGATATAACAAAACACGTGGCAGGTAAACTACCCCTTTCCCTTAAACGATCTTCACCAAAAAATAGTTCATTTCTAGAGTCTTTAGTACTCTAGAAATCAGGGCTGTATGCAAAAACATATTTGATTCTGTTTGAATTTGCGGCTCTTATCGTTTGCCATAGAAAATGCCCTTTTAAAACATAAAACGTTGCAGGTAAACTACCCCTTTCCTTTAACCGATCTTCACCAAAACCAAAAGGTCTTGAGAACACTACAATTCAGGGTAGTATGCAAAACATTATTTGATTATGTTTGAATTTGCGGGTGTTATCGTTTGCCATAGAAAATACCCTTGTTAAAACATAAAACGTTGCTGGTAACCTGCCCCTTTCCCTTAACCGATCTTTACCAAAATCTACGGATCTTGAGAAATCTACAATTCAGGGCTGTATGCGAAACATTATTTGATTCTGTTTGAATTTGCGGCTGTTATCGTTTGCCATAAAAAAAATTACCCTTGATAAGAAAAAACCGTTGCAGGTAAACTACCCCTTTCCCTAAACCGATCTTCACCAAAAACAAATGGTCGCGAGAACTCTACAAATCAGGGCAGTATGCAAAAACTTATTTGAATCTGTTTGAATTTGCGGCTGTTATCGTTTGCCATAGAAAAAAAATCTACAGACAGATGGACACACAGACACACACGCAGACACTTTTCGAAAAACGACTTTTTTTCATGTTTTGAGTGTAGTACAATCAGAATCTGCAATAATCTCGAACACGATTTTTTTTTGCCATCACCATACTTCCATTTCCTTAAGAACATGGAAGTAAAATTATCCTTGATAAAAAACCGTTGCAGGTAAACTACCCATTTCCCTTAACAGATCTTCACCAAAAACGATAGGATTACTCTACAATTTAGGCCTGTATGCAAACAATTATTTGATTCTGTTTGAATTTGCGGCTCTTATCGTTTGCCATAGAAAACACCCTTGATAAAACATAAAACGTTGCTGGTAATCTACCCTATTCCATTAACTGATCTTCACCAAAAACAATCGGTCTTGAGAACTCTACAATTCAGGGCTGTATGCAAAACATTACTTGATTCTCTTTGAATTTACGGCAGTTATCGTTCGTCATAGAAAAAAATTACCCTTGTTAAAACATAAAACGTTGCAGGTAAACTACCCCTTTCCCTTAACCGATCTTCAACCAAATCAACAGACCTTGAGACCTGTATAATTCAAAAAGGTATGCAGAAGAGTAGTTGATTCTGTTTTAATCTATGGCAGTTATCGTTCGTCATAAAAAAATTACCCTTGTTAAAACATAAAATGTTGCAGGTAAACTACCCTATTCCCTTAACCGATCTTCACCAAAACCAACAGGTCTTGAAAACTCTACAATTCAGGGCTGTATGCAAAATATTATATGATTCTGTTTGAATTTGCGGCTGTTATCGTTTGCCATAGAAAATACCCTTGATAAAACAAAAAACGTGGCAGGTAAACTACCTATTTCCCTTACCCGATCTTCACCAAAAACAATAGGTCTTTAGTACTCAACAAACCAGGGCTGTATGCAAAAAAAAAAATTGATTTTCTTTGAATTTACGGCAGTTATAGTTCGTCATAGAAAAAATTACCCTTGTTAAAACATAAAACGTTGCAGGTAAACTACCCCTTCCTCTAAACCGATCTTCACCAAAATCAATAGACCATCGGTCCTTTACAATTCAGGAGTGTATGCAAAAAATTGTTTGATTCTGTTTGAATTTGCGGCTGTTATCGTTTGCCATAGAAAAAACGAAAAACGACTTTTTTCATGTTTTGAGTATAGTACAATCAGAATCTGCAATAATCTCGAACACGATTTTTTTTTTGGCATCACCATACTTCCATTTCCTTAAGAACATGGAAGTAAAATTATCCTTGATAAAAAACCGTTGCAGGTAAACTACCCATTTCCCTTAACCGATCTTCAACAAAATCAACAGACCTTGAGTTCTGTATAACTCAAAAAGGTATGCAAAAGTGTAGTTGATTCTGTTTGAATTTTCGGCAGTTATCGTTCGTCATAGAAAACATAACCCTTGTTAAAAAATAAAAGGTTGCAGGTAAACTACCCCATTCCCTTAACCGATCTTCAACAAAATCAACACACCTTGAGTTCGATATAATTAAAAAAGGTATGAAAAATACTAGTTGATTCTGTTTGAATTTGCGGCTGTTATCGTTTGCCATAGGAAAAAATTACCCTTGATAAAAACAAATGTTGCCGGTAAACTACCCCTTTCCCTTAACCGATCTTCACCAAAAAAGTAGGTCTTGTGTACTCTACAAATCAATGCTGTATGCAAAAAAATATTTGATTCTGTTTGAATTTGCGCCTATCGTTTGCCATAGAAAAAAATTACCCTTGATAAGAAAAACGTTGCAGGTAACCTACCCCTTCCCGTTAACCGATCTTCACCAAAAACAACAGATCTTGAGTACTCTACAAACCAGAGCTGTATGCAAAAAATTAAATGATAAAACAAAAAACGTGGCAGGTAAACTACCCATTTCCCTTAACCGATCTTCACCAAAAATAATAGGTCTTGAGAGCTCTACAACTCAGGGCAGTATGCAAAAAATTATTTGATTATGTTTGAATTTGCGGCTTTTATCGTTTGCCATTGAAAATACCATTGTTTAAAACATAAAACGTTGCAGGTAAACTACCCCTTCCCCTTAACCGATCTTTACCAAAATCAACAGATCTTGAGAACTCTACAATTCAGGGCTGTATGCGAAACATTTCTTGATTCTGTTTGACTTTGCGGCTGTTATCGTTTGCCAAACAAAAAAAATTACCCTTGATAAAAAAAAACCGTTGCTGGTAAACTACCCCTTTCCATCAACCGGTCTTCACCACAAACAATAGGTCGTGAGTACTCTACAAATCGAGTACCCTTAAAATATCGGTATGGAGAACCATACAGGATTTCCATGTTCTAATATTTATATTTAAAATCATATTCGAAATGAAATATTTCCATAGAAACTACTTCTTTCTACTTATTGCTTCAGCCTTAAACCACAGTACTGTGGTCACTAACGTATACCACCTCACGTTTTCGCACTCGATTTTCACTGGATGGAAGTCGATGGCACTGCCGAAAAGTCTGGTTTTGCAGAAAACATTGGACCACGGCTAAACAGCCCGGGAAGGAATTTTAACAAAGAACTACTTCTTTGTTGCCGATAACGTAGTACACATAAAAAATTCTCCCCTCCCCCTTCAACTATAATTTTCATTTATAGAAAATTACCCCCACCCCGTTCACCTAACCACTTCATTTATAGATATTTCATCTACGTTTCTACAGTGGATTATTATGAGCTTCTTATCAAGATACTTTATTTATCAAAATTAAGTACTTTACTCTTGTTAAAACATAAAACGTTGCAGGTAAACTACCCGTTTCTCTAAACCGATCTTCACCAAAATTAATAGACCTTCAGTCCTCTACAATGCAGTGATGCATGCAAAAAAATATTTGATTCTGTTTCAATTTGCGGCAGTTATCGTTCGTCATGAAAACATTTCTCTTGTTACAACATAACATGTTTCAGGTAAACTACCCCTTTACCTTTACCGATCTTCACCAAAAACAGGCCTTGAGCTCTCTACAATTTAGGAAGGTATGCAAAAAAATATTTGATTTTCTTTGAATTTACGGCAGTTATCGTTCGTCATAGAAAAAATTACCCTTGTTAAAACATAAAACGTTGCAGGTAAACTTCCCCTTCCTCTAAACCAATCTTCACCAAAATCAATAGACCATCGGTCCTTTACAATTCAGGGATGTATGCAAAACATTATTTGATTCTGTGTGAATTTGCGGCTGTTATCGTTTGCCATAGAAAAAATATTACCCTTGATATAAAAACGTTGCTGGTAAACTACCCCTTTCCCATAACCGATCTTCACCAAAAACAACAGGTCTTGAGTACTCCACAATTCAGGGCTGTATGCAAAAAATTATTTGATTCTGTTTGAATTTGCGGCTGTTATCGTTTGCCATAGGAAAAAATTACCCTTGATAAAAACAAATGTTGCCGGTAAACTACCCCTTTCCCTTAACCGATCTTCACCAAAAAAGTAGGTCTTGTGTACTCTACAAATCAATGCTGTATGCAAAAAAATATTTGATTCTGTTTGAATTTGCGCCTATCGTTTGCCATAGAAAAATATCGGTATGGAGAACCATACATGACTTCCATATTATAAGATTTATATTTAAAATCATTTTCAGCCAAACAGCCAGGCTGTGTCTTACCTGACTTGTTATTGCTGTATTAAATGAAAAATATTATATTACATTAAAATGAAAAAAATTATAATTTTATTGCCTGGCAACAAAATTATTTTATTTTTAACAATTACCATTGTTTCAAAAAGTTTAAATAAATTTTCAAGTACTTTACTCTTGTTAAAACGTAAAAGGTTGCAGGTAAACTACCCCTTCCCCTTAACCGATCTTCACCAAAATCGAAAGTCATTGAGACCTCTATCATTCAGGGACGTATGCAAAAAATTATTTGATTCTGTTTGAATTTGCGGCTGTTATCGTTTGCCATAGAAAATACGCTTGATAAAAAAACGTTGCCGGTAAACTACCCCTTCCCCTTAACCGATCTTCACCAAAAACAATAGGTCTTGAGTACTCTACAAATCAGAGCTGTATGGTAAACATTATTTGATTCTGTTTGAATTTGCGGCTGTTATCGTTTGCCATAAAAAATACCCTTGTTAAAAAAACGTTGCAGGTAAACTACCCCTTTCCCTCAACCGATCTTCACCAAAAACAATAGGTCTTGAGAACTCTACAATTTAGGGCTGTATGCAAATAATCTTTTGATTCTGTTTGAATTTGCGGCTGTTATCGTTTGCCATAGGAAATACCCTTGTTAAAACATAAAATGTTACAGGTAAACTACCCCTTTCCCTTAACCGATCTTCACCAAAATCAACAGATCTTGAGAACTCTACAATTCAGGGCTGTATGCGAAACATTATTTGATTCTGTTTGAATTTGCGGCTGTTATCGTTTGCCAAACAAACAAAATTACCCTTGCTAAAAAAAAACCGTTGCAGGTAAACTACCCCTTTCCCTCAACCGATCTTCACCAAGAACAATAGGTCGCGAGTACTCTGCAAATCAGGGCTGTATGCAAAAATTATTTGATTCTGTTTGAATTTGCGGCAGTTATCGTTTGCCATAGAAAAAAATCTAAGACAGACAGACAGACAGGCAGACAGACAGACAGACAGACAGACAGACAGACAGACACACAGACACACACACAGACACTTTTCGGAAAACGACTTTTTTTCATGTTTTGAGTGTAGTAGAATCAGAATCTGCAATAATCTCGAACACGATTTTTTTTGCCATCACCATACTTCCATTCCTTAAGGAATATGGAAGTAAAATTACCCTTGATAAAAAACCGTTGCAGGTAAACTACCCCTTTCCCTTAACCGATCTTCACCAAAAACGATAGGTCTTGAGAACTCTACAATTCAGGGCTGTATGTAAAATATTATATGATTTTGTTTGAAATTGCGGCTGTTATCGTTTGCCATACAAAATACCCTTGATATAACAAAACACGTGGCAGGTAAACTACCCCTTTCCCTTAAACGATCTTCACCAAAAAATAGTTCATTTCTAGAGTCTTTAGTACTCTAGAAATCAGGGCTGTATGCAAAAACATATTTGATTCTGTTTGAATTTGCGGCTCTTATCGTTTGCCATAGAAAATGCCCTTTTAAAACATAAAACGTTGCAGGTAAACTACCCCTTTCCTTTAACCGATCTTCACCAAAACCAAAAGGTCTTGAGAACACTACAATTCAGGGTAGTATGCAAAACATTATTTGATTATGTTTGAATTTGCGGGTGTTATCGTTTGCCATAGAAAATACCCTTGTTAAAACATAAAACGTTGCTGGTAACCTGCCCCTTTCCCTTAACCGATCTTTACCAAAATCTACGGATCTTGAGAAATCTACAATTCAGGGCTGTATGCGAAACATTATTTGATTCTGTTTGAATTTGCGGCTGTTATCGTTTGCCATAAAAAAAATTACCCTTGATAAGAAAAAACCGTTGCAGGTAAACTACCCCTTTCCCTAAACCGATCTTCACCAAAAACAAATGGTCGCGAGAACTCTACAAATCAGGGCAGTATGCAAAAACTTATTTGAATCTGTTTGAATTTGCGGCTGTTATCGTTTGCCATAGAAAAAAAATCTACAGACAGATGGACACACAGACACACACGCAGACACTTTTCGAAAAACGACTTTTTTTCATGTTTTGAGTGTAGTACAATCAGAATCTGCAATAATCTCGAACACGATTTTTTTTTGCCATCACCATACTTCCATTTCCTTAAGAACATGGAAGTAAAATTATCCTTGATAAAAAACCGTTGCAGGTAAACTACCCATTTCCCTTAACAGATCTTCACCAAAAACGATAGGATTACTCTACAATTTAGGCCTGTATGCAAACAATTATTTGATTCTGTTTGAATTTGCGGCTCTTATCGTTTGCCATAGAAAACACCCTTGATAAAACATAAAACGTTGCTGGTAATCTACCCTATTCCATTAACTGATCTTCACCAAAAACAATCGGTCTTGAGAACTCTACAATTCAGGGCTGTATGCAAAACATTACTTGATTCTCTTTGAATTTACGGCAGTTATCGTTCGTCATAGAAAAAAATTACCCTTGTTAAAACATAAAACGTTGCAGGTAAACTACCCCTTTCCCTTAACCGATCTTCAACCAAATCAACAGACCTTGAGACCTGTATAATTCAAAAAGGTATGCAGAAGAGTAGTTGATTCTGTTTTAATCTATGGCAGTTATCGTTCGTCATAAAAAAATTACCCTTGTTAAAACATAAAATGTTGCAGGTAAACTACCCTATTCCCTTAACCGATCTTCACCAAAACCAACAGGTCTTGAAAACTCTACAATTCAGGGCTGTATGCAAAATATTATATGATTCTGTTTGAATTTGCGGCTGTTATCGTTTGCCATAGAAAATACCCTTGATAAAACAAAAAACGTGGCAGGTAAACTACCTATTTCCCTTACCCGATCTTCACCAAAAACAATAGGTCTTTAGTACTCAACAAACCAGGGCTGTATGCAAAAAAAAAAATTGATTTTCTTTGAATTTACGGCAGTTATAGTTCGTCATAGAAAAAATTACCCTTGTTAAAACATAAAACGTTGCAGGTAAACTACCCCTTCCTCTAAACCGATCTTCACCAAAATCAATAGACCATCGGTCCTTTACAATTCAGGAGTGTATGCAAAAAATTGTTTGATTCTGTTTGAATTTGCGGCTGTTATCGTTTGCCATAGAAAAAACGAAAAACGACTTTTTTCATGTTTTGAGTATAGTACAATCAGAATCTGCAATAATCTCGAACACGATTTTTTTTTTGGCATCACCATACTTCCATTTCCTTAAGAACATGGAAGTAAAATTATCCTTGATAAAAAACCGTTGCAGGTAAACTACCCATTTCCCTTAACCGATCTTCAACAAAATCAACAGACCTTGAGTTCTGTATAACTCAAAAAGGTATGCAAAAGTGTAGTTGATTCTGTTTGAATTTTCGGCAGTTATCGTTCGTCATAGAAAACATAACCCTTGTTAAAAAATAAAAGGTTGCAGGTAAACTACCCCATTCCCTTAACCGATCTTCAACAAAATCAACACACCTTGAGTTCGATATAATTAAAAAAGGTATGAAAAATACTAGTTGATTCTGTTTGAATTTGCGGCTGTTATCGTTTGCCATAGGAAAAAATTACCCTTGATAAAAACAAATGTTGCCGGTAAACTACCCCTTTCCCTTAACCGATCTTCACCAAAAAAGTAGGTCTTGTGTACTCTACAAATCAATGCTGTATGCAAAAAAATATTTGATTCTGTTTGAATTTGCGCCTATCGTTTGCCATAGAAAAAAATTACCCTTGATAAGAAAAACGTTGCAGGTAACCTACCCCTTCCCGTTAACCGATCTTCACCAAAAACAACAGATCTTGAGTACTCTACAAACCAGAGCTGTATGCAAAAAATTAAATGATAAAACAAAAAACGTGGCAGGTAAACTACCCATTTCCCTTAACCGATCTTCACCAAAAATAATAGGTCTTGAGAGCTCTACAACTCAGGGCAGTATGCAAAAAATTATTTGATTATGTTTGAATTTGCGGCTTTTATCGTTTGCCATTGAAAATACCATTGTTTAAAACATAAAACGTTGCAGGTAAACTACCCCTTCCCCTTAACCGATCTTTACCAAAATCAACAGATCTTGAGAACTCTACAATTCAGGGCTGTATGCGAAACATTTCTTGATTCTGTTTGACTTTGCGGCTGTTATCGTTTGCCAAACAAAAAAAATTACCCTTGATAAAAAAAAAACCGTTGCTGGTAAACTACCCCTTTCCATCAACCGGTCTTCACCACAAACAATAGGTCGTGAGTACTCTACAAATCGAGTACCCTTAAAATATCGGTATGGAGAACCATACAGGATTTCCGTGTTCTAATATTTATATTTAAAATCATATTCGAAATGAAATATTTCCATAGAAACTACTTCTTTCTACTTATTGCTTCAGCCTTAAACCACAGTACTGTGGTCACTAACGTATACCACCTCACGTTTTCGCACTCGATTTTCACTGGATGGAAGTCGATGGCACTGCCGAAAAGTCTGGTTTTGCAGAAAACATTGGACCACGGCTAAACAGCCCGGGAAGGAATTTTAACAAAGAACTACTTCTTTGTTGCCGATAACGTAGTACACATAAAAAATTCTCCCCTCCCCCTTCAACTATAATTTTCATTTATAGAAAATTACCCCCACCCCGTTCACCTAACCACTTCATTTATAGATATTTCATCTACGTTTCTACAGTGGATTATTATGAGCTTCTTATCAAGATACTTTATTTATCAAAATTAAGTACTTTACTCTTGTTAAAACATAAAACGTTGCAGGTAAACTACCCGTTTCTCTAAACCGATCTTCACCAAAATTAATAGACCTTCAGTCCTCTACAATGCAGTGATGCATGCAAAAAAATATTTGATTCTGTTTCAATTTGCGGCAGTTATCGTTCGTCATGAAAACATTTCTCTTGTTACAACATAACATGTTTCAGGTAAACTACCCCTTTACCTTTACCGATCTTCACCAAAAACAGGCCTTGAGCTCTCTACAATTTAGGAAGGTATGCAAAAAAATATTTGATTTTCTTTGAATTTACGGCAGTTATCGTTCGTCATAGAAAAAATTACCCTTGTTAAAACATAAAACGTTGCAGGTAAACTTCCCCTTCCTCTAAACCAATCTTCACCAAAATCAATAGACCATCGGTCCTTTACAATTCAGGGATGTATGCAAAACATTATTTGATTCTGTGTGAATTTGCGGCTGTTATCGTTTGCCATAGAAAAAATATTACCCTTGATATAAAAACGTTGCTGGTAAACTACCCCTTTCCCATAACCGATCTTCACCAAAAACAACAGGTCTTGAGTACTCCACAATTCAGGGCTGTATGCAAAAAATTATTTGATTCTGTTTGAATTTGCGGCTGTTATCGTTTGCCATAGGAAAAAATTACCCTTGATAAAAACAAATGTTGCCGGTAAACTACCCCTTTCCCTTAACCGATCTTCACCAAAAAAGTAGGTCTTGTGTACTCTACAAATCAATGCTGTATGCAAAAAAATATTTGATTCTGTTTGAATTTGCGCCTATCGTTTGCCATAGAAAAATATCGGTATGGAGAACCATACATGACTTCCATATTCTAAGATTTATATTTAAAATCATTTTCAGCCAAACAGCCAGGCTGTGTCTTACCTGACTTGTTATTGCTGTATTAAATGAAAAATATTATATTACATTAAAATGAAAAAAATTATAATTTTATTGCCTGGCAACAAAATTATTTTATTTTTAACAATTACCATTGTTTCAAAAAGTTTAAATAAATTTTCAAGTACTTTACTCTTGTTAAAACGTAAAAGGTTGCAGGTAAACTACCCCTTCCCCTTAACCGATCTTCACCAAAATCGAAAGTCATTGAGACCTCTATAATTCAGGGACGTATGCAAAATATTATTTGATTCTGTTTGAATTTGCGGCTGTTATCGTTTGCCATAGAAAATACGCTTGATAAAAAAACGTTGCCGGTAAACAACCCCTTCCCCTTAACCGATCTTCACCAAAAACAATAGGTCTTGAGTGCACTACAAATCAGGGCAGTATGCAAAACATTATTTGATTCTGTTTGAATTTGCGGCTGTTATCGTTTGCCATAAAAAATACCCTTGTTAAAAAAACGTTGCAGGTAAACTACCCCTTTCCCTCAACCGATCTTCACCAAAAACAATAGGTCTTGAGAACTCTACAATTTAGGGCTGTATGCAAATAATCTTTTGATTCTGTTTGAATTTGCGGCTGTTATCGTTTGCCATAGGAAATACCCTTGTTAAAACATAAAACATTACAGGTAAACTACCCCTTTCCCTTAACCGATCTTCACCAAAATCAACAGATCTTGAGACCTCTACAATTCAGGGTTGTATGCGAAACATTATTTGATTCTGTTTGAATTTGCGGCTGTTATCGTTTGCCAAACAAACAAAATTACCCTTGCTAAAAAAAAAACCGTTGCAGGTAAACTACCCCTTTCCCTCAACCGATCTTCACCAAAAACAATAGGTCGCGAGTACTCTGCAAATCAGGGCTGTATGCAAAAAATTATTTGATTCTGTTTGAATTTGCGGCAGTTATCGTTTGCCATAGAAAAAAATCTACAGACACACAGACAGACAGACAGATAGACACACAGACACTTTTCGGAAAACGACTTTTTTTCATGTTTTGAGTGTAGTAGAATCAGAATCTGCAATAATCTCGAACACGATTTTTTTTGCCATCACCATACTTCCATTCCTTAAGGAATATGGAAGTAAAAATTACCCTTGATAAGAAAAACGTTGCAGGTAAACTACCCCTTCCCGTTAACCGATCTTCACCAAAAACAACAGATCTTGAGTACTCTACAAATCAGAGCTGTATGCAAAACATTATTTGATTTTGTTTAAATTTGCGACTCTTATAGTTTGCCATAGGCAATACCCTTTCAAAACATAAAACGTTGCTGGTAAACTACCCCTTTCCATTAACCGATCTTCACCAAAAACAATAGGTCTTGAGTACTCTAGAATTCTGGGCTGTATGCAAAAAATTGTTTGATTATATTTGAATTTGCGGCTGTTATCGTTTGCCATAGAAAATACCCTTTTAAAACATAAAACGTTGCCGGTAAACTACCCCTTTCCCTTAACCGATCTTCACCAAAAACAATAAGTCCTGAGAAGTCTACAATTCAGGGCTGTGTGCAAAACATTATTTGATTCTTTTTACATTTGCGGCTTTTATCGTTTGCCATAGAAAATACCCTTGTTAAAATATAAAATGTTGCTGGTATACTACCCCTTTCCCTTAACCGATCTTCACCAAGACCAGTAGGTCTTGAGAACTCTATAATTCAGGCCTGTATACAGAAGAGTAGTTGATTCTGTTTGAATTTGCGGCTGTTATCGTTTGCCATAAAAAAATTACCCTTGATTAAAAAAAAACCGTTGCTAGTAAACTACCCCTTTCCCTTAACCGATCTTCACCAAAAACAATAGGTCTTGAGTACTCTACAAGTCAGGACTGTATGCAAAAAATTATTTGATTCTGTTTGAATTTGCGGCTGTTATCGTTTGCCATAGAAAAAAAATCTACAGATAGAGAGACACACACACACACTTTTCGAAAAATGACTTTTTTAAATGTTTTGAGTGTAGTACAATCAGAATCTGCAATAATCACGAACACGATTTTTTTTGCCATGACTTTACTTCCATTCCTTAAGGAATATGGAAGTAAATATCGGTATGGAGAACCATACATGACTTCCATATTCTAAGATTTATATTTAAAATCATTTTCAGCCAAACAACCAGGCTGTGTCTTACCTGCCTTTTTATTGCTGTATTAAATGAAAAATATTATATTACATTAAAATGAAAAAATTATAATTTTATTGCCTGGCAACAAAATTATTTTATTTTTAACAATTACCATTGTTTCAAAAAGTTTAAATAAATTTTCAAGTACTTTACTCTTGTTAAAACGTAAAAGGTTCCAGGTAAACTACCCCTTCCCCTTAACCGATCTTCACCAAAATCGAAAGTCATTGAGACCTCTACAATTCAGGGACGTATGCAAAAAATTATTTCATTCTGTTTGAATTTGCGGCTGTTATCGTTTGCCATAGAAAATACGCTTGATAAAAAAACGTTGCAGGTAAACTACCCCTTCCCCTTAACCGATATTCACCAAAAACAATAGGTCTTGAGTACTCTACAAATCAGGGCTGTATGCAAAACATTATTTGATTCTGTTTGAATTTGCGGCTGTTATCGTTTGCCATAGAAAATACCCTTGTTAAAAAAACGTTGCCGGTAAACTACCCCTTTCCCTCAACCGATCTTCACCAAAAACAATAGGTCTTGAGAAATCTACAATTCAGGGCTGTATGCGAAACATTATTTGATTCTGTTTGAATTTGCGGCTGTTATCGTTTGCCAAAAAAAAAAAATTTCCCTTGATAAAAAAAACCGTTGCAGGTAAACTACCCCTTCCCCTCAACCGATCTTTACCAAAAACAATAGGTCGCGAGTACTCTACAATTCAGGGCTGTATGCAAAACATTACTTGATTCTCTTTGAATTTACGGCAGTTATCGTTCGTCATAGAAAAAAATTACCCTTGTTAAAACATAAAACGTTGCAGGTAAACTACCCCTTTCCCTTAACCGATCTTCAACCAAATCAACAGACCTTGAGACCTGTATAATTCAAAAAGGTATGCAGAAGAGTAGTTGATTCTGTTTTAATCTATGGCAGTTATCGTTCGTCATAAAAAAATTACCCTTGTTAAAACATAAAATGTTGCAGGTAAACTACCCTATTCCCTTAACCGATCTTCACCAAAACCAACAGGTCTTGAAAACTCTACAATTCAGGGCTGTATGCAAAATATTATATGATTCTGTTTGAATTTGCGGCTGTTATCGTTTGCCATAGAAAATACCCTTGATAAAACAAAAAACGTGGCAGGTAAACTACCTATTTCCCTTACCCGATCTTCACCAAAAACAATAGGTCTTTAGTACTCAACAAACCAGGGCTGTATGCAAAAAAAAAAAATTGATTTTCTTTGAATTTACGGCAGTTATAGTTCGTCATAGAAAAAATTACCCTTGTTAAAACATAAAACGTTGCAGGTAAACTACCCCTTCCTCTAAACCGATCTTCACCAAAATCAATAGACCATCGGTCCTTTACAATTCAGGAGTGTATGCAAAAAATTGTTTGATTCTGTTTGAATTTGCGGCTGTTATCGTTTGCCATAGAAAAAACGAAAAACGACTTTTTTCATGTTTTGAGTATAGTACAATCAGAATCTGCAATAATCTCGAACACGATTTTTTTTTTGGCATCACCATACTTCCATTTCCTTAAGAACATGGAAGTAAAATTATCCTTGATAAAAAACCGTTGCAGGTAAACTACCCATTTCCCTTAACCGATCTTCAACAAAATCAACAGACCTTGAGTTCTGTATAACTCAAAAAGGTATGCAAAAGTGTAGTTGATTCTGTTTGAATTTTCGGCAGTTATCGTTCGTCATAGAAAACATAACCCTTGTTAAAAAATAAAAGGTTGCAGGTAAACTACCCCATTCCCTTAACCGATCTTCAACAAAATAAACACACCTTGAGTTCGATATATAATTAAAAAAGGTATGAAAAATACTAGTTGATTCTGTTTGAATTTGCGGCTGTTATCGTTTGCCATAGGAAAAAATTACCCTTGATAAAAACAAATGTTGCCGGTAAACTACCCCTTTCCCTTAACCGATCTTCACCAAAAAAGTAGGTCTTGTGTACTCTACAAATCAATGCTGTATGCAAAAAAATATTTGATTCTGTTTGAATTTGCGCCTATCGTTTGCCATAGAAAAAAATTACCCTTGATAAGAAAAACGTTGCAGGTAACCTACCCCTTCCCGTTAACCGATCTTCACCAAAAACAACAGATCTTGAGTACTCTACAAACCAGAGCTGTATGCAAAAAATGAAATGATAAAACAAAAAACGTGGCAGGTAAACTACCCATTTCCCTTAACCGATCTTCACCAAAAAAAATATAGGTCTTTAGTACTCGACAAATCAGGACTGTATGCAGAAACGTATTTGATTCAGTTTGAATTTGCGGCTCTTATCGTTTGCCACAGAAAATACCCTTTTAAAACATAAAACGTTGCCGGTAAACTACCCCTTTCCCTTAACCGATCTTCACCAAAAATAATAGGTCTTGAGAGCTCTACAACTCAGGGCAGTATGCAAAAAATTATTTGATTATGTTTGAATTTGCGGCTTTTATCGTTTGCCATTGAAAATACCCTTGTTTAAAACATAAAACGTTGCAGGTAAACTACCCCTTCCCCTTAACCGATCTTTACCAAAATCAACAGATCTTGAGAACTCTACAATTCAGGGCTGTATGCGAAACATTTTTTGATTCTGTTTGACTTTGCGGCTGTTATCGTTTGCCAAACAAAAAAAATTACCCTTGATAAAAAAAAAACCGTTGCTGGTAAACTACCCCTTTCCATCAACCGGTCTTTACCACAAACAATAGGTCGTGAGTACTCTACAAATCGAGTACCCTTAAAATATCGGTATGGAGAACCATACAGGATTTCCATGTTCTAATATTTATATTTAAAATCATATTCGAAATGAAATATTTCCATAGAAACTACTTCTTTCTACTTATTGCTTCAGCCTTAAACCACAGTACTGTGGTCACTAACGTATACCACCTCACGTTTTCGCACTCGATTTTCACTGGATGGAAGTCGATGGCACTGCCGAAAAGTCTGGTTTTGCAGAAAACATTGGACCACGGCTAAACAGCCCGGGAAGGAATTTTAACAAAGAACTACTTCTTTGTTGCCGATAACGTAGTACACATAAAAAATTCTCCCCTCCCCCTTCAACTATAATTTTCATTTATAGAAAATTACCCCCACCCCGTTCACCTAACCACTTCATTTATAGATATTTCATCTACGTTTCTACAGTGGATTATTATGAGCTTCTTATCAAGATACTTTATTTATCAAAATTAAGTACTTTACTCTTGTTAAAACATAAAACGTTGCAGGTAAACTACCCGTTTCTCTAAACCGATCTTCACCAAAATTAATAGACCTTCAGTCCTCTACAATGCAGTGATGCATGCAAAAAAATATTTGATTCTGTTTCAATTTGCGGCAGTTATCGTTCGTCATGAAAACATTTCTCTTGTTACAACATAACATGTTTCAGGTAAACTACCCCTTTACCTTTACCGATCTTCACCAAAAACAGGCCTTGAGCTCTCTACAATTTAGGAAGGTATGCAAAAAAATATTTGATTTTCTTTGAATTTACGGCAGTTATCGTTCGTCATAGAAAAAATTACCCTTGTTAAAACATAAAACGTTGCAGGTAAACTTCCCCTTCCTCTAAACCAATCTTCACCAAAATCAATAGACCATCGGTCCTTTACAATTCAGGGATGTATGCAAAACATTATTTGATTCTGTGTGAATTTGCGGCTGTTATCGTTTGCCATAGAAAAAATATTACCCTTGATATAAAAACGTTGCTGGTAAACTACCCCTTTCCCATAACCGATCTTCACCAAAAACAACAGGTCTTGAGTACTCCACAATTCAGGGCTGTATGCAAAAAATTATTTGATTCTGTTTGAATTTGCGGCTGTTATCGTTTGCCATAGGAAAAAATTACCCTTGATAAAAACAAATGTTGCCGGTAAACTACCCCTTTCCCTTAACCGATCTTCACCAAAAAAGTAGGTCTTGTGTACTCTACAAATCAATGCTGTATGCAAAAAAATATTTGATTCTGTTTGAATTTGCGCCTATCGTTTGCCATAGAAAAATATCGGTATGGAGAACCATACATGACTTCCATATTCTAAGATTTATATTTAAAATCATTTTCAGCCAAACAGCCAGGCTGTGTCTTACCTGACTTGTTATTGCTGTATTAAATGAAAAATATTATATTACATTAAAATGAAAAAAATTATAATTTTATTGCCTGGCAACAAAATTATTTTATTTTTAACAATTACCATTGTTTCAAAAAGTTTAAATAAATTTTCAAGTACTTTACTCTTGTTAAAACGTAAAAGGTTGCAGGTAAACTACCCCTTCCCCTTAACCGATCTTCACCAAAATCGAAAGTCATTGAGACCTCTATAATTCAGGGACGTATGCAAAATATTATTTGATTCTGTTTGAATTTGCGGCTGTTATCGTTTGCCATAGAAAATACGCTTGATAAAAAAACGTTGCCGGTAAACAACCCCTTCCCCTTAACCGATCTTCACCAAAAACAATAGGTCTTGAGTGCACTACAAATCAGGGCAGTATGCAAAACATTATTTGATTCTGTTTGAATTTGCGGCTGTTATCGTTTGCCATAAAAAATACCCTTGTTAAAAAAACGTTGCAGGTAAACTACCCCTTTCCCTCAACCGATCTTCACCAAAAACAATAGGTCTTGAGAACTCTACAATTTAGGGCTGTATGCAAATAATCTTTTGATTCTGTTTGAATTTGCGGCTGTTATCGTTTGCCATAGGAAATACCCTTGTTAAAACATAAAACATTACAGGTAAACTACCCCTTTCCCTTAACCGATCTTCACCAAAATCAACAGATCTTGAGACCTCTACAATTCAGGGTTGTATGCGAAACATTATTTGATTCTGTTTGAATTTGCGGCTGTTATCGTTTGCCAAACAAACAAAATTACCCTTGCTAAAAAAAAAAACCGTTGCAGGTAAACTACCCCTTTCCCTCAACCGATCTTCACCAAAAACAATAGGTCGCGAGTACTCTGCAAATCAGGGCTGTATGCAAAAAATTATTTGATTCTGTTTGAATTTGCGGCAGTTATCGTTTGCCATAGAAAAAAATCTACAGACACACAGACAGACAGACAGATAGACACACAGACACTTTTCGGAAAACGACTTTTTTTCATGTTTTGAGTTTAGTAGAATCAGAATCTGCAATAATCTCGAACACGATTTTTTTTGCCATCACCATACTTCCATTCCTTAAGGAATATGGAAGTAAAAATTACCCTTGATAAGAAAAACGTTGCAGGTAAACTACCCCTTCCCGTTAACCGATCTTCACCAAAAACAACAGATCTTGAGTACTCTACAAATCAGAGCTGTATGCAAAACATTATTTGATTTTGTTTAAATTTGCGACTCTTATAGTTTGCCATAGGCAATACCCTTTCAAAACATAAAACGTTGCTGGTAAACTACCCCTTTCCATTAACCGATCTTCACCAAAAACAATAGGTCTTGAGTACTCTAGAATTCTGGGCTGTATGCAAAAAATTGTTTGATTATATTTGAATTTGCGGCTGTTATCGTTTGCCATAGAAAATACCCTTTTAAAACATAAAAAGTTGCCGGTAAACTACCCCTTTCCCTTAACCGATCTTCACCAAAAACAATAAGTCCTGAGAAGTCTACAATTCAGGGCTGTGTGCAAAACATTATTTGATTCTTTTTACATTTGCGGCTTTTATCGTTTGCCATAGAAAATACCCTTGTTAAAATATAAAATGTTGCTGGTATACTACCCCTTTCCCTTAACCGATCTTCACCAAGACCAGTAGGTCTTGAGAACTCTATAATTCAGGCCTGTATACAGAAGAGTAGTTGATTCTGTTTGAATTTGCGGCTGTTATCGTTTGCCATAAAAAAATTACCCTTGATTAAAAAAAAACCGTTGCTAGTAAACTACCCCTTTCCCTTAACCGATCTTCACCAAAAACAATAGGTCTTGAGTACTCTACAAGTCAGGACTGTATGCAAAAAATTATTTGATTCTGTTTGAATTTGCGGCTGTTATCGTTTGCCATAGAAAAAAAATCTACAGATAGAGACACACACACACACACTTTTCGAAAAATGACTTTTTTAAATGTTTTGAGTGTAGTACAATCAGAATCTGCAATAATCACGAACACGATTTTTTTTGCCATGACTTTACTTCCATTCCTTAAGGAACATTTGGAAGTAAAAATTACCCTTGATAAAAAACCGTTGCAGGTAAACTACCCATTTCCCTTAACCGATCTTCACCAAAAACGATAGGTCTTGATTACTCTACAATTCATGGCTGTATGCAAAACATTACTTGATTCTCTTTGAATTTACGGCAGTTATCGTTCGTCATAGAAAAAATTACCCTTGTTAAAACATAAAACGTTGCAGGTAAACTACCCCTTTCCCTTAACCGATCTTCAACAAAATCAACAGACCTTGAGACCTGTATAATTCAAAAAGGTATGCAGAAGAGTAGTTGATTCTGTTTTAATGTATGGCAGTTGTCGTTCGTCATAAAAAAATTACCCTTGTTAAAACATAAAATGTTGCAGGTAAACTACCCTATTCCCTTAACCGATCTTCACCAAAACCAACAGGTCTTGAAAACTCTACAATTCAGGGCTGTTTTATTCTTCGTATTGTTTAAATTAGCAGCCATCCTTACTTTTCTTTTATAAAATTGCTAAACTGCTATAATTGTTTTTATTATTTAGACAAAGTTTTTCGTCATTACTGACATCTTCAGGTCTTAAACAACGTCTATCAACTGTACGTTGTAGGCTTTTATACTTTAGGCCCCTCCCCTTATGTCATCGCCCCTCCTATTGGTTCTAGCTGCTACCGCTCTTCACGGGAACTTTGTCTACCTTTTTCCGTTAGGCATTTTTCTAACGTCCGTCAAATTGTTTTAAGAATCTCCCGTTAATTTCTTCATTCTTGACTTATAACCTTTTGCATTTCGTCATTTTTTAGTGTGTTATTCTTATTATTTTAATTTATTTTTGTTTATTGTTTAATATATAATAAAATATTTCTTCATTTGTAAAATCCACTTTTATATTCATTAATTTATTTTTATCTTCTTTTTTAACTTTAAGTATTTCTAGTTCTTCTATTAATTTTCTTTTTTGCGGATTGTTTTCTATTTTTATTATTTCCATATTTTCCTTGGGATTTATGAATTTATGGCCTGATTCGTTGAAATGTCTTGCATATAGTGAGTTCGTTACTCTAACCCCTTCTCCTTTTGCGTGTTCATTCATTCTAATTTTAAATTTTCTTCCAGTTTCGCCCAGATATATCTTATTACATTCCCCACATTTTAATTTGTATACGCCGCTTTTTTCTGTTAATGGAATTTCTTCTGTTTTATCATTTTTTATATATTCGAATACATTTTTCGTTTTCCTTATTCCTATCTGTATTTCATATTTTTCGAAACATTTTTGTAACATTTTTGTTTGATATCCTATGTATGTTATTGCTCCTTTATATTTCTTTTTTGTTATTTTCTATTTCTTTATTTTCCTCTATTTTCTTAACTATTCTATTAATTATTTTAGGGTTGTAATTATTATTTTTTGCTATTTGTTGTATTTTCTTTAATTCTTTTTGTTTGAGTTCTTCATTTTCTAGATAATTTATAGCTCTATAGCAAAATGAATTTAATGCTGCCATTTTATAATTTACTGGATGATATGATTCTTGTGGAATTATTAAATCTGAGTATGTTTCTTTCCTATATAAATCGAATTTGAGTTTGTTATCTTCAATTTTAATATTGATATCCAGGAAATTAATTTCTAATCCTCCAATTTCTTCTTGAAATTTTATTGTTTTTCTATGTTATTTAGTTGTTCCGTAAATTTTTTTAAATTCATTTACTTCACCTTCCCAAACTATTAGTATGTCATCTACATACCTGATCCATTTTTTAATTCTTCTTTCTTTATCTATATCTTTTAAAATTTTGATTTCAAAGCTATTCATGAATATCTCTGCCATTAATGGTGAAAGCGGTGATCCCATTGGTAATCCATTTTCTTGTATGTAAAATTTGTTATTAAATCTGAAGTAGTTCTGGTTTAGGCATAATTCTAATCCTTCTATTATTTCGTTTTTCCATTCTACATTACTTAATTTGTTTTTCTTTATTATTTCTACTGTTTTTGCTATTGGTATGTTGGTGTACATATCTTTTATATCTAATGACATTAATTTTGTCTTATTTGTTATGGTAATTTCTTTTAATCTTTCTATTACCTTTTTACTATTTTCTATGCTGTGGATTTCTTCTTTTTCATATGCCATTTTGATTCTTTTACTTATTTCTTTTGATATTTTGTATGTTGGCGAATTTATAAATGATACTATAGGTCTTAATGGCATTTCTTTTTTATGTAACTTAATTTGACATCTAAATTTTGGAGCTTCAGGATTATGTTCTATTTTTTGTTTCTTTTGCCATTCTGTTAAATATGTTGTCTTTTTTATCAATTTCTTTGTTTGTGCTTGAAATTTACTTGTGTAATCATATTTTATTTCTTTATATGGTCCTTTTTGTATAAATTGTTCTGCTTTTTCGATATAATCTCTTTTGTTCATTACCACTGCTGTGTTACCTTTATCGGCTTTTAT
Organism: Magicicada septendecula; assembly: GCA_034769895.1. NCBI lineage: Eukaryota > Metazoa > Arthropoda > Insecta > Hemiptera > Cicadidae > Magicicada > Magicicada septendecula. The sequence goes on from CM068376.1 coordinate 288,020,830, forward strand.
AACTATCAAATTGTTCTCCGTGATTTTCTTTTTTAATTCTCTTATATTTCTTTTTATTTGTGTTTCGTTTTTTATTTCTTACATTTTTGTTTTTCTTACATATTTTTTTCTACTATTTCTTTTACTTCAATTCTTAATTGTTTTTTTAGTTTCTTCATTTTCTATTTTATCGATTATTTCTTCACATTCTATTATTGTATTTTCTTTATCTATGTTTGTTTTTGTTGCATATTTTAAACTTTTCCCTAATAATTTATGTTCATTTTCTGTAAACTTTGTTTCTGTTAAATTTAATACTTTTTCAGCAAATTTATTTCTTTATCTTTTTCTTTATTTTTATTTCTTGTTCCTTCCATTAATTCCTTGAGTTTCTTATTTAATCTCTCTTCCATTTTTCTTATTTTCTTTTCTATGTATTTTTCACCAAACTCTTTTCTCATTTCTTCTATTTCTATATAATTGTAACTTGTATATAATTTTTGATGTAATTGATACATTTCTTTGTTATATTTATTTATTTTACTGTATAAGTTCTTAATTTCAAGTTTTATCCATATTTTTTCCGCCATGTTTTTCACTTGGTTTGCTACTTTGCTTTTGTTATTAATTTTAATTTTTGCGTATTTTGGAGTTATTTTGTTAATTAAACACTGTTTATTAAACCAAATTTTCCCTAGCGTTTTTTTCAATTTTTCTTTAATTTTTAAATACTTAAAAAATTCCCTTACATTTTTATATTTATCTGCTTGCAATTCGCATGTTTTATTCTTCGTATTGTTTAAATTAGCAGCCATCCTTACTTTTCTTTTATAAAATTGCTAAACTGCTATAATTGTTTTTATTATTTAGACAAAGCTTTTCGTCATTACTGACATCTTCAGGTCTTAAACAACGTCTATCAACTGTACGTTGTAGGCTTTTATACTTTAGGCCCCTCCCCTTATGTCATCGCCCCTCCTATTGGTTCTAGCTGCTACCGCTCTTCACGGGAACTTTGTCTACCTTTTTCCGTTAGGCATTTTTCTAACGTCCGTCAAATTGTTTTAAGAATCTCCCGTTAATTTCTTCATTCTTGACTTATAACCTTTTGCATTTCGTCATTTTTTAGTGTGTTATTCTTATTATTTTTTTAATTTATTTTTGTTTATTGTTTAATATATAATAAAATATTTCTTCATTTGTAAAATCCACTTTTATATTCATTAATTTATTTTTATCTTCTTTTTTAACTTTAAGTATTTCTAGTTCTTCTATTAATTTTCTTTTTTGCGGATTGTTTTCTATTTTTATTATTTCCATATTTTCCTTGGGATTTATGAATTTATGGCCTGATTCGTTGAAATGTCTTGCATATAGTGAGTTCGTTACTCTAACCCCTTCTCCTTTTGCGTGTTCATTCATTCTAATTTTAAATTTTCTTCCAGTTTCGCCCAGATATATCTTATTACATTCCCCACATTTTCATTTGTATACGCCGCTTTTTTCTATTAATGGAATTTCTTCTGTTTTATCATTTTTTATATATTCGAATACATTTTTCGTTTTCTTTATTCCTATCTGTATTTCATATTTTTCGAAACATTTTTGTAACATTTTTGTTTGATATCCTATGTATGTTATTGCTCCTTTATATTTCTTTTCTTCATTTGTTTTTTCTTTTTTGTTATTTTCTATTTCTTTATTTTCCTCTATTTTCTTAACTATTCTATTAATTATTTTAGGGTTGTAATTATTATTTTTTGCTATTTGTTGTATTTTCTTTAATTCTTTTTGTTTGAGTTCTTCATTTTCTAGATAATTTATAGCTCTATAGCAAAATGAATTTAATGCTGCCATTTTATAATTTACTGGATGATATGATTCTTGTGGAATTATTAAATCTGAGTATGTTTCTTTCCTATATAAATCGAATTTGAGTTTGTTATCTTCAATTTTAATATGGATATCCAGGAAATTAATTTCTAATCCTCCAATTTCTTCTTGAAATTTTATTGTTTTTTCTATGTTATTTAGTTGTTCCGTAAATTTTTTAAATTCATTTACTTCACCTTCCCAAACTATTAGTATGTCATCTACATACCTGATCCATTTTTTTATTTATTTTTATTTTTATTTTTTTATTTTTTTTTTATTTACACAATAGGAGGGGCGATGACATAAGGGGAGGGGCCTAAAGTATAAAAGCCTACAACGTAAGTTGATAGACGTTGTTTAAGACCTGAAGATGTCAGTAATGACGAAAAGCTTTGTCTAAATAATAAAAACAATTATAGCAGTTTAGCAATTTTATAAAAGAAAAGTAAGGATGGCTGCTAATTTAAACAATACGAAGAATAAAACATGCGAATTGCAAGCAGATAAATATAAAAATGTAAGGGAATTTTTTAAGTATTTAAAAATTAAAGCAAAATTGAAAAAAACGCTAGGGAAAATTTGGTTTAATAAACAGTGTTTAATTAACAAAATAACTCCAAAATACGCAAAAATTAAAATTAATAACAAAAGCAAAGTAGCAAACCAAGTGAAAAACATGGCGGAAAAAATATGGATAAAACTTGAAATTAAGAACTTATACAGTAAAATAAATAAATATAACAAAGAAATGTATCAATTACATCAAAAATTATATACAAGTTACAATTATATAGAAATAGAAGAAATGAGAAAAGAGTTTGGTGAAAAATACATAGAAAAGAAAATAAGAAAAATGGAAGAGAGATTAAATAAGAAACTCAAGGAATTAATGGAAGGAACAAGAAATAAAAATAAAGAAAAAGATAAAGAAATAAAATTTGCTGAAAAAGTATTAAATTTAACAGAAACAAAGTTTACAGAAAATGAACATAAATTATTAGGGAAAAGTTTAAAATATGCAACAAAAACAAACATAGATAAAGAAAATACAATAATAGAATGTGAAGAAATAATCGATAAAATAAAAAATGAAGAAACTAAAAAACAATTAAGAAGTGAAGTAAAAGAAATAGTAGAAAAAATATGTAAGAAAAACAAAAATGTAAGAAATAAAAACGAAACACAAATAAAAAGAAATATAAGAGAATTAAAAAAGAAAATCACGGAGAACAATTTGATAGTTATAAAAGCCGATAAAGGTAACACAGCAGTGGTAATGAACAAAAGAGATTATATCGAAAAAGCAGAACAATTTATACAAAAAGGACCATATAAAGAAATAAAATATGATTACACAAGTAAATTTCAAACACAAACAAAGAAATTGATAAAAAAGACAACATATTTAACAGAATGGCAAAAGAAACAAAAAATAGAACATAATCCTGAAGCTCCAAAATTTAGATGTCAAATTAAGTTACATAAAAAAGAAATGCCATTAAGACCTATAGTATCATTTATAAATTCGCCAACATACAAAATATCAAAAGAAATAAGTAAAAGAATCAAAATGGCATATGAAAAAGAAGAAATCCACAGCATAGAAAATAGTAAAAAGGTAATAGAAAGATTAAAAGAAATTACCATAACAAATAAGACAAAATTAATGTCATTAGATATAAAAGATATGTACACCAACATACCAATAGCAAAAACAGTAGAAATAATAAAGAAAAACAAATTAAGTAATGTAGAATGGAAAAACGAAATAATAGAAGGATTAGAATTATGCCTAAACCAGAACTACTTCAGATTTAATAACAAATTTTACATACAAGAAAATGGATTACCAATGGGATCACCGCTTTCACCATTAATGGCAGAGATATTCATGAATAGCTTTGAAATCAAAATTTTAAAAGATATAGATAAAGAAAGAAGAATTAAAAAATGGATCAGGTATGTAGATGACATACTAATAGTTTGGGAAGGTGAAGTAAATGAATTTAAAAAATTTACGGAACAACTAAATAACATAGAAAAAACAATAAAATTTCAAGAAGAAATTGGAGGATTAGAAATTAATTTCCTGGATATCAATATTAAAATTGAAGATAACAAACTCAAATTCGATATATATAGGAAAGAAACATACTCAGATTTAATAATTCCACAAGAATCATATCATCCAGTAAATTATAAAATGGCAGCATTAAATTCATTTTGCTATAGAGCTATAAATTATCTAGAAAATGAAGAACTCAAACAAAAAGAATTAAAGAAAATACAACAAATAGCAAAAAATAATAATTACAACCCTAAAATAATTAATAGAATAGTTAAGAAAATAGAGGAAAATAAAGAAATAGAAAATAACAAAAAAGAAAAAACAAATGAAGAAAAGAAATATAAAGGAGCAATAACATACATAGGATATCAAACAAAAATGTTACAAAAATGTTTCGAAAAATATGAAATACAGATAGGAATAAAGAAAACGAAAAATGTATTCGAATATATAAAAAATGATAAAACAGAAGAAATTCCATTAACAGAAAAAAGCGGCGTATACAAATTAAAATGTGGGGAATGTAATAAGATATATCTGGGCGAAACTGGAAGAAAATTTAAAATTAGAATGAATGAACACGCAAAAGGAGAAGGGGTTAGAGTAACGAACTCACTATATGCAAGACATTTCAACGAATCAGGCCATAAATTCATAAATCCCAAGGAAAATATGGAAATAATAAAAATAGAAAACAATCCGCAAAAAAGAAAATTAATAGAAGAACTAGAAATACTTAAAGTTAAAAAAGAAGATAAAAATAAATTAATGAATATAAAAGTGGATTTTACAAATGAAGAAATATTTTATTATATATTAAACAATAAACAAAAATAAATTAAAATAATAAGAATAACACACTAAAAAATGACGAAATGCAAAAGGTTATAAGTCAAGAATGAAGAAATTAACGGGAGATTCTTAAAACAATTTGACGGACGTTAGAAAAATGCCTAACGGAAAAAGGTAGACAAAGTTCCCGTGAAGAGCGGTAGCAGCTAGAACCAATAGGAGGGGCGATGACATAAGGGGAGGGGCCTAAAGTATAAAAGCCTACAACGTACAGCTGATAGACGTTGTTTAAGACCTGAAGATGTCAGTAATGACGAAAAGCTTTGTCTAAATAATAAAAACAATTATAGCAGTTTGGCAATTTTATAAAAGAAAAATTCAGGGCTGTATGCAAAATATTATATGATTCTGTTTGAATTTGCGGCTGTTATCGTTTGCCATAGAAAATACCCTTGATAAAACAAAAAACGTGGCAGGTAAACTACCCATTTCCCTTAACCGATCTTCACCAAAAACAATAGGTCTTTAGTACTCGACAAATCAGGGCTGTATGCAAAAACTTATTTGATTCTGTTTGAATTTGCGGCTCTTATCGTTTGCCACAGAAAATACCCTTTTAAAACATAAAATGGTGCCGGTAAACTACCCCTTTCCCTTAACCGATCTTCACAAAAAATAATAGGTCTTGAGAACTCTACAATTCAGGGCAGTATGCAAAAAATTATTTGATTATGTTTGAATTTGCGGCTGTTATCGTTTGCCATAGAAAATACCCTTGTTAAAACATAAACGTTGCCGGTAAACTACCCCTTCCCCTTAATCGATCTTTACCAAAATCAACAGATCTTGAGAACTCTACAATTCAGGGCTGTGTGCGAAACATTTTTTGATTCTGTTTGCGGCTGTTATCGTTTGCCAAACAAACAAAAAATTACCCTTGATAAAAAAAACCGTTGCTGGTAAACTACCCCTTTCCCTCAACCGGTCTTCACCACAAACAATAGGTCGTGAGTACTTTACAAATCAGGGCTGTATGCAAAAAATTATTTGATTCTGTTTGAATTTGCGGCTGTTATCGTTTGCCATAGAAAAAAATCTACAGGTAGACACACAGACACAAGACAGACAGACACACACAAAGACACTTTTCGAAAAACGAATTTTTTCATGTTTTGAGTGTAGTACAATCAGAATCTGCAATAATCTCGAACACGATTTTTTTTGCCATCACCATACTTTCATTTCCTTAAGGAACATGGAAGTAATAATATAACTCAAAACATAACACAAAATTTTCACAAACTAAAACGTAATTAATTCTTTATTTAATGTCTTTCTTAACACTATGCAATGTGACAACAATGTCTATTAATTTTCAGCTAATATACTGTCCATTCATTCATACAAAGTGGTTTTCTATGAGCGAGTTGCATAAACGTAGGTGCATTCCATCGTATTATCATTATTATCATTATTATTATTATTATTATTATTATTATTGTTATTATTATTTCACTCAGGGCTTTTTTCTTTTATGGATTCGGTCGTTCACGAGGGTAATATTTTCTCAATGATGCGCCATGATATTTTCCAATTACCTTATTATGATCTTCATCCAATACGATGAAAGTATTCCTTCCAACACGTTCTCTTAGCTTATAAGGACCATTAAATAATCTGAAGAACTTAGCCGATGTGTTATCTTCAGAACAGCCCACTGGATTTGCCTTCAGAAGGACCATTTCTCCTTCCTGAAACTTCTAAGTTCTATGTGTATCATTGAACACCCGTGCCCGTTGATCAGTCGTCTGCTCTATCCAGGTTTTGGCTATGTTTTGCTTTATGTGCATCGGTAGCGGTAGGTTCTCGGTCTCTAGTTTTTTTTTTGTGCCTCTCCCAAAACCTGGTAGGTTGCTTACCTGAGTGCAGTTCTGTAGGTGTAAATCCCGTCGTGGTGTTATAATTTTCATTTAGCGACTGCTCAAAGAACCGTACGTAATCTGGCCACATGTTTTGTATGCCATGAACAGTAGGTTCAAAACAGTCGTCCCAGCTCCTTATTTACCCTTTCGGCCAGGTTCCCCTGTGGTCGCTGAATACCCATAAGGATCGGTTGGATACCATTCGTCTCGAGGGTAGTAGACCATCGCGCATTCTGGAACTGCTTCCCTTGGTCACTATGGATCCTCTTAACAGGTCCATTCTCCGGAATATATTTCTTGAGAACCGCTGTTAACACCGCTTTGGTTGTAGGTCGGATTACAGGGTAGAGTCTGACGTTCTTGGTGAAGGCATCTATGCATACGATCAGGTGTCTTAATGTGCGAAGACCTTGCGGAAGTGGACCTAAGAAATCAACACATAGCAACTCACCTTTCCCTTGCGTGACAATCCCTTGTTGTTCAATATACGTGTGCAGGTTCGGAGATTTTGCCGTTTGACATTCATGGCATGTCCTCAAAATACTGCGAATCCTCCGCACCATATTGTTACATATGAAATCCTCCTTTAGTGCTAAGTAACATCTATATGGGCCAGCATGTGCTAAGCTTTCATAACATGCCCACGTTATTGATTCTAACATGCTACTTGGAAGCATAATTTTCCATTTTTCATTAATTAACTTATATAAAATATTACTAACACACCCGTACCGCGGCTTTTCTTTACGGAGTATGCTCATTTTATTTTGATAATGTTAGGGTCCGTGTCTTGTTCTGAATGGATACTAGCTAAGCGCTGCCGTAACTCTGGCTTTATCTCATATTGCATAGCTAATATTTTTACATTACTAGGATCCGACTCATGCTCTTCAGTAAATTCAGGCGCGTACCTACTCAACATATCTGCTATTTCATTATTACTTGCTTTAATATATTTAATAGTGAAGTTGTATTCCTGAATCGTCATTGTCCAGCGAGTCATCCTGGTGTTGGTTAATCTACATCTGAGAAGAAAGGATAATGCTTGGTTATCGGTATGAATTTCAAAGTGTGTGCCGCATAGATAGTATCGAAATTTATTTAAAGCATAGATAACCGCCAATATTTCTTTTTCTGATGTAAAATAGTTTTTCTCGGCTCCTTTAAGGGTACGGTTAACATACGAGATGACACGATGTTCTCCCGTAGTGTCCTGCTGATATAACACAGCGCCGATAACACTATCACTTGCATCAGTTTGCAACACATAAGTACCTTCGTCATTCGGATGAAACAAGTGTAAATCATTTTTAAATAGATTCTTAATCTTCTCAAACGCGACTTGGTGCTTATCTTCCCACATCCATTTATGCCCCTTTTTGAGTAACTCTAATAAAGGTGTTATTGTTTTTGAATAGTTCGGCGAAAACCGACCATAGTACCCAGTTAACCCAAGGAAAGCTCTAACATCTTTAACCTTTCTAGGTGTTGGAAATTTCACAATACTGTCAATTTTTGCTGGATCTGTGCTAATCCCGTCAGCATTTATGACATGGCCCAAGAATTTAATTTCTGATTTAATAAATTCACATTTCGATTGTTTCAAAACTAGGTTAGCCTTACGGAGCTTATTCAACACTATGTCGAGGTGTTCTAAGTGTTCCTCGAACGATTTAGACACAATAAGGATGTCATCCATGAAACTGCTGACAAATTCCTCTACTTCGGGACCCAGTGCTAGTTCTAAACATTTAATAATTGCTGCTAGACTTGTCACAAGTCCAAAAGGTACTACTTTAAATTGGTAGCTTTTGTTTTTGTAGAGGAATGCAGTATATTTCCGACTTTCCTCGTCCAAAGGAATCTGCCAGAAGCTGCTGGTAAGGTCGAGCCTGGTCATATACTGAACACCTTGGCACTTAACGAATAAGCTATCCGCATTTGGACCACAGTCATATATCTTTTTGGTGATACTATTTAAATTTCTCATAACAAGGCATAGCCGGATGTCTCCCGTTTTCTTTTTAACTATAACAAGAGGGTTGAGGAAATCGCTTTCCGAACGTTCAATAATTTGATTCTTCAGCATCTGCTGTATTTCAGCATCAACTTGCTGTTGGTACGCCTTAGGGATGGGGTAAGTACGGCGTATGAATTTAGATTCTTCCGTCACTTCAATCTTATGTGTATACACATTTGAGACTCTTGGTTGTTCGCAAAATCCATGAAATGTTTCTTTATTAAATTATTTAATTTACTTATTTGCTGCGGATTTAAACAAGTATCTATCTCCCTAGTGTGGTCAGTTTTAATTGTTATATCTGGCTTGCTTATCTCAATTGGGCTATAAGTAGGTCGCCTATCTCTGTTTACTCCGTTATTGTTCAAATACAGCTGATATTTACGACCGTCTATAGTCCATTGCATACTACTTTTAGCCAAATCGATTTGAGCCTGACATTTCGTTAGAAAATCTACTGTAATACACTTTTAAATATAGGCCTTATATCACTACTATTTTGTTACTACTTTGCATACTACTTGGCCTACGAGCATGTATAAAGTAAGAGTTGATCAAATTAAATTATTCAATGACAAAATTAATATTTATCACATATCAAATTTTAACAATAAGATATCACACTTACTTTCGTGTACCGACTCTTTAGAATTATCCCAGGGCGCCAGTAATAAATAAACACAATTTAGTTGTTATTAATTAAATTTTTTAATAACAGTTGTATTCAAATATTACAAATTTATCATTCAGTACTTTATTCATTTACTATCAAATTTATTAGTGTTTATTTCTTAGCAATGGATTCTTAGACTGATTGAGTCACCAAAACAAGATTGACATATATTTGATATTAATAAGCAATATAAAATGATTGTTCATTGTTGTTATTTACGTGTCTGTTGAATTACTCTGCGATGCGATGTCCTCTGCAATGTGGTTTCCAGGCTGGTGATCAGAAGTTATCCGTTGAATAATTATCCTTGTCAGGTCGCACTAATTACACTGGTTTCACAAGTATTACACCATTCACTCAAATTGCTTAGTGATAATTACACAGGTGCTGTATACTAATACACTTGTAGAAAAACACAGTATTTCATTAACAAAGCTAAGTGCGTCTAACACCAGGTTAATAACTGCTTATTGATCGACCGTCCCGCACCATGACGTTTCATACATTTAAATCGCTAGGTAACTCGACTTTTAAACGGTTGATGTATTAATTAAACTTAGATATGTTACTCGGTTTTAAGTTGATCTTCTTATGAACATTTATTAAGTGTTTACGATGCTAACTTCCGCACAGATTACTATCGCGTTACCGTAACTGACTTACGTGGCGATTGAAATATACTTAATAAAATTACTGAGAAATTATTATTACAACTAATATGATTCTTAGTGTTGTGATTTTCCCGTAGACTAAAATAAATATTACGAGTCTAATATCTGTAATCTCTCCGTTGACTGCCTTAACTTCTTACACACCGTATTTTTATACTTCGCTACAAACTACCCTCACTCAATATCGACAAACTACACGCCTATTGGTCTGACTTACCGCTAAATTCAAAACTACCCAATCTGTTTAACGAAACAACCCGCATAAAAAATGACGCTATCCGTTATTCGTCCACAAAATGCGCGTGAACACGTGGTATGAAAACTTCGCGTCACCTTCCATCTCACTCATACGCTTCTTTCTAAAATATAGCTCCTTTTGTTAGATGCACTTAACTTTTACAACCTTAGTAAATGTTTCTTACACCCTAGCAAACAATACAGTTTTATGACGGTCCTTTCCGTCCGCGACAATTTGTAATTTTTTAGCCGACTTACTGGCGTCAACGCAAGGTCGTCTTTTGAATTTCTATCGCTCTTTACTACATATTTTAATGTTTTCTTACTTCTAAAGAAAACCACCGCTTTCTATAAATTTATATTTCTCCCTGTGTACCATATGACTTTGTCCCCGTAAAATTATTGAGAATGCAATTTTCCGTGATACTACTCCAAGTACAACATTACATACTAGTTTCTTTATTATTATTACTGGAGTATTTACCTCTAGTTCATCATATTTTAATGTGATATATACTTGTCCAGTGGCTATTGTTTTAGTTTTATCCGCAGTCTGAATCTGTAATTTATTAGTGGGTAATATTGCCGTGTTTTTAAAATATTTATTATTTTTCTTAATTCACTGATAGCTGATACCTCTGCTCCGGTGTCAATTAAAATGTGTGTTTTAACGTTATTTATGTATGCATCGAGTGTAGGACATGCAGCTCTATGTTCTATTTTTTTAGAGTGGTCTGTGTCGCTTTCTAATAACTTTTCCCACAAATCACACGGGTAGATACCACTAATTTTGTAACAAGCATCCTCACAATCAACCATGTTATTACTACTTTTAGTGCTACGACTTATAGTGATTTTACTGTCTTTATCCAAACTCGTGCTAGTGCTATAGTGATGTTTACGGATTGCTGCTTTTGGCTGCTTTTTTAGACACGCCGCTCCCACATGACATTTCACACGTTTTTTGGATCAGCATTCACAGCTTCTGATATTGTGTGTGAGTACGTATTATTATTTTCTCTTTGTTTAACTGTATTAATTGACTGGATTTTCTTAGGTTTTCCTGTGAATTTATTCTTATCATTCCCAGAGGGTTTATCTTTATTAAATGGTGTACCCTGTTTATATGATGGTTTATTTGTGTCATATGTGTAGTGAGCTTTTGCTGCGGGCATTACATCCTCCCATTGTGACAACATGTTTAACAGTGCCTCTAATGTGTTTACCCCACGTGTTAATATGGCTGTACGAATGTTCATATCAAAGTGGTAGCTTAATTTATGTACTAGTTCCGTCTCTGATAGCTCTGGTCTAAGGTGTTTAACTTTAGAGGTTTCTTTTATTACGTACTGCTCACGTGTGAGTTTTCCGGGAGTAAATTTGCCAAACTCCAGCCTATCTCGTACTTTACGTTGCACGTGCTCATTCCAATACCGATTTTCGAAGCATTTAATGAACTCGTCGTATGTTTTAATATTGTCTCGGACTATGGAGTACCACAGTGCTGCCGAACCGCTCAGCTTCCGTGTCACCCATTCAATTCTATCTGCACCATTCAATTGATCACCCACCGAGTCCATACCCCGTTCGCAATCCCGTATAAATTGAATTGGATTTCCGTCTCCCCAAAATTTCGGTTGGTTATTCAGATCTTCATTATGTCTGTAGAAACATACGGTGGGATTTACACGCCCTGCGACATCCCGTTTCACTTGACAAATTTTTTTGTCTATCTTATGTTCTAATTCTGATTTTTGTTGGTTTATTAATATGTTATTTGCTTTTATACGGTCTTGACATTCTGTAATAGTGTTCTGTTGTGTTGTAAATTGTGTGTCCACATGTTCATGTAATTGCCCAACGTTCGATAGCATTTCTGTTCTTGCTTTTTCGATTTGAGCTTTACACAGCTCCATGTGCTCGGCAAGTGCTTTATTGACCTTGGTGTATTCTGTCTGTATGATAGCTTTAAGTTCACGTATTTCAGCTTTACTTTCGGCATCGCGTTTTTTACTTTCGTCTTCGCGTTTCTGCATTTCTGCTTTAATTTCATTACTCGTTTTAACTTGTTCACTATTATTTTTTTGCATGTCGGCTTTAATTTCGCTATTAGCTTTTATTAATTCAGCATTACTTTTTTGTAATTCCGCTTTAAATTCGGCATCGCGTTTTTGTAATTCTGCTTTAAGTTGTTCAGTATTACTTTTCATTAATTCTTGTAACATATGCATCATTTCAGCTTGTTCCGCCATTTTTTTCTTTACTTATAAAATTAGTTGTGCAGTTTTTATTTAGTTCGTGTAAAATAACTATTTTTATTTAGCACTAGCAGTTCGAATAATTAATTAATCCTAATATTCACAGTCCTACACTAACACGTAAATTAACTAAATGATAAAATCATCCTAACTACACACACATAAAATTAACTAAAATGTTCTTACTTGTTCTTAATTAATTCACATAAACTATACAGTTCCTATTCTAACATATAATTTTCAATAATTGTATCTTTCACTAATCTGCACTCAAATGTTATTTTAATTTATTGGGCTAACAGTTCAATGCCTTAAAGTTGCAAGCACTATTTTCTGGCTATATTTAATTTATTTGGCTTGCAATTTTACTGCCCCATCGTTGCGAGCGCCATTTTCTGCAAGGTAACAGGTTCTAGCCCAGACCAGACTTGCAGAAAAGAATACACACAATTAGTGAAATTTAATACATTTATTGTTCTTTCTGGTACACACTTTGTATTAAAATGTTCTTTAATTATTTTACGTACAATTAATTTGTTGTTGTTCAAAAAAATGTTTGAAATGTCTTTAAATAAATGCTTTCTTGCTTTAAACACAGTTTCTTCAAAGTCTTCTTCTGTAAACAGAATTATTTTAAATTAATGTTCTTTTACGTGCTCTTTAAAAGTTTTACAATTTGATAATGATTTTAAATTTTGCTTCCCTGTTTGGTCGTCCTCTCTGTCCTCCCGATCGACGATCTCGATCCGGCCTCCAGCGATCCATTGTCTCGGTCCACGTTCCAGCAACCGCCTCCAGTTAGTGCCTTGCACCAGGTCTCCGTACTCTAGCCGCTACGATCAGCAAACGATGCTCAGGAACGGTAGTCGAATATCTCGCACTCCATGATGGTTTCCTGCTGACACTCGCTGCTACATGACTCTATGGACCCAAGGACATCTGGAATTAACGTTGTCTGGAATCGCTTCCCACTGCGACCACCTTCACTGAGAACTTTCAGAGAGCGTGCTATCATAGAGAGAGAGAGAGAGAGAGAGAGAGAGAGAGAGAGAGAGAGAGAGAGAGAGAGATTAGAGAGCGTCGAGAAGACTGGCTACTCCTTTTATAATGCAGCCGAAAGTATATCTCTGCGCTGCTGAGTGACGTCACCACCGTTATGCGCGTAGGCGTCGTTTCAATTGACTCTAATGTATTCAGTAGCGGCCACGTGTTTTCCAACTTCCTCTTTCTTGAATCTTCTAGAACACATCTTTGTAACACATGAATATACTTCCCTAACATTCTATTCGCTACCTACATTACACAACACTTCACTCTCATATAAAATTACATCTTCATGGTTCTACAATGTCTTATTTTCCAACTCTATACTATTAATTCTAATTATCTTATCAATACTATTTATTTTCACACATTCTTTTATCGTTTGGGACATCCATAATAGCTGATAATCATTATTCTCTATATTCACCTATACTGAGACCGTTTGTCACGTTGCAAAATATATATATATATAGGCTATATATATTATGCTATGTTACAAGTATTATACACAAATACATTACCATGTACTCAACGCAACTATAAATTCATTTTATGTATAGTCTCCAGACCGCTGTTAGAACCAAATTTAAATAACTTACCTTATATTTAATCCGCTAAGCGATCTTCTGTTTATGTATAGTCTCCAGACCGCTGTTAGAAACAAATTTATATAATTTACCTTATATTTAATCCGCTAAGCGATCTTCTGTTACAACATGTTTCGGGGATAAATCCCCATCCTCAGGTAAAATGTTTAATCACCCTTATGCATAGGGGTCGTCGAAAATGTTAACGCACATAAAATGTAACACAAAACTAGATAAAAACACACAACACACAAGCGCGTGATACGTGACCCAGTGCACTGGTCGGTTTCTGGTCAACTAGCTTTTACGCGTGTTTCCACTTCTTATCTTCAATACGGTCTCATAGAGCGCGTTAGACTTCCAGCTGATATTTAAGTCTAACGTGCTCTATGAGACCGTATTGAAAATAAGAAGCGAAACACGCGTAAAAGCTAGTTGATGATCGGAAACCGACCAGTGCACTGGGTCATGTATCACGCGCTTGTGTGTTGTATGTGTTTTTATCTAGTTTTATGTGTTACATTTTCTGTGCGTTAACATTTTTGACGACCCCTATGCATTAGGGTGATTAAACATTTTACCTGAGGATGGGGATTTATCCCCGAAACATGTTGTAAAAACATATAACAGAAGATCGCTTAGCGGATTAAATATAAGGTAAATTATTTAAATTTGCAACTATAAAGTATATTACACTAGCCAGGTCGTAGGATTTTTTTTTCTCGTTGCGTCAAGTATATGTAGTTGCACAATAATTAAATAATTTTTAAACAGGAGGGAGATGTTGTTGACATGAAATAATTAATTAAAACCGTTTAAAAATAATCATTCTATGATTTATTAATTAATAGAAAAATATTCAAATATTAAAATTTCAAATATTAGACAAATAAATATTCACTTTTATAAGCTTCACAAATATACTGTAACCTGCTATGCTATTCATAACATATAAAAATAAGCAACCATATAATCTTACTAGCTAAACAAACATGTTAAACAAGTTATTTAAATCCTTTTTGTTTTTGTGTGTCTGAAATTAACTCAAATTTTAAATAATAATAGCAACTTATTTACAAACAAAATAATATTAAGACTCAAGAATAAATTTATTGTTTCTATAAACAAAATAAAAATAATATAACATTTACTTCCAATCTATTATTTATTTCTACTGACACACTCATAATTTTTACATACAACAAAAGATTATTTCTTTTCTAAATTTTCTTGTTAAATTAAATTCTCTTATTTAACTACTATTTAACTTTAAACTTTAATTATGTACTGTTCATAGGTCAGTTCTCTTTAAGAGCTCTTTTCACACAAAAAAATATAATTGTTTGTTATCACCTGCGTACATCTGCCGTTACCGTTGCGTGTGTGTGTGTGTGTGTGTGTGTGTGTGCCCACAGAATCCTGAGAGTTTGATGATGATGATTATGCTGATGCTGTGTTCTCTGTCTCTACTGGTTGTTGTTGGTGATGCTCCAGAGTTCCTCCATACGCCTTGGTGTGTGTGGTAAAGTGTGTGTGTCCTGATCGATCGGTAAACCGGCAGAATGACGTTGTGTGAAGATTTCTTAAGTCTGAGTGTGTCTGATCGCCCAAAATTGCCAGTGGTATTTATACTGGACAGCGATCTGACAGGTCCCAGCCTGTTTTCGACATGTTAGATATTGTCAGTTAGTGCAAAGCATCCTTTTAATTACCAATCACTTTTTGGCTCATTTTCGCGATTACATAAACATACTCGTAGCATGAACGATATCATTGTTTACGTAATTTTTTCCTGGTCACTCACATATACCACACATATTAATTACTATTTAATTACACTAATAATTAATATTAAATTAATAGCGTCTTTAATATTGCACATTTTGCAATAAATTGTATATCACCATATTCATTAAACATTCCTTAAGGTAATGGTGTCTTTATAATTGGTGTAAGTCTTTGTTCACAGGTTTAAAACGTATTAATTAGTTTATTTTAATCCTGTTAAAACCTGATTACAGCCGTACGCATCACCCCATCTTTTCGTTCAATGGAGGTCGGAACTGGCTTACACACACACATACACAAACGCTGTATCTTATGCTACCAAAGCAAGTGCCACTTTCGACAGGCCTCAGCCTGTATTTTCCCGCACAAAATTGTTTAAAACTGTTCGTCTTATTCTTTTACACTAATTACAATACAAAACATACCGCCCTGGGCAAATATGCAAATATACGTATGTATTGTTGCAATGTATATATAAAATGACTTTAATAATGGTTAGTCAAATTTTAACATTATTAAAGCTGTCAATCCACTCTAAGGTAGTGCTACCACCCAAACCATCATTCTCTGTTGTTTCATGAATCTATATAGGTTTTACCCCTTCTGATTTCAAAAACATATCAATAGTTGTGTTTTCCTTGCTGCAGTTGGATATTAAACTGACCATTAAATCTGATGGCAAACTGATAATAATGTAACAAACCAGTCAACGTGGCCATCACCCTGATCAAGAAGGAAAGTAGAATTTTCTTAACTTTTTTGTTTACAGGCACTAAACTGCACATCAACTGATGTAGAACAAGAGTCTTTACCTGTAGTGGAGCTTGAAATGTGTGAAGAGCCAGTAGAAACCAACTCTGAGAACCGGGTATGTTTCTAAGTGTTTTTAATATTAAATATGTGTTATAGTTTTTCAAAAACAAATTGTAGAGTTTGTCTGCTCATAGTAAAAAAATTGCCATAAGAGATTTTATAATGAACATTGTTTCTCAGGTCTTCAATAATCCCCTCAATACCTGTTATAAACTTTGGCGTTACAGTCCCTTACTGTTCAAACTTTGTACTGTATTTATTATCTGTGTGTCATAACCATGGCAATGCGGCATGGGCGGATGACGTCACTTGCTTATCAAGCGCTGCCGGCAGTCAGCCGGACTGACGGTGGACAAGTTAAGTTTAGTTTCTAATCAGACTCCGAGCTGTACTCTCGTCAAAAATCACTCTTCCAGCCGCGGCTTCTGGATCATTATCCAATTTTCTTCATGTGCAGTCCGCACCAAATTACTTAGACGACTTTCGTCTAATTTACATATATCTTGACTTTATCAAAACTAAATTAACAGGCGTTATGGCCTTTTAAACATCCGCACGTGTCGTCAATGTCATATAAAACTTAATATTTTCAATAAATGTATATTCTACATCAGAATTACAGTCCACTTCATTACATTTAAAACCCAGCCCTTCTTACTTAGCGTCTTTGGAACAACTCTAGAACTTCAAGAGCTTCCAGTACGCAACACTTACCATGTTGTCTTTCCTTTCACAACTTGATGGCTCCTGTAATATGTTCAAATTCTACTGTAATATGTTTAAAATTTTGTTTTCTGACCTGCGTTCACCTTTTTATTGGGTCCATATACAATAACAATATTGGACTTGGGCAAAAATGGACTAATATATAAATGGCAGAGATGTCTGCCTTAATTTTTTGTGATGAATTTACTGTTGTATTCACTAAAGTAATTTTCACTCCGCATAATTTTTACACCTGTTTTATATCTTTGTTTATTCTCCCATAGTAGAAAACAATATTCCTGGAAGACAGTCAGTTATCATTTAACTGGCAGGCATGCAGCAACATGCTTTGTTATTTCTTCAAAGTTAGCATATGCTGATTTCTCTATAATGTGTTTACTGTATAAACATAAATTTCATGCTCTCCAAGTGTACAAATAGATGAGATAGAACATTAATTTATCAGTTAGTAACTGCTTAGTGAGTTTTTTTAATTGTGATTGAAATGTTGAACATTAAATAGAAAAATTGCTTTGTTTTTAATAATTTGACCCTCAAACAATTACATGGCACTGCAGGTTACAAAACTCACACATTAATTTATTGTTGTATTGGAGTGTTAGTGGTCTCAAATATTTCTACTAGTAATTTTGTACAAACCACTATGTTGTATTTGGTATGGCCGGGGGCTTTCGGCAATCAAGCCATCTTCAGGTCATTTACCAACCAACTGGTAAATGACCAAGATGAATTTTTTATAAAAGAACAAAATATACAAGTAAATATAATATTTTTAACCGTAATTCGCACTTAGCTGTTTTGTAATTTGTTGTCATTTTTTAAAATTATGCTTCTTAAAAGGCTTGTTGCAAATCACTCAGCTCATGACAGTTCAGGATGTTGCAAATGATTTATTGATTGTATCATGGAAATTAACTGATTTACTTTTGGATTGTTACAGCATCCTCATGAACATACAGGAGTAAACTAAAACATATGTACTGTAATTCATGTCAGCCTAATCTAAAAATTGTGCCCAATTTGCCCAATTCGGAATCAGCAACCAACTCATCATTATTGTATAATCACCACAAACAGCTGGATCTGTCATTTCCAACCAGCCACTACATGCTTGGAACCATGAATTTCCATTGGTAGCTTGTTCTTGTATACTACCCAACTGATCGAAACATTGGAAGTCGCGTTATACTGGAGCATTTGGAAACATTTCCAAATCATGTTTATTTTTGTTGTTTTGTTTTAATTTTATCCTTGCTACATATCTTGTTGCAATTTGACTTGCTCTTCCTTCACCTTATTTTTACGATAACTCTATTGATATTATGGATGATGTTGCAAAGTTCTGTTTCCTATTTGTTTAATAACTTTGTTTTTCTTTTTCACTTAATTATTTCTTCCATGCTTTTTATGGGAATTATTAACTATTGTGCAATATCTTATGTGTACTACATATATCTTGATAATGGCATTATTTGTCCAACTCTACAATTAATTGTTTCTATATAGTTCTTATGATGATGCATTCTAAACATTGAGTGCATTGTTTGTAATGGGTGCATTGTCTTCAGTTATTTTTAAATTCAGTACAAAGCTCACAGTTAATTAGGTTGTAGTCAAATTTTTTCTTGTTTTGTGCAATTAAGAATTTTCTTAGGAAATTATTTTGCAGTTCTTAGTGAATTTTCATGAAACCTATTGTTTTCGTAAAATTTTGTCTGCAACATTTAAAATAATTTTATATTTAAGTAATGTTATAAACTCTGTATACATTTGTCATATAAGATCTTTTAGAAATGCTTGTTTGGAATCAACCTCAAGGCATTTATCTTACTGAAACTATCTATTTTAATTAAAGAATGCTTAGTGTCATCATGTTTAATTTGTGAAATTTATTTCTGAAAATTTTAATGGATGACTACTGTACACGAATTGGACCATTAATTTTTAATATCATATGGAGTGGTATAAATATATGTTATCCTATTATTGTTTCCTAGTAGTTGTAAACACAAAAACTGTTTTCTAAAAATTGGACAGTAAGAATTCTCAGAAAAAATCTTCACAAACTATCTTTAAATACAGAGTTTCAAGTCACAAAGCTTCACCGAAACAATAAATATGAGGTAGTCAAAGCTTTTTGGGGAGAGGGGTGGAATACCTTTGCATTTTGTAGGTTAAACTCAAAACCTTGACATAATGCTCTTGTTATAACAATATGGGTAGTGAATAAAGTAAATAAGGCGATTTTTTATGTTAAGAGTTAATTATAGATTTTTATTGATGTAATGTAAATTTGTATATTACTTAATCTGTATTTTTTTTAGTTTAGGCTCATTTAATATTTGCAACAAATGTATTAAAACTACATAGGCTAAGTGCGTTACATAAGGCACCTGTGAAAATGTTTGCAAAATATCAAGGCAAGATTTTTAGTGATCTATTGTGCATGTAATGAGATTTCACCCCCTTTGCTGTTCAGAGATCTCCAGCGTGTAGACAAGGTGCATGTGGTGTTATATATTATATTTCTTGTTCCTTATTCTTTAAAGACTATAATAGTACAAGGCTTATTTGGAAAATGCCATTCAAATTATGTCCACTGAAGTGCTGCAGTTTATGCTTATTCTAATATACAGGGAATTGAGGTGTGGCAACATAAAATTAATAAATTTACTGCTGAAGAGACCTGCACATGATCACAAATTATTATGATTAGTTTGACTTTGAACTTAAAATTTCTAGTCTTTTGTACTTTGACCTTACAGCTTTTCAAATGCTTATAATTTAATAATTAATGAGTGAGAATACAGTATGTCACTGCTACTGAATTACAGAAGTTTTCTTTAACCTTTCAACATAATAGAAAAAGTTGTAATTATGGTAGCTCAGTTTAATGGTCATTTTACATTGTTTCAGGAATTATCTTCTGATTCAAGCGTCTTCAAAGAAACAGACTTTGAATCTGAGTCACAGGAATCTACTTCAGATTTCACCGATTCTGATGGGTCCAATTTTAGATCTTCAGTGAAGTCAGCCAAAGACATTAAATGCAAATTATGCAACAAGACTTTTACTAACGCAGCTAGGTTAACAGAGCATACTTACATCCACAGCAATATTAATAAACTCACCCATAGTCTAACAAAAAGTTACCAGTGTAATAACTGCAATAAACAATTTTCAACCGCCAGCGGATTAGCAAAACACAAGATAACACACAGTACCATAAAGGCCTACAGGTGTGGTAAATGTAAAAACGTTTTCAGGTCACGAACTGAATTATCTAGACATAGATACATTCATGATGGCAAAAAACATGAATGTGAAGTATGTCATAAAGTTTACAACACTTCAGATAATTTAGTTTGTCATAAAAAAATTCACAGTGGTACAAAATACCAGTGTGATGTGTGTAATAAAGAGTTTTCTCGGGCACAAAATTTAGCACAGCACAAAGTATTTCACTCAGGCATAAAAAAATTCACATGCCATCAATGTAACAAATCTTTCTTTACTTCTGCGCACTTATCCCAGCATATGGTAGTGCACAGTAGAATAAAAAATTACCAGTGTGATGTGTGTAATAAAGAGTTTTCTTGGGCACAAAATTTAGCATAGCACAAAGTATTTCACACAGGCATAAAAAAATGCACATGCCATCAATGTAACAAATCTTTCTTTACTTCTGCGCACTTATCCCAGCATATGGTAGTGCATAGAAGAATATAAAAATTCAAGTGTGAAGTGTGTGGAAAATTTTTCACAACTTCTAGTAACTTGTCATCTCACAAAATAATACACGATTCTGTTAAAAAGTACAAGTGCAATATATATGGGAACCCTTTCACCTCTTCTAACTTATCTAAACATGAAATTACATGCAGACATTAATAAATGAATAATAAGTAAATTATGTACAGTGAAACCTTGATATAATGCTCTTCAGTGGACCTTACAAAAAGAGCTTTATATCGAGGGTCGCTTTATATAGAGTTTTGAGTTACCAGTGTGATGTGTGTAATAAAGAGTTTTCTTGGGCACAAAATTTAGCATAGCACAAAGTATTTCACACAGGCATAAAAAAATGCACATGCCATCAATGTAACAAATCTTTCTTTACTTCTGCGCACTTATCCCAGCATATGGTAGTGCATAGAAGAATATAAAAATTCAAGTGTGAAGTGTGTGGAAAATTTTTCACAACTTCTAGTAACTTGTCATCTCACAAAATAATACACGATTCTGTTAAAAAGTACAAGTGCAATATATGTGGGAACCCTTTCACCTATTCTAACTTATCTAAACATGAAATTACATGCAGACATTAATAAATGAATAATAAGTAAATTATGTACAGTGAAACCTTGATATAATGCTCTTCAGCGGACCTTACAAAAAGAGCTTTATATCGAGGGTCGCTTTATATAGAGTTTTGAGTTACTTGAGAAATGTAAAAAAAATTTGTTTACATCATATATAGTTTCTTGCTAAAGCTTGGCAACCTAAACTTCATAATTGTTAGAGTTAGTTTGGCATGATTTCTTCTAAGAAATCTTAAAACCATATTCCTGTCTTGCAAATACTATGCAACACAATATATGGTGCATTTATATTACTACATATTATGTAAAAAAGTAATTAAATTACTTTCTATGATGTAAATTATAGAGAATTTGTTATCCTACACTGTTTAACAACTACGTTTATGGACAAAAAAGAAAAAAAACCTTGCTAACATTTATGAAGTATTCTCATTACAATAAAAATTAGTGTACAGCGAGTAACAAAAGTGCCTTGAGCTTTATTCCAAATATTGATGTATACAAAATTTTATTTATTTAATACACATTTAGAAAAAAAAAATAAAAATATAATATAGCCTGTTATTTAAATATAGCCTGTTCTTTAAAAGCATTGTTAAAGAAAATGTAACAAACAAAAGGTTTAGTAAAAATACTCTAAAAACTCTAAAAATAATTAATCTAAAATAATTACAAAAAAGAAGAAAAATTGTGACAGTTCAATATAACTGCAAGTTTTAGTTCTGCACTTCAAAAACATTATAAAGAAAATGCACCAATTACTGGTACAGAAGTTTACAAAGCACTGTTATTAGAACTAGGTAGAAACAATAAAAGAATATTAAAAACTAAGAATTCTTTTTCTTATGATTATTGTGTTTCCGGATTGTTCTTCGATGACACATGTCTCCTGTAGATATTCTCCACCACTGTCCAATATGAGTTGTCATGCAATATTGTATCCATATTTGTTTTCAGTCTTGGCACTCCTGGGATGTCTGTCTGGCAATCACTAATATGTGCTGTAAGGTATGTTGTCTTTATGAATTTTGGGTAATCCTGTGAATAACGGAGCCTTTGCATTGATGGGCTTTAGGTATCATTGTGTATTTTCATTAAATAAATTGATACGTTTGTTAATACAATTGTTAAGTTCCTTGACATATATTTCAGTGGGGTCAGATTTTAATAGATTAATGTTTTTGTTAGAAATTAAATCATGAACTTTCGCATTGTATGAAACATTGTCCATAATAACTAGCGTATTACCTTTGTCTGCTTTAACGATACGGGCATTGTTGTTGATTAATTTTGTATTTATATGTTTTAAAGTTCTATGTTCACCGGAGTACCTAGACTGGCACCGTGAGATGAGAGGTAGATTATTGTTCTGTATGATGGCTTTATTGAATTTACTATTTATAAGAACACGTGCTTCATTTTGCAAATTCGGGTCTGGAATAGTTTTTATGGCAGCTTCCGGTTCAACGACCTCATAGATAAGTTTGTGTTTGCCGACAGGTGGAAGATTATAATTTAACCCTTTATTTAAAAGTTCCATTTCATTATCATCAAAGCTTAATTTAGTTAGGTTCGTGACTCTGGGATAAAATGTGTGTTTACAAACAATAGTGGACTCTTGGCAATGTTTATGTTGTAATCTACAAAGTTTGCGTAACTGATTAAAATGTGTGCGGCGTACAATAATAGATATGTATATGTGTGCTGCTTCTAAAACTTTATCAATAATGACAGGATGAATATTGTTCAGAATCTGTAGATGCAATTTGAATAAGCGAATATTGAGGAGTGATTTTTTAATGTATACTGCTTTAATTTCTTCTTTAACGCGAAAGCGTTCAGTATATTGTTGTGTTGTTTTTGCAGCCTTGGAGGAGCAATTAATCTTCACAGTGGCATACTTAGGAGTTATGTTCTTTTGTAAACAAATTTTATTGAACTTAATATGCAAACTAGTTTTTAATAACTGTATTTTGACATTTTGGAATTTAAATACCATGTTTGCTTGGCTAGGCTCTAATTTAATATTCATGTTGAATATGGTATCCAAGTCATTTGTACGAATTAATAACTAAATTTACCTTATTTTGTCCGCCTTGTGACTTCTTATAATTTTTCTATGACGCATTTCAGAGCTTATGTTCCATCATCAGATATATATTAAAATAAAACTATCACTCTTACTAAGGTCGTCACATGATATAAAATGTCAACAATTTTTGCATACAAACCACGCGGAAGTAGTGTGCGCACCCATTCACGTTCAATTTGCCACTGAGCGGTCACTACCTTATCTTAGTACCGGCGAGCAGTTTTAAGGCCGTATAGTACAAGTGGTTTGAAGCAAAGTTTAGTTGATCATTCAACACGCAATTCGACTGCTTGGGTCGGCAAATGCACTATAAATTTCGAACTCCTCCAAGGCATTCATGAACTGACCCGTGACATTACAATACATACGGGACTCTCATCACCCATATTCGCAGAAAATGGCAGCGTATAATAGTTTTATTAACACTTCCTCTTGATGATAATGACTTTCGGGATGAACAAAATACTATAAAACACATCGCAGTTGCTAATGGGTACAGTAGTTTGACCATAGACAAACTGTTAAAAAAGCATGAAAGAAACAAATTTAAACCACGAACGAACAATAACGTACAAAAAATGTTTATATCACCTAATTACAAAAGCGAAATGCCTAAAGTTTTGTCATCTGTGCTGAACAATATTGGTTTTAATATCTTGTTCAGAACCAATAATAAATTACTAAACATTCTAATACCAAAAAAACACATACCCCCGGAAGAAAAAACAGGAATATATAAACTACTATGCAATGATTGCAATAGTTTTTACATTGGACAAACTGGGAGAAGTTTCCTTAAGCGTTTTTGAGAACATATGCCAAAAACAAGTAATATCAACAGCATTAAATCCAACTACGCCCGACACCTAACTTCACATAATCACAACTATACGGACTTCAATTCAAACTAAATTCCGTTACATGTATGTAAGAAGGGTCGGTTCATGAATGCCTTGGAGGAGTTTGAAAATAGTGCATACGCCGACCCAAGGAGTCGCGATTGCATGTTGAATGATCAACTAAACTTTGCTTCAAACCACTTGTACGATACGGCCTTGAAACTGCTTGCCGGTACTAAGATAAGGTAGCGACCACTCAGTGGCAAATTAAATGTGAACGGGTGCGCACCCTACTTCCGCGCGCTGTTTGTATGCAAAAATTTTTGACATTTTATATCATGTGACGACCTCGGTAAGAGTGATAGTTTTATTTTAATATATATCTGATGATGGAGCATAAGCTCTGAAACGCGTCATAGAAAAATTATAAGAAGTCACAAGGTGGATAAAATAATGTAAATTTAGTTATTAATGCTATTCTTTGTTGTGCTATAGCACACAAAATTAATGGGCCAGTGTTTTGTTTTGTTACACTGTCTTCTAGAGTAGTGTTTGTTGTTGGTTGTATCCACTGCCAAGGGGGTGTTACATTTATTGGAGGGGTTTTGTAAGGTTGGTTATTTCCATCTAAAAGCAGGGTTTTGCTTTTGTATAAAAAGGATATTTTTGATTTGCTGCTGGATTAATTTTCTGTAATGGATGCTCTGTGGGTTTTTGTTCTGAACATTAAACTAAATTTACCTATTCTTTTGTTAATGTTTACTTCCAGAGGTTCTATATTGAGTTCAGCTTCCATAGCTTCTATTTGTGAGGTCTTTGAGCAACCTAGGCAAATTCGCAGGGCGTAGTTCTGGAGTTTTCTATATTTTTCCGAGACTTTTAGCTAAGCACCCCCCATACAGGAATGTCGTTTTGGATCATATGTATCCTAGGTAGAATTCTTGTAAGATAATTGAACCAGCAGTTTGAAGAAGGGAACGAATCCAAAAATGTGTTTTTTTGGGAAATCAAGAAAAACTTCCTACTTATCTTATTTATTATTTTTTATTAACCAAACTTTTATATGACCTTCTTTACATTAACCCGTTATTCCAGTACCTTGGACAGATCAGTTGGACTATTCAAAAAAAAAAAAATATTACGATACTAATAACATGGATTCGTACCCTTCTTCAAACTGGTTATGAATAAGGCATAAAAATCGATTATTAAAAAAAAATCAGAATTTTTTTTATTTTCTCAAAGGATTACTAATACAGTGCATACAGTAAATTCCTATACTACTCACATTTTTTGAAAGCATTATGTCCAAAATGTACTCAGAAAATTATTACTCTCCTTCACTTCCACCGTCATCTGCAGTTGTTGCTGTAGTTGGTCTTATCAACGCTTCTTCATTAAATGGTTTGTACTCATCAGGAATGTATGGAACTGTCTTGGCTACATCCTGGATCTTCTTGTCTTGTATTGGAATTTTTTATTGTAAGCTTTTTCCGTTGGGATCTGGGGTACTCCTGTCTTTGGCTTTTTCAGCAAGAAAGTCTTTTTCACCAAACCATCGATGAACTCAGATGGTGTTAAATAACCTTTTGGTAAGGCGTATTCTAACTGTCTGTACTTGGAAATCGAAACTGAGGACTTGTCTTGGGACTTCGTTGTTTTTTTGTAGAGCTTAGGCCACCAGTTCTTAAAGTCTAGAACACTTTCTGCAGAGATTTGAGTAACATTGAATCCTGACTTCTTAGAGGTTTGAATTAAATCAGCGTATTATTGTGAGGTGTAAATTCTGTCCGTTCGTCTGATTTTTCTTTCAGCAGTCCCAAAATTGCGATCACATTGCAGAAACGAGTGTCCTCGCACTGGGAAGTACTGATAAATCTTTCTAAATCGCCAGTAGCAACCAATGCAAGAAAAAAACACTAATGTGTTGTTGCGGTTTTGGCCTCCGCAGGCGTCACTGAAAATGTGAAGTTCTTTACTCTCAGGGCTCATGTTTTTAATTTTTAACCACAGCATGCTACATACTTCGTCAGGTCCACGTTTAGCTTCTCACTCCGGATAAACGTAGAAATCGGCAGAGTCTGTTTTAATATCGTGTATGCAGAATACATAGAGCCAGAGTTTCCTTAAATAGAACATTTCTTGAACAGGTATTTTTGGTAATGGGAGGTTTTGCATGAAGTCGAACACAAGTGCTCCAACCTCCAGGTCATTAGAACAAAGGGTTTTTATTTATTTCTGTTTGTTATAAAACTTCTTAGCACGGCGAATATGAATGATCTTTTCGGCAACAGCAGTTCGCTTTACATTCTCGGTAAGATGTGGACTTTTAATCTTTGCAGTAAGCTCCTTTCAAGTACTACATACATATATTTGAGGACGTCCAAATCTATAATCATAATTTTCATGGAAGTACTTTCTATAAAAGTCGTATTTTATCTTATTGGCAAGATTAGGGTGTTTTTTACAAAAGAGTTCATACATGGTTTTAATGTTCAGTTCAGCACTCAAATAGTGTATATTGTTATTACTGCAGTATGTTTCTTTAACAGGAAATTCTTTAATGTGTTCATCTATAAAAACACAAATGTTGCCGGATACAAATATCAGCTGTTAGAGAGCGTGACCACAGTGCTCATGGCCGACAAGCTCGGTATCAGTTTGAAGAAGGAAACAAAACCGGGATATGTTCCCTTTGACAACCTGATGTGTATTTCTAAGGCCGATTACACCAGCATGTGAGTGGTTTTCATTCCCGTTTTATACCTGACAATGAGCGTCTATAATATAACACATGTCTGGTGCGGGGCGCTTGTTACCTTCTTCACACTTGTAACGGGGCTAAAAGGAGGGGCTTTTTATTTTATTAAAGTATCAAAATTACAAAATTAAAATATCATAAATTGTTTTCATCTGTGTGGCCAGCCACGTGTTGAATAAAAGCGTAGTCCAAACAAAGAAACAGTGAGGTGAACTAAGTACAATGGAATGTGTCGTATTGCACACAACTTCTTAATTCACAGAACTGGAGTACTGTGTAATGCGCCCAAATGCACTAACATCGGCGGAGCGCATAACCCACGCTAAACACAAGTCGCGCAAAATGGCTATGTGCGAATTTTGTTCAACAATGTGCCCGGAGCAAGGCGGATATAAGATTAAGGACACGCCTTTCCAATGATGTCAACCAGTGAACACTAGATTTCGTCCTCTGCCAAAACCCACAAATAACACGTGTTACCTGAACAACTACTAAGCCTTTAGCAGCAAAGGCTATGAACAGCGACGAAATTGTTAGCAGGCAAGGCAGTGATGTCCGCCCGCATGTAGAAGCAGTCGAGATACTGTCACGGCCATGGCCGGACGCTCGCTACGACTCAGTGGTCCCAAGTAACCTTTTTCAGATGTAAAAGTCTAAACATCAATAAACTACCACCAAACAGTGAAACAAAAATCTCAGAGTGGAGTGAAAGAACGAGATTGTAAAAGTGGCGAACAGACAAAACATTCGAGTCGGTACACAGTGAGGCACGAGATGAAGGTTAAGTAGGCGACTACCCATTTGGTTAAATATTTTAATGCGAAAGAGCGCTCTTAATTAAAGGAACTATTTAAATGTATGTGAATGTAGTGTGTGGATGTAAATACTGGGCCGCTTTTCTAAGTATGTATATCTATATAAGATTTAACGTAGTAATTCAACCACGGAAATGATTGATTGTATTTTTTTTTCTATTTTATGTAATTGTTAAAAAAGTAAGTCGAACAGTAAATCTATTTGTTCCATCATATAAAATGTTTTAGCTGTAAATTATTACACCATAACCACTTCCTAGTATTCTGTGCTGACAACTCGTCTAACGTAATCGGGGGTTTTCTGAATTTTTTAGAATGTAGTAGGATAGCAGGATTTTTATAGGGGCAAGAGTGTTTTAAGTTTACATGTTTATCTAAAAAATATGTTGGCGACCTGGGCAGTTTCTAAAGGTAAGTTTCACGGGGAATATGACGGTAAGTAAAATTCTGGCAGTGGTGAGTATTATGATGAGTGTAGTATTTTTAAAATAGGTAAAAGAGTAGTACCTTAACAAACTGCCGATTCATTTGTAAGCTTTAGTTGTTATCTTGAGCAGTTTTAACAGCGTTACTGTGGATCATTGGAGGTCTACATTGATGAAATTAACAGAAGGTTATGAATACCACCAAAGTTTACAACTTTTACATTGTGCTTTTTTATCTGTACCCTAAGTATTCTGTAGATCCTTCTTAAACCTTCAGCAAAAAGATTTGAGAAGCTGGGGAGGTCTGTGAAGAAGTATTAAAGTATTGTTAGTCTGATATTTATTTTGCTACCTGAATAGACCTGATATTGTACTAAAAAGTCTTAAAGTCTTAAAAACTTACTAACTATTGAAACGCCGCCCCAAAATTTTTTATTACACCCCCTTTTTTTTTTTTAATTCTGGGAAGGCATCACTTAATATTTAAGACTAGATGCATGGCCTAAATGGAAATAAATGTGCTGACCCCATCGTGGTGACAGGTCTTGCAACGAAACACTAGATTAACAGCAACAAGATTTTATTTATGCATCTTGATTTCGAAACAATTTCTTTTACAATTACATTACTTTGGTTTGAGTCTTTCTTAATGCTTAACATCAATTTAAATATTTCTTAAAAGCACCATGGTGGTTGGATTGCAACAATAATATTTCCAAAATATCTCTAACAATTAAATAATGGCATACCAAACTACTAAACACAGAGTATTTCACTTTCAAAAGATTTTTTCATTTGCATTCATAATGCTTGAACAATTAACCAACATGAGATAATTATAGGTACTTAAAGATGACAATCCATTATCCGTAGATAATAATTAAAGTTTAAAAAAATAATTACTTAAGTGTGTTCAAATACCCTCATCTACCCATCCCCAGCACTTGGATTAACAACACGAGGGGAAAATAACATTAAAATCGAAACCAGTGATCACATTAAACAAAGGGTGAAGTTTGTTAATTAATTATTACAAATTTTGTTGTTGTTTTTTATATGTATAGTCAAGGAGAACCAAATAATTCTTGGATTTCGTTGTCCATGACGTGTCCGTTACTTAACTAAATATCACTATAATATTGACGACTCGGAACACAAAGTTTTTTATAAGTAAAAACGTAAAGTTTTACCTTACAGCCTAAACCGGCTTTCACCTATAGAAGGCTTCATCAGAGGCTGTCGTTAGTAGCGCTGCTCGTCTTGTTGTTGGCGACGAGAAAGTGTTTCGAAAGATTGAAGCTGTGTGTGTGTGGTGAGATGTGTTCGAATAATGCGTGCGATTTGAATTGTGTCTGTTCGTTTAGGATGTCGTTTTTATTTGTTTTTGTGTGTTTGTATATTTCTAATTGTTCTAGAGTGTCTAGTTTTCGGCCTTTTGTGTGTACGTGTAGTATGTTCATGTTATTGTCGATGTTTTTATATGTGTGGTTTGCTTCAATGAGGTGGTTTGCGAAGGTAGATTCTGTAGTGGTGTGGAGTGCTTTTGTGTGTTCAATGTATCTCTGTTTGAAGCTACGTCCTGTCTGGCCTATGTAGAATTTACTGCAATTTGAACAATTTAGTTTATATACACCGGGTAGATCGAATTTGTTTTGTGCTTTGGGCATGCGTTTTGATAGTGTGTGTTCTGTTTTGTTAGTAGTTTTGTAAGCGATTCTGTACCCTGCTTTTTTGAATTTGTGGGAAATTTTTTCTGTTTGTTTGTTGATGTATGTTAGTGTTATGAATTTGTTGTTTTCTGTCTTTATCTGTTGTTTGTTTTGTGTTTTGTGTAGGAGTTTACTGACTATTGTTCTGTCATAACCGTTAGATTCTGCTAGATATTTTATCGTGTTTAGTTCGTCTTTGTAGTCTATTTCATCTAAGGG
Source organism: Magicicada septendecula (assembly GCA_034769895.1). Lineage (NCBI taxonomy): Eukaryota > Metazoa > Arthropoda > Insecta > Hemiptera > Cicadidae > Magicicada > Magicicada septendecula. The sequence continues at coordinate 288,051,465 of CM068376.1, forward strand.
GATGTTGTTAAGTCTATGTATCACTAATACACAACACCTCCAATCACCCAATACAACACAAACTAGCTGCTTTTAGAACCATGATACATAGACTTAACAACATCCCCTTAGATGAAATAGACTACAAAGACGAACTAAACACGATAAAATATCTAGCAGAATCTAACGGTTATGACAGAACAATAGTCAGTAAACTCCTACACAAAACACAAAACAAACAACAGATAAAGACAGAAAACAACAAATTCATAACACTAACATACATCAACAAACAAACAGAAAAAATTTCCCACAAATTCAAAAAAGCAGGGTACAGAATCGCTTACAAAACTACTAACAAAACAGAACACACACTATCAAAACGCATGCCCAAAGCACAAAACAAATTCGATCTACCCGGTGTATATAAACTAAATTGTTCAAATTGCAGTAAATTCTACATAGGCCAGACAGGACGTAGCTTCAAACAGAGATACATTGAACACACAAAAGCACTCCACACCACTACAGAATCTACCTTCGCAAACCACCTCATTGAAGCAAACCACACATATAAAAACATCGACAATAACATGAACATACTACACGTACACACAAAAGGCCGAAAACTAGACACTCTAAAACAATTAGAAATATACAAACACACAAAAACAAATAAAAACGACATCCTAAACGAACAGACACAATTCAAATCGCACGCATTATTCGAACACATCTCACCACACACACACAGCTTCAATCTTTCGAAACACTTTCTCGTCGCCAACAACAAGACGAGCAGCGCTACTAACGACAGCCTCTGATGAAGCCTTCTATAGGTGAAAGCCGGTTTAGGCTGTAAGGTAAAACTTTACGTTTTTACTTATAAAAAACTTTGTGTTCCGAGTCGTCAATATTATAGTGATATTTAGTTAAGTAACGGACACGTCATGGACAACGAAATCCAAGAATTATTTGGTTCTCCTTGACTATACATATAAAAAACAACAACAAAATTTGTAATAATTAATTAACAAACTTCACCCTTTGTTTAATGTGATCCCTGGTTTCGATTTTAATGTTATTTTCCCCTCGTGTTGTTAATCCAAGTGCTGGGGATGGGTAGATGAGGGTATTTGAACACACTTAAGTAATTATTTTTTTAAACTTTAATTATTATCTACGGATAATGGATTGTCATCTTTAAGTACCTATAATTATCTCATGTTGGTTAATTGTTCAAGCATTATGAATGCAAATGCCCTCTCCGGTGACCACCACCTACCTCTACTGCTACTCACATATTCATGCCCGAAGCCCAACAAGGTGCTACTGACCTTGATATGTGAGTACCACTTCAACAACCGTCCACCTCGTGGACCGACCAGCCATATGCACCAACAAGGCATCTCCATCTCACATCCCTACACTAGGGCGGACGGCCCCGCTTAGCCGGACAGAGAAGACCGCATAGAGGGCACACGAAGATCCATCCCTTCATTTACTCTTTCAAAAGACCATAACTATAGGGTGGTTACTTCTCCACGGCACCGTCTAAACAACACACTCTCAACCCAAAAGACACACCAAGGACATCAACCGGGGAATGCGACATGGCTCGGACCCTACAATGAACAACATCAAAATCAACAACTATGAACCACGAAACAACACCACCTAACTTCTCCATCGTAACATTTCAGAACAGGGGAAACTGACAATCTCCAAGACCACGATCCAAGTGCATTTTCGGCAAGGTCTCTACCTTTCTAACTCCTTTTTTTTCCTAATTTTTTTTCTTTTATTTTATTTTTTCTAAGGGGAGGGGTAGGAATATCGGGAAGGTGCAAAGGGCAAGGATCATTGAAAGGTCAATAGCCAGGACTAAGGGTAAGGACATGGCTCCCTCCGGAAATAAGGATGAATGGAGGAAACCAAGGCTCGCGTGGGCAGGGATGCAACCCTGAAGTAGACGAACACCACTGGGACTGTGGGGAACCTCTACCCGCTACCCGTTAACCGCGTCTTCTCACTTTTCTATGACGAACTTTGGGTACTTGTTCCTTTCGGACACCACTCTCTGAGAAATTATCTCGTGTTGAGCTGTACGGATTTGTTTCTTCTGAATCAGAATCAAGGCAACTTACCTCGCTACTTTCACTCCGCTTTGGATTATCCTCATCACCTAACTCCTCTGCTTCTGCCTTCCCCGCTTCTCTTTCTTCCAGTCATTCCTTCTCTTCCTCATCTACAATTTCCCCTTGTTCATCCCCATAATCCAAATCACCCTCATGACACTGCACCTTCTCACCATCTTCCCGTTGCTCATCTGATCCATCTTCAACCGCATCTTCACCCAGCTCCTCACAATCTCTTCTCCAATCTCCTTTTCGTCCTCCTATTCATCAACACGTTCATGATCATAATTTAAATTTTCCTCATCCTCAACATCATCGCCATCACGTCCACTACCACCATCTGAAAACTGCACATCTTCATCCTCTAGTTGCTCCTCTGGTCCACCTGAAACTTCCTTCCGTTCTCCGGAATCCTCCGCACTACATACAGAAGGCGTCTGCACATCTTCACACACTACATCATTCTCACTCGCACACTCCACAACGCTGCCGCCAAATTTCTCCTCAACTTCTACCTCATCTCCTTCAACAACACTCGCGGCCTGGACATCCCTTGTCCACCCGCAACCTCAGAAACGTTTGCAGCATGGACCTCCCCGTGTCCATCCGCAAACTCAGACTCTTCAGTCTCCCTAACACTTACAACTATACTCCCCTGCGCAGCATCTGCAGACTGCATCTGCCTCTTCCTTCGATTCCTCTCCTTCCCCACTCTCAGCAACTACAACGTCCTCAACATTTCTCACCCTGGAATCCAGCTGTCCAGGTCCCTGTGCAATGTCTAAATTCAATTCTAGGCGATGGTAAAGCTACACCATCAAGTGACTTCTCACATCCCTGCATAGGCGATGATGATAGTACAGGATCTGGATCCCTCATGATCCGAGATGGAGATACCGGAACAAATTCCGCGGCATCTGGATTCAACCATGACGTCCTCTCTGAGTCCTGTAATTCCGTATTAACAGACATGTTCTTGTCCTCTTGTATTGATCCACAGAAGTTATTCCGCTTTTCTTCTTCCGCTTCACCTTCTTCATCCACCACTCTATTACGCACTTGCGATTCCTCTGGAACGTTTAAAGTTCCCTTTCTCGCCAAACAGGAATAACGCTTTGCTACAGGCTCCCTACTTGCCGATGTTGGTTTACTACTATAACTTCTTCTTCCCCTGTTAATTTCATACTTATTTCTTTTCTCTGCTGTAACTGCTGTTACCGTCTTTCCACTTGCCACCCCCTTGTAGCCTCCATTACTTCCGGAATACTTAGTTTTCCTTACAGGTTCTTGTGTTCTCCACCAACCACCATGTTTGTCTTCTTTAGCTCTTCCTAATAAACCACTGGAGTATTGGACATCTTTAGCAGCTCTTCCTCGGGACTCATCATTCTCCTGGACCCTTCTGGCATGCGCACACCACCGGTCCAGGTCCGCAAAAGAACGTGGAGGCTCCGCGAAAACCAGCCGGGATCTCTCTTAGGGATTCAGCCCTTCTCGTATTACCTGTATTACTTCCGTCTCGGGCAACCTCAACCTTAAAATTCGGGCAGCTTTCCGTACATCGTGCACGAAGTCACGCAACGTCTCTCCGTTGGCCTGTGGGCGATAGAATAAATCGAACTTAAGCTGGGCACGTCGTCGATAGGGTATGAAGAAATCCAACACTTCCCCATGGAAAGCGTCGACACTGCCGCCCCGACGCAGAGTGTTGGTGACCAACCCTGCCAATGAACCCCGGCAATACGGGTATATAAGGGACAAGACCTCCCCATCGGACACCCCCGGGAAATCTGCCAACTGCAGGACCAGGCCCAAGAAGACCAACAACCTGTCCTCATCTACTCCATCCAACACGGAAAGTTTCTGGAGAACCCCTGAAATGGGGTGGGGCAATCCCTGATAGCATACCGCCGCCAGAATTGCACAATTCACAACACACAACAACAAAACATAAATTCCCACGAAACACCTAACACAAACCTAACTTACAAAACATAGTCACAAAGAATCAGGAAAAAAACTCAAGTACTCTACTTTCTTTGAGCAGCCCCAGAGTGCTCTAGCGATAGACGAGATGGGTGTATAAGAAGGCAGAGAGAGAGCCACTCGAAATGCCCATAAGAGAATACAACAACACAAGACTACAAATCTAACTCACAATACATTACAACAGCACGACATCTGGTCGGACCATAACCGCACTCATAAATCAATGTGACCCCAAATAGAATGCCCGCAATAAGCAAATTCACTACATGAACGGGGGGGGGGTGCTATAAAGACACGTTCACCCTACAATGGAACAAGTCCTAACCAAAACGGACAAATACTGACGGCACCCGATCATGCCCAAAATTTCCTAAGATCCCAGTGTATGTCGGAATAATACCAATTAACTACGCAATTATAAGCCCTTACAGCACCTACCTTACAATCAACATCACAAAATAATTATGTCTAAATACTAACACATTAAATTTAATCAAGCTCTATTCATTTCTTATAACATAGTATGCCATCCAGATTATTTACTTAATTAAACTGTTCAAAATTGCGATTAACTTCTGTAAATATCCTTGACTCAGATCAAAAAACAATTTTGACACAATAATTTGCAAGTCCCAACACCAGCTGACATGCCTGCAGCCACAACAAGTTTTATTTAACATCAATAAGTGCAAGTCCCCACAGATTCTAAAACTTCCAAAATTCAATGAATTAACTGCTGAACTAAGGTTTACTACATATTCTGAATGCATATGATAATATAACTCCATTGAATCATAACCACGCTCTGCTACCATTTGAACCCCCCTTTTATTTTATAAGGTTTTTGTGGTTTTTTAATTTAATTTTATTATTTTTTTTATTTATTTAAAAGGGAGAGACATAAACTTTAAAAACTAGGTGATGAATCTAGAGGAAGCATAAAGTGTGCAAAGACCCAAGCTGCAATCACAGACATGTCCACTGGATGGATGACAGGACTTGCAAATGAAAAACTATTAACAAAACAAGTGTGAACTTTATTTAGCGTGCAGTCACATACATGATATCACAAGGCATAATTTAATAATAGCCACTGAGTAAAATTGAAATACTTTTACACCTCTATGTTATACATCACTTCATTACCGACTGATAATAATTGACTATAATCAACTAAGGGATATCCATAATCCCCTTAAATCAAAAATTGACTGGCATATATCATTACATACATATCGTTATTATACACAGTATAATATTATGAGTGACTGCTTAATTCAGTGGCTGTAAAAGAGTGGATACAACACTATGTCAAAGACAAACATTATAATATTTAATATGTGATATTCAAAGTTTAAAGTTAAAAATTGCTACACCTTGCAACACTATGTCAAAGATAAACATTATAATTTTTAATATGTGATATTCAAAGTTTAAAGTTAAATTTGCTACACCTTGCAACACTATGTCAAAGATAAACATTATAATTTTTTCTTTTTTTAATATGTAATATTAAAATTTTAAAGTGATATTTAAAGTTTAAAGTTAAATCTTCTAGCCCTTTCTACAATTCCTTCAGCACATGTGCTATAACATCATTAATTTTATCACATTCCCCCCCATTAAAAATTACACACAAACACATACATAATACATATAACACACACCCACAATTCCTGTACCGACCCTCTCACAATAACCCTTCGCATTAAACGTACAAATATATATATATATATATATATATATATATATATATACATTACAAACAAAACCGAGCTTAGGATTTCACACAGTTAAAATCACTTCTAAGATGAGAATTCAAATAAACACAAGAAACTGAGGTAATTATTTACGATACTACTTAAGCTCAAATTGCGGTGAAATATTTCTTTTCCTTTTCTTCTATACTATATAAGCACGAGAAAAATAATTTTAAACGGCGGTCGAACCTATTTACGGAGAAAATTTAATAATTACTCCCATAAGCGCGCATGTAAAGTGAATGGCCGCCATGTTAACTAAGCAACGGCGGACAAGTGCACAGCGAATGACGAGTTATGACGTCATTACGCGGAGTACCCAGCGCTGCACTTCATAAGTTTACGCGGTAAATAACGTGGCGTTTTTTGGCGCCTTATGGGTGAAATTATTTATTTTTTTTTCTTCGTAAATAGGTTCGACCGCCGTTTAAAATTATTTTTCTCGTGCTTATATAGTATAGAAGAATAGGAAAAGAAATATTTCACCGCAATTTGAGCTTAAGTAGTATCGTAAATAATTACCGAAACTGATTTGCCCCCAACAGAACAAAATGACTTGAAATTTATAAGTTAATACATCCTCAATAATTTTGAAGCGAAAACTCCGAGAATTAAGTCATGAACATAGTTAAAGCCACAATACATGAAGAAAATCAGACACCCCCCAGTCCTGAATTATGCCCACACGGCAGGACATGACCAAGCAGGACATAACTAGAGCTCAGGTACATAGAACGCATACAGGAAAACTTAGAGCTGTTCATTTCAATTGTAAGTTAATTCAATCGTTAATTTAATTTAATACCTTAATTCATGGCTAACACTCACGCACACACAAGTTACCGTTTATTAAGAAAAGCTGTAACACAAAATATTTTGTGGTTAATAGTTGAGGCATATTACACTAAATGCATACCTGGAGCTTGCTTTAGTCTATCTTGTCATAGTGGAGTACTTCGAACAAGCAGAACAGATCGGATGCCGTCAATTGCGACCAGAGAAATTTCCTCGGTGAGGGTTGGAACAGAAATGAGGCCGATTACATCGCAATTTCCACCAACGAAAGCTTGCCTGTATGCAGGTTAGTGCGTACAACAACAGCTGACCCGGCCGACCGAATCGTCGTCACCGCTACTGACAAGCCGTTTACATACACTCAGCGACGACGCGCGATACCGGGGCATTGCATGACGTCGAGAACGCGCCAGTTTTTAAAATAAAGTTACATGCCCCAGCAATCGAGCTTCGCGTCTCAACCGAGCGCCGAACAAAGTACGGCACAAGCCCTGAATTGTAGAGTTCTCAAGACCTATTGATTTTGGTAAATATCGGTTAAGGGAAAGGGGTAGTTTACCTGCAACATTTTATGTTTTAACAAGGGTATTTTCTATGGCAAACGATAACAGCAGCAAATTCAAACATAATCAAATAATTTGTTGCATATAGCCCTGATTCGTAGAGTACTCAAGACCTGTTGTTTTCGGAGAAGATCGGTTAAGGGAAAGGTAGTTTACCTGCAGCGTTTTTTTTATCAAGGGTAATCTTTTTTTGGCAAACGATAACAGCCGAAAATTCAAACAGAATCAAATAATGTTTGGCATACAGCTCTGAATTGTAGTGACCTCAAGGCCTCTTGATTTTGGTGAAGATCGGTTAAGGGGAAGGGGTAGTTTACCTGCAACCTTTTACTTTTTAACAACAGTAAAGTACTTGAAAATTCATTTAAACTTTTTCAAACAACGGTAATTGTTAAAAATAAAATAATTTTGTTGCCAGGCAATAAAATTATAATTTTGTCCTTCGTATTGTTTAAATTAGCAGCCATCCTTACGATTTCTTTTATGAATTTGCTAACTGCTATAATTTTTTTATCGTTTGACTAAGCTTTTCGTCATTACTGTCATCTTCAGGTCTTAAACAACGTCTATCAACTGTACGTTGTAAGCTTTTATACTTTAGGCCCCTCCCCTTATGTCATCCCCCCTACTATTGGTTCAGCTGCTACCGCTCTTCACGGGAACTTTGTCTACCTTTTTCCGTTAGGCATTTTTCTAACGTCCGTCAAATTGTTTTAAGAATCTCCCGTTAATTTCTTCATTCTTGACTTATAATTTTTTGTAACCTTTTACATTTCGTCATTTTTTTAGTGTGTTATTCTTATTATTTTAATTTATTTTTTTTTATTGTTTAATATATAATAAAATATTTCTTCATTTGTAAAATCTACTTTTATATTCATTAATTTATTTTTATCTTGTTTTTTAACTTTAAGTATTTCTAGTTCTTCTATTAATTTTCTTTTTTGTGGATTGTTTTCTATTTTAATTATTTCCATATTTTCATTGGGATTTATGAATTTATGGCCTGACTCGTTGAAATGTCTTGCATATAGTGAGTTCGTTACTCTAACCCCTTCTCCTTTTGCGTGTTCATTCATTCTAATTTTAAATTTTCTTCCAGTTTCTCCCAGATATATCTTATTACATTCCCCACATTTTAATTTGTATACGCCGCTTTTTTCTGTTAATGGAATTTCTTCTGTTTTATCATTTTTTATATATTCGAATACATTTTTCGTTTTCTTTATTCCTATCTGTATTTCATATTTTTCGAAACATTTTTGTAACATTTTTGTTTGATATCCTATGTATGTTATTGCTCCTTTATATTTCTTTTCTTCATTTGTTTTTTCTTTTTTGTTATTTTCCTCTATTTTCTTAACTATTCTATTAATTATTTTAGGGTTGTAATTATTATTTTTTGCTATTTGTTGTATTTTCTTTAATTCTTTTTGTTTGAGTTCTTCATTTTCTAGATAATTTATAGCTCTATAGCAAAATGAATTTAATGCTGCCATTTTATAATTGACTGGATGATATGATTCTTGTGGAATTATTAAATCTGAGTATGTTTCTTTCCTATATATATCGAATTTAAGTTTGTTATCTTCAATTTTTATATTGATATCCAGGAAATTAATTTCTAATCCTCCAATTTCTTCTTGAAATTTTATTGTTTTTTCTATGTTATTTAGTTGTTCCGTAAATTTTTTAAATTCATTTACTTCACCTTCCCAAACTATTAGTATGTCATCTACATACCTGATCCATTTTTTAATTCTTCTTTCTTTATCTATATCTTTTAAAATTTTGATTTCAAAGCTATTCATGAATATCTCTGCCATTAATGGTGAAAGCGGTGATCCCATTGGTAATCCATTTTCTTGTATGTAAAATTTGTTATTAAATCTGAAGTAGTTCTGGCTTAGGCATAATTCTAATCCTTCTATTATTTCGTTTTTCCATTCTACATTACTTAATTTGTTTTTCTTTATTATTTCTACTGTTTTTGCTATTGGTATGTTGGTGTACATATCTTTTATATCTAATGACATTAATTTTGTCTTATTTGTTATGGTAATTTCTTTTAATCTTTCTATTACCTTTTTACTATTGTCTATGCTGTGGATTTCTTCTTTTTCATATGCCTTTTTGATTCTTTTACTTATTTCTTTTGATATTTTGTATGTTGGCGAATTTAAAAATGATACTATAGTTCTTAATGGCATTTCTTTTTTATGTAACTTAATTTGACATCTAAATTTTGGAGCTTCAGGATTATGTTCTATTTTTTGTTTCTTTTGCCATTCTGTTAGATATGTTGTCTTTTTTATCAATTTCTTTGTTTGTGCTTGAAATTTACTTGTGTAATCATATTTTATTTCTTTATATGGTCCTTTTTGTATAAATTGTTCTGCTTTTTCGATATAATCTCTTTTGTTCATTACCACTGCTGTGTTACCTTTATCGGCTTTTATAACTATCAAATTGTTCTCCGTGATTTTCTTTTTTAATTCTCTTATATTTCTTTTTATTTGTGTTTCGATTTTATTTCTTACATTTTTGTTTTTCTTACATATTTTTTCTACTATTTCTTTTACTTCACTTCTTAATTGTTTTTTAGTTTCTTCATTTTTTATTTTATCGATTATTTCTTCACATTCTATTATTGTATTTTCTTTATCTATGTTTGTTTTTGTTGCATATTTTAAACTTTTCCCTAATAATTTATGTTCATTTTCTGTAAACTTTGTTTCTGTTAAATTTAATACTTTTTCAGCAAATTTTATTTCTTTATCTTTTTCTTTATTTTTATTTCTTGTTCCTTCTATTAATTCCTTGAGTTTCGTATTTAATCTCTCTTCCATTTTTCTTATTTTCTTTTCTATGTATTTTTCACCAAACTCTTTTCTCATTTCTTCTATTTCTATATAATTGTAACTTGTATATAATTTTTGATGTAATTGATACATTTCTTTGTTATATTTATTAATATAAATATATTATATATATTATTACATATATTAAATATATTATATAATTATATATTTTATTTAATAAATATAACAAAGAAATGTATCAATTACATCAAAAATTATATACAAGTTACAATTATATAGAAATAGAAGGAATGAGAAAAGAGTTTGGTGAAAAATACATAGAAAAGAAAATAAGAAAAATGGAAGAGAGATTAAATAAGAAACTCAAGGAATTAATAGAAGGAACAAGAAATAAAAATAAAGAAAAAGATAAAGAAATAAAATTTGCTGAAAAAGTATTAAATTTAACAGAAACAAAGTTTACAGAAAATGAACATAAATTATTAGGGAAAAGTTTAAAATATGCAACAAAAACAAACATAGATAAAGAAAATACAATAATAGAATGTGAAGAAATAATCGATAAAATAAAAAATGAAGAAACTAAAAAACAATTAAGAAGTGAAGTAAAACAAACAACAGACAAAGACAGAAAACAACAAATTCATAACACTAACATACATCAACAAACAAACAGAAAAAATTGCCCACAAATTCAAAAAAGCAGGGTACAGAATCGCTTACAAAACTACTAACAAAACAGAACACACACTATCAAAACGCATGCCCAAAGCACAAAACAAATTCGATCTACCCGGTGTATATAAACTAAATTGTTCAAATTGCAGTAAATTCTACATAGGCCAGACAGGACGTAGCTTCAAACAGAGATACATTGAACACACAAAAGCACTCCACACCACTACAGAATCTACCTTCGCAAACCACCTCATTGAAGCAAACCACACATATAAAAACATCGACAATAACATGAACATACTACACGTACACACAAAAGGCCGAAAACTAGACACTCTAGAACAATTAGAAATATTCAAACACACAAAAACAAATAAAAACGACATCCTAAACGAACAGACACAATTCAAATCGCACGCATTATTCGAACACATCTCACCACACACACACAGCTTCAATCTTTCGAAACACTTTCTCGTCGCCAACAACAAGACGAGCAGCGCTACTAACGACAGCTTCTGATGAAGCCTTCTATAGGTGAAAGCCGGTTTAGGCTGTAAGGTAAAACTTTACGTTTTTACTTATAAAAAACTTTGTGTTCCGAGTCGTCAATATTATAGTGATATTTAACCAAATAATAATTAATTAAATCAACAGGAGTTTTAATTTAGAATAGAATGAACCGGAAAAGTAGAACACGCAGGATCACAAGTCACATGACAGGTAGATACAAGTACTGTCCTGGTATTACATTTTCTTAAGGTCTGGTTTTTTTATTATAAATTGAATTTTGAAATTGGTTTTCTTTTGCAGAAATTAGAATTAAATATTTACACTATAACAATGGTAACCCTTGACATCATGCAAGATTAATACATGAATACTTATAACATACTCGTAACACAGTCATCACTATGCACACTTTAGCATGTCTTCACCAAACATGTTCAGGCAATGTTAACTCTGAAGCATGAGTCTAATTTCTAGAACTGAGTTTCTCTGTGTGTGTTACCCAGTAACCAGCGGAGTATTTCGTGTATGATGTATATAAAAAAAGGAAGGTTCCCACCTGATCTTCCAGATTACATTAAAGAGATTCCTGCATTTCAAGTTGGGTGCGAAGAATGATGTCGCATGGCGTGACGGCATTGGGGCTCCTTACGCACTGCTCTGGGGATGGGAGAAGATGTTGAGTACCCATCTCGTCGACCCCTTTCCTCCCGACTAAAGTGGGGAAACCTATGAAAAATTTTGTTTGTATATTTGATTCAGAGAAGAGAACATACCACCCCTACATTCCTTCATCAATGCACTCAGATCACACACACCGCTATAGTTTCAATACAACAAATGCCTGCCATTAACCCCAGTCAAAATCACCCTTCAAGCTATTAATTTAAATTGTAAATTTCACTTTGTCACAGAAATCATTACACTTTAAGCTTAAAAATTTTATGGGTTACCTTGTATGTTTAACTTCACATTATGAATGACTGACAAGCACGTGGTGTCTGCTATTACATTTACAAACTATTTCAATTAATAACCAGACTTTAGTGGAACCGCAATTATAATTTCATAACTCATTTAATTCTTTTGTTTTAAGTTTACACTGTCTCTAACATTATTTCTTTAAATTTACTTCAAAATAACTTTACCACGTGCTTGTATTTTTACCGGAATGAACATGGACAGCCTGAGCCCCACACACACACACACACACACACACACACACACACACACACACACACACACTATCATTACATTTTACACACACAAGCACCAATTAGATTAATATTTAAAAGTAAACCCTAAATACTGGCTCACCTGAAGCTCTTTATCGAATTATAGGCTCATAGTAGACAATCACGGTACACCGTCACGATCCAAACAGCACAAAGTTGAAAGAGAAAGAGAGGCGAAAGTAGACGCTGCGTGAACTTATAAAACTTAAAACGCTGCTGTATAAATCTCATTTTCAAAGCACAAACATCACTGCCAACCAAATGACATCACCGATCAAGGTCTGATACTTTTCGTCTTTGTATATATAGCAATAATAGGCTTTATTAAATTTATAAAAACTTAGTTTTACTCTTACCTTCGGGTTCTACAGACGAACAAGTTGCAGAAGGATTATTTGAGTTGAGCAGTCAAAATATAATAACACAGTTTATGCTGACTAAAACAACTTATTTGGATTTTATTTAATGAAATTAGATAATGTTTTAGAACTATGTAATAACGTATCACATTCTACTCTGGTCAATCAATGTATTGATTAAAAGTTTCTGGTTTTTGTTTTGTTGAACGTAAACAACATATAAAGTTATTAATATACCGAACAATAATGAAACAATTATTATGATTGTTATTCTTAAATGGCCACAACAATTTTCTTAATCTTAATAATTACCCAGTACTTTGTCGCACTCAGTCTTTCATTCTTTTTACATTTTTCTTTTCTAACCCCCGTTATTTAGAGCTCTGTATCTGTAATAATTTTATATGTTTATAAAATTGATTAGGTTGTTTATGAATGGTACTTAACCAATCCACAGCATTCCAGACAGCTTCGCCACCGTCACATGTTATTCACTGTATCACTCCGAACTGTTATTTTAATAGGTTATAAGTCCTCCCTGTAACTGTACAAACAGTATTTAATAAGTGAATACTGTTTCTGATTACCTTTTCTTGTATAACATAATGTCGGCCGACATAACTCGCTCGAGCACTTATGGGTTTTTCTGATTAGTTTACCGCTTAATCACGCACTGTACTAGGTAGGCTGGCGATGTTTTCGGTCCGTCTCACACGCCCGAGGCCACCGCTGACTTGTTAATGCACTGCTGTCTACTTGGCTGGTTCAATAATGAATGACCGCTTACTGTGACTCTCTGATGAAAACTGGGGTGTAGGGATGAGCATCGATAGCCGATGTTCCAAAAACATCGATGGTTAACGTTCGATGTTCGATGTTTTTACCATCGATGGTTCAGTTGCGATGTTTTCATACTATCGATGGTTTCGTTTCGATGTTTTCCTTTGAACACTTTTTTTAATTTGTAATGAAGACTTTTTTTTAAGTTGATTGTTAAATTTAGTTTAGATGTATTTTATTATTATATTATATTATTATTATTTTAAATCAACAAATTTTTATTTTAGATATTAATGTCTACGTAGTTTGCTCCCTACGCTAGGTAAACGACAAGTACCATGTATATGAGCTACGTAGTGACGTAATAATACGGTAAAACTAAACAAACCCATTTTATAGGAGACCGTTACATAGGTTTCAACAGTTTCAAAATTAACTTTAGCTTACATACATACGAAATAACGGTTTACTCTTTACGTTAGTCGTATTTGGTTTTCATTCTGATTTAGTTTTAGATTTTTTAGTTATTTTTCATACTGGGTGTAGCGTTTTTCTCTTTTAATTGCGATAGTGTTAGAACATAATTTAAATCAATCCTTAAATTTTTAGTGACCGTCAATCAGTGAATGTTTTAGTGGATGGTTAGTGACCGATCCTCGCTAACCATCCACTAAAACATAATTTAAATAGTTTACATTTGAATTTTTAATATAATCGGCATCGTTCATAATTATCTACCCGTTAATTATGCCACCCGAAAGATATATTGCAACGTTAAAGGTATTTTTAAAATGAATTATATATTGTACGCGTCTTTCCATGTACATTATTTGTATTATTTTTTATCTCATATTCTGTTCTTTATAGAGGTGCACTAAACTAGTATTCGAACAGTGTTGCTAGGTCTAAAAAAATTTTTTCTGAAGATTTGACATGAAAATTTCGGAAGATTGCCGAAAATTTCGGAAGTTGTTTTGTCAAATCTCAAGAAAATGTAATAAGCTTAAGTGAAAAGAATATATACAGTATACATAATTATTATCACAAAATAATTTTAACACACCAACGTTGTCTTATATTTTAAACCTCCCCCTCCTTCACTTTTTCTTCTTCCCCGCCAGTCATGTAGATACTGTTGTTCACCAAACTTGTAAACTCCGCGTCAACTTTGAAATCATAAGCAGGTTGCAGATTTTGTATGTCTTTTGGTATGCAGAAGTCTGGAGATCGTTTGGGTGCTCTGTCTATTTCTGATTTTAGTTTTCGTACGGTTTATAGTAGAAAATACTCTCTCAATACTTGTGGATGAATGGGGTAAACACAGAAGTGACCGCATAAAGGTAGACAGCTTCGGAAACATTGGTGAACCATCCCCCTTTTTCACATTACGCACGGCATTCCAAAATTCTGTTGGATTTTCACTGTCTATGTCTACCTTTGTGTTTCTCAGCATCCTCCACTCGGTGTCAAGTTCCTGAATATCTTTCACTAAGTTCGGAAAGTGACATATTTTCATGTTTATCACGGCGACTTGACGTTATTATGACCTGGTGTAGGCTAGACATTACAGTATCTGTTTATTCAGGTGCAGTCATGTCGTGCGACTCTGTCAGCTTGAGACTAAACAATAAGGATTAGTCACTCTTGTTGAATAAGCAGTATGGTAAAATAAGTGGATATTGCAAAATGCCTATTACATCATTGTGTAGGCTATAGGTGGTCATAATTGTTTGTGACAGGAGGAAGGAACTATAATTTTGGACAAGACCTCTATAAACTTTTATTGAAAGCAATTATAATTACGGTTGCAAGGAAACACTACATTTGACGTCATATCGTACGGAAAAACAAAACTCTAGAAATGCGACATTGCACTGAAACGAGAGTAGGAAAATGACCCGCCGCGGAAAAAGACCCGCGTCGCATGCAGTTAACTTCAGGTACGTTATCGCGCGAATCGCAGCTGCGTGCCCTACTCTCACCGAAACTCGCGTCGGAAAAAATTCGGAAGATTTACACCAAATTTCGTATTTTCTGGAATATTACAAAAAAATAGGAAGATCTTCCGAAATTTCGGAAGACCTGGCAACACTGCATTCGAAAGTTACAGGTACCAACGTAACCGTTCCAAAAAAAATAACAGGTACGAACTACGAATACCTGTTATTATATACTTATTATACTTATACCTGTATAATTTGTTACAATAAATAAATTGAAGCTAAACGCATTAACAGTGGTACTGTACACTGTGATTTTATTAAGCTTTTACTGTTTAAAAGAAAATAAGAGAATTTATAGGCCTATCTCTCTTTGGGAATACTAATTTAAACTTTCACTAGGAGTAAACAAACCTGACATAGATTTAAAGAGGTTTCTGTTTTTGTTAAAGGAGGTGGTTTTATATGTGTTTGTTCAAACACTTTATAATAATTATAATAATAAATAATAATGACCAGATTTAGTTAATTATGAATGTGAGTTAAATTATTTTAACGTCACCTCGCCTTTACATAACCTGTTCTCAACGAGTTCGTCAACGGCCCTGGAAAATCTGATGCGGGGAAGTTAGATGTATTTAAATTGTTTTCTCGGGTACAGTGTTGAGGTTTCCACATTCCGCCTGTCAAAATGTGGTGGTGACCCAAGGGCTTTTGGTTCTGATAAGGTAAGTGAGTAAAGTATCGGGTATATTATTCTTCTCTTTAATTATTTTTATTTATTATTCATCCCCAATTGTTTGTACTATTACAAACATGTAAAAAGCATAGATTTCTATTTGAATTGCAACATTGGCATAAAAACATCGATGTTTTCAGTCTTAAAACATCGATGTTTTCAGTCTTAAAACATCGATGTTTTCATACCGATGCTTTTTTAACATCGATGTACTCTTTACGATGTTAACATCGATGTTAAACATCGATGGTTTTGTGGCGATGCTCATCCCTACCTACTGGGGTGACAAAGTGTTTTACTGTAATTCACAGAGAGACAGCTTGCCAGCGGTTATGTAATACGTCTAGCCGGGCAGGCTCCAGACATCAACATAAACGTGTGTTGTAATAACAACATTACATGTGTGGCTGGTTACAATGAGGTACCCCCCAGGTGAATACTGACTGCCTTGAATTCAGCCTGATTTAAATTATCATTCTCTAACACATAATTCTGTACCGTTACAGGTCGTGGCGGCCGACTAATTCTAGATATCGAAGGCGGGCATTGTAACATGCAGCGATAACGTACCGAACATATGGAAATACAATTAAACTGGCCGTGGTGTTTACCTTTTAATATAGCCATGGCACACTATAGTAATGGTGAAAGTGATCACTACAAGTTCTGAGTCTGAAATTACAAAAAAGTGTTTTAAATGAGGCAATTTTGTAACAATCACAAATTAAAATTTGTTTGAAAAAGTCACATTTTTTGCTCTGATTTCTTTAGTGATGCTTTATGTATTTTTTCCTCATTTTCTTGTAGTGAACATCATTTTTACCTTCTGTGCTACACGGATATTGTTGAATTACATTTAGTCCTGCAATTGCATCCAGATAAGAAGCAACTGTTTGAACATCACTTTCTTCTTCTCGTCGTCCTCCTCCTCCTGCACCTTCTTCTTCTTCTTCACTGTTGTCATCAACATCACCAGCATCTTCATTATTTAGGCAATGTTTCTCTTCAGTTATTTCTTCAATTGACCATTATTCTGTAGATTCTAAATGCTCATCATATTAAGATATTCTGGGAAGGTGACACCTAGTTCACCTATCGCATTCCATTCTTTGAATTCATTATCTTGGCTACTTACTTCTTCACTGAAACCAACTATTTGAAAACCTGTGTTTAAAAAGCACTTCTCAATTGTCTCATCTATTTTGTCTTTTCATGCTAAAGCAAAATAATTCACAGCATCAGCCATAGATATTTTTATTGATCTAGCATCTTGTCCCTTCTGTAAAAGTGCTAAATATTTTTTCACCAACATTTTCTTATATTGCACTTTAAAATTATATATTATGCCAAGAGCAAGAGTCTGCAACTTGCTAGTGCAATTTGCATGAAAGAAAATTAACTTGGCATTGCTTAATGGCAGATTGATGTGAGCAGCACACCTGTCCACAAACAACAAAATCTTAACTAATTAGAATTAATATTAGGCATTACCTGTATTAACTTTCCGTCCCGTGACTTAACTGTTTTAATTTCTAAAACGACGCATTTCGAGGATAAATCCTCATCTTTAGGTTTTTAATATTACAAAAACATCAAATTCACCTGAACGGGGTCGTCAATTACTTAAAACACATAAAGACACCACACATAACTTCACATTGATACAGTATTGGCACAGTCCGATGCGCATCATCTCGTTGCCAACGATTAACTGTTGTACTTTATCCTGTATAACCGTTATCATTGCCCGTGGACACATTGATATCGATGGCTGTGTTGTACAGTAGATTAGATCGAAACGAAACTTTATCATTAAGTAGTTGGTCCGCTTGTAACTTAGAAGCCTTGTATATCTCATATTCCTCCACAGCGTTCATGTATGCACCTTTTTTGCAATTATGAAGCAGTTTAAAGTTTGTGCGGAAGTCTGAGTACTTATGATTATACAGCATTAAATGTTGAGCGTAACTAGATCTTGTTTTTGAGATATCACTTTTGGGTAGGTGTTCCTTAAAACGTTCGGCTGATTGTCTGCCCATTTGTCCTATATAAAATTTGTCGCAGTCATCACATTCAAGTTTGTATACTCCAGTTTTCTCTTCATCCGGGATGTGAGTTCTTTGTCCCAAACGTTTTTTGATGTTATTTGTGGTTTTGAAAGCCACTGTTATTTTACGTTTATTTAATTCATTCTTTACAATGAGTGGTAGTACATTCATGTACCCAGTTACTATAAACTCAGTATCTTCTTTAGCTGGGTCGGTTAATCTGCTTTTACTATTGATTTTTACTGAGAGTTTTCTTACTAGCTTGTCTACGATTTCACCGTTATATCCATTAGCGATAGCTATACTTTTGACGATATTAGTCTCTTCTACTCTGTCTTTTTGCTCAAGGGGAATAGCAAGCATTCTATGAATAAACGCGTTGAAGGCTGCCATTTTTTGGGAATATGGATGGTACGATTCAGCATGAATAGTGATATTCGTAGTGGTAGGCTTTCTATAAATTTTGAATCTAAATCGGTCATTACATTTGCTAATAGTGAGATCGAGAAAGTTCAGGCAGTTATTGTTCTCCATTTCCAGGGTAAATTGGATTTTCATGTTTATACTGTTCATATATCCTTTCAAATTTTCTATTTGTCTACTCGTTCCATTGAATATCATAAAAGTGTCGTCAACATAACGTACGTAAAATTTAATTTTATCTCGCTGTTTATTAAAACTAGACATTAAAAACGTATTCTCAAAGTGGTTCAAGTAAAGGTCCGCTAAAACTCCCGATAAAGGTGACCCCATTGCTAGACCATCCTTCTGCATGAAATATTCATTATCATAAGAGAAATAATTTTGTTTAAGTATTGTTTTTAGCAATTGCATAAGCTCATCAATTTCATTTCTACCTAACATATTTGTTGTAATTAAGCTATTTCTGAGAATTATCATTGTCTCATCTACCGGTACATTGGTGTACAGATTAGTTACATCAAATGAAGCCATCCTATATTGTGGTGCTGATTTAATAGTTTTAATTTTTTCAACGAGATCGTAACTGTTTTTTTATGCTGTAGTTATTTATTATGTCAATGTTCTCTTTTATAATCTTTACTAATCTTTTAGCCGCCCTATAACCAGGGGCAGTTGTGTAATTTACAACCGGGCGTATTGGCATATCTTTTTTATGTATTTTGGGTAAACCCGTAAGTTCTGGGACCACTTATGGGTTTTAAATAACCTATAATTCTATAAATTTAAAAACATCAAAACAAAACAAAATGAACAAAATCTTATTCTGTGCTCCCATTGTAGCAATATTCTGTGCTCCCAAGAACTATAGTAATGCAAAACTTACTGAGCTTCCCTCCATGACACTTTTCTCCCATTCTAGCTAGTGTCTTGCCAGGCAACAGAATGTAGACCTGTCTCATTTACGTTATATATAAATCTAGTGGAGCTCGTAGCCTTCAGTTACATTATTCAATTCACTCTTCCGGTGATCCACAGTGATATTACTAACACTGATTCTACACAAATTCCTCTTGACACAAGATCATTCTCTTTTTGAAGTAGTTTTCCAGCCACCCACCCACTAGATGCTTAGAAGTCTTCTATCTCTATACTTGCGGCAGTTTTGATTAGCTTTTTCTTGTAATACTGCTCCACTGATTGGAGTGTTTGATGCTTGAGCCTCATTAAACAACTGGGAAAGATCTTATAAATCACTTAATGTAGATTTTTCAATTTTCCCTTGTCTCCAATCCTATTCCCATTTGACTGGCTCCTTCTTTGATTTTTTCTTTGTGGTGATTATACAGTATTGTTCTCAGCAATGATGATGAAATTTTGTTTATTTTACAAAATGCTAGATGCTTCATAACAATTTTTCATAATTGTTCAGTAATGTAAATTTTTCTCTTTAATTTAGAGATTTCCTTTTAATGTCTTCCCATTAAATTTATTAATTAAAATATATCATGAGAATATAAAATATAGGGTGGTATTCATGAAACATAAATTTAATTAAATAATGTGTAAGCAATATTCAGTATTTATAAAAAAAGAATTAAGTCAATAATATGCAAAAATTGTAGTTAAAATGGTATTTAGTGGTAGTTAAAATGGTAGTAAAATGGACAAATTAGAATTAGTTTGCTTCAAAAAGTTCTGTATTAAAATCAATCTAATCTTTCCATGCCTAATTCTTGTTTCCCAGACTTGGGAAAGTTAATAAAAATTGTAACTGATTAAAAAACCTAACTGCCAAAAAAACTGACTACGTTAACTTAATGCACACAAAATCTAACTGATAAAGTTGAAGTTAAAATAAAATTAACTGATTAAAAGTTAAAACATTGTTTTTCTTTTTTTGTTGTATTATTGTTATTGAGCAAACTACTTTGGTTGTAGAAATAATTTAAATTGGATTAGAATAACTAATTAATGAGTTTACAAACAACTTTAATTAACTTTACAGTTATTACTGGAAAAACTTATTCAATTTTAACAAGAGCTGCATTTCAAAATTTTTGTAACTTTCCTCGCCTGTTCCCTAATATGAGCCCAGCAACAGTGAACAGCCTTTCGCAGTGGGCACACTTCTGTTATACTTTACGAATAATCTCTTCAGCAGGGAGGCCAGGTCTGCAACTTCTGTGGTGTGAAGGATTTATTGTTTCTTCATGAAAATACCTGACAACCTCAGCCTCTGCCATTTCAGCTGTATCCATCACTACTACCTTCACATTTGATAAATCTCTCCAAAAATCTATCAGTTTTACTGTCCTCGTCGAATTTATTTGTAGACAATTTTAAAACGTGTGTCAGAAGATGTATTTGGTATTTAATCTACAAATAAGTGTTCCGTAGTCGGAAATAGTGACTTATGTATACTTGAACACGTTATGAACAACAAAATCCAATAATCCAACATTTCTTTTATAAAACATTTTTGTAGGTAGCTTAAAATGCAATACAGATACATAGTAGAGAACTGTTAACAATTTTGTGCACTTTCTATAGGCTAACTACTTCCCCGTCAGGAACCTTTGTTAATTTTCTTCCTAACTGACCGGTTTTTAACTAACATTAAATTTTAACAATGCGTACCATTCGTCTTCTTTTTTGGGGACATGTCCTGATTTGAAAAGATAAAATTTCTGGCCAGGAAAACGATAAAAACAACTCACAAATTTTCAAGCCCAAGAATTTGAACAATTGTTTATACATGGGAAGTGGAAAAAATTTCAACAATGAAAACATAGTCTGTAATTTTAAATTCTCAACAATAGTTGTTTTTGTTCACTATTCCTCCACACAGTGCAAATATAGAGCTACATTTTTAGAAAATCAGGAGCTTTGATCAAAGAAAATGAAGAAATTTGATATGGCTTCTGTTCATGGAATTTTGTTTGTGTAGCACAATTACAAAAATTTTATATTTCTGCAAGTGACTTTTTCATAAAAGCAATAAACAACTATAAACAAAAAAAATCTAAATAGGAATAGTAGTAAACCATAAAGAGGAAAATATAACCCGAAAATAGTAGTGTTACTGGAAAAAAAATGGCCTTTTTTCATTAATGCCTGTTTGGTCCCAGTTCGTGAACGCTCGTTTTTTACATACATATTCCAGTATGATAATTGTTATTGCTGGTTCTGTTTGTATAAGAAATTGTTTATCATAGGCCTATAATTACAAATGATCATAAAAAGACTTTCTAATTTTAATATATAATTTGTTGTGTGTATTTTGTAACTATTTCTCTGTAATTAAAAATTTTTTTTTATAGTTTATGTTTGTTTTGAGTAGTTTTTTATGTTGAAAATATTACAACGAATTTTGAAAATGCTAAAATAAGGTTTTATGTATTTTTGTATATATTAGGCTTTGTGTTTGCATTTTTGTTGTAGTTGTTTGAAAAATGTAAAATGTAACAGGATTGTATATTTGTTTATAGCTTTTGCTTTGTTTTTTAATATTTAAGCGTGTATTGACAATAGGGAACGCTAGTTTTTAAATTAAAACAGATAGAGAAATTATATAAGACATATTTGTATGCATTTTCACATGCTGACAATTTTCATATTTTTCAGACTAAAGTATTTTATTTAAAATTTGGCTTCTGAGTTTAACAAGATTTGTCAGAAATACAATTATAAAATACAGTATTCAGTGTACAAACAGAAATAGGCATTCGACACAAGTAGGGTAATTGCATTTTCAAGAATATTATTTTTCAGTTCTTTTTTTGTAATATATCGTATGAGCCATAGCACACTACAGTTTGTGATGTCTGCTGTTGTAATTGAAAGTAACAGATTTTTGTCTGAGCTAATTCTGTATTCCAACAGCTGTACATTGTGTACACTTTGTTTTGGCTGACATACTTGCCATTTTGAACCAGTCTGACTGGTAGACATCTGCTTGTTCACAACATTTTTGGTTATGATATATTAAAATTGTTAAACTATACCCATTTGTATTATTTTCCCATTTCCAATACTTTTCTTACTGCTAGTATTTTATTTAAATTAAGAACCTTCAGATATTGACTATTCGTAATTCTGACAGTATACAATATTCTGTGTATGTAGAACAATCTTCTGCGTTGTGTTTGTCACCAGCCTTCATTGTTCATCTTGTTATTCAAATTAGCAGTCTCTGTAATTCCAATTTTGTTGTGTTTACTTGCTGAACTGCTACTTGTCATGCCCTGGACAAAGCCTTTCAATGTTTCCACCATTTTCAAGTCCTAAACCACAACATAAAATATCCCGCTGGACGTATACATACCCGTGGATCCACCTTCCAACTGGTCAATTCGTAAACCAGTACCCTACCAATAGGGTAGTGACAAGTAGACTTGTTTACGAATTGACCAGCCCTGAAGGCAGATTCACAGGTATGTATACGTTCCAGCAAGATATTTTTTGTAGTGGTTTAGGACTTGTAAATGGTGGAAACACTGAAAAGCCTCGTTTGGAACATGACAAGTAGCAGTTCAGCAAGTAAACACAACAAAGTTGGAAGTAGAATTCATGTTGTTAATCCTACTTGGTACTAATTGTCCACAGAATTAAAAATTAAATGAACAGATGTCAGGAGTTGTAGTTTATTATAGAAAGACAGCCTGCGCATTCATGTGAGAACTAACAGTTTCATGGTTGACTTTAAATTCTGTTGGCTTTACAGACTGAGTTGATCAGCTGTGATGTAGCTGACAACTCTTTATCCCATTGCAAAGTGTGTTGTGTTTGGACGATGACTTCAATAATATATTTGATGTTTTTTAATAAAATTATTACAGAGACAAGACAGAAACCTGTTTTAGTAGTGACATTAATGTTTAAATGTCTACTAAACGGATACATATTCAGACTATTTACTATTGATATAAAGATTCCAATCATTCTATTTGTGTCAACAGTATGAAAATAAGTTTAATTAAGAAAGTTGTGTTAGTGGTTATAATCACAAACAGAATTATCGCTGTTGCACACCACTATAGAAAAATAGTATGTGCTAGAAAAAATAGTATGTGCTATAGAAAAAAATGTTCTAGAAAAATATGTAACTGTACAGATGGGGGTGACAGGGCTTGGAGGTTGGGATGGGACATTTGAATTATAGCTTGTTTGCAGGATTGTGTGTGGTCAGTGGAGCGGGTGGGGGTGTTAAGGGTTTGGTTTTATCCTTGTTGTTATTTCCGATCTGACGATGAGCTGAGAAGCTTGAAAGCGCTAATCGGAATCATTTTTCTATAGTGGTGTGCAACAGTGATAATTCTGAGTATGAAAATATGTTGCATTCCTGCACCTTTCTCTTATTTGTTATTTTAGGTACTCATTGTTTTATATCTGTTATAATCATGTATTTAATAAAGTATTGGGACTTTTCTCAACTCCAGTAGTTGAGTGAAATGGAAATTTTATGAATCTCACTTTAGTAATTTTTTGTTTGTTGCCTTTGTGTTCTACAAGTTAGTTGTGAGATTAAAGACATTCTCTTCAAAGATGACAGTTTCTACTGGCATTGGGTGACTGGAGGAGTTATGTATCAGTGTGTGTCAATTGTAGTGGGTTTTCTGTATATACTGAATTTGTGTCTGCGTTCTTGTTTTGTAATGGTAAGGTCTACGAAATTATGAGCCTTCAGGACCATGACACACAATAAACAACATTCCACTAGAGGAAAGTGACTATCAGGACGAATTAAAAACAATCAGATATCTTGCAGAACCTTATGGACACAAAGGAATCAATAACCACACTGAAAAAACAGCCCAAAAATTTAAAATAAAAACCAGAATACAGAATTGCATACAGAACTACAAACAAAACAGAACACACACTGTCATAAAACATGCAACCAGCTAAACAAATTTGTTTCAGAATGTAATAAATTCTACCTAGGCCTATTGGGATGCAGCTTGAAACAAAGGTATATTGAACACATAAAAGCAGGCCACATGTGCACAATTAACATCAGAATTCTACATGTACACACAAAACACTGAAAATAGACACACGAACAACTAGAAATATACAAACACACAAAAATGCATAGAAACAATGTCCTAAACGAACAGACACAATTTAAATCATGCATACTATTTGAATGTATTACACAACACACACACACACACAATGACTGAACAATGGCGCTGTCACCAAAAACAGGATGGACAGCGCTCCTAGCAGCAGCCTCTGATGAAGCTCATAATGAGTGAAAACTGGTTCAACTGGTGAGACAAAAATTTTCATTTAAAATAATTGTGTTCCATGTCCTCAGAATAATTTATTATAGTTAGTGATAACACTCGGACACATCATGGCCAACAAAAGTCCAAGTAGTTTTCAATTCAGGGATGTTCACACCAGGATTAGAGTTGAAATAAATGATTTTAGAAACAATTATTTTTATTCTCATAAGTCTTAAAATGATTATATCATACTAGAGGATGTGAGACTATAACATACATCTGTACATGAGAGACTTGCATAATTAGCCATATGTAAGTAGTTGGCCATTATGACTGATGTAGTGCTTCTTTGACACTTTTCACCTGATCACAGAGGTATTTACCATTGTAAACTTAATGAATTGTGTCAGTTGTGTACTTCTTCACATCATTCACCGAATGTGGCTTTTGGGAACGCACTTTGTATTTCATACCTCACCAGAAGAGGAAATTCATGGTTGCCAGGTCAGGTGATTCTGTCAGCTACCAGGAAATTTGACCATGGCAGTGGAAAATCCATGTTCAGGAACTCTCAAACTGTGGTACTATAGAGAAATAGTGCACTGTGGGAAGAAAATATCGTGACCATAATAATCTCATCATGCTGACTATTTTGAGGGATCACAGTGTGTACACTCATGTTCTTGTAGATATCACCATTAACACTACCACTGAAAATATCAGTATGGAGAACCATACAGGACTTCCATGTTCTAATATTTATATTTAAAATCATATTCGAAATGAAATATTTCCATAGAAACTACTTCTTTCTACTCATTGCTTCAGCCTTAAACCACAGTACTGTGGTCACTAACGTATACCACCTCACGTTTTCGCACTCGATTTTCACTGAGATGGAAGTCGATGGCACGGCCTAAAAGTCTGGTTTTGCAGAAAACATTGGACTACGGCTAAACAACCCGGGAAGGAATTTTAACAAAGAACTACTTCTTTGTTGCCGATAACGTAGTACACATACAAAATTCTCCCCTCCCCTTCAACTATAATTTTCATTTATAGAAAATTACCCCCACCCCGTTCACCTAACCTCTTCATTTATAGATATTTCATCTACGTTTCTACAGTGGATTATTATGAGCTTCTTATCAAGATACTTTATTTAGCAAAATTAAGTACTTTACTCTTGTTAAAACATAAAACGTTGCAGGTAAACTACCCGTTTCTCTAAACCGATCTTCACCAAAATCAATAGACTTTCAGTCCTCTACAATGGAGGGATGCATGCAAAAAAATATTTGATTCTGTTTAAATTTGCGGCAGTTATCGTTCGTCATGAAAACATTTCTCTTGTTACAACATAACATGTTTCTGGTAAACTACCCCTTTCCCTTTACCGATCTTCACCAAAATCAACAGGCCTTGAGCTCTCTACAATTTAGGAAGGTATGCAAAAAACTATTTGATTTTCTTTGAATTTACGGCAGTCATCGTTCGTCATAGAAAAAGTAAAAATTACCCTTGTTAAAACATAAAACGTTGCAGGTAAACTACCCCTTTCTCTAAACCGATCTTCAGCAAAATCAACAGACCTTGAGTTCTGTATAACTCAAAAAGGTATGCAAAAGAGTAGTTGATTCTGTTTGAATTTACGGCAGTTATCGTTCGTCATAGAAAACATTACCCTTGTTAAAACATAAAAGGTTGCAGGTAAACTACCCCATTCCCTTAACCGATCTTCAACAAAATCTACACACCTTGAGTACGGTATAATCAAAAAAGGTATGAAAAAGACTAGTTGATTCTGTTTGAATTTGCGGCTGTTATCGTTTGCCATAGAAAAAAATTACCCTTGATAAGAAAAACGTTGCAGGTAAACTACCCCTTCCCGTTAACCGATCTTCACAAAAAACAACAGATCTTGAGTACTCTGCAAATCAGATCTATATGCAAAAAATTATTTGATTTTGTTTGAATTTGCGACTCTTATCGTTTGCCATAGAAAATACCCTTTTAAAACATAAAATGTTGCAGGTAAACTACCCCTTTCCATTAACCGATCTTCACCAAAAACAATAGGTCATGAGAACTCTACAATTGAGCGCTGTATGCAAAAAATTATTTGATTCTGTTTACATTTGCGGCTTTTATCGTTTGCCATAGAAAATACCCTTGTTAAAATATAAAATGTTCCAGGTAAACTACCCCTTTCCCTTAACCGATCTTCACCAAAACCAATAGGTCTTGAGAACTCTATAATTCAGGGCTGTATGCAAAAGAGTAGTTGATTCTGTTTGAATTTGCGGCTGTTATCGTTTGCCATAGAAAAATATCGGTATGGAGAACCATACATAACTTCCATGTTCTAAGATTTATATTTAAAATAATTTTCGAAATGAAATATTACCATAGAATCTACTTCTTTCTACTTACTGTTTCAGCCTGAACTACAGTACTGTGGTCACTAATGTATACCACCTCACGTTATCGCACTCGATTTTCACTGATGATGGAAGTCGATGGCATTGCCGAAACGTCTGGTTTTGTAGAAAACATTGGACTACGGCCAAACATCCCGTGAAGGAATTTTAACAAAAACTACTTCTTTGTTGCCGATAACGTTGTACACATATATATAAAAAATATGCATAAAATTAATGGCTTGTATAAGTTAATGTTTGATCTCCATTAAGTAGTGCTCAAGTTTAGAAAGTTTTAATATTATGATGTCCGTAATTAAAACATCAGAGCAGGTTTAGTGTGTATGAGGCTACACCGTGGACAAAAATTTTCAACATTTCCTATTGAGCGTTGCTTAGATTAAAGCTACGAATCTACAGTCTACGTTTCACAGAACAAACACGCGGAAAAGAAGGAGCGCTCCGAAGTCACTGAATCGTTCCTCTGTAAACACGTGCAGTTACACTGCCCAGCGATCCACAGGAAGCAAATCTCTATCCACGCTGGACAATTTTTCGGCTTGCACGCGTTATGTTGGTGTGGTTTTCGGCACTTTCCATTTAAAAAGCGTGCAAATGTAAGAAAATAAACATGAGTGAGGCCAGAAATAACGCGAATTTTGTGTGTGTGTGTGTGTGTGTGTGTGTGTGTGTGTGTGTGTGTGTGTGTGTGTGTGTTCGCTGCCTTTTTATTGCAGTAATCATAATAATTAAATGGAAACGTAAACATTACATAATTGAGATATGCTTGCCTGCCACGAACGATATATTTTCTCTCATACATAATTTACACTAAAATGAAAAAATTATAATTTTATTGCCTGGCAACAAAATTATTTTATTTTTAACAATTACCGTTGTTTGAAAAAGTTTAAATGAATTTTCAAGTACTTTACTGTTGTTAAAAAGTAAAAGGTTGCAGGTAAACTACCCCTTCCCCTTAACCGATCTTCACCAAAATCAAGAGGCCTTGAGGTCACTACAATTCAGAGCTGTATGCCAAACATTATTTGATTCTGTTTGAATTTTCGGCTGTTATCGTTTGCCAAAAAAAGATTACCCTTGATAAAAAAACGCTGCAAGGTAAACTACCTTTCCCTTAACCGATCTTCTCCGAAAACAACAGGTCTTGAGTACTCTACGAATCAGGGCTATATGCAACAAATTATTTGATTATGTTTGAATTTGCTGCTGTTATCGTTTGCCATAGAAAATACCCTTGTTAAAACATAAAATGTTGCAGGTAAACTACCCCTTTCCCTTAACCGATATTTACCAAAATCAATAGGTCTTGAGAACTCTACAATTCAGGGCTTGTGCCGTACTTTGTTCGGCGCTCGGTTGAGACGCGAAGCTCGATTGCTGGGGCATGTAACTTTATTTTAAAAACTGGCGCGTTCTCGACGTCATGCAATGCCCCGGTATCGCGCGTCGGCGCTGAGTGTATGTAAACGGCTTGTCAGTAGCGGTGACGACGATTCGGTCGGCCGGGTCAGCTGTTGTTGTACGCACTAACCTGCATACAGGCAAGCTTTCGTTGGTGGAAATTGCGATGTAATCGGCCTCATTTCTGTTCCAACCCTCACCGAGGAAATTTCTCTGGTCGCAATTGACGGCATCCGATCTGTTCTGCTTGTTCGAAGTACTCCACTATGACAAGATAGACTAAAGCAAGCTCCAGGTATGCATTTAGTGTAATATGCCTCAACTATTAACCACAAAATATTTTGTGTTACAGCTTTTCTAAATAAACGGTAACTTGTGTGTGCGTGAGTGTTAGCCATGAATTAAGGTATTAAATTAAATTAACGATTGAATTAACTTACAATTGAAATGAACAGCTCTAAGTTTTCCTGTATGCGTTCTATGTATCTGAGCTCTAGTTATGTCCTGCTTGGTCATGTCCTGCCGTGTGGGCATAATTCAGGACTGGGGGGTGTCTGATTTTCTTCATGTATTGTGGCTTTAACTATGTTCATGACTTAATTCTCGGAGTTTTCGCTTCAAAATTATTGAGGATGTATTAACTTATAAATTTCAAGTCATTTTGTTCTGTTGGGGGCAAATCAGTTTCGGTAATTATTTACGATACTACTTAAGCTCAAATTGCGGTGAAATATTTCTTTTCCTATTCTTCTATACTATATAAGCACGAGAAAAATAATTTTAAACGGCGGTCGAACCTATTTACGAAGAAAAAAAAAAAAATAATTTCACCCATAAGGCGCCAAAAAACGCCACGTTATTTACCGCGTAAACTTATGAAGTGCAGCGCTGGGTACTCCGCGTAATGACGTCATAACTCGTCATTCGCTGTGCACTTGTCCGCCGTTGCTTAGTTAACATGGCGGCCATTCACTTTACATGCGCGCTTATGGGAGTAATTATTAAATTTTCTCCGTAAATAGGTTCGACCGCCGTTTAAAATTATTTTTCTCGTGCTTATATAGTATAGAAGAAAAGGAAAAGAAATATTTCACCGCAATTTGAGCTTAAGTAGTATCGTAAATAATTACCTCAGTTTCTTGTGTTTATTTGAATTCTCATCTTAGAAGTGATTTTAACTGTGTGAAATCCTAAGCTCGGTTTTGTTTGTAATGTATATATATATATATATATATATATATATATATATATATTTGTACGTTTAATGCGAAGGGTTATTGTGAGAGGGTCGGTACAGGAATTGTGGGTGTGTGTTATATGTATTATGTATGTGTTTGTGTGTAATTTTTAATGGGGGGGAATGTGATAAAATTAATGATGTTATAGCACATGTGCTGAAGGAATTGTAGAAAGGGCTAGAAGATTTAACTTTAAACTTTAAATATCACTTTAAAATTTTAATATTACATATTAAAAAAAGAAAAAATTATAATGTTTATCTTTGACATAGTGTTGCAAGGTGTAGCAATTTTTAACTTTAAACTTTGAATATCACATATTAAATATTATAATGTTTGTCTTTGACATAGTGTTGTATCCACTCTTTTACAGCCACTGAATTAAGCAGTCACTCATAATATTATACTGTGTATAATAACGATATGTATGTAATGATATATGCCAGTCAATTTTTGATTTAAGGGGATTATGGATATCCCTTAGTTGATTATAGTCAATTATTATCAGTCGGTAATGAAGTGATGTATAACATAGAGGTGTAAAAGTATTTCAATTTTACTCAGTGGCTATTATTAAATTATGCCTTGTGATATCATGTATGTGACTGCACGCTAAATAAAGTTCACACTTGTTTTGTTAATAGTTTTTCATTTGCAAGTCCTGTCATCCATCCAGTGGACATGTCTGTGATTGCAGCTTGGGTCTTTGCACACTTTATGCTTCCTCTAGATTCATCACCTAGTTTTTAAAGTTTATGTCTCTCCCTTTTAAATAAATTAAAAATATAATAAAATAAAATTAAAAAACCACAAAAACCTTATAAAATAAAAGGGGGGGTTCAAATGGTAGCAGAGCGTGGTTATGATTCAATGGAGTTATATTATCATATGCATTCAGAATATGTAGTAAACCTTAGTTCAGCAGTTAATTCATTGAATTTTGGAAGTTTTAGGATCTGTGGGGACTTGCACTTATTGATGTTAAATAAAACTTGTTGTGGCTGCAGGCATGTCAGCTGGTGTTGGGACTTGCAAATTATTGTGTCAAAATTGTTTTTTGATCTGAGTCAAGGATATTTACAGAAGTTAATCGCAATTTTGAACAGTTTAATTAAGTAAATAATCTGGATGGCATACTATGTTATAAGAAATGAATAGAGCTTGATTAAATTTAATGTGTTAGTATTTAGACATAATTATTTTGTGATGTTGATTGTAAGGTAGGTGCTGTAAGGGCTTATAATTGCGTAGTTAATTGGTATTATTCCGACATACACTGGGATCTTAGGAAATTTTGGGCATGATCGGGTGCCGTCAGTATTTGTCCGTTTTGGTTAGGACTTGTTCCATTGTAGGGTGAACGTGTCTTTATAGCACCCCCCCCCCGTTCATGTAGTGAATTTGCTTATTGCGGGCATTCTATTTGGGGTCACATTGATTTATGAGTGCGGTTATGGTCCGACCAGATGTCGTGCTGTTGTAATGTATTGTGAGTTAGATTTGTAGTCTTGTGTTGTTGTATTCTCTTCTGGGCATTTCGAGTGGCTCTCTCTCTGCCTTCTTATACACCCATCTCGTCTATCGCTAGAGCACTCTGGGGCTGCTCAAAGGAAGTAGAGTACTTGAGTTTTTTTCCTGATTCTTTGTGACTATGTTTTGTAAGTTAGGTTTGTGTTAGGTGTTTCGTGGGAATTTATGTTTTGTTGTTGTGTGTTGTGAATTGTGCAATTCTGGCGGCGGTATGCTATCAGGGATTGCCCCACCCCATTTCAGGGGTTCTCCAGAAACTTTCCGTGTTGGATGGAGTAGATGAGGACAGGTTGTTGGTCTTCTTGGACCTGGTCCTGCAGTTGGCAGATTTCCCGGGGGTGTCCGATGGGGAGGTCTTGTCCCTTATATACCCGTATTGCCGGGGTTCATTGGCAGGGTTGGTCACCAACACTCTGCGTCGGGGCGGCAGTGTCGACGCTTTCCATGGGGAAGTGTTGGATTTCTTCATACCCCATCGACGACGTGCCCAGCTTAAGTTCGATTTATTCTATCGCCCACAGGCCAACGGAGAGACGTTGCGTGACTTCGTGCACGATGTACGGAAAGCTGCCCGAATTTTAAGGTTGAGGTTGCCCGAGACGGAAGTAATACAGGTAATACGAGAAGGGCTGAATCCCTAAGAGAGATCCCGGCTGGTTTTCGCGGAGCCTCCACGTTCTTTTGCGGACCTGGACCGGTGGTGTGCGCATGCCAGAAGGGTCCAGGAGAATGATGAGTCCCGAGGAAGAGCTGCTAAAGATGTCCAATACTCCAGTGGTTTATTAGGAAGAGCTAAAGAAGACAAACATGGTGGTTGGTGGAGAACACAAGAACCTGTAAGGAAAACTAAGTATTCCGGAAGTAATGGAGGCTACAAGGGGGTGGCAAGTGGAAAGACGGTAACAGCAGTTACAGCAGAGAAAAGAAATAAGTATGAAATTAACAGGGGAAGAAGAAGTTATAGTAGTAAACCAACATCGGCAAGTAGGGAGCCTGTAGCAAAGCGTTATTCCTGTTTGGCGAGAAAGGGAACTTTAAACGTTCCAGAGGAATCGCAAGTGCGTAATAGAGTGGTGGATGAAGAAGGTGAAGCGGAAGAAGAAAAGCGGAATAACTTCTGTGGATCAATACAAGAGGACAAGAACATGTCTGTTAATACGGAATTACAGGACTCAGAGAGGACGTCATGGTTGAATCCAGATGCCGCGGAATTTGTTCCGGTATCTCCATCTCGGATCATGAGGGATCCAGATCCTGTACTATCATCATCGCCTATGCAGGGATGTGAGAAGTCACTTGATGGTGTAGCTTTACCATCGCCTAGAATTGAATTTAGACATTGCACAGGGACCTGGACAGCTGGATTCCAGGGTGAGAAATGTTGAGGACGTTGTAGTTGCTGAGAGTGGGGAAGGAGAGGAATCGAAGGAAGAGGCAGATGCAGTCTGCAGATGCTGCGCAGGGGAGTATAGTTGTAAGTGTTAGGGAGACTGAAGAGTCTGAGTTTGCGGATGGACACGGGGAGGTCCATGCTGCAAACGTTTCTGAGGTTGCGGGTGGACAAGGGATGTCCAGGCCGCGAGTGTTGTTGAAGGAGATGAGGTAGAAGTTGAGGAGAAATTTGGCGGCAGCGTTGTGGAGTGTGCGAGTGAGAATGATGTAGTGTGTGAAGATGTGCAGACGCCTTCTGTATGTAGTGCGGAGGATTCCGGAGAACGGAAGGAAGTTTCAGGTGGACCAGAGGAGCAACTAGAGGATGAAGATGTGCAGTGTTCAGATGGTGGTAGTGGACGTGATGGCGATGATGTTGAGGATGAGGAAAATTTAAATTATGATCATGAACGTGTTGATGAATAGGAGGACGAAAAGGAGATTGGAGAAGAGATTGTGAGGAGCTGGATGAAGATGCGGTTGAAGATGGATCAGATGAGCAACGGGAAGATGGTGAGAAGGTGCAGTGTCATGAGGGTGATTTGGATTATGGGGATGAACAAGGGGAAATTGTAGATGAGGAAGAGAAGGAATGACTGGAAGAAAGAGAAGCGGGGAAGGCAGAAGCAGAGGAGTTAGGTGATGAGGATAATCCAAAGCGGAGTGAAAGTAGCGAGGTAAGTTGCCTTGATTCTGATTCAGAAGAAACAAATCCGTACAGCTCAACACGAGATAATTTCTCAGAGAGTGGTGTCCGAAAGGAACGAGTACCCAAGTTCGTCATAGAAAAGTGAGAAGACGCGGTTAACGGGTAGCGGGTAGAGGTTCCCCACAGTCCCAGTGGTGTTCGTCTACTTCAGGGTTGCATCCCTGCCCACGCGAGCCTTGGTTTCCTCCATTCATCCTTATTTCCGGAGGGAGCCATGTCCTTACCCTTAGTCCTGGCTATTGACCTTTCAATGATCCTTGCCCTTTGCACCTTCCCGATATTCCTACCCCTCCCCTTAGAAAAAATAAAATAAAATAAAAGAAAAAAAAATTAGGAAGAAAAAAGGAGTTAGAAAGGTAGAGACCTTGCCGAAAAAGCACTTGGATCGTGGTCTTGGAGATTGTCAGTTTCCCCTGTTCTGAAATGTTACGATGGAGAAGTTAGGTGGTGTTGTTTCGTGGTTCATAGTTGTTGATTTTGATGTTGTTCATTGTAGGGTCCGAGCCATGCCGCATTCCCCGGTTGATGTCCTTGGTGTGTCTTTTGGGTTGAGAGTGTGTTGTTTAGACGGTGCCGTGGAGAAGTAACCACCCTATAGTTATGGTATTTTGAAAGAGTAAATGAAGGGATGGATCTTCGTGTGCCCTCTATGCGGTCTTCTCTGTCCGGCTAAGCGGGGCCGTCCGCCCTAGTGTAGGGATGTGAGATGGAGATGCCTTGTTGGTGCATATGGCTGGTCGGTCCACGAGGTGGACGGTTGTTGAAGTGGTACTCACATATCAAGGTCAGTAGCACCTTGTTGGGCTTCGGGCATGAATATGTGAGTAGCAGTAGAGGTAGGTGGTGGTCACCGGAGAGGGTGACGTGTTGGGGCGGTCCGGTGAGGTCGGCATGGCGGAGAGGACTCGCGTGGGGATGGTCGCAGTGTGGTGGAGATTTTCAGTCCTGAGAAGGGGGGATAGAAGTGTCAATGGTCCTGGTGGCAAGAAGGTTTGTTCCGTTGTAGATGTTGTTTGGTTCCTGGGTCTCAGTTGTTGAGTTTAGGGGGCCTTGGGTGGTCAGTGCTCAGAGCTGGCGTCTGCGATTCTTGTCTTTCTCCTTTTCTTTTCTGTTCCTTATCTCTGCATGCGGACCAGGGCCCGGCGAGCATGCAGGACGCACACTTACACTTTTTCTTTCAGACACACACACTGGCATAACTTACATTTCTTCCTTCTGCTTCTTCCGTTTCCCTGAGACACTGAACCCACCAAGTGCGAATAGAGGTCTGAGGTTTCCCAGGAATCCCACAGCAGTCGCGGTAGACACATTGTTTAGTTTTGGGTCAACCATGTTGCCCTTTTGGGGTGAGGGTGTGCTGTACTTTGTTCGGCGCTCGGTTGAGACGCGAAGCTCGGTTGCTGGGGCATGTAACTTTATTTTAAAAACTGGCGCGTTCTCGACGTCATGCAATGCCCCGGTATCGCGCGTCGTCGCTGAGTGTATGTAAACGGCTTGTTAGTAGCGGTGACGAGGATTCGGCCGGCCGGGTCAGCTGTTGTACACAGAGGCGTCTCACTCATAAGGGCACATGGTCACGTGCCCCACCAAAAAAACACGAAATAAATAAATAAATATTGTAGAAACGTCCTCGTTTCAAATGATAGCAATAGTTTGTAACAGTGAGAAGTCTGGAGAAATGTGGCAACGCGAAAACAAATGTGGCAACATAGCGACGGTCACAGATACGGTGTGACCCAGATGGTACTACTCCCTTCCACTTCTCAACTCTCTTGTGGTGGGAGAGCATAATGCTAAAATCCCATAGCGTTCGGTCACACTAGACTATTGACCATTGACCAAACATTTACAGTCTTCAAGTAGTAAACTCTGAATCCTGTAGGTGCGCCACATTACTGCAACTAACGGATATGAATCGGAGCTATTTAGTAGACTATTACATTTTACCGCCATCTGAGCTGTTCTAATATACTAATAATTACTGTTACTTTCTTAGTGTATATTGTTACGAAATAATGTTATTATAATGTTCTATCGTGAATATGATTATAATAATTTTTGCGATTTTATATAATTTTAAATTATATTCTCATTGAAGGAAATATTAAAATAGAACGTGTACCTAGAGCGGTTATGTTATGTGCTACACGATAATTTTGGTGGCAGTGCTTATAGTAATTGTATAAATTGTAGTGTTACGAGTTTACAAGTGGTTTTCAGTAATCAGTGTTACGCACGCGTGTAAATAACGGTGTTGAAAATATTCAAGTGTCGGTATTTTGTGTGCTTGTGTAAATCTCTGAGACAAAATGAATGATGTCAAGTATTTACAGAGTAAAACTTTGTGCTATGAAGATAGGTTAATAGCAAAACAATTGGGTCCACCAAGACCGCAGTTGTCTATCAACCAAGTGTTTAAGGACAAAAACAGAATCTATAATAGAACATTCAATACCACAGTGTACGAAAAATGGGAATGGATGTGCGGATGCCCCACAATCAATGCTTTATTTTGCTTTGCTTGTCTTCTGTTTGGCGGTGAAGACACGTGGACTAAGTCGGGCGTTAAAGATCTGAAACATTTACCAGAAAAGAGTAAGAAGCATTCGCTGTCTAAATGTCATTTAGACAATGAAATGAGTTTAGCCGTGCTAGGTATTGTAAATATTAGGTTGCAACTCGATGATGGTTACAGAATTTCTGTTTGTAAACATAACGAACTTGTAGAGAAGAACAGATACATCTTGTCTCGAATAATTGATGCGATTAAATTTTGTGGGGAATTTGAATTAGCTTTACGTGGCCACGATGAAACGGAAGAAGCAGACAACAACCCAGGGATTTTTAAAGGACTAATCAATTATACTGCAGCACTTGACAGTGTTTTGAAAGATCATTTAGAAAATTCAACAGTGTTTAAAGGAACCTCGAAAACAATTCAGAACGAACTTTTAGATGCCATTTTGTCAGTGTGACGAAAAAATATTGTGACTGAAATTTCTACGATAGACTTCATATCACTTCAGGCTGATGAAACAACTGACAGTTCGTGCAAAACACAGATGGCACTGATTTTGAGATATCTCATTGAAGGGAGAATAATTGAAAGGTTTTGGGGGTTTTTTTGAAGTCCCTTTTGATAAAAGTGCTCGAAGTTTAGCCTCGACAACTTTAGGACAGTTGGAAGAAATAGGAATATACAAGTCCCCGGAAAAACTAATTTGTCAGACTTACGATGGTGCATCTGTTATGAGTGGTCAGAAAGGAGGGGTCCAGTGTTTGGTTAAAGAGAAGTATCCAAATGCAAATTTTATTCATTGTTATGCCCATCAAGGGAATCTGATTCTTCAAAACTCAACATCGTCTGCCTCCCAGAGTAGAATATTTTTTCAAGACCTGCAAGGAATAGGACCATATTTTTCAAGACCTCCAAAGACGATGGATTATTTAGTAGAAATTGTAAAAAAAAAAATGGGTCTGTGCCTCCTACAAGATGGTACTTTCAACACAGGGCTGTTAATACTGTGTTTGAACGTAAAGATAATCTAATAAAATGTTTTGAACACATTAGGGACATAGAGATTTCTGACAAAAGTGCTTCTAGCCAGGCTGCAGGATTTGTACGAACTTTGAGGGATCCTCAGTTAATTTTCTGGTTGACTTTTTCCACAAAATTATGCCTCATGTGGCGATTTTCTTTGATTGCATTCAACAAAGAAACATTGATGCAATAAAAATGAGAACATTTGTTAAATATTTTGTGAGTGCAGTGGTTAATATTCGTAACACCTATGAAGACAGTGAAGTGTCTGTAAGTGAGCCTGTGACTAAGAGACAGTGTGTTGAACAATTAAGTAATAGGAGCAACCGTGTGGCCGCTTTGGAAGTATGTGATATGATTGTGAACAATATTAATGAAAGATTTCAATTTTCAGATCATTTATGTGTTTCCAAATTGTTTTTAGTTGAAAAGTTCCCACAGTACTGTGTTGAGTTTCCGGAAAATGATTTTCAGACTACAATTAAATTTTATCCAACAATAAATGATCTGAAACTGAGAACCGAACTAGAAGTGTTATACAGTCGTGAAGATTTACGTATTGCTTCTGGTGCAACACCCTTATTACAGTTTTTCCTTGATAATAACATGTTTCGTACCTTCTCAGAGTGTGTGACTATTTTAAAGATAATTGTTACCATACCGATGACAACTGTTGAAAGTGAAAGCTGCTTTTCTACATTGAAAAGAATAAAAACATTTTTAAGAAATTCCATGGGCACTGATAGACTGAATGCATTGGCTATGCTATCCACAGAAAAAAAAATGATTCATGGAATTCAAGATTTCAACAAACAAGTGATAGAGGAATTCGCTACATCTAAAAACAGGAGAATGGAATTGTTATACAAAAAGTGAAATACCAGGTAAGACATTCTATATTTTTTTACCTAAGTACTAATTACCGCGAATGGTGGCCCACCTTAGATCCTCCCTACTGTGTGCCCCTCCCATTTCATTACTCACGAGCCGCCACTGGTTGTACACACTAACCTGCATACAGGCAAGCTTTCGTTGGTGGAAATTGCGATGTAATCGGCCTCATTTCTGTTCCAACCCTCACCGAGGAAATTTCTCTGGCCTCAATTGACGGCATCCGATCTGTTCTGCTTGTTCGAAGTACTCCACTATGACAAGATAGACTAAAGCAAGCTCCAGGTATGCATTTAATGTAATAAGCCTCAACTATTAACCACAAAATATTTTGTGTTACAGCTTTTCTTAATAAACGGTAACTTGTGTGTGCGTGAGTGTTAGCCATGAATTAGGGTATTAAATTAAATTAACGATTGAATTAACTTACAATTGAAATGAACAGCTCTAAGTTTTCCTGTATGCGTTCTATGTATCTGAGCTCTAGTTATGTCCTGCTTGGTCATGTCCTGCTGTGTGGGCATAATTCAGGACTGGGGGGTGTCTGATTTTCTTCATGTATTGTGGCTTTAACTATGTTCATGACTTAATTCTCGGAGTTTTCGCTTCAAAATTATTGAGGATGTATTAACTTATAAATTTCAAGTCATTTTGTTCTGCTGGGGGCAAATCAGTTTCTTGTGTTTATTTGAATTCTCATCTTAGAAGTGATTTTAACTGTGTGAATTCCTAAGCTCGGTTTTGTTTGTAATGTATATATATATATATATATATTTTTTTGTACGTTTAATGCGAAGGGTTATTGTGAGAGGGTCGGTACAGGAATTGTGGGTGTGTGTTATATTTATTATGTATGTGTTTGTGTGTAATTTTCAAGGGGGGGAATGTGATAAAATGAATGATGTTATAGCACATGTGCTGAAGGAATTATAGAAAGGGCTAGAAGATTTAACTTTAAACTTTAAATATCACTTTAAAATTTTAATATTACATATTAAAAAAAGAAAAAATTATAATGTTTATCTTTGATATAGTGTTGCAAGGTGTAGCAATTTTTAACTTTAAACTTTGAATATCACATATTAAAAATTATAATGTTTTTTCTTTGACATAGTGTTGCATCCACTCTTTTACAGCCACTGAATTAAGCAGTCACTCATAATATTATATTGTGTATAATAACGATATGTATGTAATGATATATGCCAGTCAATTTTTGATTTAAGGGTATTATGGATATCCCTTAGTTGATTATGGTCAATTATTATCAGTCGGTAATGAAGTGATGTATAACATAGAGATGTAAAAGTATATCAGTTTTACTCAGTGGCTATTATTAAATTATGCCTTGTGATATCATGTATATGACTGCACGCTAAATAAAGTTCACACTTGTTTTGTTAATAGAGTTTTTCATTTGCAAGTCCTGTCATCCATCCAGTGGACATGTCTGTGATTGTAGCTTGGGTCTTTGCACACTTTATGCTTCCTCTAGGTTCATCACCTAGTTTTTCAAGTTTATGTCTCTTCCCTTTAAATAAAAAAAAAAATAATAATAAAATACAATAAAATAAAATAAAATTAAAAAAAAAATCACAAAAAACTTATAAAATAAAAGTGGGGTTTCAGGCTGTATGCAAAATATTATTTGATTGTGTTTGAATTTGCGGCTGTTATTGTTTGCCATAGAAAAATGTCGGTATGGAGATCCATACATGACTTCCATGTTCTAAGATGTATATTTAAAATCATTTTTGAAATAAACTTTTCCACAGAAATTACTTCTTTCTTCAGCCTTAACCACAGTACTGTGGTCACTAACGTATACCACCTCCAGTTAGCACATTCGATTTTCACTGATGATGGTAGGCGATGGCACTGCTGAAACGTCTGGTTTTTCATCAAACATTGGACAAACTGCCCGGAAAGGAAGTTTTACAACAAACTATTTTTTTGTTGTCAATAATGTAGTACACATATAAAAATATGCATGAAATTAATGGCTTGTAAAAGTTAATGTTTGATCTCTATTAAGTAGTGCTCAAGTTTAAAGTTTTAATATTATGATGTCCGTAATCAAAACATCAGAGCAGGTTTAGTGTGTATGAGGGCACACCGTGGACAAAAATTTTCAACATTCCCTATTGAGCGTTGCTCAGAGTAAAGTTGCGAATCTACAGTGTACGTTTCACAGAACAAACACGCGGAAAAGAAGGAGCGCTCCGAAGTCACTCATGGACCCTGAGCATCTTGCAGAGGGTTCATTCCCTAAAGACGAAAAGTCTGTCTATGAACCGTTCCTCTGTAAACACGTGCAGTTACACTGCCCAGCGAACCACAGGAAGCAAATCGCTATCCACGCTGGACACTTTTTTGTCTTGTGCGCGTTGTGTTGGTGTGGGTTTTGGCACTTTCCATTTA
Source organism: Magicicada septendecula (assembly GCA_034769895.1). Lineage (NCBI taxonomy): Eukaryota > Metazoa > Arthropoda > Insecta > Hemiptera > Cicadidae > Magicicada > Magicicada septendecula. Next base: position 288,092,062 of record CM068376.1, read on the forward strand.
AAAAGCGTGCAAATGTAAGAAAATAAACATGAGTGAGGCCAGAAATAACGCGAATTGTGTGTGTGTGTGTCTTGCCTGCCTTTTTATTGCGGTAATCATAATAATTAAATGGAAACGTAAACATTACATAATTGAGATATGCTAGCCTGCCACGAACGATATATTTTCTCTCATACATGATTTACATTAAAATTAAAAAATTATAATTTTATTGCCTGGCAACAAAATTATTTTATTTTTAACAATTACCATTGTTTGAAAAAGTTTAAATGAATTTTCAAGTACTTTACTGTTGTTAAAACGTAAAAGGTTGCTGGTAAACTACCCCTTCCCCTTAACCGATCTTCACCAAAATCAAAAGGCCTTGACTTCTCTACAATTCAGTGAAGTATGCAAAAAATTATTTGATTCTGTTTGAATATGCGGCAGTTATCAGTCGTCATAGAAAAAATTACCCTTGTTAAAACGTAAAACGTTGCTGGTAAACAGATTTTCGGCGTACCTCGTGTTTGGAAATCTGGGGGTAAGATTATTCAAATATAGATGCGTGATTGGCTGAAATATGGACACCTGAATACGTTTCACAAAGTCGATTAGTCGATACAATATTTTGATAAACTTAAGTCTTATAACTAATTACTGATTGAATGATTGGTAATTACAATAACTAGGATACGTATAAAGTTCTTTTATAACAATGCTTAACATAATAAACATCTTAAATTGACAAAAATACAATGTTTAGTTGTAGGCTTCAGTTGGCCTATTACATTTACCAGTACTTATCATAAAACTTTGCAGGTAAACTACACCTTTCTCTTACCCGATCGTCACCAAAATCAATAGGCCTAAAGTCCTCTACAATTCAGGGATGCATGCAAAACATTATTTGATTCTGCTTGAATGTGCGGCAGTTATCGTTCGTCATAAAAATAAAAGTAAAATTACCCTTGTTAAAACATAAAATGTCGCCGGTAAACGACCTCTTTCCCTTAACCGATCTTCACCAAAAACAATAGGTCTTGAGAACTCTACAATTCAGGGCTGTATGAAAAAATTATTTGTTTCTATTTGAATTTGCGGCTGTTATCGTTTGCCATAGAAAATACCCTTGGTAAAACAAAAAACGTTGCAGGTAAACTACCCCTTCCCCCTAACCCATCTTCACCAAAATCAACAGGCCTTCAGTCTTTCAGAATTGATGAACGTATGCAAAACAATATTTGATTCTGTTTGAATGTGCGGCAGTTATAGTTCGTCATAGAAAAAATTACCATTGTCAAACATAAAATGTTGCAGGTAAACTACCCCTTTCCCTTAACCGATCTTCACCTAAATCAACGACATTGAGTTCTCTATAGCTCAGGAAGGTATGCAAAACATTATTTGATTCTGTTTGAATTTGCGGCTCTTATCGTTTGCATATAAAATACCCTTCTAAAACATAAAACGTAGCAGGTTAACTACCCCTTTCCCTTAACCGATCTTCACCAAAATCAATAGGTCTTGAGAACTCCACAATTTAGGGCTGTATGCAATTAATTATTTGATTCTGTTTGAATTTGCGGCTGTTATAGTTTACCATAGAAAATACCCTTGTTAAAACATAAAACGTTGCAGGTAAACTACCCCTTTCCCTTAACCGATCTTCACCAAAATCAACATATCTTGAGAATTCTACAATTCAGGGCTGTATACGAAACATTATTTGATTCTGTTTGAATTTGCGGCTGTTATCGTTTGCCAAACAAACAAAATTACCCTTGATAAAAAAAACTGTTGTAAACTACCCCTTTCCCTCAACCGATCTTCACCAAAAACAATAGGTCGTGAGTACTCTACAAATCAAGGCTGTATGCAAAAAATTATTTGATTCTGTTTGAATTTGCGGCTGTTATCGTTTGCCATAGAAAAAAATCTACAGACAGACAGACACACAGACAGACAGACAGACACACAAACACACAGACATACAGACACACACACACACACACACACACACACACACACTTTTCGAAAAACGACTTTTTTTCATGTTTTGAGTGTAGTACAATCAGAATCTGCAATAATCTCGAATACGATTTTTTTTTGCCATCACCATACTTCCATTTCCTTAAGGAACATGGAAGTAAAAATTACCCTTGATAAAAAACAGTTGCTGGTAAACTACCCTTTTCCCATAACCGATCTTCACCAAAAACAAAAGGTCTTGTGTACTCTACAATTCAGGCCTGCATGCAAAAAATTATTTGATTATGTTTGCATTTGCGGCTGTTATCGTTTGCCATATTAAATACCCTTGTTAACACATAAAATGTTGAAGGTAAACTACCCCTTTCCCATAACCGATCTTTAACAAAATCAACAGACCTTGAGAACTCTACAATTTAGGGCTGTATGCAAATAATCATTAGATTCTGTTTGAATTTGCGTATGTTATCGTTTGCCATAGAAAATACCCTTGTTAAAACAAAACGTTGCAGGTAAACTACCCCTTTCACTTAACCGATCTTCAACAAAATCAACAGACCTTGAATTCTGTATAATTTAAAAAGGTATGCAGAAGAGTAGTTGATTCTGTTTTAATGTACGGCAGTTATCGTTCGTCATAAAAAAATTTACCCTTGTTAAAACATAAAATGTTGCCGGTAAACTACTCTATTCCCTTAACCGATCTTCACCAAAACCAACAGGTCTTGAGAACTCTACAAATCAGGGCTGTATGCAAAATATTATTTGATTATGTTTGAATTTGCGGCTGTTATCGTTTGCCATAAAAAATACCCTTTTTAAAACAAAAAACGTGGCCGTTAATCTACCCCTTTCCCTTACCTGATCGTCACCAAAAACAATAGGTCTTGAGTACTCTACGAATCAGGGCTGTATGCAAAAACTTATTTGATTCTGTTTGAATTTGCGGCTCTTATCGTTTGCCATAGAAAATACCCTTTTCAAACATAAAACGTTGCTGGTAAACTACCCCTTCCCCTTAACCGATCTTCACCAAAAACAAAAGGTTTCGAGAACTATATAATTCAGGGTAGTATGCAAAACATTATTTGATTATGTTTGTATTTTCGGCTGTTATCGTTTGCCATAGAAAATACCCTTGTTAAAACATAAAATGTTGCAGGTAAACTACCCCCTCCCCTTAACCGATTTTTACCAAAATCAATAGGTCTTGAGAACTCTACAATTCAGGGCTTGTGCCGTACTTTGTTCGGCGCTCGGTTGAGACGCGAAGCTCGGTTGCTGGGGCATGTAACTTTATTTTAAAAACTGGCGCGTTCTCGACGTCATGCAATGCCCCGGTATCGCGTGTCGTCGCTGAGTGTATGTAAACGACTTGTCAGTAGCGGTGACGAGGATTCGGTCGGCCGGGTCAGCTGTTGTACGCACTAATCTGCATACAGGCAAGCTTTCGTTGGTGGAAATTGCGATGTAATCGGCCTCATTTCTGTTCCAACCCTCACCGAGGAAATTTCTCTGGCCTCAATTGACGGCATCCGATCTGTTCTGCTTGTTCGAAGTACTCCACTATGACAAGATAGACTAAAGCAAGCTCCAGGTATGCGTATGCATTTAGTGTAATATGCCTCAACTATTAACCACAAAATATTTTGTGTTAGAGCTTTTCTTAATAAACGGTGACTTGTGTGTGCGTGAGTGTTAGCCATGAATTAGGGTATTAAATTAAATTAACGATTGAATTAACTTACAATTGAAATGAACAGCTCTAAGTTTTCCTTTTTTTTATGCGTCCTATGTATGTGAGCTCTAGTTATGTCCTGCTTGGTCATGTCCTGCCGTGTGGGTATAATTCAGGACTGGGGGGTGTCTGATTTTCTTCATGTATTGTGGCTTTAACTATGTTCATGACTTAATTCTCGGAGTTTTCGCTTCAAAATTATTGAGGATGTATTAACTTATAAATTTCAAGTCATTTTGTTCTGTTGGGGGCAAATCAGTTTCTTGTGTTTATTTGAATTCCCATCTTAGAAGTGATTTTAACTGTGTGAATTCCTAAGCCCGGTTTTGTTTGTAATGTATTATAACGAAACATTGTTATCAATGTTTATCGTTCTAACTGGAGTACGCATAATAAGCGTTATCTGCTACAATTGTACATTTAGAAGGGTACAGATAAGATTTTATATAGCAAACAAAACAGATAACAGTCCACCTGCATAAATATGTATAATTTTGTCGGCACATGTCAGAAGTGTTTTAAAACTTAAATAATAAAAAAATGACAAAAGATTAAGAAGAACTAGGTTGACCAGTGAATAGTGCGGAAATGTAGCTTTATTTAGACACCAAACACATAACGAGATAGTGAGAGTGTCGTGAACTATAAGCGTTTTACTATTTCACACCTTTCGCGGTGCTAATTAAAGATCGCGTGTATACATAGCTAATAACTGTGTTCAAGACACGTCTAACAAACAACTTTGTTACCTAAATAAATAAAGGATTGTTGAGATATTCGCCGATAGAAACTCATTTGCACACGTGGCTTTGCCCTATAAACAGTGAGCAAAAACGAGCATCTGTCTCTCATTCATAAAGTATTCGTTGAGTCGTACACACGGAACGATACGCTGCAGAAGACGCTTCAATGAGACCGGCAGACACCTGAGTTACTACAACTACGTACTACGGACATCAGACTATACCCGAGGCCAGAGACGCTGTGTCCATGACGATAAAGGAACGACGCCTAGCCTAGCTGTTCATACATCGCTAAGCGACGCTGACGGAGGTTTCGAGAGGAATAGCTGTACTCAACGCCGACGCCTGAGACCCGTGTACATCTGTGTAACATGAAATCATCAAAACAGGTGACCTGATATGGTTCAGGGTTCATAATAATGTTGTAAAACACAAAAAGTAAATGAAAAGCCGCTATAAGCGAAATTGAACAGTTTTAAATAATTGATAAACATTTAATTATATAGGCGGTATGACTAAAGCCTAAAGACACTTTTAAATGTTGTACTGTATATCATATAGAGACATTTATTCAAAAAGACAGAACATTTAGATAATGTGTGATTATTATAATAATATGTTAATAAGAGTGCAGAAAGACTCTAAGCAAATGTTTTCATGAGATTGTGCACTGTATAAAGAATAATTAACATAGAGATAACGATAACTATAACCCTTGTTATATTCATTTAAAAAGTTCGTATTTTATTTTCTCATGTATAAAGAACAGGGTTACGGATTTCATAGAATGAAATCAATTCAGTATTTCCATTTTATTAAATAATTAAATTCAATATAACAAAAATGATTTTTTTATAAATGAATTATAATTACAGGCAGACAGTGTGAAACTGCCCATATATGTGTGTATATTTCCATGTTATATGTTTTGTGTATATACTGTGTATTGTATGTCTTATTTTCAGGAACTTATAAATTATGTACTAAGATATATGATTTTAATATGTGATTGTTAGACGTAAGCATTATAACAATATATCACTAGAGAAAATATGGTAAAGTAATATTCAAGAAAGAATATAAATGGTGGAACCCGCCGTAAATTGTGTTAAATATTTGAAATTCTTTTTATTATTATGATTTGCTTAAAGATAAGCACCTTGAGGGTGACAATTATAATCATTGGAATGATAGACTAAAAAGGTAGTTTTCATTTATTCACAATTTATACAACTCAGCTTCCTAAAATAATTCTTTTGGAAACACATCGTCCCAACTCGTTACCTGATACCTAATAAGCCCAAATCCCACACCTAATAGCCGGCAAAGCAGAAAAGTACCATATACTGCAGGTAAGTGTTGGAATGATATACCCTAACCAGGTCCATGTAAAACTCATAATCCATAAAGAAAGAAATCATAAAAAGATGTGTTGCAAAAGAAAATGTCGCTTCCAACGTGGGGCACGATTAAATAAATAAAAAAAAAAATAAATAAAAAAATAAATAATACGAAAAAATTAAAAATTAGTTAGAAGTTAAATAAATATAAATTCACGTAGAACAAATATTTAGAGTTGATGTGTAATTATTATAAAACGTGCATTTATATGTTGAATGTAGCTGATAAGAACGTACAGTTAGCGTTATCAGTAGAGTAAACAAAGGGGAGCTTAGATAAATATTGTGGTTATCAGAAACTGATACTACAGGCGCCCAAGATAATGGTTGTATGTTGATGAATAAATGACTACCAATACAGTATTTAATAATAATCCAAATAATTAATAATATACAAATTAATAATAAATATTTTAAAATCGGTTCACCAAATTAAAATTAAACATGGCACATAAACAAGAGATCACATTAGCCGAAGAACGGACACATCCAGAAGAAGTAGAAGATCAGCCAGGAGAACAATACATAAATGATCTGTTAGAAGAATATGAGGACATCTTTAGCGAAGTACCAACTCAAACTCACGTCTACCAGCATCGAATTAAGGTAACTGACCCGTCCAAGTTCGTCAGACGCACATATACGATTCCAATGAAATACGAGGAGCAGGTAGATCAAGAAATTCAGCGTATGTTAGATAACAATGTCATCCGCAGATCACATAGCAATTACCTGAATCCACTTGTAGTAATCAAGAAAAAAGATGATGCGATTAGACTGTGTATGGATATGCGTAACCTTAACAACGTTGTTGAAAAGATGTACGACTGCGCTCCAAATGCTGAAGAGTTATTTGCTAAATGTGAAGGAGCTAGATATTTAACAAAATTAGACCTTACTTCTAGTTTCTGGCAGATACCAATACAAGAGAGTGACCGCAAGTATACGGCGTTCCTCTACAAAAACAAGACCTATGAATACAACGTAGTACCGTTTGGATTAAGCACTAGCTTGTCTGCTATTGTACGATGTCTAGAAAATGCACTTGGAGAGGAGGTGTCACCTTACACAATGGTATTTGTAGATGACATACTCGTCGTGTCGAAAACTATTCAGGAACATGTAAATCAATTACGAGTTATTTTTGAGAAATTTAGAGTAGCCAAAATTTCCCTCAATTATAAAAAATGTGAATTCCTAAAAACCAATATCAAGTTCCTTGGTCATATTATATCCGAACGAGGTATCAAACCTGATCCTATCAAGATCCAAAGTATCCTAAATTTCCCTATTCCTAAAAATGTAAAAGGAGTAAGAGCTTTCCTAGGATTGACTGGTTATTATCGACGCTTCTCATCTGACTATGCAGCAACAGTAAAACCTCTGCTGGAGTTAACACAAAAGAAGAGAAAATGGAGATGGGAGCAGCATCACACTGAAGCAGTGGATCGAGTCAAAACATTGTTTAAACAAAATTTAATGCTACACCATCCGAAGAAAGACGGCGATTATGTGCTATATGCAGACGCAAGTCAATATGCAATGGGAAGTGTATTGTATCAAAAAGACTCAAAAGGAGACTTAAGGGTCATCGCCTATGCAAGTCGTGTATTCCGAGGAGCGGAGATAGAGTACTGCACTACAGAAAAGGAAGTACTAGCTATTGTATATGCATTATCCCAGTTCCGATTCTATCTATGCGGAACTCATTTTGAAATTCATACAGATCATCAGGCTTTATCTTTCCTATTAACATGTAAGGTAAAGAGTGCGAGGTTGATGCGATGGATACTTGCCATTGGGGAATATTCTTTCACCATTAAATACTGCAAAGGCAAAGACAATGAAGTAGCTGATACCTTAAGCCGTTATATAGAAGAAAAAGAAGAAACACATGAAGCTAAACCACAAGATGTCAGGGTACTTAGCAACATAACATACAAACCCGAGAGAGAAGTACAAGAATTACTACGTAATCTCGCTAGAGAGCAGGATAAAGATCAGCGATTACAGAATATAAAAAATAATCCGTTACCTATAAATTATTGTGTGAAAGATGGAATTTTATTTAAGCTTATTAATTATGATTGGAAAGTTGTGCTATCTCATGACATGTTACAGCAATTAATTATGCCATGTCATCGTAGTCTAGCTCATGCATCTCCATTGAAGTGCTATTTAACTATGAAAGAAGCCTTCACCTGTAATAATATGTTCAGAAAAATTAAAATAATTGTTAGGAAATGCCATGATTGTCAAACAGCCAAACATCCGAATTTAAACACTTGCGTTGAAATGGGGAGTATCAGAACTAAGAAGAAGGGGGATATAGTTGCACTTGATTTCCTTGGACCACTCCCGCGCTCAAGTCGTGGGTACCGCCATATAATTGTGACGGTAGATGTGTTTACCAAGCTAGTAAAGTTATATGCTGTACGAAGACCCACCATGAAATCTGTTCTGAACGTCATCACCCAGAAGTATATACCAAAGTATGGAAAAATGGATAAAGTGTTGACAGATCAAGGTAAGCAGTTTGGTAATAAATTATGGAAGGACGCATTGACAAGACAAGGTATAAAACCTATACTTACATCCATAAGGCATCCACAAACTAATCTTGCTGAAAGAATAAATAGAGAGTTAGGCAAGTACATGAGGTTATATTGCTACAATCAACAGAGTAAATGGCCTGACTATCTACAATTTTTCGAAGATGCAATGAATCACAATTATAGTGAAGCTACAGGATACACACCGTTAGAATTAAGTGAGAATAAAATACCTAAAAGATTCTGGCACAACATGATTAATAAACCGGAAAATTATAATGTAGATTTGCCAATTCAAATAAAAATAAACAGAGCTGAACGACAGTTATATCATCAAGCAGGTAAAAGGAGAGACCGGTATAATAGAACTCACCGATTGACAAGATTCCAGATTGGTGATAAGGTATTGATAAAGACAAATCCTGTGGGAAGTAGTATATTAAACACTTCCAAGAAATTCTTCAGATTATTCTGTGGCCCATATGAACTAAGGAGTCGTCTAGGACCACACACCTACATGGTATATGACCCAGTGAAGAAAAAGGACGTCGGAAAGTACCATGCGTCATCTCTGCGTCATTATATCCAATAATACCCATATGTGATTGTTACTTTAAGAAAAGATTTTATATTCTTTCTAATAAACATGTAATATAACTGACTGTGTATGTACTAAACATAGATTAAAAAAAAAAAAATGTTCTGTAAAGCACAAAACAATTTTTTTAAAGCAAGTGGGGGAGTGTTATAACGAAACATTGTTATCAATGTTTATCGTTCTAACTGGAGTACGCATAATAAGCGTTATCTGCTACAATTGTACATTTAGAAGGGTACAGATAAGATTTTATATAGCAAACAAAACAGATAACAGTCCACCTGCATAAATATGTATAATTTTGTCGGCACATGTCAGAAGTGTTTTAAAACTTAAATAATAAAAAAATGACAAAAGATTAAGAAGAACTAGGTTGACCAGTGAATAGTGCGGAAATGTAGCTTTATTTAGACACCAAACACATAACGAGATAGTGAGAGTGTCGTGAACTATAAGCGTTTTACTATTTCACACCTTTCGCGGTGCTAATTAAAGATCGCGTGTATACATAGCTAATAACTGTGTTCAAGACACGTCTAACAAACAACTTTGTTACCTAAATAAATAAAGGATTGTTGAGATATTCGCCGATAGAAACTCATTTGCACACGTGGCTTTGCCCTATAAACAGTGAGCAAAAACGAGCATCTGTCTCTCATTCATAAAGTATTCGTTGAGTCGTACACACGGAACGATACGCTGCAGAAGACGCTTCAATGAGACCGGCAGACACCTGAGTTACTACAACTACGTACTACGGACATCAGACTATACCCGAGGCCAGAGACGCTGTGTCCATGACGATAAAGGAACGACGCCTAGCCTAGCTGTTCATACATCGCTAAGCGACGCTGACGGAGGTTTCGAGAGGAATAGCTGTACTCAACGCCGACGCCTGAGACCCGTGTACATCTGTGTAACATGAAATCATCAAAACAGGTGACCTGATATGGTTCAGGGTTCATAATAATGTTGTAAAACACAAAAAGTAAATGAAAAGCCGCTATAAGCGAAATTGAACAGTTTTAAATAATTGATAAACATTTAATTATATAGGCGGTATGACTAAAGCCTAAAGACACTTTTAAATGTTGTACTGTATATCATATAGAGACATTTATTCAAAAAGACAGAACATTTAGATAATGTGTGATTATTATAATAATATGTTAATAAGAGTGCAGAAAGACTCTAAGCAAATGTTTTCATGAGATTGTGCACTGTATAAAGAATAATTAACATAGAGATAACGATAACTATAACCCTTGTTATATTCATTTAAAAAGTTCGTATTTTATTTTCTCATGTATAAAGAACAGGGTTACGGATTTCATAGAATGAAATCAATTCAGTATTTCCATTTTATTAAATAATTAAATTCAATATAACAAAAATGATTTTTTTATAAATGAATTATAATTACAGGCAGACAGTGTGAAACTGCCCATATATGTGTGTATATTTCCATGTTATATGTTTTGTGTATATACTGTGTATTGTATGTCTTATTTTCAGGAACTTATAAATTATGTACTAAGATATATGATTTTAATATGTGATTGTTAGACGTAAGCATTATAACAATATATCACTAGAGAAAATATGGTAAAGTAATATTCAAGAAAGAATATAAATGGTGGAACCCGCCGTAAATTGTGTTAAATATTTGAAATTCTTTTTATTATTATGATTTGTTTAAAGATAAGCACCTTGAGGGTGACAATTATAATCATTGGAATGATAGACTAAAAAGGTAGTTTTCATTTATTCACAATTTATACAACTCAGCTTCCTAAAATAATTCTTTTGGAAACACATCGTCCCAACTCGTTACCTGATACCTAATAAGCCCAAATCCCACACCTAATAGCCGGCAAAGCAGAAAAGTACCATATACTGCAGGTAAGTGTTGGAATGATATACCCTAACCAGGTCCATGTAAAACTCATAATCCATAAAGAAAGAAATCATAAAAAGATGTGTTGCAGTATATATATATATATATATATTTGTACGTTTAATGCGAAGGGTTATTGTGAGAGGGTCGGTACAGGAATTGTGGGTGTGTGTTATATGTATTATGTATGTGTTTGTGTGTAATTTTCAATGGGGTGGAATGTGATAAAATTAATGATGTTATAGGACATGTGCTGTAGGAATTATAGAAAGGGCTAGAAGATTTAACTTTAAACTTTAAATATCACTTTAAAATTTTAATATTACATATTAAAAAAAAGAAAAAATTATAATGTTTATCTTTGACATAGTGTTGCAAGGTGTAGCAAATTTAACTTTAAACTTTGAATATCACATATTAAAAATTATAATGTTTATCTTTGACATAGTGTTGCAAGGTGTAGCAATTTTTAACTTTAAACTTTGAATATTACATATTAAATATTATAATGTTTGTCACTCATAATATTATACTGTGTATAATAACGATATGTATGTAATGATATATGCCAGTCAATTTTTGATTTAAGGGGATTATGGATATCCCTTAGTTGATTATAGTCAATTATTATCCGTCGGTAATGAAGTGATGTATAACATAGAGATGTAAAAGTATTTCAGTTTTACTCAGTGGCTATTATTAAATTATGCCTTGTGATATCATGTATGTGACTGCACGCTAAATAAAGTTCACACTTGTTTTGTTAATAGAGTTTTTCATTTGCAAGTCCTGTCATCCATCCAGTGGACATGTCTGTGATTGTAGCTTGGGTCTTTGCACACTTTATGCTTCCTCTAGGTTCATCACCTAGTTTTTAAAGTTTATGTCTCTCCCTTTTAAATAAATAAAAAAATATTAAATAAAATTAAAAAAACCACAAAAACCTTATAAAATAAAAGGGGGGTTCAAATGGTAGCAGAGCGTGGTTATGATTCAATGGAGTTATATTATCATATGCATTCAGAATATGTAGTAAACCTTAGTTCAGCAGTTAATTCATTGAATTTTGGAAGTTTTAGGATCTGTGGGGACTTGCACTTATTGATGTTAAATAAAACTTGTTGTGGCTGCAGGCATGTCAGCTGGTGTTGGGACTTGCAAATTATTGTGTCAAAATTGTTTTTTGATCTGAGTCAAGGATATTTACAGAAGTTAATCGCAATTTTGAACAGTTTAATTAAGTAAATAATCTGGATGGCATACTATGTTATAAGAAATGAATAGAGCTTGATTAAATTTAATGTGTTAGTATTTAGACATAATTATTTTGTGATGTTAATTGTAAGGTAGGTGCTGTAAGGGCTTATAATTGCGTAGTTAATTGGTATTATTCCGACATACACTGGGATCTTAGGAAATTTTGGGCATGATCGGGTGCCGTCAGTATTTGTCCGTTTTGGTTAGGACTTGTTCCATTGTAGGGTGAACGTGTCTTTATAGCACCCCCCCCCCCGTTCATGTAGTGAATTTGCTTATTGCGGGCATTCTATTTGGGGTCACATTGATTTATGAGTGCGGTTATGGTCCGACCAGATGTCGTGCTGTTGTAATGTATTGTGAGTTAGATTTGTAGTCTTGTGTTGTTGTATTCTCTTCTGGGCATTTCGAGTGGCTCTCTCTCTGCCTTCTTATACACCCATCTCGTCTATCGCTAGAGCACTCTGGGGCTGCTCAAAGGAAGTAGAGTACTTGAGTTTTTTCCTGATTCTTTGTGATTATGTTTTGTAAGTTAGGTTTGTGTTAGGTGTTTCGTGGGAATTTATGTTTTGTTGTTTTATGTTGTGAATTGTGCAATTCTGGCGGCGGTATGCTATCAGGGATTGCCCCACCCCATTTCAGGGGTTCTCCAGAAACTTTCCGTGTTGGATGGAGTAGATGAGGACAGGTTGTTGGTCTTCTTGGACCTGGTCCTGCAGTTGGCAGATTTCCCGGGGGTGTCCGATGGGGAGGTCTTGTCCCTTATATACCCGTATTGCCGGGGTTCATTGGCAGGGTTGGTCACCAACACTCTGCGTCGGGGCGGCAGTGTCGACGCTTTCCATGGGGAAGTGTTGGATTTCTTCATACCCCATCGACGACGTGCCCAGCTTAAGTTCGATTTATTCTATCGCCCACAGGCCAACGGAGAGACGTTGCGTGACTTCGTGCACGATGTACGGAAAGCTGCCCGAATATTAAGGTTGAGGTTGCCCGAGACGGAAGTAATACAGGTAATACGAGAAGGGCTGAATCCCCAAGAGAGATCCCGGCTGGTTTTCGCGGAGCCTCCACGTTCTTTTGCGGACCTGGACCGGTGGTGTGCGCATGCCAGAAGGGTCCAGGAGAATGATGAGTCCCGGGGAAGAGCTGCTAAAGATGTCCAATACTCCAGTGGCTTATTAGGAAGAGCTAAAGAAGACAAACATGGTGGTTGGTGGAGAACACAAGAACCTGTAAGGAAAACTAAGTATTCCGGAAGTAATGGAGGCTACAAGGGGGTGGCAAGTGGAAAGACGGTAACAGCAGTTACAGCAGAGAAAAGAAATAAGTATGAAATTAACAGGGGAAGAAGAAGTTATAGTAGTAAACCAACATCGGCAAGTAGGGAGCCTGTAGCAAAGCGTTATTCCTGTTTGGCGAGAAAGGGAACTTTAAACGTTCCAGAGGAATCGCAAGTGCGTAATAGAGTGGTGGATGAAGAAGGTGAAGCGGAAGAAGAAAAGCGGAATAACTTCTGTGGATCAATACAAGAGGACAAGAACATGTCTGTTAATACGGAATTACAGGACTCAGAGAGGACGTCATGGTTGAATCCAGATGCCGCGGAATTTGTTCCGGTATCTCCATCTCGGATCATGAGGGATCCAGATCCTGTACTATCATCATCGCCTATGCAGGGATGTGAGAAGTCACTTGATGGTGTAGCTTTACCATCGCCTAGAATTGAATTTAGACATTGCACAGGGACCTGGACAGCTGGATTCCAGGGTGAGAAATGTTGAGGACGTTGTAGTTGCTGAGAGTGGGGAAGGAGAGGAATCGAAGGAAGAGGCAGATGCAGTCTGCAGATGCTGCGCAGGGGAGTATAGTTGTAAGTGTTAGGGAGACTGAAGAGTCTGAGTTTGCGGATGGACACGGGGAGGTCCATGCTGCAAACGTTTCTGAGGTTGCGGGTGGACAAGGGATGTCCAGGCCGCGAGTGTTGTTGAAGGAGATGAGGTAGAAGTTGAGGAGAAATTTGGCGGCAGCGTTGTGGAGTGTGCGAGTGAGAATGATGTAGTGTGTGAAGATGTGCAGACGCCTTCTGTATGTAGTGCGGAGGATTCCGGAGAACGGAAGGAAGTTTCAGGTGGACCAGAGGAGCAACTAGAGGATGAAGATGTGCAGTTTTCAGATGGTGGTAGTGGACGTGATGGCGATGATGTTGAGGATGAGGAAAATTTAAATTATGATCATGAACGTGTTGATGAATAGGAGGACGAAAAGGAGATTGGAGAAGAGATTGTGAGGAGCTGGGTGAAGATGCGGTTGAAGATGGATCAGATGAGCAACGGGAAGATGGTGAGAAGGTGCAGTGTCATGAGGGTGATTTGGATTATGGGGATGAACAAGGGGAAATTGTAGATGAGGAAGAGAAGGAATGACTGGAAGAAAGAGAAGCGGGGAAGGCAGAAGCAGAGGAGTTAGGTGATGAGGATAATCCAAAGCGGAGTGAAAGTAGCGAGGTAAGTTGCCTTGATTTTGATTCAGAAGAAACAAATCCGTACAGCTCAACACGAGATAATTTCTCAGAGAGTGGTGTCCGAAAGGAACGGGTACCCAAAGTTCGTCATAGAAAAGTGAGAAGAAGCGGTTAACGAGTAGCGGGTAGAGGTTCCCCACAGTCCCAGTTGTGTTCGTCTACTTCAGGGTTGCATCCCTGCCCACGCGAGCCTTGGTTTCCTCCATTCATCCTTATTTCCGGAGGGAGCCATGTCTTTACCCTTAGTCCTGGCTATTGACTTTTCAATGATCCTTGCCCTTTGCACCTTCCCGATATTCCTACCCCTCCCCTTAGAAAAAATAAAATAAAAGAAAAGAAAAAAATTAGGAAAAAAAAGGAGTTAGAAAGTTAGAGACCTTGCCGAAAGTGCACTTGGATCGTGGTCTTGGAGATTGTCAGTTTCCCCTGTTCTGAAAAGTTACGATGGAGAAGTTAGGTGGTGTTGTTTCGTGGTTCATAGTTGTTGATTTTGATGTTGTTCATTGTAGGGCCCGAGCCATGCCGCATTCCCCGGTTGATGTCCTTGGTGTGTCTTTTGGGTTGAGAGTGTGTTGTTTAGACGGTGCCGTGGAGAAGTAACCCCCCTATAGTTATGGTCTTTTGAAAGAGTAAATGAAGTGCTGGATCTTCGTGTGCCCTCTATGCGGTCTTCTCTGTCCGGCTAAGTGGGGCCGTCCGCCCTAGTGTAGGGATGTGGGATGGAGATGCCTTGTTGGTGCATATGGCTGGTCGGTCCACGAGGTGGACGGTTGTAGAAGTGGTACTTACATATCAAGGTCAGTAGCTCCTTGTTGGCCTTCGGGTATGAATATGTGAGTAGCAGTAGAGGTAGGTGGTGGTCACCGGAGAGGGTGACGTGTTGGGGCGGTCCCGTGAGGTCGGCATGGCGGAGAGGACTCGCGTGGGGATGGTCGCAGTGTGGTGGAGATTTTCAGTCCTGAGAAGGGGGGATAGAAGTGTCAATGGTCCTGGTGGCTAGAAGGTTTGTTCCGTTGTAGATGTTGTTTGGTTCCTGGGTCTCAGTTGTTGAGTTTAGGGGGCCTTGGGTGGTCAGTACTCAGAGCTGGCGTCTGCGATTCTTGTCTTTCTCTTTTCTTTTCTGTTCCTTATCTCTGCATGCGGACCAGGGCCCGGCGAGCATGCAGGACGCACACTTACACTTTCTCTTTCAGACACACACACACTGGCATAACTTACATTTCTTCCTTCTCCTTCTTCCGTTTCCCTGAGACACTGAACCCACCAAGTGCGAATAGAGGTCTGAGGTTTCCCAGGAATCTCACAGCAGTCGCGGTAGACAACTTGTTTAGTTTTGGGTCAACCATTTTGCCCTTTTGGGGTGAGGGTGTGCCGTACTTTGTTTGGCGCTCGGTTGAGACGCGAAGCTCGGTTGCTGGGGCATGTAACTTTATTTTAAAAACTGGCGCGTTCTCGACGTCATGCAATGCCCCGGTATCGCGCGTCGTCGCTGAGTGTATGTAAACGGCTTGTTAGTAGCGGTGACGAGGATTCGGTCGGCCGGGTCAGCTGTTGTTGTACGCACTAACCTGCATACAGGCAAGCTTTCGTTGGTGGAAATTGCGATGTAATTGACCTCATTTCTGTTCCAACCCTCACCGAGGAAATTTCTCTGGTCTCAATTAACGGCATCCGATCTGTTCTGCTTGTTCGAAGTACTCCACTATGACAAGATAGACTAAAGCAAGCTCCAGGTATGCATTTAGTGTAATAAGCCTCAACTATTAACCACAAAATATTTTGTGTTACAGCTTTTCTTAATAAACGGTAACTTGTGTGTGCGTGAGTGTTAGCCATGAATTAGGGTATTAAATTAAATTAACGATTGAATTAACTTACAATTGAAATGAACAGCTCTAAGTTTTCCTGTATGCGTTCTATGTATCTGAGCTCTAGTTATGTCCTGCTTGGTCATGTCCTGCCGTGTGGGCATAATTCAGGACTGGGGGGTGTCTGATTTTCTTCATGTATTGTGGCTTTAACTATGTTCATGACATAATTCTCGGAGTTTTCGCTTCAAAATTATTGAGGATGTATTAACTTATAAATTTCAAGTCATTTTGTTCTGTTGGGGGCAAATCAGTTTCTTGTGTTTATTTGAATTCTCATCTTAGAAGTGATTTTAGCTGTGTGAATTCCTAAGCTCGGTTTTGTTTGTAATGTATATATATAAATATCACTATAATATTGACGACTCGGAACACTAAGTTTTTTATAAGTAAAAACGTAAAGTTTTACCTTACAGCCTAAACCGGCTTTCACCTATAGAAGGCTTCATCAGAGGCTGTCGTTAGTAGCGCAGCGCTGCTCGTCTTGTTGGCGACGAGATAGTGTTTCGAAAGATTGAAGCTGTGTGTGTGTGTGGTGAGATGTGTTCGAATAATGCGTGCGATTTGAATTGTGTCTGTTCGTTTAGGATGTCGTTTTTATTTGTTTTTGTGTGTTTGTATATTTCTAATTGTTCTAGAGTGTCTAGTTTTCGGCCTTTTGTGTGTACGTGTAGTATATTCATGTTATTGTCGATGTTTTTATATGTGTGGTTTGCTTCAATGAGGTGGTTTGCGAAGGTAGATTCTGTAGTGGTGTGGAGTGCTTTTGTGTGTTCAATGTATCTCTGTTTGAAGCTACGTCCTGTCTGGCCTATGTAGAATTTACTGCAATTTGAACAATTTAGTTTATATACACCGGGTAGATCGAATTTGTTTTGTGCTTTGGGCATAAGTTTTGGTAGTGTGTGTTCTGTTTTGTTAGTAGTTTTGTAAGCGATTCTGTATCCTGCTTTTTTGAATTTGTGGGCAATTTTTTCTGTTTGTTTGTTGATGTATGTTAGTGTTATGAATTTGTTGTTTTCTGTCTTTGTCTGTTGTTTGTTTTGTGTAGGAGTTTACTGACTATTGTTCTGTCATAACCGTTAGATTCTGCTAGATATTTTATCGTGTTTAGTTCGTCTTTGTAGTCTATTTCATCTAAGGGGATGTTGTTAAGTCTATGTATCATGGTTCTAAAAGCAGCTAGTTTGTGTTGTATTGGGTGATTAGAGGTGTTGTGTATTAGTGTGTCAGTTGTAGTTGGTTTTCTGTATATACTGAATTTGTGCCTGTGTTCTAGTTTTGTGATGGAGAGGTCTAAGAAGTTTATGGTATTGTTGTGTTCGTATTCGGCAGTGAAGGTTATGTTTTTATGTATTTTGTTTATGTGCGTTAGTAACTGTTCACATTGTCTTTTGTTTCCCCTGTATAGTATTAGAATGTCATCAACGTATCTGTGCCAATATAGTATTTTATGTGAGTGTCTGTCATTGTTTGTGAGTATTTTTGTTTTTTCTAAGTGTTGGAGGAAGACTTCTGCTAGAATGCTGGATATGGGGGAGCCCATGGGTAGGCCATCGTTCTGTGTGTAGTATTTATTGTTATAAGTAAAGTAGTTTTGTTTTGTGATAATGTTCAGAGTTTCTGTTATTTCATTGATAAGTTCGTCTGGTGTGTTGTTCTGTTTGAGTTTGTTTTGTAGGATGGTGATTGTTTCAGAGATGGGGATGTTTGTGTACAGGTTTTTAATGTCAAAGGAGGCTAATGTGGCGTTATGGGGGATGTGTATGTCTTTTATTTTTGTTACTAGGTCAGTGTTGTTTTTTACTGCAATGTTGTTGTCTATTTGTGTGTGTTGTCTAATAATTTTGTCTAGATATTTTGCCAGTTAGTGTGCAGGGGCATTACGGTAGTTGATAATGGGGCGGATCGGAATGTCTTCTTTATGGATTTTGGGAAGCGCTTGGAGTGTAGGTGCTGATGGTCGGATTTGTTTCATGTAGGGCTTTTGTTTATGTGTCATAATGTGTTTGGCTTTGTTGACTATTTGTTTTACTGAGTTTTGGTATCTGTCGGTGGGGTCGTGTTTTAGTTCTGTGATGTTGTTCTGTTCTATGACGTCTTGTACTTTTTTGTGTAGGTTGTCTGTGGGGATAATTACAGTCGTGTTGCCTTTGTCAGCTTTTACAAATGTGATGTTGTGTTTGTGTGCCTTTTCCCTCAGTTTGATGGCTGTGTGTATTTCTGAGTTGTGGTTGTTGTTGTCTGGTGTCTTATGTACTCCTATTGTGTTGTTTATATTAAGTCTTAATGTGTCGTGTCTTGATGTTCTGGTGCTGTGTTTTGTATATTTGTTTCTGTGTCAATTATGAGCTTTGTTAGTGTTTGGTTGTTATGTTTGTAATGTGTGTTATGTTTTAGGCCTTTATCAAGGAGTGTTTGTTCGTTTTTTGTGAGTGTGACGTTCGTGAGGTTTACTGTACTAAGACACCAGACAACAACAACCACAACTCAGAAATACACACAGCCATCAAACTGAGAGAAAAGGCACACAAACACAACATCACATTTGTAAAAGCTGACAAAGGCAACACGACTGTAATTATCCCCACAGACAACCTACACAAAAAAGTACAAGACTTCATAGAACAGAACAACATCACAGAACTAAAACACGACCCCACCGACAGATACCAAAACTCAGTAAAACAAATAGTCAACAAAGCCAAACACATTATGACACATAAACAAAAGCCCTACATGAAACAAATCCGACCATCAGCACCTACACTCCAAGCGCTTCCCAAAATCCATAAAGAAGACATTCCGATCCGCCCCATTATCAACTACCATAATGCCCCTGCACACAAACTGGCAAAATATCTAGACAAAATTATTAGACAACACACACAAATAGACAACAACATTGCAGTAAAAAACAACACTGACCTAGTAACAAAAATAAAAGACATACACATCCCCCATAACGCCACATTAGCCTCCTTTGACATTAAAAACCTGTACACAAACATCCCAATCTCTGAAACAATCACCATCCTACAAAACAAACTCAAACAGAACAACACACCAGACGAACTTATCAATGAAATAACAGAAACTCTGAACATTATCACAAAACAAAACTACTTTACTTATAACAATAAATACTACACACAGAACGATGGCCTACCCATGGGCTCCCCCATATCCAGCATTCTAGCAGAAGTCTTCCTCCAACACTTAGAAAAAACAAAAATACTCACAAACAATGACAGACACTCACATAAAATACTATATTGGCACAGATACGTTGATGACATTCTAATACTATACAGGGGAAACAAAAGACAATGTGAACAGTTACTAACGCACATAAACAAAATACATAAAAACATAACCTTCACTGCCGAATACGAACACAACAATACCATAAACTTCTTAGACCTCTCCATCACAAAACTAGAACACAGGCACAAATTCAGTATATACAGAAAGCCAACTACAACTGACACACTAATACACAACACCTCCAATCACCCAATACAACACAAACTAGCTGCTTTTAGAACCATGATACATAGACTTAACAACATCCCCTTAGATGAAATAGACTACAAAGACGAACTAAACATGATAAAATATCTAGCAGAATCTAACGGTTATGACAGAACAATAGTCAGTAAACTCCTACACAAAACACAAAACAAACAACAGACAAAGACAGAAAACAACAAATTCATAACACTAACATACATCAACAAACAAACAGAAAAAATTGCCCACAAATTCAAAAAAGCAGGATACAGAATCGCTTACAAAACTACTAACAAAACAGAACACACACTATCAAAACGCATGCCCAAAGCACAAAACAAATTCGATCTACCCGGTGTATATAAACTAAATTGTTCAAATTGCAGTAAATTCTACATAGGCCAGACAGGACGTAGCTTCAAACAGAGATACATTGAACACACAAAAGCACTCCACACCACTACAGAATCTACCTTCGCAAACCACCTCATTGAAGCAAACCACACATATAAAAACATCGACAATAACATGAACATACTACACGTACACACAAAAGGCCGAAAACTAGACACTCTAGAACAATTAGAAATATACAATCACACAAAAACAAATAAAAACGACATCCTAAACGAACAGACACAATTCAAATCGCACGCATTATTCGAACACATCTCACCACACACACACACACACACAGCTTCAATCTTTCGAAACACTATCTCGTCGCCAACAACAAGACGAGCAGCGCTACTAACGACAGCCTCTGATGAAGCCTTCTATAGGTGAAAGCCGGTTTAGGCTGTAAGGTAAAACTTTACGTTTTTACTTATAAAAAACTTAGTGTTCCGAGTCGTCAATATTATAGTGATATTTAGTTAAGTAACGGACACGTCATGGACAACGAAATCCAAGTATATATATATATTTGTACGTTTAATGCGAAGGGTTATTGTGAGAGGGTCGGTACAGGAATTGTGGGTGTGTGTTATATGTATTATGTATGTGTTTGTGTGTAATTTTCAATGGGGGGGAATGTGATAAAATTAATGATGTTATAGCACATGTGCTGAAGGAATTATAGAAAGGGGTAGAAGATTTAACTTTGAACTTTAAATATCACTTTAAAATTTTAATATTACATATTAAAAAAAGAAAAAATTATAATGTTTATCTTTGACAGTGTTGCAAGGTGTAGCAAATTTAACTTTAAACTTTGAATAGCACATATTAAAAATTATAATGTTTATCTTTGACATAGTGTTGCAAGGTGTTGCAATTTTTAACTATAAACTTTGAATATCACATATTAAAAATTATAATGTTTGTCTTTGACATAGTGTTGCATCCACTCTTTTACAGCCACTGAATTAAGCAGTCACTCATAATATTATACTGTGTATAATAACGATATGTATATAATGATATATGCCAGTCAATTTTTGATTTATGGGGATTATGGATATCCCTTAGTTGATTATGGTCAATTATTATCAGTCGGTAATGAAGTGATGTATAACATAGAGATGTAAAAGTATTTCAATTTTACTCAGTGGCTATTATTAAGTTATGCCTTGTGATATCATGTATGTGACTGCACGCTAAATAAAGTTCACACTTGTTTTGTTAATAGAGTTTTTCATTTGCAAGTCCTGTCATCCATCCAGTGGACATGTCTGTGATTGTAGCTTGGGTCTTTGCACACTTTATGCTTCCTCTAGGTTCATCACCTAGTTTTTAAAGTTTATGTCTCTCCCCTTTAAATAAATAAAAAAAAAATAATAAAATAAAATAAAATTAAATTAAATTAAAAAAAAAAATCACAAAAAACTTATAAAATAGAAGGGGGGTTTCAGGCTGTATGCAAAATATTATTTGATTGTGTTTGAATTTGTGGCTGTTATTGTTTGCCATAGAAACAAATTACCCTTGATTAAAAAAACAAACGTTGCCGGTAAACTACCCTTTTCCCTTAACCGATCTTCACCAAAGACAATAGGTCTTGAGTACTCTATAAATCAGGGCTGTATGCAAAAAATTATTTGATTCTGTTTGAATTTGCGGCTGTTATCGTTTGCCATAAAAAAAAATCTACCCACAGACAGACACACACACAGACAGTTTTTGAAAAATGACTTTTTTTCATGTTTTGAGGGTAGTACAATCAGAATCTGCAATAATCTCGAACATGATTTTTTTTGCCATCACCATACTTCCATTTCCTTAAGGAACATGGAAGTAAAAACTGGACCAAAGACTGTCAGACGATTAGGCCGTGCCAAACTGTGACATTCAGATGGTGAAGTTATGTTTTAATTGTTAACCAGCAAATGGCTGGCAGTTGATCTTTGCGGGTAAACCTAAAGTGCTAAAATGACTTCTTGGTATACAAACAGTACAGCAAATTATGAAAAATGAAATATCAAAGATAAATGGAAGAAATTTACAAATTTCCTAAAAACCCTAATGAACAACCCATACGCAAAAGTAATTCCTCATTTGTCTTTTTCAAAAGTTATAGGCATATTTAAATTTGACAACAATGAAAGTAAAAATTTTTATAAAGACTGTGAGCTCTCATGGCTAGTGTCAAAACTTGCTGGGCTGTTAGACTATTATCCAGTCTCCGTGTGGGATGCCAGATGTTTCCACAACAGACACCTTCAGTGAAGCAGGAACTGAAACTTCAATTGTTCCATCCAGGACTAAGTGGAAAGGCTTTTTCACAGGAGGACTTCTGTTTATAAACTATTTATTAGTATTCACTGCTTATTTATCAATATTTTACTAGTGCTCCTCAACTTCCACAGTCATAATTATGAAAGATTATTAATGTATTTTGTATTTTGTTTCCACCCATTATAGTACGTCATCCTTTCATATTGCTGCAAATCCACAGTGAAAAATACGATTCAGATCAATGGCACTGTAGCCAAAATTTCACGGATCATGTATCTGTATATGTCATACCAGCCCCTATACAAGAGAGTCTTAGAAGGAGAAAGAAAATACATGAATTTGGCCATACTGACTATACTTTTTTTATAGCACACATGTGTAATCTTTCTTTGAGCAAATTTACGCATTCTACACGTAGACTGAGAAAAATCTATTGTACCAGAGGAAAAATACACCAAAATGTGTTTAATATTTTTTATTCACAACTTCAACTGAATTATACAAATATTTAAAGAGATACAATTTTCTAATCAATTAATTCTTATCCTATTACACATTTATTACAATAATTTCTGACACATATATTAACAAATCTACAGTAAAAGTATGTCAACACTACAATATTTGAACACCACAATACACAGAAAGTGTTTAGCTACAACAGTTTCATTATGGGAAACAAAATGGAACACTAAAATATAAAATGTACTTTTTTTGTAGTGGTGATCAAGGGCGGCCCTAACAGGGAGGCGCTCGGACACTGTCCCCCCTGTGAATATGTTAAGGAGATAACATATAAATAGATTTATTATCCGGTATATTATACTTCATTTCATATTTTTCAAGGTGATAAAATTATCTTTTTTCAATAGAAAATAAATATTAAGTTCGAAAATACGGCATCAAAACAATATGAATCAGCTGCTAATAACTGTCGTCTATATGGCTTGCACAGGGACACTTGTCAGTAGCCCGGAGGACACTCTGAGACTGTGCCATCCAATACAATGTTGCCAAAGCCTCTTTACTAGGTAAACTAAAAATTCTCCAGGAGTAAAATGACAACATAGCCCAGCTACTCCAACAGGCATTTCGGACGGCGGCCGAATGTCCAATTCCATTGTACGCATGCGTTTACCTGAACTTTTCGCGCCATTCGCCCAAAGCCTGAAAATAACCGGATTTTTCACATGTGTTTTCAGTCCGGATTGTTTAGTCAGTGAGTCAGTGTTCATTCGGTGAATCTTCCGGCATTAACGCATAACATCGTCTTAAATCGGATAACTTTGTTCATGTGAGTGAATGTATTGTTTAAATCACATTATTTCGTGAGACTAATTTGAAATGAATTCTGTCGAGCATTTAAAAAACAATGTTTGTGATTTTGAAACGCGATTGGCAATTAAAAATTTGGGCGCACCAAGACCAATTTTAAATATTTCACAGCCAGATAAGAATTGGAGTAGGGTATTCAACCGAAAGTTTAGTGAAAAACATTATGACTTCGCAAAGTGGTTATGTGGTTGTGATAAAAGTAATGCATTTTTCTGTTTTGTTTGCTTATTATGTTCTCCTCGGGTAGATGCGGCATGGACAATAAATGGTGTTACTGATCTAAAACATTTAAAAGAGAAAGTAAAGAAGCATAGTTCAAGTGAAAAACATTTGAACTATGAAGTAGAATTCTCTCTGTTAGGATCAATCAACATTCAAAGCCAGTTAAATTCAGCCTACAGGCAGTCCATTAAAGAACACAATGAAAATGTTGAGCAGAATCGGTATATTTTAAATCGTATAATAGAGTGTATTAAATTTTGTGGTTCCTTCGAGCTTGCTTTGAGAGGACACGATGAAAGTTCGGATTCGGATAATCCTGGAGTATTTCGTGGACTTGTTGATTTGTTAGGGGAAGCTGATAATATATTTAAAAAAACATTTGCTAGAAAAAAGTCTTTTCAGGGATTGTCAAAGACAATCCAAAATGAATTGTTAGATTCAATGCTAGTTGTAGCTCGTAACTTCATTTTAAAAGAGATGGAACAGGCTGAATTCGTTGTAATACAAGCGGATGAAACCACCGACATTTCAGTGAGAAATCAATTGGTTTTAATTGTCAGGTACACAATCGGTAGCAAAATCTATGAACGATTTTGGGGTTACTTTACCCCGGAATCTCAAAATGCGCAGGGAATTTCAAAGTGCATTTTACAGCAACTCCAATGTTTAAAAATTTTGGAAAAGCCATTGAAATTGATTGCACAGAGTTATGATGGTGCATCTGTCATGTCAGGCAGTGTTAACGGTGTGCAGGCGCTTATAAAACAACATTACCCAAACGCTCACTATATTCACTGCTATGCTCATAAATTAAATCTAGTGGTAGCCAAAGTAGCTAGTTGTAATACAAATGTCAGAGTATTTTTTTCTAATTTGGACGGCTTCCCTTCATTTTGTTCCCGATCTTCAAAAAGGACAGAAGTGCTGAATAGTGTAGTGAAAAAACGCCTTCCCCGAGGATGCGATAGCCGTTGGACATTCCACAGTAAAACGGTAACAACAATTCACAATCACAAAGACGATTTGGTGAAATGTTTCGAGCAGATCATAAGTGATGAAAGCGATGCCAGTACTATTCAAAAAGCATTCGGTTTGCTCAATTTGTTGCAAGATGAAAATTTCCTTTTTTGGTTAGATCTTTTCAATAAGATAATGCCTCATGTAGAAATTTTATTTTGTCAAATTCAAAAAAGAGGTATCAATTCTGTTTTTGTCAAAAGTTGTATCGAAATATTTAAAAATCATATTCAAAATGTAAGAGAAGGAATTGATGACTTCGTTTGCACAAACCAAGTGAAAAGGAAACTATCTGATGAAAACAAGGTAATGAACACAAAAGAAATATGCGACATTATTTTGGTGAGTGTAAATGATCGCTTGTCATTTACTGGACATTTATCTTTGGCCTCCCTTTTTGACACAACATTTTTTGAAAAGTATCGAATAAATTTTCCAAAATATATTTTTGACGAAGTCCTGCGGCACTATCCTTCTATCGTAGATAATAATAAATTGACTGCTGAACTTAATGTACTTTATAAAAGAGATGATTTTATCCGTGCTCCTGGTATTTCATCGTTGTTGGGTGTAATGATTGAGAATAATTTGTGCGACACATTCTCAGAGACTGTAAAACTGCTGAATGTTGTGTGCACAACTCCAATGACGACGGCTGAGAGCGAACGATGTTTTTCTACATTAAAGAGAATTAAAAGTTTTCTGCATAATACAATGACACAGGATCGCCTAAATTCCCTATCAATGCTTTCAATTGAGAGAAAGTTTATTTCTCAATGTGAAAATTTTAATGAACTTGTGATTGATAATTTTGCTTCTGCTAAAACTCGTAAAATGGACTTCTTATTTAAATCGTGTGTCCGTTGAATTATTCTAAAATAACACATTTTGGAATGTAAATATCAATTATTATTATTATTTTTTTTTTTTTGTACCAACAGTGTAGTTAGGCCATATAAACTATAAATCATAGCAAACGAATTACAGTATATATTCAATTATATATTAAGTTGGTGAGGCTTTGGTGTTACATGTCATGGAGACTGACAATGATAGTCAAGGAGTCCTGTGTTCTAATCACCACCGGCGATACAGTGCGTACACAGCCTTCCATATGTATCTGGAACACTGGAATTGTCCTAGGTTAGTACATGTGAACTGTATTTTTTTACATATAGTATTAAAATGATTTAATTTTTAAGAGATTAGATTTACTAGGACCAGATTGTCTAGGGTTACTGACACATTATTATTATTCTGTAGAGGGGCATTCAGAAACCTTAAAACACAAACGTACTGATACATACTCTTAAATAAACCCACAAAAAATAATGTACTGAGTCTCATATATGATGCTTAAATGAACAAACAAGTAAAACATCCAAGTGTCCTCCCCAAGTTTTTTGGCCAGAGCCGCCACTGGTGGTGATCATTTTAAAATGTGCTAACTGAACTTTCTAAATATTAGTTACTACTAAACACTGATTCTTTAGTTTCTGTGGTTTAGATCAATACAAAAAAACGTTTTTCAGTATAACATACACTAACAGACACTTTGCCCATGTTATGAGGTGGCATTGTCTGTTACCAAACTGAGACCAATGTACTTTATTGCTAAATGAATAAAATGTGTAGTGTATTAAAAAAAAGGTTTATCTACTGCAATTTGTATGTTGCTAATATTTAATTATAAATTATGCTACACATTAATATGTAACAAGTTCAATATTTATTGTTTTGTTCAGGGAGGATGCATGTCCTTATTTTATATTCCTTTTCTACAGTTAACTGAATTTTTAACTCACCATGGTCAACAGAATTATGTGTTTGTTATTTTTAAGCCTCAGCTCATTTCGAACAGACTAGACAATTGTAGTTTTACACTGGCCTCAAAAAACCAATGACCAATTCAGTAAAAGGAGTAAAATAATTAACTGAATATACATGGTTGTAAATGCTGTATACCATTTTCAATCATTCCATTCATAAAACCTGTAGATAAGAGTTGAATGATGCATAATATTCACTATAGGGATGTATGAACACGGGCAAACCTACGATTTCATTTCGGGGGGGGGGGGGATTTTTTTCAACCACATACCGTTTTCTTAGAGTATTGTTTTTCTCATATTATAATGAAAATCATACCAAACGATTAAAAATAATGGGTAAATAATAGCTGTAATTCACTAATTTAATTAAAATCAATTAACGACATACATCGTATAGGCTTCCAGTTTGTCTTTGAAGGCTAATAATACCTTTCTGTGGAATACAAATACTTTAAAGAGAATGTTAATAAAATTAAGAAAGTGAGTGTTACCACGTACAAGAGCATGAAAAATTTTAAATGAACATGTGTTTAATTTTACAAAATTTTGTTTCTTAGAGCTAGGTATTACTACAAACCATGTCGAATTATGAAAAATAATGTTGAAAAATTAAAACTCATTCATATTATGTGCTTTGTGATTAACGTTATCAACATGTAAAATTAAGTTAAAATATATAAATATGTCCTTATTTATCATCAGTTAAAAATATAAAAAATTTTTGAAAGTTATTCCTGACAACAGTTTTACAGGACAAATTCAAGTCTTCGTGATTTGTTTTGTGCTAATTTGTTAAGCACTTCCTCTGGGTCAACTAAAATGTCTCTATGAACTGACAGCAAAGCCAAACCATTCAGACGATCTTGACCTATTGCACTTCTTGTAAAACTCTGTACTCTTCTAAGGGTAGAAAAGGATCGCTCACATGTTGCTTTAAATACTGGAATAGTGGCACCAATTTTTAAAAATTTGTGAACAGAAGGGAAAATAATTTTTTCACATTCATTTAGGCAGGTGATAAAGTGCTTCGGTTTTGTAGTATCACATTCCAACCATTTCCTCTTCCACAGAACTATCTCTGATTCAAAAGTCTCACTAGAAAATGCCACATCTTCATGCCAAAACTCTGATAAAGTAGATACAATTTCCTTCACATCTTGATCACTGATGGAGCAACAGTGCTGAGGAAGAAGATACTGAAGAGATTCTAGCAGTTTTCTGTGATTAAGTAGGAAGTAGTTTTCTGTAGTTTTGCAGGAAGTAGTCCAGAAATGGGTTGTATATGGCAAGACGGTAGTAAGCTTCCGGGTCTTCTCTGCCATAATTGTCTCTTTTTGTTTGCTTTGAAGCTCTCCTAGGAATCTCAATGCTCACTTCAGCAGAACTGCACACATCCATAAAAATAAGGTGAAATTTTGATTCACAATTATTCCTCATTTCCTGAATTTCTTTCCTGAGGTTGTCCGCATGTTTTAGGAAATAAGCAAGGTCAATTGTCTCTGCCTGCAAGGTGTACACATGACCACGAAAGATGGTGTGACATTCTAAAGATTTTACTTACAGTGGTCATGGCTGTCACAAAACTGCACTTCTCAATTATTGATAATAGAGCATATGCTTTGCTCGATGACTCAGGATCTGAATTATTATCCTCTTGAATTTCCATCAGAGTCATACAGATAACATCAAACATGTCCTTAAACAGGATAATTGCATCTAAGTGCTCAACCCACCTAGTTTCACAAAATTTAAGTAATCTTGTTCGTTTTGAAGAATGAGTTGAACTGTTTTCTTGAACAATATGTTTAAACACAGAGGACCGCTTGGGAGAAACTCTGAAAAATGTTATTATCTCTTTCATTGTTCCCAAACAATTTCTGATGACTGGTACATTGCAAGAGTGGCAGAGGGCCAAATTAAGCGAATGGCTAGCGCAGTGTACATATACAGCTTGTGGGAACTTTTCACGGATTATCGCAGCACAACCTTGAAATGGGCCACTCATTGAGGCTGTGCCATCATATCCTTGTCCTCGTATGTATTTTATGTTAACCCCTAGTTCCTATAAACTGTCCAAAACGGTATTGGCTAGGGCTTTTCCTTTTAAGTCACATACAGGTACAAACTTTAAAAAGTCTTCACGGAGCATTAATTTACAATTTTTATCTTTTGTAGTATATCTTATGCTCATAGAAAACGGTTGTGATGCAGAGATATCAGAGGTTTCATCAGCTAATATGCTAAAACATTCAGCTTCATTTATTTTATCAACAAGCTGAGTTTGGATTATGTCTCCACATGTCTCAATGATATCATTTTGAATTTTGTAGCTTAAATATGAAGCATTTAAACTACAGGTAGATGCATCCTGCCTCAGAACCTCATCTCCCCCACCTATTCTACACTGCAGAAGGGCCTGGAAATTGCCGTCATTTTCAATAGGTTCTTCTAGGCTTAAAGGTCCTTGATCCCTTGAACCCTTAATGGTAGGGTCCCTTGAACCCTTAATGGTAGTTCCTGGTGTCCACATAGTATGACGGTTTTTACAATGGGAAGGAGATTTTTGCGATTTTTCACAACTTGCATTTTTCTTGCAGAATCAATCTGAGAGGCCACATCGGCAGATTTATTTTCATGAACAGAAATGAAATTCTGAGCCATAACTGAAATCGTTTTGTGGTATTCAGTACCTTCATGAAGTCTGAAGTCTTCTTTAGCCTTTTTCCAATGAGAATATGATTGTCTAACTAAAAATCCAAGTTTCACATGAGCCCCCTTCCCACCCTCACTGTGTTCACTTGAGAAAATTGAGCAAAATTTACAGTAGGCCCCACCTTTAAATTCCGAGTAGGTAAGCCAAGGAAATTCTGCCAACCATTTTCTTTGAAACTTTTTTCTTTGCCCGGGGGGGGGGAATTTGTAGAGTTCAGGGGGAGTCCACCCATTTTTTAACAAAGAATGTTTAACTTTATTTGACAAGTCTCTTCCAACATATAGGCCTATATCAAGTCTATCACATTCATAATGTTCATTATGATATACCTCTAGATGCGTAGACGTACCTGGTGTAATAATTTCTGAAAGCGGATGAGCTGTTTGTGCCACATCGTCTTGGTTTTCAGTAGCTGAAGCAAAAGTCAAGGAATCGGAAGTAACCACGGGTTTGTGCGTTTAAAAAGTCTTCAATCGTAGACTTCCTTTTTGACATTTTGAACACAACAAATAAAGGCCGATATCACGTACAAAAATGCTATTCACTTTAAAGAATAACTACATAGTCATAAATGAAAAAAGAACACAAAACACAAAGCGATATTCACCAGAGTGAGGTTAACCTCAGACCATACATCATAGACTTCCTTTTTGACATGTTGAACACAACAAATAAAGGCCGATATCACGTATAAAAACGCTATTCACTTTAGAGAATAACTACACAGTCATAAAGGAAAAAAGAACACAAAACACAAAGCGATATTCACCAGAATGAGGTTAACCTCAGACCATACATAAACAAAGCAGTGCTACCGCTGCGGCTGTGCTACACCGCAACTACGAACTGACATGAATCTGGCGGGATTTCGAATCGTATGAGTTGTATGTTTCAAGTTGCTTGTAACCAGTGGAAAATCATGTCCTCCTACTCTCTTTCAAGTCGATTTTTTTCACTTTTCAGCATCCTTTATATTTATTATTGAGTATAAGGGCTATTATATAAGAGTATTAATATCTACAATATTAAATAATATTATAGATTATTTAAACTTGTCATTGACCTAAATAGCAATTTTTTAAAATTGTCAAAACTTGGAAGTCAATTAATTACATTTCAAAAACACACCTGTTAAAAAAATGTTGTTCAATTTTTTAAATTTTTTCGAATTTCGGGGGGGGGGGGGGATATATCCCCCATAGGTTTGCCCCTGTGTATGAAGTCCATCTGTCATGTATTTTTAACTATTAAAATCTAGGTTATATTTAAATCATATCTTTTTACAGAAAAACAAAAACATAAATGCGTTGTATTAATAGTTTTATACTTTATTAAATCTTCGGATGTTCTTGCATGGCTAATTTTTTGACAGGCACTAATAAGACTATATCACTGATAATAATAGTAAATTTGTCTGTATTTTTCAAAACACACAAAATTTTCTTTGTCTTTAAGATTTGAAATTCAGTGCAACCCAAGTAGTTTCATAACAAAATGTTCTCAACTGGACAAATATCTTTGCTTATTACCAGAAAAATTAATTTGCTTATTATTGGACAGTGCATTTACATACATTGCAACAGTACTATTGCATGAATTATATACAATGATTCATATGTAAATTATAAGAATCATAAAATGGAAAAATCTTATTAAACACCCTTTATGGTTTTAAAACTAATAATCTGGGACATACCTGATATGATGTTATGAGTGGTTAAACATCTGTGTGTACACTGTTAAACAGTATTGTTTTTGAAGCCAGTACATACTTGAAAACTAGACGCATGCAAAACTTTTTTTGTCAACTTTGTGAACCCGATTAGTACAACACAAAAACAGTGTGTGACAGCGCGTTGTGTAGAATGTTATGCACCTTGATAGTGTGATCTTATACGGCGACAGGCTCAGTATTTGTTTATTACTCTGTTAATCAAATAATAATGGAAGAACAAAAAACACTCTCCTGAATAACAAAATGTCACAAAACAAGTGTTATGTTTGCTAAGAGTGTTCTACGGACAATAAAAATCACCAAGATAGGCAATTTTTTTTTATATTATTGAAAGTGACTGCTAACTGCTATGTCAATGCAGTACAGGTTTGGAACCATTTAATCAATCATTAGCTGCCAGTCCTATATATATCCAAGTCTGGTAAACCATTCTCTCCTTTTGAAATCAGATCATTGGTGAATGTTGCGTGTTTTGAGGCTCGGTAGTGTGTTATGTTGAGATGACTGATGAGGGGCTGGACTACACACATGTAACATTCAGGAGGACTACCATGGACACACACACACACACACACACACACACACACACACACACACACACCAGACCAGGGTAGAGTGAACAGCATCAGATGATGAATGTAAAGCAACAGTATAAAACAGAAACAAAAATGGTAGAATAAAGAGTACCGGTATAAGAAAAAAAAGTATAAATATATTTATAAGTATATTACTACTGACTCGGAACACAAATTTTTATTTTTTTTTTGGTAAAAAAGTAAAATTTTTACCTTGTTACCTTATTATACAGTAGACTCTCGACTGTCCGGCCTCCGTACTATCCAGCCTATTTTTGAACCTATGTGCCGTGTGCAAAACACAAGTTGCGACATGAAAAGCGCGGATTTCCCCCCGCCCTGCTACCTACATGTCATAAGGTGGTTGGCCGAAGCATGGGAAGAGATTCCAAACATACCACTTGTAAGGTCTTGGAAAATTCTTTTGAACCATGAAGGTGGACATTTCAACCTTGAACCCGTATGTGAAACTGAAGTGGAAGATGAAAACGATAAACTTGTTTGGTTGCTGGAAAAAGTACCGGGCTGTGACGATGTCAATGCACAGGACATTAGCGAATGGATGGCAAACGACGAAGTTGATGAAATAACTGACAACGATACTGTGGAAATGGTGACACAGGGAGAAGAAATAGAAGAAGAGGAGGAGGAGGAATCTTTAGATGACAGGAAAAATCTCATCCCACATCCGGAAGGGTTCAAGACAATTGAGGCAGCGCTGCAGTATATTAGTCAGCAGGACGAAGCGACGCCAGCTGATATCATCTGGTTGTGTAAGTGGAGGGACATTGTGTCATGGAAGAGGGCTAAAAGGGAGAAGCAGTCATCTATCAAAGTCTTTTTCAAAAACTAAAAACTGTAAGTTTTGACTCTTTTATTTTAGGCCTTCCTTTTCACATTTGTGTAATCATTTATCAGTGAACAGTAAAATAAGTTTAAATCATTTTTTAAGAATTAAGCCTACATTTCACGTTAATGTTTTGTTTATTTTAAAAATGTATGTACTGTACGTACACAAGCTTTGCTGATGAGATGCCTGGGGAGCGGGGGGTCTACTGAATGATAGTGCGTGCTTGTGTTGGTGCGGTATTGCTGTTTCTGAACACATTGTTCACACGTATTTAGTTGTAATGTTGTGTGCATATTAGATTGAACGTTCGTACATTGTATGTAAGTGTAATTTACTGAATATTTTGTTAAAAGTGTTTTTTTTTTTATTCGCTACAAGAAATACCTTGTGAGAGACAGTCTCACTAAGTAATACCGAAACTTTGTTAAACGTATTTTAAATGTGTAGTATTACAGTGATGCGTGCAGTGGAATGGCATACGTCACCACATTCCTTGTTGAGCTGCAAAGGCAAACTGTTGATAGTATGTATGTACGTTATGTACTGTACAGTGTACATCATTTTATATTTCCTGCAATTAAATTAGACATAAAATTTATCTTAAAATCTGTATACAATATTTTTATTCTTGGCCTTCCTTTTTCTGTAATAAAATTTTAAAACATACATTAGAGTACATAACAAACATTTATAAAGTACTGGACTGCACTAAGAGGTCAGAAAATATGAATAAGAGTGGGTTTTGGTATAAGAAGGGTGATTTTAATGGTATGGGTGGGGCAGTAATTATAGAACTCCGGCCTATCCGGCTTTTTTGTTATCCGCCCTGCCCTTCTGACACATTAGGCCGGATAGTCGGGAGTCTACTGTACTTATAATTAGTAAATCAATGGGCATGTCATGGACAACAAAATCCAAGAATATAAATCTATAGTTTGTATAAATTGTAAATTATTTTTATATTTTCTATATATATATACATTCTGAAGACAACAGATTCAAACTGTTGAAACAGTGTTAATGTATAAAAAAATATAGAAATATATTTTGCAAAAAAAAACAAATATAATTTATTATTAAAAATAATTTCACAAGAATAATATAAGATATAAATGTGTAAATAGTATAAACAATTTTTTTTTAAGAAGACAAGTAATTTGGACTCAATTGAGCATGCTAAGCATTTAAATAATTCTTTCGTAAATTATGTATGGTCTCCAGTTCACAATATGTTAATTAGTCACGTCAATATAAACCTGTCTTGTGACTTAGTAGTTCTTTTAACGCAATGTTTTTTTGAGGACAAGTTCCCATCGTCAGGTGGTAAAATCTTTGTGCTGTCATGAGGATGCATTGGTGAAATTCAAAACAGTCAATACAGTATACAGATTATTGAATAAACACATATGACACAACACCATGATACTACAAAACAGCGCGCATTGCTCAGTGTA
This sequence comes from Magicicada septendecula, assembly GCA_034769895.1. NCBI lineage: Eukaryota > Metazoa > Arthropoda > Insecta > Hemiptera > Cicadidae > Magicicada > Magicicada septendecula. The sequence goes on from CM068376.1 coordinate 288,126,532, forward strand.
ACAACGCCAACTGTCAAACCATTCAATTTCCACTTATCTCACTGTTGTATCAGTCTGTTTTTGACTCCTCCTTGTTCTTATGTAATTCTTACATAATGCCTTATTAAACCAACAACAAATCAATGAACTAATTAATATCCTTGTTAAAAGTCCTGTTGCATCAAAATTATTTCATTCACTTTTGATAAAAAATGGTTCACACAAAAGGAAGGTTTAGCTGTAGGTTCCCCCTAAAGTGGATTGTTGGTGGAAATTACCTCAAGTTACACAAAAATATATATTTGCCATCATGTCACAATTAATCCCACAAAAAATATCTTGTACACATCCATGCTCTGTGGATGATACCTTCCTGGTTTCTGATGATATTTATAGATAAATTGACATTCTACTCTACCATACAAATAGCATAAATGAAAAAAACTAATGTTACCATGGAAACAGAAAGTAATAATAGCTTATGCTTCCTAGATTTATCTGTACAAAAACATACTGGATCTTTCAAGTACAAAATATACAGGAAGCCAACCACCACAGATTTAACTATACATGCAAATTCACACCATCCATTTTCACAAAAAGTGGCATCATTTAATGCCTTGCTACGTAGACTGCTGAGTGTAGCACGGAACTAAGAAGATATTCAAGATGCAATAAATATAATCAAGTTTGCTGACATGAAAAATGGGTACAGAAGTGAAATGATTTATAAATTAATACGTAAACATTAGAATAGACAAAGTAAAAACGTTAAACCAAACTAGGATAAATCCATTTTCATTTCCACTACATACACTAATTTGCTCCCTAATATTGTATTACATGAGTTTATAAAAATGAAACATCATGTATTATTTTGATCATGTATTATGTCATCAGTTATTATTTAAATCTATTAATAACTTAAAAAAGTAGGACTAAAAGTAGGACTTTGAAATGTAGGACTAAAGAGGCAACAGAAATGTGCTCAGGTGTATAAAGTTCCAGTATAATGCTTGTGGTAAGCTCTGCATTGGACAGACTTGTAGAGAATTCATAGATGTATTGGGAGAACACCTACCTAAAAAGAATATTAACAGATGGGATAGGTCATACAATTGCCATCGTTATAATTTATCACATGTTTCGACCACTAAACAAACTGTGGCCATCTTCAGGTGTAAGTTAACCCAGTAAATAAAATACAGACTTAAGCCTATTCGAGATTTGTTCACTAACAAGCATGAACCGCCAAGAGAAAAATTAAACCACCACCATCCACATACCACCACAAAGTTAAATGCAACTATTAAAAAAAACTATATAAAAAAAGAACTGCTACTTAACCTCCAAATACGCTGGATGGTACCAGGAAGCACCACCACACTGACATAAATTTACACAATGAACAGTGTCAAAGACAAGCAATGCCCTGTTTAAATACAAACCTAAGCCCCTGGGCCCTCCCACCATGACATACATAAGCAGACTGATACAATTGTCATTTACACCTATAAAAGATGCCATTATAATTTTATGTTTATATTAATTAGTATTAGTTTCCTACCCAACTATATCTACTTGATCCCACAGGATTTTATATTTCTCATCCTATACATGTTGAGCTAATTTATATATGTTAGTCTTCATTTCTTTAATGTTTTTTCTGTTATGCCAGGTGTATTTCAAGAGGCCTTGAAGTTTCACTGAAATATTGTAATCCACATTCACATGGGAGGCTGGATGATATTTTTATACTCTAGGATAAGTAGTAGTAGTTTTCAAAGTGTTACAGGAGTGAAAGGCAGTCCACAGTACATATTTCATAGTGATCCTCCAAATTCTTTCCGAAGTTCCCTGAATACATGGCATAACTAACCTATCCTTCATATCCTCATTGTTTGTATCGTGAGTGATTTCTCAAGCTAAAATGTCATAAATAAATTGTTGACTATAGCCATTCTTCTAAAGGCCAGTAACAATATCATCAATTTATTTTTTATATCACTATTAGAATATAGAGCCACCCCCATTTTGTGCGATCAGGATGGTTGAACAAATTGTCATATATCAGCTGGTTTATAGTAAACTGTAGTGTACATACTATCCTGATTACAAATGACTAACACATCCAAGAACAGCAGGGAATTATTACTTTCTAACTTGTACATAAACTTAATGAAAGATGTTAAATCATTCAGATACTCAAAAATTCCATCAGTTTTTCTTTACCATGTTGCAAATAACAAGAGTGTCATCGACATACATAACCCAAAGCTTAGGTTTGTTGATGTAATCATCAAATACTCGTCTTTTTAACCAATCCATGTATATGTTAGCCAACACGGACGATAGTGACAAGCCCATTGGTAGTCCCTCCTTCTGAGAGTAAAACCCATCTTTGAACTGAAAGTAAACTTAAGACATAGTTACAATAATTCCTGCTATCAGCAGTGGCGAAGCTAGTACTTAATGAATGGGTAGGCAAAAATCTTATCTTAATTTTTTTTTTTGAAGAATCACTAAAAGGATGGTGGTTCAAATCGGACGCTGAGGTAGAGTTTGCTGTAAGCGAATGGTTCCACAAACAGCCGTAAGAATTTTACTAGCAGGGAATCTACAGGTTAGCGCAACAGTGGAACTCATGTTAATGGAGACTTCTTTTAAAATCGTTGAATAAAAAATGCTTTACAGCTCTATACGTGTTTCTATTGAACAATCCTTGTATTAGTCATACACAATAATACAACTGATTGAACTTCAAAATTTTAAACTTGATTAGTTTCTATATATATGTTTAATGTTACAAATAATTCAAATAACAATCTTGATCATCTGTTAGTTCAGCGGAATAACAGGGACACTTTTAATAACCGCATAAAATAAACACACTTATAAACAACACAGGCGCTTTATTAACTTAACTGTTTGGACCACAGAAGTGAGGCATGCCTCAACGCTCTATGTGTACAGCGCGGGACAATCCCCCCTCCCTTCACTTCCCTATCAACCTCTACATTGCTTACATACGATGTATACAAAAAACGCTGAGGCAAGTACAGGTTGCCTCATTCGCTTTAAACGAGCTATGCCGAGTCTCACCTGTCACCATCTAGCGGTCGCTCAGTAAAGCACGTTTCGGCCTAATAAATTCGACAGTTGCGGTAACAATGTATAATCTTTACGTTATGTAGTTCATACATATTTATAATTTTTATTCTACAGAATTTTTTAGGGTAGGCATTGCCTCCATGTAACTTCGCCACTGGCTATCAGTAAATCTGTTTTGACAGTGTTAAATCTTTCTCCATCTGTCTAAAGTATCACCAACTTAATAGAATGTCAAGTACAGAATTCCTAATAATGTTAACAAAATGCTTTGGGTCTTTGACAATATAACTGCACCTCTCTGAAAGGGGACTAATGATAGGCAACAAATATTTTGAAAGCTCATACGCAGGACCAAACCGACAGCTGACTATCGACCTCAGTGGGTGGTTTACTTTGTGTACCTTACGAGAATGTTGAGGTATTAAGTGCATCTTAGTTTTAGAAAGAATGCACTCCTTATACTTCACTAAACGCTTGTGAGAGAAACTACCTAACCTGGAGTATAAGAATGTCATACAGCCTTCCATCCGAATATGAATTACTTAACGGTCAGTTATTGTTTCATTCAAATATTCTGTATAACACTGCTGTATGTAAGAACAAAGAGGATGCAAAAACAAACTGACATATCAGTTAGATAAACTGAGATTGAACGGTTTGACAGTTGATGTTATGTCGAGCTGTATGCACTGTTTTGTAGTGTTATGTATTTATTCAATAATTTGTATATAGACTTTTGAATTTCACCAATGTATCCTCGTGACAGGATAAGAATGTTTAGTGCTTGATGATGGTAACTTACTCCCAAAACATATTAAGGAAACTACTAAGTTGCAAGATATATAATATTGAGATAACTAATTCTTTGAGTGCATATGGTTACTATAAGGATGATTTTATTAAAAAAAATAAGTTATTTATTATCAGAATTTTAAATTGTTAAATTGGCAGTTAAATAGTTAATTGTCAGTGATTTCTTAAAGTGTTCATTAGTCATTCAAAGTAAAGTAAATTTTAATTTTATTATGAACAACGTTTATTTGTAAGTTATTATTACATACTATGATTATAATACATGCACACTTATGAGAAGGGACATATATTTTTGGATTTTTAGTTTTGGTTTTAAATAAAATCAATTTTCACCTTTTTCAAATTCATCTTAATTATTATTTTTTTTTTTATGATAATCTCTCCTTTCTACAAAATAAATCTTTATATGTGATCTAGTGTGTGAACTCAAATCCCATGGCCTGGGTGGGTATATTAGAGATGCGTTATACACACAAACTCTCACACAACAAAACATAATGTTGCTGTATATATGTTGGAGCAGGTTTTTGGGTATATCCGTATATGAAATTTTGAAAGTGCCAACATTTTGTTCTGTAATTCCAGAACATGTTCTAGGCTTTTGTTCTTGATTCAGTTACAGAGCATATTGTATGTCTAACTTCCCTTATGGTTGTTGCTGTGGGAGGGTTCAAGGGTGGGGAAAGTGTGTTACGGCATTTTATTGTTTGTTATTCTAAGAACTGTCATTTACGAATTTCCAAGCTATCACTAATTTAGTGCACTTATTTCTATCATTGACTTCTGCCTGTTCTTTTCATACTATTTCAATTCCCTTTCTGTATCGCCTATTCTTGGCACAATTTTTGTATTTTTGAAATCGAATGTGTATCCTGTTCTTTGGTGTTTTGTCATGGATGTGTTGTCTTCTTGTTTTTCTATATATATTTGAGGTTTGTTCCTGAGTTCCAAGTGGCACTGACTAATGACAACTTTTGGATACACAAATGTTCAACTTTTGCTGCTTAATGTGTTGCACTCTATTGTTGGTATTGGGCTATAAAAGCTGAAGTAAACTTGTATACTAACCTCTTGTTGGATTTTTAAAACAGTGAAAATGAAAGATCTTGAAAACATTGTGTTTGTGTTAAATTTTAATACAAAATGGGTAAAACATTTACACACACATTGAAAATGCTTCAGCATGCATATGGTGAAGACTGCATGAGCTGAACACAGTGCTGCAAATGGTCCAATCATTTTAAAGTGAGCAGAACATCGACCAAGCCCAATCATTTTAAAATGGAGATTCCAGACCTGGGCAATATTCCATTCAACAAATGACCGTAACATAATACAATTCATGCTATGATACATGAAAGTCCCCATTTACACACAGTCATTTCTCATTACAATCTCATTTCTCAGCTTAATGAAGAATATATACAGTAACAGCACATGAATTTGTATCATAAACTGATTTCCTTGTATGTAGGAGTTTGGACACACAACAGTTTTAAGATTAATACAAGAGAACATTTTGAAGTAGCTGTTGTATGCATAGCAGGTTTTGATTATTTTCTTGAATAATAGTAATTATTTCTAACAAATACTGCAAACAAGGGAGCAGTAATGTAAATAGTTCATGTAACATAATAGAATACCATTATGAAACCTTTTTATCCCTGTCTGCATTGACTTCAGATACTTATGGTCAGGGCCGTCTCTACCCGGGGGTGCAAGGGGTGCAGCGCACCCGGGCGCCAAGGCATCAGTGGCGCCTCGGCGCCGGAGGTGCCAAGAAATTATTTTACTCAGCTCAAATTTACCTACATTCATCATTGTACCTACCTATATACAGTACCTATAATTATAATTATTTTAAATCTAACAAACGGTAATTTTCGAACATTAAACGAACCGCATGCAAGCGATACTGAATCTAAAGTGAGTGCTTTAACGATCAATTTACTTTCCAAAACAAACTGCCGCGCCGCAATGGCCGGCCGGCACCGACAGTGGACAGTAGGTAGGCAGTCAGTCTTACTCTATGCGAGCCAAATTAAATGTAAACTCCGCGCGAGAAAGCATATTATTCTACTGAACGCGCCGGTGGCGGTGATATTGATGAACTTTCTTTGATTTGCCGCTCGACCTTTGTCGGCCGGCACCGCGTCAAGTCTACGAACTATAGCAAAACCACAGACATAAGAGCCTGCGCGGAATCAAGTGTTCTGAGCATCATACTTGGCGCATAACACTGTTCAGTGGAGGGGTACCCCTCCACAGCAGTGTGTGACTGAATGTAATGTGAGTGAGTGAGTCTACAACTGTCAGGCAGGTGGTGGGGGAGTGAGTGTTTGAATGGACGGAGGGGAAGATGCGCGAAGCTTTCTGACCGAAGGTTCTTATGTGCGTGGTCTACCTATACGAACATTGCAAATTCAGAGATTGAGATTATTCGACAAAATTATTGTATTTATTTGTGTTGTGAGACTTGTGAGTTGTCAATGTTGTGATACTTATGAAGTGGCTGGAATCTAAATCCGACTTGGACTCAGCTTATATGCTCAGCAAAACTTAGCCGGAAGGTGAGTAAAACCTACTTGTTGATTTATTAAGTGTTTTTTGTTTTGTTTTACTTTTTAGGTTAGGTATAAGGTAGTGTTTTTATCTATCTACGGTAGCCTTACAAGTGGGTAGGACCTACCTACCTGCTACTGTGACTGAACGGATTTTTTCTGGTTGTCACCATTCGATAGGCTGATTCAAGAGGAAGGTTTAAATTGATTATTATTTTGTGAATTTTTGTGTAAAATTATCGAATTATCCCGTGCGAAGCGGGGGCGGGTCCGCTAGTTACCACATAAATGGAGGTCAGTGCAAGAGTCTCACTCAGACCAATGTTTTTATTAAGTAACTAGCTGCCCCGCCCCGCTTCGCACGGGCTGAGTCGATAAGTTTACACAAAATAAAATAATCATCGAAGAACACGGTAGTGTGATTGGCTCAGGAGGTAAAGTCGAGCCTGAAGACTACCGTGTTATTATACATTGAATTGTTCGTTTTTAACCTCCAAGAAAATTTCAATATTTTTTAAATCTTTTATTCTCATACTTATTCCAATATAAAAATATGGGAACATATGCTTATTATATTCCCAATCAGTAAAAAAAATTCATGGCTCTATAACAAATAGATTATTTGAAAAAAAAATAGTGAATTTTTAAGAGCTCTAATTTATTTCAGTTTTACTATTATGATTATTTTAAGACTAAATAAAATACCTGAGTTACCTGACCTACCTAAAGTATGAAGTTTATAAAAAATAAAATAATCATGTTTTTTTTAGATGTCCGAAGGCGAAAGAAAGAAGAGAAAACTTTCCGGTGCACAGAACCGAAGAAAAAAACAGGAGAAAGAAGAAAATGTTAAGAAGGTTACTAGTTCCATAGAAAGATTTCTTCAACCCGGTAAGTGGTTTTGCACTCGTTTATCGAAAACTATAATGGCTGCTACGCACAGGCGCACAGCGCCCGGCTAGATACTTAGCACGTATCAATTTAAAAAAATTAACCATTTCTATAATTTATTCCTTATTTTTGTTTAACAGGCTCATCTTCGGCTTCCGAAAATCTGGTGCTATTAGAAGAAAATCAAAATGAGACCGATTCCGCAGAGCCTTCTTCGCCGTCGCCGATAACTAGCCCCGCAGAACATGTCGATGAAATGGTTTCCGCAGAGCCTTCTGCGCCGTCGCCAATAACTAACTCCGCAGAACGTGTCGACGACGCGGACAACGTAGTATCCTCGGAAGAGATTATTTCCAAAGATGCGATCAATGACGTTGCTTTATGGCCTCAAGTAATAAGAGATAATCATAGAATAATTTTACTAGATCATGGACCAGTACAGATAGTTAATTTTGTGTATCCAACAAATAGTAACAATAGATCATTTTCAGATATATATTATAAAAAAAAGTTACCTAATAATGAAATCGTCAAAAGAGACTGGTTAGTTTATTCAAAATCAACTGATTCTGCTTATTGTTTCTACTGCAAACTTTTTAATACGGATGTCAATGCTTTTAATGATAAAATCGGTTACAAAGATTGGCAGCACTTGACTAGAAACATAGAACGGCATGAAAAAAGTGGCGGGCATTTAATGAGCGTTAAAAATTGTTTAAACTTAAGAACTGACATATCAAAAGGAAAGACTATAGACTCTGAAAACCAAATGATAATTGAACGCGAAAAAAAGAGATGGGTAGCTGTAATTGAAAGATTAATTCATCTTATTTATTTCCTAGCAAGGCAATGTATAGCACTAAGAGGTACATCGGCAAAACTTTTTGATCCTAATAATGGCAATTTCTTGAAACTAATCGAATCTGTTTCTAATTTTGATGATATCTTAAATGAACATATTTCTCGGATCCAAAAATCTCATAATCGCATGACTCATTATTTAGGTCATAACATTCAAAATGAAATTGTAACTTTAGTGGGAGAAAAAATAAAAAAGACAATAATTTTAGACCTAAAGCAATCAAAATACTATTCTATCATTTTGGATTGCACTACAGATGTGGCTCATGTAGAACAGGTCACAATCGTTGTTAGATTTGTTTTTCTTAATGCCTCTACAAGGAAGGTTGAAGTTAGAGAACATTTTCTGGGTTTTGTTCCTATAACATATACTACTGGTGAGCAGTTAATGACATTTCTATTAGAATATTTGTCATCGTGTGATATCGATTTACAGGATATGCGCGGTCAAGGCTATGATAATGGTGCCAATATGAGAGGGAAAAACATAGGGCTCCAGAAAAGAATACTGAATATAAACCCACGCGCATTCTTTATCCTATAAAATAGGTTATTTACCTTCTGTCGACGTTTCTTAAAATCCTTTTAGAATTACTCGAGTTTCGACACCATTTGGTGTCATCATCAGATCAGAATATGAATTAAGTTAAAACATTTCGATGTATATGCTTTAATATATTCTTTATCCCTTGTGCGGCACATAGTCTGAATTTAGTTGTAAACGATGCCGCTAAATGTTCTCTTGAAATATCGAATTTTTTCTCCATTGTTCAAGAAATATATGTATTTTTTGCTGCATCAACCGCACGTTGGCAATTACTCATAAACGAAATGCCTTCTTTAACTTTAAAGCCCTTATCCACTACCCGATGGGAGTGCAGAGTTGATGCGCTAAGAGCCCTTCGATTTAATTTAGGAAAAGTATATGACGCGTTATACAAAATTTACTGTGATAACACCAGAGATTCCGATACAAGAAACACAGCAAATTCCTTAATATCAAAATTAATGTCTTTCAAATTTATATGCTCAATAGTAATTTGGTACGACATTCTCAGTAAAATAAATATCGTTAGCAAAGCGTTGCAGAAATCAGACGTTATTCTCTCAGTTGCAGCAACAATGCTTAATAAAGTGAAAGATGAACTGACAGAAATACGATCAGAGTCCGCGTTTAGAGAAATGGTCACTACCGCCAAAACGGTGGCCAAAGAGGTCAATGCTGCTACATTATTTCCCGAAACGACCCGTCCCCGTGCTAGGAGTAGAATGTTTGACTACGAGGCTGTAGATGAACCAATAACTGACCCAGAAACTCATTTTAAAGTACATTTTTATTATTACCTATTAGACACAGCAATTAATCAATTTAGCGAACGCTTCAAGCTTTTAAACGATAGTAATACAGATTTTTCTTTTCTGCAAAATTTACAAAATTGGAGTGATTTTGATGCTCAACAAAAAAAGACGCTCTGTAACAATTTACAAAATAAATTGAGCAATGGTTTAAATTCCGATATCAATAAAGACGATCTCTTCGATGAAATCAATATTTTACCAATTTTCGTCAGCGATTGCACAACCCCACTAGTTATATTGGATTATTTATTAGCAAATAATCTGATTTCCCTCTTTCCGAATTTAAGCACTGCAATAAGAATTTACTTAACATTACCAGTGACAGTAGCACAAGGTGAAAGATCTTTTTCCAAGCTAAAATTAATCAAAAATTATTTGAGGTCAACGCTATCGCAAAATAATTTAACAAATTTAGCCATAATAAGTATTGAACATGACATCAAGATTGAAACCCGGGAGATAGTGAATGATTTTGCTGCTCGTAAAGCAAGAAAAATTAATCTAGTATAGTAATTTAATAATAAGGGTAGGTACCTTTTGAGGATCAGAAAATGTCTGTAAATAAACTTTCTTAATTTGTTACTTAAAATTCTTTATCATAGTTATATCCTGTTACTTTGTTGTTGATTGTTGTGTAAGTTAGCAAAATAGTAAGAAGTGAATATTTTATAATAAATAAATGGTAATAATAGCATTAAAATTGCATATTTTTACTGTGTAACAACCCTCCCTTCCTCCTTCTGCTGTCCTCCTTATAACTGCTACACACTGCCCGGCTGCACAGCCGCCGGCAGTCAGCAGCGCTTTGATAACCGCCTGCAAGCCGCCGGGCGCTGTGTGTAGCAGCCATTACCAAACCTACACCACTGATGGGGGGGGTGCTGAAATGGTTAGGGGGCGCCTGAGCTGGGTTCGCACCCCGGCGCCAGATAAGCTAGAGACGGCTCTGCTTATGGTTTTAATTACATAGTATGAGCCAGAAAAATCAGTATTATACACAGATTAGATATTTTAGGACCAGTTTGTATGAGAAGATAAAGTTTGAATGTATGCGTTCATAAAATAAGTTTTTTATTCCATAAATCTAGTAAGTCAGAAATTTAACACCAGGGAGTATATGACCGATGACTGATCTATTATACAACTGTCTGCAGCATGAGCCATTCAAAACGAACCTGTGCACTTTCTCCTATATGACACAAATCCTAACATCATCTTTTATACTTTGTAATGTTGTCAGTTCAATACCAATTATAATTAGGGATTTCATCACAGTTAATTTCACTGATGCCATTCTGTTTTTATATAATTTTATATTTTCACAAGCTCTTGTGTTGATGTAACAGGCAAGAATTTTAATTTATTTGATATAAAATTTGAAACAAATATTTTAACAGACGCCGGTGTTATTTCTTGTCCATACTCCATAACGCTAAACCTGTTTATTGGAAAGTCAATTGCTGTTAGCAGCGGGGTAGCATCTTCAATTCCAACAAAGTCTCTGAGGCTTTCACTGGTATCACTCTGTAACAAAAAGAATTTTATTCGCCAAATGTCGAATTTATAGATACAATCAAAAACAAAAGCATATTTAGCTAACACTGTTTTGTATAATGTGGGAGATCTTATACATTTTAGAAGCATCAGTAAACTAAAAATAAATTATTAAAATTGAACAAATTCATGTTAATGTAAAACATGACTACTTTGCAGTGGCAGCTTGTGAGGAAGGGGTCTGGGGTACCACACTCCCTAAGAAATAAACAAAACAATATAATTTTGAAATCTGTACCAATTTTCTAATATTTTATTTGTAAATAACAAAAAACATAAATGAATAAGACATCATGGATAAACAATTTCCAATTTGTTGAGTAAATTAATAAAAACAGAACAACATCAATTCTAGATAACAAGCACAACTATTACTAGTGAACATGAGGATTTCTGACTTTTTGTAGTTGCAGAGTGTTCAGCCATAAAGCCCAACTGTGTAGCATAGTTACCATGGCAACCTGATGTCACTGTTGATAACAAAGAAGTCTTATTGCATTGGATTTGGACTATGCTAGTGGGAGTCTGTTCCATGATGCATGCCAACAGTGCGTTTGTACTGTGGACAATGTGTCATTACCACTTTTCACTTCAGTTTTCGATTGAAAATAAAAGATTCTAATAGTTGGCAAATTAATTTTTTTGTCTTCATAAATAGAAGGAACACTGAAACAAATAATGCAAGAGCATAAATTAGGTACAAAAGGAAGTGTGAAGGAAAAGAAAAATTTAATTAACCACATTTTATAAGTCATTATAAGTTCTTTATACAGAATACCACTTATTGCACTCCATTATGTCAGTCATTCACATTTTGTAAGTTAAATACAGGTTGTGTATGGTAAGCTGTAGTAACCATATCATAGATATATATATTTAACTAAATATATCACTACCGACTTGGTAAACAACGTTTTTTATTGGTAAAAACGTAAAAGTTTTACCTTATAGCCTGAACCAGTTTTCGCTTATTATAAGTTTCGCCAGAGGCTGCCACTGGGAGCGCTGTTCGTCTTGTTCTTGGTGACGGTGTCGACTTTTGAAGATTCGATGTTGTGTGTGTGGGGTGTGATATGTTTGAATAATTCGTGTGATTTGAATTGTGTTTGTTCCTTTAGGATGTTTTTATATTTCCAATTATTCAATAGTGTCTAGTTTTCGGCCTTTTGTGTGTACATGTAGAATATCCATGTGGTTGTCGATGTTTGTGTATGTATGGTTTGCTAAGGTGGATTCGGTAGTGTTTAGTTCATCTTTGTAGTCTTTTTCATCCAGTGGTATGTTGTTTAGTCTATGTATCATATTTCTGAAGGCAGCCACAACATGAAAAACTGCAAAGATGAACTAAACACGATAAAATATCTAGCAGAATCCAATGGATACATCAGAACAATAGTCAATAAACTCCTACACAAAACAAACAAAATTGAATGCCAAGATTGCAATAAATGTTACATAGGACAAACAAAAAAACAGCTGAAAAAACGTTATTTTGAACACCTAAATGCATACAAAAAACCAGAAATATATAAATCCATTTAGCCACACATGTAATAAACACAGGACATGAATTCCCAGACATAACCAATGTAACACTAATAAAACATATACCACACAAAGGCACCATAATGAACATTTGGGAAAATTTACAAATATACAAACATAAAACAGAAAACAAACTAATACCTGAACAAATACAAATCAATACAAAACATGACACAATATTCAAAGCACTCAACATTGAAAATACACAAAAAACTAACACATACACCACAATCACACACAATAAAACCAATTTGAAATACCAGAAGCCAACAGGAAGCCACAATAATAATAGTCAACCAACAACACATATGTACTTCACCAGACAAAAAAACCGGAAGGCTGAGGATGGGTACAAGATAGTACCCGAAACATGTTCCTAATAAGAAAGAAAAAAAGGTATATCTTGAAGTAAATTTATTTATAAATATTAAATGTATTATATACATCAAGAAACGGACTGTATCAGAAAGTGATTGAACAAAACAAACAACAGACAAAGACAGAACACGACAAATTCATAACACTAACATACATCAATAACCACACTGAAAAACTTGCCCACAAATTCAAAAAAGCAGGATACAGAATCGCATACAAAACTACAAACAAAACAGAATACACACTACCAAAACACCCACACAAAGCACAAAACAAATTTGATCTACCTGGTGTTTACAAACTAAATTGCTCAGATTGTAACAAATTCTACATTGACCAGACAGGATGTTGTTTCAACACACAACTCCACTACCGAATCCACCTTTGCAAACCACCTCATTCAAGCAAACCACACATACAGAAACATCAACAACAACATGAATATTCTACATGTACACACAAAAGGCCGAAAACTAGACACTTTTGAACAACTGGAAATATACAAACACACAAAAACAACATCCTAAATGAACAAACACAATTCAAATCACACGTATTATTCGAACATATCACACCCCATGCAAACGATTCTTCAAAAGTTGACACCATCACCAAGAACAAGACGGACAGCGCTCCCAGTGTCAGCCTCTGACGAAGCTTATAATAAGCAAAAACTGGTTCAGGCTATAAGGTAAAACTTTTACGTTTTTACCAATAAAAAACGTTTGTGTTCCAAGTCGGTAGTGATATTTAGTTAATCAACGGACACGTCATAGACAACTAAATCCAAGTATATATATTTGTAATGTCATATATACTTGACGATTTTTAGAGACCACTCTCCCTTACAGTTCAATCACAATCTGCCACCGAGTGTTTATAAAAATTTGATACAAGAATCAGTATATTGTAAAATTTCTACTAACCTAGTGTACAACACTATAACAGCTGCTAATATGATCCACAAAAAAAAGGAATTACAATTTTCCTACAACACATAGGTCCAATACATGAAGGGAAATGACAGGAACAGTAGATGACCCAAACATATTATCTGAAAAGGAGGCATGGTTTTTTAAATTTCTTTGCCAACATTTTTTCGGTTGATTATAGTATTTTTCAGAATAAGCTATAAAAAAATATAGTACACTTCAAAAAAATATAGTATTTTATGGAAGGAGTAAAAAAAAGACAAAGGTATGTTTGTAACTTATTTATTTTTATAAAAACTATATTTTTTTGCACTTCTTGCATCTTTTAACAATTTTTTGTCTACAATAAAAGTGTCATATGCTTTATCGCATTCAATTTTTAAATTAATGTAGATCAAAAGCTCATTTTTTATTAATGAGATACTCGCTCTGTTTCTCACTTCTCGCCATTTCGAATTCATAATTGAAAATATCCTTTCTGTGAATGCCGAAGTGGCAGGAATAGAGAGCAGGAATGAAATAATCTTAAATAAATTTGGCAAGTTATTTTCGGCATTTTTAAAAATATGTTGCCATTTTTGGCCTGTGGTTTTGTCGGTAAACTCACTACAATCTTTTACTTTTGCAAAGATTTCGTTTAATATTGTTATTTCAGAGTAAAGTTCGTCCATTTTGATACTCATTTTTTCTTGTAAATTTAGAACTTCTAATATTGTCTCACAGTCATCAAATGAAACCTTGTGTTTTAAATTTAATTTTTGGATTTTGCATAACCAATTGCTTTCATTAAAATCAAACCATTTATTAAGATATTGCAGACATTTATCAATGAATACTAGAAAATTCTTTTTAATTTTATCACTTTCTGTGGGGGATTTGGCTTCTAAGGATTGCAACATTTTTTGGTTTCATAACCAAAGAAACAGTCTTTTTTACATTGTTCTAGCGCCGATTTTAAAGTTGACATAATATTATACACATCTAAGACTGTGATGTTATTACCTTCAAGTTGTTTAACAGCTTTATGAAAGTTATGTAAAAAAAGGCTCGCGAAATTCAAAAAGATTTGAACTTTACTGTCTCCATCAGTTTCATTCATCATCAAACTATTTTGAATATGTGTAGGACACTCCTCCCCTAAACTAATAAAATAATCACTCAAAGGCTTCCAATTCAAAAGTATGTTGTCCACACAAGGTAGCAATGAAAGCCACCTGGTACCAACATGTCGTTTCAGCTCATGCCATTCACCTTCAACAGCAGCAACAAATTTTTTAAGCTCTTCTCTTCGGACTGCAGATACAGAGAAATGGCTGTAAATTTTTAAAATTATATTTTCAACATCAATTCTTAAAAAATTCATTGCATGCTTGACTGTGTTGTGAACTATGTGTGCGTGACAATTGCCCTTCACCAAATTAGGAACTACATGTTCTATATTTTTATAAGGAGAGTGGTGAATACCAAAGTTCGCATTGGTATTGTCTGCGCTCAGACCAGACACTCTATCAAAGGAAAGGTTGTGCTGGGATAGTGATTTGTTTATAGCGTCAAACATCCCATTTGCTGACTCATCACAATTTTCGTAAAAGTCTAATAACTTGTTTTGTATCCCATTCTCAATATCAAAATATTGAACAACTAAAGGAAAAAGTTTTATATTTTTTCTATTACTTGCATCAGTTTGCAAACAAAAATATAAATCAGGGGCATTTAAATCATTCAGTAAAGTTTGTAAGGCATAAGGTCCTAAAACCTCATTAACCAGTGCTTCCATTTTAGTGCGTCCAAATTGTGTGTTCAAAGCGGTTTAGAATCGACATATATGATTTTGTTAAGTTTCACATTGCAGTCCATGCTGTTATAGGAAAGATTGTGCTTCACAGTATGGCAGGTTAAAGCAAGTTCACTGGCTGTTATCTTGTCATCGTCATCACAAGTATTTGCAAAGGGAGCAGAAACAGAGAAAGAGCCCGATGAACCAAAAAAGCGATCTAACGTAGAAGCTTTCTTGCAAAGCTCAGCTTTTAAGTTTATGTTGCTTTGTCTCACCATGTTGTTTAATCTGCAATGAGTTATAAAACACCACACATAATTCAAATACTCATGCAAATCAGTCGACAATTTTATTGAATAAAAACAAACCAAAACAACCGACAAAAGAGGATGCAAATACCTAACTTAACCTAAAAGAACTCACCTGGCCAATGCCACTTTTTCCGATAGAAAATGTTATGTTACATGGTGCACATTTTACATTATAGACATTTTGGGGATCTTTAGTAATCCAATCATACACTCTTTCCCACTCAGGTTTATATTTTTGGAGTCTTTTTTGTATTTTCCGCTTTTTAGTGGGTGTTAGTGGCGCACTTGAACTTGATGCACTTTCGTTATCGCTACCACTTTTCATAACTAATTTAATTAGGACTTCAACTTCTCAAAAGGAAGAACAACCTCCGAGTAAAAATAATTAACAAAATCCCAAAACAAAAATGAAGCAAAGACAGTTGCAAAAGCAAACATTTGTTTGACGTTGTCAATTTTGACATTGACATAGGTTCGGAATGCAGCAAGCCAGCAAGACAGAGGCGCGTTCGGAATTCGGATACACGCACATCGCATCAGTCGAACGGCAATCATAAGGTACGTTCACAAAGTGAGGGATTTGTTTGTTACTAGTTTTGGTGTTGCAAATAAAAGATTGATCCATCCAACTGAAATATAGTATTTTTGCGTACTATATATTTCTTCAACAGTATATAGTACGCAGACCCGAAATATAGTACAATACTATAGTACTAATAATATACTAAATATTATAGTACGGTTGGCAACCCTAGTGGGGGGTGACAATCAGGTTTGGGAACGTTAATAAAAATTTATAACTGATTGAAGTTAAAACGTTTTTGTTGTTTGTTTTTTTTTTTTTTTTTCATTGAGCAAATTACTTTGGCTGTTGAAATAATTAAAATTAGGTTAAATAAGTCCACAAATGTTTTTATGAACAACTTTAATTATTCTTTACTTTACAGCAAAATCTTGTTAAATTCTAACAAAAGCTGCATTTCAAAATTTTTTTCTTCCATTCTTCCAAGTCTTTCCCCCCAAAAAGTCCAGCAGCACTGAACAGCCTTTCACAGTGGGGAGGGTAGAGCACATTTGTATTATACTTTATAATTTTCCAGCAGTGGCCTCATGTCTCCAAATTCTCTTGTTTCATGGAAGTATCTGACAAGCTCAGCTTCCAGCAGGGGCCTCATGTCTCCAAATTCTCTTGTTTCATGGAAGTATCTGACAAGCGCAGCTTCCAGCAGGGGCCTCATGTCTACAAATTCTCTTGTTTCATGGAAGTATCTGACAAGCTCAGCTTCCAGCATTTTAGCTGTTTCCCATTCCTACTACCTTCACATTTGATAAAGTCTGTCACAAAATTTTATCAATTTTACTGTCCCTGTCCAATTTATTTGTAGACAGTCTGTGGGCACATTTGTTGTTCAGCTTGTTTTTTTATAACAAGCTCAAGTTCTTTCCTCACTTGGTTATTTCCATGCTGGCCTTTGATTCAGTCCATCTTGAACCAGGGGACCACACATGCATTGATTTTTATGTCAGTATTTCTCAAGGCTGGTGAGAACCTGTTAGCAGTAAATAACAAATTACCAACAATTTTTAAATGTTTTGCAGCTTATGAATTGTCTAATTTGCTTGAAATAAGAAATGTTTACCTCATTAATTAGCATTTATTTGTGTTCCTTTTAATAACATTTAAAGTACGGCAGGATTGTAAAATTAAAATTAAGGTGTGCATGATTAAATTAAAATAAAATTAAAACCATAAATTAATATACACGAATTACAGGCACCATTGTATATGTTATATGATTATGGTGGCACTAGCTATCTTTTAAAGAAAACGTTACTGTATACAGTCCTACAGCTTGTTATTATGGTAGGTATACTTTCCGTAAAGGTAAAGAGACTGACACAGGCCTTAGTATTTACCTCTTTTTGAAGCCAGCAAGTAAAGATTCTGTAAGTGGATCACAGAAGTCTAGTACTGTCTAGTAGGCAGAGACACAAGCTTATTTTTTACAACTATTAGGGTTGGTTAAAGGAATTCCATATTAATTCCCCTGTCTCCTTGACAAATATTCAGTAGAATAGCCACTGGTTCCATAACTTTAAAAAATTTGTGGTTAATGGTTACCGTATATAATATACATTAAAATTTTTATACAAGAGTTTTTGTTAAAAGTAATGTAATATTAGAATGTTTTTGCATTTACACTTTTTCATTTTTATGTACATTTTTTACACAAGTATCTATTTTGATTACATTACACTTATGTACATTTCAATGAACTTAACATGTTGACTACACGCATGACCCAGGGCCCAGACAATGGCATCACCTAACCAAGTGTGTGTGACTCGATATTTGGGACACAGACTGCCAACACAGCATTGCATAACACATGACATAGCTATTCAACACCAAACATAAACAACTTCATAAAAATAAACAAACAAAATTTAGAATTGTTTATACTTAGACAAAGATGAACATTAAGTTCAATGAAATGTATGTAAGTATAACATAATCAAAATAAATCCATAAAGGAAAAAACATAATAAAATACAAATCGTATATTACTATACCATACATATCATTAATACTGTAATAATATAATAATGTTTTTAATAATACTGTATGTTTAACATAATATAAAAGGTGATGTGTTTTATAGCCACTGAGAAAATCATAGCTATGGGAAAATTCTAACTTTTGATGATTGTGTATTGTACGGGACATCGAAACGGAAACAACGGTACCCCTCTCATGGTTCTAGGACTATCTAGGGCTACCCGTTAACTTTTTATATTTGACAGCAGGAATTTCAAAGTTTATTCTATATGACAGCCTCTTCTAACTTTTGACAATTGTATATTTTATGGGATGCTGAAACGGAGACAATGGTACTACCCCTGTGGTTCTAGGGCTAAAAAGTACAGTTTTAAAAAAGTTTATTAAGTTTTGTTAAAGACAGTTTGCATTTGTGTTTCGGTGAAATAACTATGAACTTATTTACAACAGCATACAGTGGAATGGAAAAAAAAAATGTGCTCAACTGAGAAAATCAGTCAAATTCTTTAACCTCATTCAATTACATTTCTAGATAAATCACTGTTTAGGAATGTTCATTACAATCTATATGTTGTATACTTTACAACCAAATCCAAACATTCATAATAAATTAGGTATATCAGTATTAACATTAAACGACTTTGTTTTGATGTTAGATAGTTTCATTATTTATGCTGTACCATACAGTATTCCTCAAAAAATTGAATATCCAGTGGGTTTTTAAAAGTGGAAATATCCAAGGCTTTGCAAAGGTCATCCGATTTGTCTTCGTTGGCCTTTAATAGTCCAAGGCCATCAAAATAAGAGGTCCAGCTAAAAACATTATATAGTTGAATAAGTAAATAAGTACATTTATTGTGCTGCATTCATGGCAAATTATTTCTAAAAGGTTGGACTGTGAAGCTAAGTACTGACACAAGCCGCCACTGCTATGATGTGCACCTACTGGTGTGATTATCTTGTTGCTCTGGCTCCAGGGGAAATGAGGACGTTCTATCCAACTGTTCCATCACAATGTCAGCTGCTTTGAATGATCTCTTCTGTTTTGTGAACAGAGTCCGACACGTGGCAAACAGTTACCTACACTGATCTGCTTGAATAAAGGGCTGGCTTCAGAGGCTTCCTGAGCATCCACTGTAGTCACTAAGTTTAATGCGTGCGAGGTACAACGGAGATGTGGGGGGAGGTGGCCACAATCTTCATTTGAATTTGATTTCCACCACTTCCTCCACACTATCTTCCTCTGTCTTCTCCTTCTGAGATGTCTTGTTCCCTGTCACCCTATATGTAATGTACCACAACCAAATGACCTGTAAAATTATGATACTGTCAAAATCAACTAAATAATAGAGCAAAACATTCATGTTGTTACTCCCTATATTGCTTTTCATGATATAAAACAGATATACAGTAATACTGCTATTCATTTTAAACTATTTGGCACTAATATATAAAACGTATTTTAAATATTAAAACATGTATTGTGTACACACCATCCAGAATTACCTTTCTGTATGAAAAATCAAAGTTTATATATTTAAAAAAATCTGGAGCAAGTCCTCAAGTTATATGACCACAACTACAAACAATATCTTTGACTTAATGAAGAAAACAAGTACTGTTATGAGTAGGCTCACGCTAAAGTAATGTAATTCTTTGAATGTACTTTTAAACTGTAGCACAAGTAATTCATTAATTTGTTTATGTTATGGACTGTAATGCAATAGTGATAAAAATAAATAAATAAACATAAATATGTTACATACCAAAAGGCTTTTAAGAAACTGGATTCATTGTCTGTAATCAGCATAGAAGTTTGGCTTTTAATTTAAAATTCATGGAAACAGTTGCAATAGCATAAGCTAAAACATTTTATGTATGCTTTCCATAAATTCTTCTGCAATTTAATGCCATCGATTAGTGCTCAAGTGATGAAATATCAAGTCAGTGAAATGTCATACCAAGGTAAAATCTAAAAAAAAGTGTGAGCGCGCGCACACACACACACACACACACACATGTAAAGAATTAAAAACTAATTAAGATTTCCTAATAACACTGTATTGCCAATACAGATGCCAAAAGGTGAATAAGTGGTAAAACCAATGTATAGGCTATAGGAATGTTAATAAACAAAACTAAATATCACCTTACATATTGGATTTTACAACATCTCTACACGAAGATGTGACACTTGCACAGAGTGACATTTGCACAGAAACAATGGTTCAAGAAATTCATGATTCCAGAAAGCATAGTATTAAGTTTATTATGATATTAAGCTAACACATTTGCACAGAAACCAAGGATGAGTTTTATAACCTGTCTACATAAGCCCAACAACAAGTCCTTTATTTCATCTAACAGTTAATTAAAACAAAAAAAAAAAACAAAAAAAACATTCATATTGATGATATTCAACTTATTTGAAAACAACTTATATTTGTAGCACTTTAGTTAGCCTGACATAAAATTACCTGAGCCAAAATCCCAGATATTTTTTATATTTTTATTAACACTATTAATTATGTTAATTATGTTAATTACAATTAAATTAATTACTTTTAATCATTATAGCATATTACATTATAATTAAACAATTTAGTTAATAATACACATTAATTTATTAGAACTATTACTATTAACAGTAAACGGATTATTATTATTATTTCATTGCTACTATTATTTTATTATTAACTATATTACGCACACACCAACACTCAAATTTTGATGGTTCTGATGTGGAAGGCTTTATGGAAGTACCCATGAGTACTTTTCAGGTATATTTTTCTTTTTTTAGAAATTGATTCTTTTCAGAAACATTCCTGTAAACTACCAACAATCGATTTGAAAACTATGGAAACTTGAAGAATCCTAACTAACCAATATGCTAACTTCTAGGCTACTCTTGTTGTCACATCATTGAATTTACAAAATAATATACTTTCCATGTTGCGAATCGAGAAATTGTTACTTCCTGATGGTGATGTACCTTTCACAATTTTTCATTAATTCTCTTTTACTTTACACACTTCAAGGTCACTGGATATTTCTGAATTGTATATATAACATATATATGATTGGTGACGGTCATAAGCATTTTAGACTGGAAACTTTCTATTATTCCTATGTTAGATATCTCAGTTCCCCATAGCTGAATTTGATATGTATCCATCTGTAGTATAAACAACTTCATATTTACTTGTTCACGTTAGTTTGTGAATAAATAGTTACACAATTTCAGTTCAGAGTACAGCAACTTTACTCTCACAGTTGAAAAAGAAACATACTGACTTTTTGTGACTTAATTTTTCTTTTTCAGTGCCACCTGCTTTTCCATACTCATCATCAGGACAAAACTTCATAGTTTTCAATATTTAAAATCCAGGACAAATCAGTGTCCACGTAGTTCATACCCGGGATACTTGGACAAGCATTTACAATACGAGACAGATCCAGGATTTCCTAAACATTTTACCACATTAATTTAGTATACACTCAGTAGTGTCATTAAGTACACATTTCGTTAAAGGGACTTTTCTACCATAGCGATACCCTCCTGACACACACTGAGTAAAATGAAATTCATACTGATCATATTGTGAAAAGTATTCAAGTGGTGGTGCTTTTGTTTTCAAGAATTTGCTTAATTGCAATCAGTGTATTCCACACTGCATACTGAAACGTAGGTACGGTATATTACGATGTACGGAGTTCATCAAGACCAGTGAGAGAGCTAAGCTTTTCTTGACTTTCAACTTTCAACTGACTTTGTGGCTGAAACGTACCAAACCGAAGCTTCCCATCTCTACAGACTGAACGCTGATGCTATCTAGTGGACCGTGTTTCTACTTCATGAATTCCACTGGGGTGGCGTAATTGTAAACACTGGCGATTGTAAACATCAGTTAATTTATAATGGACAACAAAAACCAGAAATATTTTTTGTTCTGATAATATTCTTTTCTTATGTTTATTTAACCATTTTGTTAATATATGAAGGTAATTTAAAAGAAAATAAATGTAACCAATATTTTAACATTGAAGGCAAAAAAGGGCCTATAAATTATTTTTAAAAATTTGTATTTTACAAAGATTCAAAATCATTCTTTATCTAACCTTTATATAATCCAATACACAACATTTAAATAATGTGCTCACTGAATAGAAATGCTGTAAATCATTTTTCCATATTAATTTAAAAACTCGTCTCGAAATGTCATTTTGTCAATTAGGTCTTTATTGCAACTCCTCAATTTAAAACTTTACAATATATGTAGTGCGATATAATAACAATAATAATAATAAATACACAACAGAAGTATGGTGTATTATTTCTTATGCTATAATCTTTTTTTACCCTCTGGAAAAATTAATTAAAATTTCTGATGCAGGAAAAATAACTTCATATATTCAGCATAAAAAAATCATTAATCATTAAATAATTAATTATCACAGAGATTTTCATTTTAATCATTAAATATTAAATTACATTAAAATTATTTTGAATTGCAGCAGCTAATTAAGTATTATCACTTGTCTATTGCATGTTACAGTTCAAAATACTGACTTGTACTGTGCCTGCAGGACATTATCATGTTAAATGTTTAATATAACAGACAATAATCAGGCTATGCTATCGATTACTTTTGAAGTCTATTAATCTGCTTACCTTTATATGTGTCCTCAAATTAGATGCTGAAGTCGGTGATGTTTTAAAATGTTTCTTCTTGGCCACACACATCAAGCACTTAAAACTTAAGTTGAGACCATCCACTTTCTCAATTTGTTTATAAAATCTAGAAATTTGCGGCCAAGGTGATGATGCGATATTAATATAAGAATAATAAATGATATGTGTATGTAAGAAAAGTAAATACTGGTACGTACCAAAAACAAAAATTATTCTATTTGCAAAACAGCTAACATGAAACTGGAGAAAAAACTATAATAACTACCACTATGGTGATTAACTAATACAAAACTGATTACAAGCACAAAAGAACAGACAGTCGATAATAAACTGATGGAAATTAAATTCTGTTTAAATTAACCTCCTTTGTGACATTTGGGATGTAGGAGGGGTGGGTTTCTTTGAACTAGCCAATAGTTTAACATTTATGATGCACTTGAACAGTAGCAGATGAATGGTGCCGATCTGTGTCATCAAATAGACATTAGAAGCGCGTGGTACTCTATGCTGCCATCAGAGTGGTGCCCCCCCCCCGATTCAAAATTCAACCTTTCGTCAATTACTTACACTGATAAATGGTATACACAATTTTTAAAGTTAATAGTTATTTTATTAAATTCTCAAATTACAACAAATATTTAGCTAAACAGTGATTACAATGAGCATAGTAGTACTTAAGCTTAGAAAATACTAATCAATCCATTTTTTTCTTGATTTTGCCTTAACGAAGTCTTGTGTAATTTCTTCGAAATCGAGCGATTCAAGTATCTCGCTTTCAGTATTCAACCTTGCTAACGAAGATAAACTCTCATCTCCTGTAATTGAACTCAGCATGTGTTTAACGCGTTTTAATACAGAAAATGATCTTTCACTTTCGCAGTTAGCTATTGGAATAGTCAAAAGCAGATGATAAGACAGGGTCATTGTTTTTAGCCCTAAATCAGGCTATTGGATTGAGGACATTTGTTTTTTTTTCACATTTATTATCGTCAAGAAGTTTTTGTGATTTAGCACTGGATGGTGTGCTGCTGAGGACCTGATGCCCGGTGCTGCAGCACACCCTAGCGTTGTGGATAATCCGCCACTAGACACATGCAATGCAATTCCAGTTTAGGTCTGAACTGTTATTTGTTAACAACACTGTTCTACCACTACTTCATCTGTCAATACAGAAGTTATGCAAACAACGTTTGTGGTCTGTTTGTCTGGGGTATTCATGGAAATAGTTAAACAAATGACAAAAAAACCATCCCTGCCAACAGACATTGACAAGGACAAGGAGACCTAACGATAACATGGGAAAACCAGTCCATTGTGTGTCAACGGACTAGAAATATTTAGAACAAACATTCTCCAACATTGACTTCAACAACAATTTTGGCTACTCTCCCTTTTAGACAGTGAAAAACTTAACTTGTTAATTTTTTAAATCATTAATTCCAAGTCTGGTGACAATAAATGTTGGGGGTTTGGCATACTGGTACTTAGTTAAATCAAAATCAATGTTTGTTAAAACCAATGTTGCACAGTTATTAGTGAAAAAATGTGAATTTAAAAACAAAATAATATCACAGAAGTCTGTAGTAATTTTATGGTGCTCAGGAAATGCTACAATGATAGATGCACTTTAATACTGATTCTTATGACGTAAACAAGCTTACATGTTGACTGAAGGTACTTTTATAAACCTAGTTCACATGTGCATGCACCCCATTGGCTGAATCAAATTTACTGTTTGCACCTGTTGCTGGAATGTTGTGGCATGGATGGTTTAGCAAGTATGACATATTCATGTATTTATCTCTGCTTTTATAACAAGTGAAAACTAGTGGTGTATGTTCCAAGGTGTTATGCATGTGCACACACTATCAGGTATAAAGTTTAATGAATATGCCTACACTAAAATGTAATATTGTGGAATGTATATATTAATATTTTGTGCAAAAGTTATGGCTGTAGCTACCAACTGGTAATGCACAGTAAAAAAAAACTAAACAAAGAAGCTTAGTAGACCAGTACAGTATATATGGCATCTAGCTATTAACATTGGTTTGATTCCTGGGTGCACCGTAAAACACAGTCTTCTGGTCAACTCAGCCTGCAGAAGTGAGTACCTGGGCTAAAGTACTGGGGTTAGGTGAATAATAGTGCCACTATACCCTCCTTGTGTTATACCAAATATCTCACATAAGACAGTCTACCCTGCCCAACTTCTAAATGATTACAATGGTACACAATGAGTTTATAAAATTCATAAAACCCAAACACACACACAAACACACACACACATTATGCAAATTTTAAAAACCATGAAAAAGAACACGAAATGTAAATGTACTGTCTTATAAATGTAATTAAGGTTACGTAAGATACTTACATCAAGAGCAATGAAGAAATTCAGCTGGTAATCCATATTTTCTTCGTTCTGTGAAGCCCATTCCGCAGATGGTGTCAATACACTTTCAGCAAAATCTACTTCTTCATCGTCTTCACCTTCTGAACATAAATTGCATAAAAATGTTAATAAAACAGTTTTTCTTATAAATAAAAAAAAAGTTGTGAAAACTGAGAGACTAAACTTGTTGCTTTCATAGTGTGAATAGTTTAATGTTGATATCTTTACATTTTAAGTAACACCACTGTTTAAACATAAATTTCTTTTATTGTTTCACCACTAAAGAAAAAATGTATTACTTGTAGTGTATATTAGGCTAAAACATGTGTATTGTTTTTCTGTATTTTGTAATAAATACTTAATTTTATTTTTTTGTTGACTTTGTCATCATAATTAAAGTTTTCTTGAGAACAGTACTGAATATGTACTGGTATGCTGCAAGTAAACAAATGTACAGACTTTTCTATACTTGCTCTGTTACTGAATAATTGCAAGTTTAATATCTTCAGATTAATACACTACAAGTAGGTTTATTTTCACATGACGTACGTTTCACAGAAATTATTCTGTATCTTCGGAGATTTGTTTGAATTGTAATTTACTGTTTCGTTTACAATACAGTTAATGGATAATCGATTTACTTTTATTCTATTTTCGATTGTAGTAATGTTTATATAGTCACTATTTATTATATATTTAGGCTAATGTTTTATTTTATTATTCTAATAAATGTATGATTTTAAAATAAGTCATCTTGTTTTGTTTTTATTTGAATTTGTTTAATAATATATATATACTTTCACTTATGAACTTACTTTTGTCACTTCCCAAATGTTTCGAGATGTTGTTTCTCTTCTTCAGTGGGTTTAATACTAACTGTCGATTACAGAATAACCGTTACGGAATGGAGTGTGTGGTGGGAAGGGATTGGCGCTGAAACCATCAACTTCCCACCATCAACCCCCACCACACACTCCATTCCGTAACGGTTATTCTGTAATCGACAGTTAGTATTAAACCCACTGAAGAAGAGAAACAACATCTCGAAACGTTTGGGAAGTGACAAAAGTAAGTTCATAAGTGAAAGTATATATATATTATTAAATTAATAAAGTGAACGAAGAGGATGCAACAACAAGATAATTTGAATTTGTTCTTTGATTAGTAGATTATTATTATTGTGTTTTGTAAATATTATGATTTTTCCAGATATTCATTTTGTTACCTTTTTGTACGTTTTTACTTAATTTGACATTTTGAATATCTGAAAATTTATGTTTATTATTTAAACAGTGTGTGGCTACATTTGATTTATGTAAGTACTAGGTTTTAAAAATGCATTGCAATGTTGAATGAATCGCTCGGAAAGTTTTTCTATGTCTGGCCTACATAGAATTTATTGCAACCTAGATATTTTATTTTGTAAACTCCATTTTTATTATGAATGTTGAATTTAGTTTAGGTTTTATTTTATTAAAACAATATTATCTGTGTTATAAGATATATTTAAATTTGTATCGTTTGCTTAGTTTACAAGTTAGGTACCACGTAAAGTTGATATATTTTATATTGCCATTAGTGGAATGATTTTTACATGAAGGTTTGTATGGTGTTTGTTTAGTGAGTTCATGTTTTATTTTATTTTCTAATTTATTGATAGGTTTTATTTTGTATCCATTGTCTACTGCTATTTGTGTGCCGATCTTGCTTGGCATATTCGAATAGTCACGCCAATGCCACGGCCTTCGGTCCTGCTCAGTCGACCTGAGTGATAGCGCACTGCGGTGTGTGTCGTCGAAATTCAGATGGCAGCCTCATGACAACTGTTTTATTTCCTACTACAAGTTTCCGTTACCATTGTGCATGGGTAAAATGCGTGTTCATTCCCATTTTTCTCTTCAGCTTCTGAAGTGCTCGCTCGTGGTCTGGCGACTGGAATTGTTACGCATTCTCTCCAACTCTACATGAATACTTAAACCTTTAAAAGCTCTCAGGTAAGCATGGTTGCAATTGTTCGTATTAGGTCAATTGGGCATAGATGTTTTATATTTGTGTGTCTGTGTGATCCGTATATGTAAAAAAAAATTTTATTTTGTAATGTATCTGTTTTCATGTAAATTTTACTTGCTTCTAGCACGTGGCGATCTGGTCTCGGCATGTTTGAAAATTTAATTTAGAGTTACTGTGCACCCACAAATAAAAGAAATTTAAATAAATTGAGCTGAAAGAGTTCTAAACATTTATGAATAGAATTTTAACAAAACTGAATTTATAAAAGTTATGTACATATATTAAGAAAATGTAAAGATGAATTAATGTATGTGTGTTACATCCTGCACCATTAATGAAAATGCAGTGACCAGTTCTCGAATGTCTTTAAGTAATCAGATAATAATAATT
Source organism: Magicicada septendecula (assembly GCA_034769895.1). Lineage (NCBI taxonomy): Eukaryota > Metazoa > Arthropoda > Insecta > Hemiptera > Cicadidae > Magicicada > Magicicada septendecula. Next base: position 288,154,652 of record CM068376.1, read on the forward strand.
TCCAAGGTATTAGACAGTGTGTGTGTGTGGTGTTGCTATTTTGTGGCGAGAAAGAGTCATAGGTAAATTTAAGTGGTGATATATATATCTACAAATAAATGACTTTACAGGGTCCTCGGACCATCGAGGAATGGGAAACAGCTGACGTGATGGCACCTTCACCAGCCATCATCATGGAAATAAACCGACAGTAAACTGCTCCCCAAGTCGCCAGCCACAGGGAGAACCAGTAGTTCCCGAAGGACAACCAATCAGCATGTAACCACTGCCTTCTTCACCTATCAGCACGATCATCATAAACCACCATCACCGTAGTCATAGCCGCTTTTCGTTCTCCAAACCCAGGTGGGAAATTTCCAATTTAAATTTAGCTACTATTCAAATTTAGTAATATTCAAAAGGGTTAAATTTTAATGATAAAAGAGACATTAGAACTTTCATGGACACATGTTTGTAATTTCAGTGATTAACTGCATTAATAATACTTTGTACAAGAGCAAGGCTGCATCTTAGGTATGCACATATGTCTGTCATATGTGATATAGCTAAGGACTTGTGCTGATATGGGGGAATATAATCATTTATGTCTATACCGTTTAAAGAAGGTGTACAGTTAACTGATTTTTTTTTTTATAATCACACTTTTTGCGCAGATCAAATTCATTTAGTAAGAGGAATCCACGCATCTCGACAACGTAAACTTTACAAAGTGTAGTAATGTTTTGAACAGTATTTAAATAAACTAAAGTGCGATGGAACCGGCATTACGTCGGTGCAGTTATTAAAGAGTGAGTGATTTAAATAAAATACTGTATTAATGAAGCTACAAGAGTCATAACTACGTAGAACTTCTAGACAGCAACGAGGGACAAGAAAGAAGAGGACGAGGAACTAGACATCTACGAGAGGACGCAGGGACAGCCTATGCAGCTACATCCAGCCGTTTATCATCAAGACTAGAGGTCCACGTCAGAACTCAGCATCCAGTAGACGGAGCGAGGAATTCAACGACGTAGAGACAAGAGGAGCTGATACCGAAGAGGATCAGCGAACTCGAGAGTCTGGAGGACGGTAACAACAATTTAAATGGGTGCAGGAAAAATGCAGGTGAACTCGAAAATTTATTTAACATTATAAATGACCCTGAAGTCTATCAACAAAAGCTAGTTTCCATATCCAAGTTTACAAAACATTAATATATTTTTTGTAACTTAAAGAATGAATAAATAATTGTTTAAATATATAAATGAGAATAGAGAATATCATAATAGTAATCTCATAATTGAATGGTCAAGAAAGAACCATAGTTTATTATATGTTGTAATTAATTAAATGAGTAATTTTTTAAATATGAGATTTAAGTAATGGTTAATTAATTGAGACAGTAAAATTAGAATCAATTAACGTAAAGAAGATTCTCTATTAATATTTTAATTAATATTTGAATTAATTAAAAGTTTCATTTACATGGTATACATTGGAACCCACACTTGTAAAGACTAAATCAATATGTAGATGTTATACGTATGAATTATGTTTCCTATTATATTTATATGTGTTATATGTATATGTCTGTGTACTATTTCAGGTCATATATAATTTATGTGTGTATATATTATGTCTTAGAAGTATAAGAAATCAGAGTTACACATATTATGAGTATATTATGTTCGGATTGAATATAAGGGTTCATATAACAAGAAACCCACATTGAACAATTTAAATAACATGACAATTTGCTATTTTTGAATAAATCAAATGAATATACTTTTCTTGAAACAGTCGTACTAATTTCACAACCACTGCTCAATCCTCTGTACTCTTTACTTGTAAATTAAAACTTATAACGTTATTCACGTGCTTATCCACACTCAACCAACGACCAAAGCCTGCAACCCAGCCGGGGAACATCAAGGTAAATACTGCTGAAGAAGAGTATCACCTCCGAGACGTGGGTAAGTGCGCGCATACGAGTAAGAGCGTATGTGTAAAACTAAGTGTCACAAAATAACATTGTAATATATATATATATATATGTATGCGAGTTGCCTCTTACATGAAATAATATGGTATTATAACATTATAAAAGTAAAGCACCAATAAAGGGTTGTTACTGTACTGTTATATGATTGTTTTATTGCAAGTCCTGTCACGCTGGGCCCAGTACATTTTTCTTCCATCTAGGACAAGTGCCTAGTTTTAAACATTAAGTAACGACACCTAAAAAAAAAAATATTCACAAAAAAAAATTGTAAAAGTTTTGGGGGCCATTTCAATGGTAGCAGAGCATGGTTTTTGTGTGACAGGACTTGCAAAGCAATTTGGGGGAATTTTGCAAAGAATTAAAATTTAAATTTAAATTTTTTGGGAGTTGTCCTGGAGGTTGAAGTGATGTGTTCATGTCACTTTTGAGAAAATGAGAGTGAAAAAAATGTTATTGGTGGTTATGTGTTATTGTTGATGTACTTATAAATTTATACAATATTAATGTTGTGTTTTATGTGTTAATTGTGTTATAATTAGCCCAAGAGAAGGCACTTAAATTTATGATCGCCTATATATGTATATGTATATTGCATATGACTGATAATAACTTGTAAACCAGAAGTAATATTTATAGTTGTGCGGATCACACACACATTAACACTAGTGTTCAGGTGCCTTACGTTGTTTTTGGGGTATTCGGAGAGTTGGTTGCCTATCCAGGTTTACTCAGAACTTGTTGGAGTCGGGTGTCCAGTTGGTTCTTGTTCAGTGTGCGCTTGAGTTTTGCAGTATATCCAGCTATCGAATTATTTTCCAGTTAGGACGTGTTTCCACTCATGGCGAATAGTTATGGAGCCATGTACTCACGATATGGGAGTCACCCTGTGTGAGATATAGATGTTTAATTTTTGCAAAAAATGTGGTCATGGTCGGGCCAGGTATCTTGGTAGTTGACTTGGAGATTGTGTGATGTGTTATTTATGGAATTCTTGAAATTTAATTATTTATTTTTAAGCACCAGTTCATGAATCATAATTGTTTGTTGAGTGTTATGTTGTATTTGTTGGAGCGTTGAATGGTATTCTGTATTACGTTTGTGGTATATATCTTGTGTATGGTCATTGTGTGTTTTTTTCATTTGTGCATTTGGGGAGCTGTCTCTCGAGTTGGCGTTTCCCATTCTCTCGCCCCGCTAGAGGACCCTGAGACTACATAAGACCTGGAGACTGCTTGAGGCTAATCAAGTTCTTCCTTTTCTGTGTTGTCGTGGTGTTGGTGTTAAATTGTTGTTTGTGTTTTTTCTAATGAAGTAATTCTGGCGGGGGGCTTGTTACAAGAAAAGGTTCAACACCCTTTTACTAGACGCCAGTTTCCTTTTGGTATGAGTATTTGTAAAGACAGAAGATTAGGTATTACTACTTTGGAACATCTGCAGTAATTACTAATGTTTCGATTGTACAACGAACAGTCCCTGATAGAATTTTGAAATTAAACATAACCTCTGGTGAATTGACGGCCAGTGTTAAGGAAGTTCGATTTTAGGGGTATTTGATCTACGGTTGAGGGCCATCCAAATGTCTCAGCTGCAGCAGAGACAGGTCAGATGTTTTCGAGTTGAGTAATTGTTGGGTCCGATTCATGCCGCATTCAGGGTCGATGTCTCCAGTTTTTATTTTGGGGTAGGATACAGTGAGTGTAGGCAGTGCTGTAGTGAAGTTACCCCCTTTTCATGTATTAGGATTAACTGCGGGATAAGGTTATCTGGAGTCGATGTTCGCGTGCTCTCCGTCCGATCTTCCTCTGCTTTGTCAGTCGGGGACTATCCTCCCAAGAGTAGGGGTGTGGATCGCTCATATGCCAAGGTGTGTAGTTGCCTTGTTTTGGTTGTATATGAGTGGTCAGTCCAAGAGGTGGACAGAGAATGATGAGGTATGCACTCACATATCAAGGTCTGTAGTACCTTGTTGGACTTCGAGCATGAATATGTGAGTGGCAGTAGAGTGGTGTCACCAGTGAGGGTGACGTTTGGGGCGGTCCCCTGGGATTAGCTTGGTGGAGGGGGTCGTGTGGGGAATGGATGTTGAGTTAAGTGTGGTTCGGTCCTTGGTAAAGGGGGGGATAGAAGTTGCCGTGTGTGGGTATGATTTGTGGTCTGTTTTTTTTTTTTAGGTTAGGAGGCCTTAGGAGGTCAGAGCTCTAGGGTCCGAATTCTCGTCTTTCTTCTTTTCTTCTTCTGTCTCTTGTCGCTGTGTGCTGGCCCTGGCCAGGTCAGCATGCAGTACCGCACACTTACACATATACACATGTAGACACACATACACCTACACAGCCCCACTTCTTACTTCCTCTTGTTTCGTTTTCTCTCTGAGCCTCTGTCTTCCTGAGTGCGTATTGTACTGAGATTTTCCCGAGCAGCCGAGACACTGGTGACGGTTAGAATAGTACAGCCAAGTGGCTACGATTGATTTGATTTTGGGGCAAGGAAGTTGCCATTTTGGGGTGAGGGTGTGCCGATCTTGCTCGGCATATTCGAATAGTCACGCCAATGCCACAGCCTTCGATCCCACTCAGTCAACCTGAGCGATAGCGCACTGCGGTGTGTGTCATCGAAATTCAGATGGCAGCCTCGTAACAGCTGTTTTATTTCCTACTACAAGTTTCCGTTACCATTGTGCATGGGTAAAACGCGTGTTCATTCCCATTTTTCTCTTCAGCTTCCGAAGTGCTCGCTCGTGGTCTGGCGACTGGAATTGTTACGCATTCTCTCCAACTCTACATGAATACTTAAACCTTTAAAAGCTCTCAGGTAAGCATGGTTGCAATTGTTCGTATTAGGTCAATTGGGCATAGATGTTTTATATTTGTGTGTCTGTGTGATCCGTATATGTAAAAAAAAAAATTTATTTTGTAATATATCTGTTTTCATGTAAATTATACTTTCTTCTGGCATGTGGCGATCTGGTCTCGGCATGTTTGAAAATTTAATTTAGAGTTACTGTGTACTCACAAATAAAAGAGATTTAAATAAATTGAGCTGAAAGAGTTCTAAACATTTATGAATAGAATTTTAACAAAACTGAATTTATAAAAATTATGTACATATATTAAGAAAATGTAAAGATGAATTAACGTATGTGTGTTACATCCTGCACCATTAATGAAAATGCAGTGACCAGTTCTCGAATGTCTTTAAGTAATCAGATAATAATAATTTCCAAGGTATTAGACAGTGTGTGTGTGTGGTGTTGCTATTTTGTGGCGAGAAAGAGTCATAGGTAAATTTAAGTGGTGATATATATATCTACAAATAAATGACTTTACAGGGTCCTCGGACCATCGAGGAATGGGAAACAGCTGACGTGATGGCACCTTCACCAGCCATCATCATGGAAATAAACCGACAGTAAACTGCTCCCCAAGTCGCCAGCCACAGGGAGAACCAGTAGTTCCCGAAGGACAACCAATCAGCATGTAACCACTGCCTTCTTCACCTATCAGCACCATCATCATAAACCACCATCACCGTAGTGATAGCCGCTTTTCGTTCTCCAAACCCAGGTGGGAAATTTCCAATTTAAATTTAGCTACACCACACAGCATCATTTCATGGGACATTGGACATATATGTAATATTCAAAAGGGTTAAATTTTAATGATAAAAGAGACATTAGATCTTTCATGGACACATGTTTGTAATTTCAGTGATTAACTGCATTAATAATACTTTGTACAAGAACAAGGCTGCATCTTAGGTATGCATATATGTCTGTCATATGTGATATAGCTAAGGACTTGTGCTGATATGGGGGAATATAATCATTCATCTCTATATCGTTTAAAGAAGGTGTACAGTTAACTGATTTTTTTTATAATCAACATTCATTGATTGAATAATTCAGTAGACCAACTAGATGTATTAAATTAAATTAAATTTTTGTATAATTAAGACTGTTTGCTATCAGTATGGTCTTATAATGATAAAGACAAATTATTGTAAAAGGGGGTCGGAATATATATCCTTGTAAATTAATTTCAATCGTAATTAGGGTATTCTATTGTTATGGGGTAGCTCTTCTCATTATTGAAAAAAAAAAATTTTACTACTTGTAGAAGAAACAAATTGAAAACATCACAAATTATATATATATAAATATAAAATAAATATATATATATATATGTATACGAGTTGTCTCTTAGATGAAATAATATGGTATTATAACGTTGTAAAAGGAAAGCACCAATAAAGGGTTGTTACTGTTACTGTTATATGATTGTTTTATTGCAAGTCCTGTCACGCTGGGCCCAGTACATTTTTCTTCTGTCTAGGACAAGTGCCTAGTTTTAAACATTAAGTAACGCCCCTAAAAAAAAAAAAAATTAACTTATAAAAAAAATATTCACAAAAAATAAATTGTAAAAGTTTTGGGGGCCGTTTCATTTGTTTAATAATATTTCTTTCTTGTTCATTTAATGGGATTCTATACATACAGTATATTAACAAATTGAATGCTTCCATTTTAAATTGGGGAGGATGATTAGACTTATTTGGAATTATTAAATTAGTCTGAGATGGTTTTCTGTATATTGAGTATTCGAAATTATTTTCAGTTCTGTTTATGGTTAGGTCTAAGTAATTCAGTTTATTACCGTATTCGATTCTTCTGCTGTGAATTTTATTTTCATATGCAAATTGTTAATTGAATTTAATATATTAGAAATATTAATGCCTTTATATTGGTATATATATAGGGGAAGTGGGGGAACTGTGCGCACCTAAGAAAAATATATAATAACGCCGAAATTTTCATATGAAAACTAATACTAAACCTACCAAACCTTTCCTTATTTAGTCTAGTTTCTTAGGTTAAAAAATCATTTCAATCATAACAGCTGTTATTTTTACATAATCACAAATCTACAAGTATGCATTTTCGCACGGTTTCCCGACCCTCAGGTAACCGTGCGCATATGGTGGGGTAACTGTGCACGGGAAGTACAATTCTGGGTAAATGAGGAGATGCTACTCTTTTAAACTGATGTTTTATTTCTACAAAGTTGCATATAGTTATTATAATGATACATATACAGGTTTAATAATATTTTACAGTTACCATAAAATATATTGATACATTTTTATTATTTTAATCTAACAAATTTAGGCTACTTTACAAAAATCACAAATGTAATTCTCTGGAGAGTCCCATCCAGTGCACGCAGCATGACTCCAAGAAGAACAATATACACATCGGTACCACAATTCCCCATCTTTCCCTACATCATTGCACGCAGAACAAAGATCTGCTGAAGTCTTCTCAACTGCATTTCGGTCTACAATATCGGTCATGTCAACGTCTATATCTTGATCTTGACATACAAATTTCATATCGACCTCAGAATTTTCGTCCTCCACAATGGTTTTCTTTGACCTTTTCCCTTTTTGTTTTTTAGCCGTAGGTTTCTTGCCTTTTGAAATCTTAGATTTATTTTCTCCTTCCAAATTTAATAGTCGTGCGGCTTTTCTAATCTCTCGTTCTTTTTTCTTGCTTAAACTTACTTTCCTTTTTCTTTCGGCTTCTTGTAGTTTTACTTTCATTGGTGTGGAGGTAAGTAGTTCTGAACGTTGTTTCTCACGACGAATCTGTTTTTTTTTCACTGGGCATAGGCCTCACCTTTTTTACTGGCACGGGGGCAAAGTCCAGGAAAGAGTTGTCCTTTGAGGTAGACAGCTTAGGGTTGCCATAGATGATATTTCGGGGAATGAGCCCTCCACTTTTGGGAACATCACACGAGGTTGAATTATCCAAACCATCTTCAGTAGAAATTTCTGTGAGTTCCGTTAGATTTTTACCATTCTGTGGAGTTTCACAGCTAGTCACAAAGATTTCTTGATCATTTGGTGTGCTTGCTGAGACAAACTCATTTTCTGAGAACTTGTTTGAATCAAAAGGAAAGATTCCAGCTGCATTAAACCCAGAAATAGCGTTTTTCATTGTTGCTGTCTTCATAAAAGCTTTATTTAACAGCTCAGCTACATCGTATTCAGTTATTTTTTGATGGCCTGTTGTTATCAAATGGCAATCGTACTCACGGTATAAGGCGTTTTTTAAGGGACCAAAAAATGTCAAATCTAAAGGCTGTAGCCGATGGGAATTATGGGGAGGGAGAGAAACCATCTGGATGAAGTTTGCCCTGCAGAAGTTATAAATATCAAGGGAGACATGGCTGCTGTGATTATCCAAAATAAGTAGGACAGGCTCACTTTCAGTGGGGTGAGCATGCGTTTTAAAATGAGCCAACCACTGTAAAAAAATTTCCTCATTGCTCCATCCATTTGGCGAGCAAGTATAGACAGCTCCAACTGGACCATTCCTTTGATTCCTTTGCAACTGAGTTGACATCCTTTTGCGAGGATAGACCATCAGAGGTGGGATAAAGTTTCCTGCTGCATTAGCAGCAAACAAGGCCGTAATATTCCGACCTCTTTCGGCTGAAGTAGTGGCCCCTACTTTCTTAGCCCCTTTTGGTCCGTAAACTTTTGGACATTTTTTTTGAACAGTAGTGATGCCAGTCTCGTCCTGGTTGTATATTTTGTGAGGGGAGAAAGGATGCCTTTTAAAAATCTCTTCAATGTTTTGATAAAAAAGCCTCACCTCTTCTTTATTATAGGCTGCTATCCTATTGATGCTTGTGCCCTCTGGCTGCCGCAGCTTTATTTCCGGGTGTCTCTTTAAGAAACAGTACAGCCAGTCCTTGCCAGCTAGACCTAGTTCGTTGTTAAAACTATTTTTAATTTGTTTTGCCTCTGCGTACTTAAAAACTAGGCGTCTCAACTCTTTAGGTACTAATCCGTAAAATAAGTTGCAAAGATTTGAAATATAATCTTTAAGCTCTAATTCAGTTTCCGCTGAAAACATTGGTCTACGACAAAGTGGTTCTACACAGGGTTTGTTTAATAACAGCTGCTTTCGCAGAGTCGACTCAGGAATTCCATAACTTCTCCCTACTTCTCTAATTTTTTTATGGTTTTCACGAATGTCATGAAGTGCTTTATGCAGGGTTTCAAGTGAGTAAGAGTTAATCTCCGTCTTCCTAACATACGTTCTCGGCATCTGCAATGGAAAAGTAAGAGAAATGTAATACTCAGTACTTAGCACTGAATCGTGTGGGGGGGGGGGAATCATGCGCACCACCGCGCACAGTTACCCGATCATGTACGTAGAAATGTATTGCTCTACCCTATCAAAATGATTGGCTAACATCTAAATTATTACACATGTAGATGTTAATAAAGAGTCATAGATTATAAATGTGAATAGCTAAAGTGATTAAAAACATTGTGGAAGGCGTACCTTCTAATTTTCCAAGGAAGTCAAATAACAACAGTACACACACATAACAATAATACAGCACTAATGGCCACAACAGTAGGTTTGGCGGGAAGCCACTGCGGTGGGGTAGTTTATTTGTCTACCGCTAGGTTTCAGCACCAACTGGAGACGTCTATGGCCATTAGAAATTTCGTTATAATGATGCGCACAGTTACCCGCTGCGCACAGCTCCCCCACTCTCCCTTATATATATACACATATATATATATTTATATATATATATATAGTGTCATCAACAGTGTTATAAGTTTATAGTACTTACCCAAAAACAGAACAATGGCAGGGGAGTGATACAGAGTGGCTGCAAGTCTGTCTGTAAGAATGTTTACCAGTCGCTTTCTCCATGGAAAACACTGGAACAGTTACACATATGCATCTATAGTTCTATACATATGCGGCCAAATTACTACACATACACACACAAAACTTTCACACATTTTGTTACAATATATTCTTTATACCTTTCAAACTAATCATTCATTGTAACCATTTGCAGGATAAAAGTGATTCCTTCACAGTTCCACATTGATAATTTTGCCTTTTGATTTCTGTAACTGGAGAGCAGAATTATTTGTATCCATCTATTGTACAGAATCCTGATTACCAAAGTCATTAAAATCTTGATTTTTACCTTACGAATGACCACTTAACGAAAACAATGCACGTGAAGTGACGCCAAATTCGAATACCTTCGAATTTACATCACTACTGCATACCTATTTATGTTGATTGTACGATGATGACTGTAAAGTTCTAGATTTATTTTTGTGCGTAAAACTAACACAAACCCACATAGTATGAATATATACATTAATCCGAGCACAAACCACATTATTCCGTGCCGAGAGGCTAATTCACACCACACTCTAGACCAGCCATTCTCAACCTGCTGCTCGCGAGCACTGTAGTGCTCGCGTAACTAAAAATGGTGCTCATCATGGATGTATAAAAAAGTGCTCGCGAGCAACAGTGACCCCTAATTTTCAATTATGAACTATATAACACGGCCGTACAGCTGTTGTCCACCAACAACTGAGTATAGCAGAATACTGTTTGGAAACCTTTGTTACTTCTAAGAGCACTACTTGCAATGGTTTCCGGAATTGTCCGTAGTTTACAAGCCGATACCGACTCTATTGTTTGCAGCTTTTTGCAGAGACAGCCTACGAGGGGTTTATTACTGTAGGCGCCAGGTTGTCTCATCTTATAAATGGGCTGTTAATCACGTACTAGTACCCTCAAAAGAAGCGGTTATTCAAAATATTTTAATTTTATTGCCTCTGAAATCCCTAAATTTGGCAGCTTTAAGTACGTTCTCACAGATATAGTCACGTAGCATTTTACACTTAGCTCAACCAATCAATTTTCAGATTTTAAATAGAAATTTCGAAATTTGCCAGACTTTAAGAGCAGCCACTACCATAGAGGTATATAGATAGAGGTGGTGAACTGGCTGAGAAACCGTCCGGCTGGAAAAGAGAGATGGAATCACGATGGAATCATTTCTGTCCTTGTCTGCCTCTAACGCTGAACTGACGCTGAATCAGCTGATCCGCGCGAGTTCCACTATCGCGCATGTGTCAGTAGACAAGGATAGAAATGACCTCTATGAATGTTTCTGCGTGGACATTTCCACTTACACGAGCGCCTATACTTTGCCCCCTCTATCTATGCCACTACTCTCCTCCCATCCCGTTTGAGGGCACGGAAAGGAGAAATTAGATGTGTTGTTGATTTATCAGTTTTATTTAGATTGTGACTGGAGTGACATAGTGTAGCGGTGTACACCAGTTGTGTGACGTATTTTGGTTGTAGTATTGCTGTTCTGTTATTTGTGAATACGCGTAATTATTGTCAGTTTGCAATTTTCCTTTCGCCTCAAAGTGTGTTGTGAACGTTCTTAAAAAAAAAAAGACATGGATAAATTTGTAATACGAAAACGTAGTGAAGAATCGATACCTAAGTTACCTTCTTCATCAACCCAAGATTCCAACAAAAGTAGCGAAGCAAAAAGAAAGAAACTGTATTCTTTTCAAGGTAACTGGGAGACAGATTTTTTGGTGGTCACTAATGACGAGAATACCGGAGTTATTTGCGTTTTGTGTCATGCACCTTTATCGGGTTTTAGAAAAGCAAATTGTGAAAGACATTATGAAACTCATCATAGTGCGTTTTCTGATCAATATCCCACGGGATCAGATGCAAGGATACATAAAATCAAAGAGTTAAAATCACAACTCCAACGTCAACAGAAGTCTTTTTCATTTAATGTTAATAGTTCTGTTAACAAACTTTCAACCGAAGTGTCTGTATCTGTGTCTCATAAACTTATTCAGCATGGGATGCCATTTACAAGTGGAGAAATTGTGAAGGAGTGCATAGTTTCCGCAGTGACAACTCTCGCTGAAAGTATACCTGAGAAATACAGAAGTGTTTTGATTAATGCGGCAAAAAATGTGCCACTTAGTAATGACACTGTTGCCAGGCGCGTTGACCTCATCGCGGCTCAAATTAAACTAAAAGCACTCCAGAAACTTTCTGAATGTAGTTATTTTTCTCTTGCTGTTGACGAATCAACAGACATTGCTTCTGTAGCACAATTGGCGTGCTTTGTACGTTGTATAGATAATGTGGGAATTGTAGAAGATTTATTTTTAACAATTTTACCGCTCCCGGGTACAACTACGGGGCAAGATATTTACAACGCTGTCGCGAATTTCCTGAAACCTAATGGCATTGACTTATCAAAGCTCGTGTGTGTGGTTACTGATGGCGCACCTTCCATGGTAGGTAAAAATAAAGGATTTGTCGCTCTTCTGAAAAATGATGAACATTTTCCTCCCTTTGTTCACTATCATTGTTTAATTCACGTTGAAAACTTAGCCAGTCATCTTATATCTGTTCCTGAAATTTCAGAATAGTTAAAACTAATAGTTAAGTTGATCAACTTTTTGGTTTCTAAACCCCTGAATAAACGCTTACTAAAAGTCTTCTTGCATGATTTATCAGCGCCACATTCAGAACTAATCCTACATGCGGATGTTCGTTGGCTAAGTCGCGGGGAAGCAATTACAAGGGTCTGGAAAGTTTTCGAAAAAATCAAAGCATTTATTTCTGCCAACGATTATGTCACTAAGTTTCCAGAAATATATTCGGGGATGATTTCAAGATCAATCTTGCTTTCATGGTAGACCTATTTCAATATCTCACCGAGCTGAACAAACGTCTTCAGGGTCAGAAAAACACAATTTGTGAACTGAAAGAAATTATATTTTCCTTTCGATCAAAGTTACAAAGATTCCCTCGGGACAGCAAGTAAAAATGACTTTGTTCATTTTCCTGAACTGGCACATACACTCTCGAGTCTTGGTCGTCCCCACTCGTAGTGTCCTAAAATTGTCGTTCTGGGAATTCAAGATCTGTTGAAAGAGTTTGCTACACGTTTTCATGTACTCGAAGAAAGTGAGTCGTTGTTTAATATGGTGCTCAATCCATTTCAATTCAATGTGGACTCTCTCAGAAAAATTCAGATTATTCAACAGCACAATCTTGCTCGCGCGGAACTTGAATTATTAGAGCTCCAGTCCTCTCAAGCCTTAAAATATCTTTTCGAAAAGGAAAGGATCACAGTTTTCTGGGGTGCAAATGATACAATGAAATTTCCGACATTGCGAAATGCTTCTCTCAAATGCTTAGCGATGTTTGGGACAACCTACCTGTGTGAAAAATGTTTTTCATTAATGAAATACATCAAGAACAAAGCACGATCAAGATTAAATGACTCACATTTGGAGGACTGTTTACGTGTGGCTGCAAGCGACTTCTCCTTAGATATTAGTGAAATTCTGAGTAACATTCAGGCCCAAGAATCTCATTAGCCGGGTGAGTGTATTTATTATTATTATTATTAAATTTTCATGGTGCTCTCCCACTTGCCCCGGATTATGAAAGGTGCTCTCAATCACAAAAAGGTTGAGAATCCCTGCTCTAGACCTTGGCCCCTGACGCGTACCGACTGCTTCGTTTATTTCCGTAACTCTTCGTAGAGCTGAGTAAGGCGCGAATATCCAATTTTTACCCAATGCTACGAGCAATGTTGAATTAGGCGGGAAGCGTACAGTAGAACACACAACGTGCTGTTTAATGCACTGTGCGCGTGTTAAGTAATACTGTGTCGGTAATTATAGTGTAGTAGGACCAGCGTGTTTGTAAATAAAACGTGACAGTAGTTCGCTATATCGCTAACGTGACTATCAAATAAAACTGTCTCCGTAGTTCGTTTTATAATATACATTTTTATTTCATTTAAATTTTCCGTGCGTCTGTTCATCGAGTTTGTTGTGTGATATTCATTTGTTAATTTTGTGTGTTCATAATCTAGTTCTTATACCTTTTTAATTTTTGGTTTATTAAAATGAGTGAGCTTAAACAATACTTATGTTCAGAGTGCGGTAAGGATTGTGAAAATGTAGAGAATCTTAGCCAGCATTCGAAATTACATCCCGAAAAAGTAAACAGTGAAGTGCCGGTTTTGAGCAGCTTGAAGTCACGTAGACATCAATGTAACATCTGTGATAAACACTTTAAGCATGGATCCACATTGAAGCGTCATGAACGTGAATCCCACGGTGCAGGGATATCAGCACCGAATAAAGTTAAGTGCCCCTTATGTGTTTTTGCAACAGCGAAGGAACAAGCTTTACTTGAACACTTCGAATTACAGCACAACATATCAGTGAAGTGTGAAAGTAAAGAAGTTAATTCATTAGAAAGTTTCTTTGAGTGGAAACAAGAGACTGAAAAAGAAACGTTTTGAAGATACGTTAAAAGCGTGGCTCTCATTCTGCTACCGACAGCGCAAAGAGACATTATTATATATGCCATAGGTCCGGGCAATTTGTATCTGAAAGTAAAAGTAGTCGGCACTTAAAATTACAGGGAAGTAACAAAATCAATGCTATCTGTCCCGCAAGCATTCGCGTCGCTGAAACTGAAGATGGTACCTGCAAGATTACATATGTGTCAACTCATGTAGGTCATCTAAATGACTTAAGCCATTTAGGTCTCACAGACTGCGAAAGAAAAAGTCTAGCTGTGGATATTGCAAATCAAATACCACTTCAAGCAGTAGCCTACTTAATAAAATACGCGATTTCGTGACAGGCTGTAAATTAGAAAGAATTCATTTAGTAACGAAGCAAGACCTGTACAACATCGAGCACGCATATAATTTATGCTCGAAGTCGGTGAGACATCAAGAAGATGGTACAAGTGTTGAAGCGTGGGTCAACGAGGTCAATTCCAGTGACCAGCCTTGTGTATTATTTTATAAGCCTCAGGGAGTAGTCACAGAAACTCACCCAACTTTAAAAAAAGACGATTTTGTATTAATTATAATGAACAGTGCACAGAGTGAAATACTGAAGAATTATGGCAGTGATTGTATATGCACGCACGGTTTGAACAGTTACGGTTTTGAACTAATAACCCTACTTGTTTTGGACGACATGAAACAGGGATTTCCTTGTGCTCTTCTCATATCAAATCGAACTGACGAAAAAGTCCTTTCTTTGTTTTTTCAGTATATCAAGGCAGAAGTAGGCGAAGTTTTACCGAAAGTGTTTATTTCCGATTTGGCTGAATCCTTCTATAATGCGTGGATATCAACAATGCAAGCTCCGGCAATGAGACCGTACTGCACTTGGCACGTTGACAGGGCTTGGAGAAGGAATATTAGTTCCAAAGTAAAAGGCAAGGAGAAGCAGGGTGACGTTTATAGAATATTCAGGACATTAATGCAAGAGAGAGACTCTTCTGGATTCGAAAGAATTCTGCCTGAAGCAATTAGGCGACTACTTGATGATCCAGACACTTCTGAATTCGGCACTTATTTTGCTCAAAAGTATTCAAAAAATATTCAGTCTTGGGCCTACTGTCATCGACTTCAAGGAGGTCTGAACACCAACATGCATATCGAAAGAATGCACCATACAATTAAATATGTATATTTACACGGCAAAAATGTAAAAGGTTTGGACACATGTCATAGTGGTTAAGTCTTGTCATTGTCACTTATTCAGTTAGTTAATGGATTATATATCATTTTATTTTCATGTACCTAACACAATGTTTACTTTTCATAATTCTCTATTCTTTGAACTATTATTTTTTCCTAAATAATTATATTTTATTATCTTCACCTGATTTTCAAAATTTTATTCTGCTTTTCTGCATGCTATCTAAATAAAACTTGCATATGGGCATATCTTACTGCTAATTTAGAGGATTATTTCGTGTTCTTTTTATGGCATGATCTTGTCATGTTACAATATGTAACATCTGTAGAACCACTTTCGTAGCTTTTAAGAACGTTGTTATAACTACTGTTTTTGGTTTCTTCATAATTCTTTAAATCCAGTCACCTTCATAATACCGATCATGGGTCTGCCACAAATCACAGAAACGAAATCAAACAGGACGTATGATGTTATCGGTTCTTAGAATTCAACATACTAAAATCTTTATTTTATTGCAAACATATCCTACAGTAGGAGTGTATGATGTATGTCGATTATATTGATCAGCGTATATCGTAGGTAATCAATTTACTTACTGTGTTGACAATGTATTGTAAAATGCAACAGACGACATGTAGTTATAGTTTCTGCTTTACAGGGTAAAGCGTTGCGATATACTCTCCTGCCCAGTCCGTACCCTTGTTAGGGAAACAGTGAATGCCATAAAAATGAAAGAGATTTCCTTGTGCTCTTCTTATATCAAATCGAACTGACGAAAAAGTCCTTTCTTTGTTTTTTCAGTATATCAAGGCAGAAGTAGGCGAAGTTTTACCGAAAGTGTTTATGTCCGATTTGGCTGAATCCTTCTATAATGCGTGGATATCAACAATGCAAGCTCCGGCAATGAGACTGTACTGTACTTGGCACGTTGACAGGGTTTGGAGAAGGAATATTAGTTCCAAAGTAAAATGCAAAGAGAAGCAGGGTGAAGTTCATAGAATAGTCAGGACATTAATGCAGATGAGAGACTCTTCTTCATTCGAAAGAATTCTGCCTGAAGCAATTAGGCGACTACTTGATGATCCAGACACTTCTGAATTCGGCACTTATTTTGCTCAAACGTATTCAAAAAATATTCAGTCTTGGGCCTACTGTCATCGACTTCAAGGAGGTCTGAACACCAACATGCATATCGAAAGAATGCACCATACAATTAAATATGTATATTTACACGGCAAAAATGTAAAACGTTTGGACAAAGCGATAATTGCTCTAATGTCTTTCGTCCGCGATAAGTTGTTTGATAGACTTATTGTCTTAAGGAAAGGCAAATTAACTACAAAGTTGAAAGACATTAGAAAAAGACATAAGTCCGTCACAGAAATCGACACTAACCTAATTATCAGAGAAGAAACAGGCAGCGGGTGGGCAGTCGGGTCGCAATCGTCTTCTGGCGTGAAAGAGGTGTACTTCTACTTAGTACATGAAATGATGTGCAGTGCAAATGCAATTTGATCTGTGTAGACTGTGATGTGTGTATACATAAATATTCATGCATGTGTGTAGATTCACATGTATTAAGTGGAATATGTGTAAACATATTCATGCTGTCTGCAGGATTAACAAAGCAGGGCGTAGTTTGGAGTCGAATGTTAATAGTAACAAAGACGATAGTGACGATCAATTGTTTGTGCATACGGAGAACGAAATTGATACGACGGAAAAACAAGAAATTTTATCGCAAGTCAGCAGAAGAGAAAGTTTTTGACATCGGTTAAGTGGCAGCATGGAGTGAGCAATTACTCTACGTAGCAATCGCCAGTAACAACGCATTTCCCCCTCCACACGTAGCGATAACCAGCGACAGTTTGTATTTTTATTTTCATTTTGACATTTTTTTATATTTATTTTTATACTGTATTTTTATATTTATATAAAATGGTGCTCACACACTTCTCGCATGTATGAATTCGCATGTGAAGTGATTCATTTCCAACTCATCTTGACAGTATTGCCCGGTTGTGTACTCCTTACTCCAACAATAAATGAAGTACCGTATACGATTGTGCGGAAATCTAATCGAGAATTATTTAGTAATGCATCCTGTCGCACTTGTTTGGATTCCCGACAGTCCTTTGTAGAACATACCCAACGGTCTTTACCTGTCGTATATAGTTTCATTTGATCGCCGTTCGTACAAATTCTTGGGTTATGTAAAATATTTTTGTCTCTTAGAAACTGTATCGCTGAATCTTTTTCGGGAATCAGTGCTGTTAACTGAAGGAAATTCATGATAGGCAACGATACTACTACACTTGCGATTGCGGCATACAGAATCGCAGGGCACGCTGTCACCATGGAATAGTTGCAAAATGCGTTGGAGGGGGAAATGCGTTGGTACATGGCGATTGCTACGTAGAGTAATTGCTACTTAACCGAAAAGATCCGGCGATTTAATTGAATTGGTTAACAATGTAACTACATTAGAAGAACTGGAAGTGATTAAACTACAAACTGCTACTTTAAAAGCTACATTAAGTGCAATTCGCTCTCGCGTTGCAGTTCAAGATATCCTCAGCTGTTCGACTTCTCCGAAAAGAAATATCGTGCCACAGAGGAGACTTCATTCCACCAAAAAAAGGAAATTAATACACGGTACTGTTATGGTAAAGCCCAATGAAACCGACGTACAGAACACTGCTCTCTCGCTGCTGCAAAAAAAAAAGATTGTTATAAAGTTAAAGATTTTTAATAATTTTTAAGTTTGATAGTTGAAGAGTCATTTATACGTTATTCATGACATTATTAAATATTCAGCGCGTGTGTATTTGATGTGCATATTGGACAATGTATTTAATAGTGTAGTTTTTTGTAAATAATTATCGAGTGTTTTCGTTCCAATGATTGTCGCGCGTACGTGAACAATTACTATTATTTACGGAAAGACGCGAACATAAACGAAGCAGTCGGTACGCGTCAGGGGCTAAGGTTTAGTCTAATTCACTCGTTGCCTCCCAAGTACGGTTACAGATGCACACAAGCGTCTAGCAGTGTTGCCAGGTCTAAACAAAATTTTCGGAAGATTTGACATGAAAATTTCGGAAGATTGCCGAAAATTTCTGAAGTTGTTTTGACAAATCTCAAGAAAATGTAGTAAGCTTAAATGAAAAAAATATATACAGTATAATTATTATCACAAAATAATTTTCACTCACCAACGTTGTCTTCTATTCTAAACCTCCTCCTCCTCCTCCTCCTCCACTTCTTCTTCTTCCCCTCCAGTCATGTAGATACAGTTGTTCATCAAACTTGTAAACTCCGCGCCAACTTTGAAATCATTGCAGGATGCAGACTTTGTATTTATTTTGGTATGCAGAAGCCCGTAGATCGTTTGGGTGCTCAGCCTATTTCCGATTTTAGTTTTCGTACGTTTTATAGTAGAAAATACTCTCTCAACACTGGCGGATGAATGGGGTAAACACAGAAGTGACCGCATAAAGATAAACAGCTTCGGAAACAGAGGTCAACCGTCCCCCCTTTTTCACATTACGCATGACATTCCAAAATTCTGTCGGATTTTCACGGTCTATGTCTACCTCTGTGTTTCTAAGTATCCTTCACTCAGTGTCAAGTTCCTGAATATATTTCACTAAGTTCGGAAATTTTGACGCCAGAGTGGCAATAGATGAAATTTTCTTGCTTCTAACACAACTAGGGTCAAGAGCCTCCAAATCTTTCATTACAGTATCTGCGAAAGGAAATCTTTTAAAAATCTGTTAGGCACTTTCAATAAAGAACTCTAAACATCGAAGTTTAAAGTGTTTCATCTGTTCACTAGTTAAATTCTTATTTGTTTCAATAGTCAGCAAAACTTTCGCACCTAAGTACAGTTCATCAAGAGGCTTAAAATGAGAAGGGATTTCGATATTGAACATCCTTCAAGGGTTTTTTTTCTAGATAATCCTCCTTCATGGAGCAGTCTAATTATTGTTTTCAGCGTTCCCTCAACATTATGGTAAATGGTGTGGATTTGACGGGTTTCTGATTCCATCTTTAGATTTAAGGAGTTAAAGATTGGCAAGACAAAACAAGAAACTGGAGACAAAATTTGGTTTCATCATCATTTAACTTCTGCAAAACTGTGTTGCTTGCCAAAAGTCTATCATTACCCGTGGCATCAATAAAAAAGTCTTAGGGCATCGTATTGTTCTGGAAGCCTAGACGCAACCGTATGTAAGGAAAGCCAGCGTGTCTGGCTGGGATGAAGTAATTTGTGGAGTTTTACTTTCACAAAATTTTTGAAATTCTTTTAGTTGACATATGCACTTAGGGCTACACTGAGATTAGAACTATACACATCTCTTGCTAGATCTTCTATGCACCTAGGTAATTTTAAGCAAGCATAAGATGTGCACAATGGGAATGAATGACAAATGCGTTTCATCAGAAAAAGTTCCGGTATATCTTGCTTAAACAAAGCGGTCAGTGAATGGTGTGCTCCCAACATTGAATTTGCTCCATCTGCTGCGAAACAAATCATATTCTGTTTATAAGGAATATTATTTTCAGTAAAGAACTTGACAACACTTTGATATAATGTGTTACTACTTGCGTCAGTGAGTAGAATTAATCCAAGAGAATCATCAGTTATAACGTCACTCTCTCCCAGAAAACGAACTACCATACACATATGTTTTATGCATCCTTTGTCTGTAGACTCGTCAACAATAAGACTGAATTTATTTATTTTAATCGCATCGATTAATCGTTTTAAGCTTGGCTTCTCTGTAACGTGATTTATAATTCCCGTCAATTTTGTTCTACCACACTGGATATGTTTTGCAACCTCTGAATCAGGACATGCAGATTTAATAAGGTTTGGTAAATGTTCTATCACCCGAATTGGTAAATCATGTTCTGCTACAAAACTTGCTAAGCGAATTTCACTAGTCATAACTGTTTCATTTAATTTTGATTTGCTACTAACTGAAAGCATATCACTAAGTTTCATTCGCTTTTTAACAGCAGTACAGTTACTTACGTGTTTCTTTCCACTGGCATGTTTTATCAGGTCACTTTTTCCTGATGTAATTTTTAAATCACAATCACGCGCACAACAATAAGCATTATACGGACCGTTATTGCTTTTTCGGAGCCACCCACGGAATGTTACTTCTTTTTCCCACTCGCAATTGTATTTAGAAATATATTTACTTTTTTGGTTTTTTGGTTCTGACACCAAAACATATTCAGAATCCAAACTTTAACTCATATTTCTATGCACAAAGAACGTTACACAATATACGCCTACGAACTCACTCAGTCAACTGCGTGCTTACACTGAAAACAAGTCGAAATGAATTGACTCTATCTATTGCGAGAGCGCCCGCAATTCTAGATATGGAGTTCAACGAATTTGATGTTCTGAACAGTGTTGGCTCGATGTTGTCGATTCGCCAGAGCTCGAAATTTAGGACCGCAGAGGTGTAGAAATAACAATAGCTCAACAATCTTCATACCCAACAGAGATTATTTTAGTCACCTGGTGTAGTACTTTTATTTTCATGTTTATCACGGCGACTTGACATTATTATGACCTGGTGTAGGCTAGACATTACATTATCTGTTTATTTAGGTGCAGTCATGTAGTGCGATTCTGTCAGCTTGAAACTAAAGAATAACGATTGGTCACTCTTAGTTGAATAAGCAGTGTGGTAAAATAAGTGGATATTGGAAAATGCCTATTACATCATTGTGTATGATGTATGGGTGGTTTTGTTTTGTTTTGCTTACAACCAAAGAGCCACCTATACAAAACGTTCTGAAATTTTTTGACAACTTTTCCATCCTTCTGCGACAAATTAAAAAACCCCCGAGATATTTTTAACTTTAGCAATATCTTTCACTCTAAATGTAACGTAATAATTTTGTATTTTAACAAAAATTCTACTGAATCAAAGTTGTCAGAGTTTATATCAAATACTTCTGCGGTAGAACTGGTACTAACTGTATTCATTTTGCTCATTTAACCCAAGTAAACAGTACGTTTAAAGCACTCAAAAAGATGACACTTAAAACAATGTAATATTAAATAATTAGTACGTAAATGGTTACACACGTCTTAGTCTATAACATTATTTTCAAAATTAAAAATAATTTGTAAACTCAACAAAAACAAATATACGCAAGCACAATGAAACAAACACAGGAGCCCAGGGGAAAATTCTGCGCTCTTTAGTGTCAGGGAGACAAGTCTTCTGATGTGACGTACGGGACGCATTTTTATGCTGCGCGCACAAGTCCGCTCCCACTGTCGCCCACCGAAGTCCTCCTCACCTCCAGCCTTGTTAAAAAGACATTTCAAGTAACGTCTACCCTGACACTCACCGGTACAATTGCAAGGTTCGATGGCTCATACTTACGTCATGTCGCGTGATATTTTTCTTAAGTTAGTTTTGTATCCTTTCTTAGTAACTTACACAATTAATTCATAAATAAAAATTAATTATTTTATGGATAAATTATTTGGGGAGACGCTGTCTACCTTGTCTCCCCTGACGCTTCGCCACTTTACATTAGTAGGATTTTTTAATCACATATTAATAAATTTTTCATTTAGTTGTGAATGATACCGTTGGTATAGGATTATCCATCCATCCCCACTCTTCGACTGAAGCGGATTGACTTCGCGAGAAGTTGTCTTGCACTAGACACAAGTACAGAAGAAGCACTAGCGTCCCCATACCACCTGTCAGGCATGTAGCCATACGAGTACTACGGTGGCTACCTCTGCTGATATTGATAACGCGCGATTAAAACGTTTTTTGTAATTAACCAGATAATTTAAAGCCAAATAGTCATTACAGATTGATTACGGGCTCAGTTACAATAAAAAAATAGAGCCTATTACTATTTGTTTGTTTTTAATATTTTTCTAAATTTCACTTGGGAGGCTTAGCCACCCTTGCCTCCCCTGATGAACTTCCGCTGCTACTACTATTACTATCGCTTTCTGCAGAGCATAGGCCTCGACGAAGCTACGCCAACGGACTCTATTTGAACTCTCATAGGGCAAGGACTCTGAGCTCTCTAAAGGACTTCCCCTCTTTTTCTGCTTCCATCTCGACAGCTCTCCTCCCCTGAGGGTTCCAAAAGAGGGCTTGTCGCTCAATTGCATTTTGGTTCTTCTTCAAGGTATGCCCAATCCACCTCCATTTTCTTCTTTTGATCTGGGTGACAATGGGTTCCTCGTTTGTCATCCTCCAGAGATCTTCATTTGAAAAATATTTGGCCTGAAAATTTGAAGTATTTTCCTCAGGCACCTGTTGATGAAGATCCGCACGCACTTGGTAATTTCCATTGTGGCTTTCCAAGTCTCGCTCCCATACAACAAAACAGCTTTGACATTGGTCTTGAAGATGCGCAGCTTTGTTGCAATTGATATTTCTCTTGATTTCCAAACTGGGTAGAGTTGTATAAAGGCCGCATTAGCTTTGCGAATTCTTGTTTTAGCATCTGCAACTGCTCCTCCTTCTTTTGTAATCACACTACCAAAGTAAGTGAACTCTGCTATTTCTTCTGTGTTTTCTTCTTGTACCTTCAGTACCTTGTGACCTTTTGTGTTAATTTTCATTTATTTTGTTTTTGAGCGTCTATCTTGAGTCTAACCACTCTGGCTTCTTTTTCGAGATCTTTCAGTTTCCCTTCCAGGCTGTATGTCTGCGAGAGCAGGTAGATATCGTCTGCGAAATCAAGATCTTCCAAATGGTCAATCAAACCTCACTGAATGCCTCTTTTCTTTCCCTAACAGACGATTTACCGGCCATTAATTTCTTAAAGGAATTCGGCATTAAACTTTTTTTAATTGAATGCTCTATTTACTAACGACATTAGTAATCGTAAGTTTGCTTTTGAAATGTTTCGTTAGTAATGGCATCGTTAGTAAAATTACTGGTAACGGAATAAGAATTACCTCTCCGTCGGGATCCTCATTGACTTCGCCTCGACCGTCGTCTGTAATAAGCGAACCATCCGTGTCGATCAGGACTAAAGTCGGTATTCCGTGCACATCGAACTGTACAGCCAGTTCCTGTCTCTGAGTTGTCCTGCTGTACGGCACCGCTGTCCATGGCATCGTGGTCAAGTATGCTTCGAAAGACTCTTCACTCCTGTCACAAACAGACAAGTAAACGTAATTAGGCATTTGAATAATAGTGTGATTGCATAATATTGTTCAATAGTATTGACAGTGTATGGGTTAATGAAGGTCTAAATGGGTTGCACATATATATTGTGGGAATTCAAAAATTTTTATATATTGGACAGACTGAAAAATATTGCGTAGTGTATGGGCGAGATTGCACCATATTTACACCCGCTTTCGTCGGCCAGTGCACATCGTCTCGCTCTCGAGGAGGAAAGAAAGTTAATTTTAGAGGTGATTGAAGTTTATCGGTCTCTACCTGACTTATAGAACGTTAAAGGTAAAGAGTACAGTAATCAGGCCCGGATTTAGGTGTCCTGCCGCCCCTAGGCACTATTGTTAGCGCCCCCCCCCCAAAAGTAACTTCTATATATTCAATTCTCCTTGACTGCTGAAAAAAAGTTGCTGAAAATAGTAATTTCAACTATCTCTATTGCAAATATCTCATTCGATCTTCAATCTAAAAGGGAAATGTGATGGAATTGTGAAATTAAAACTAAATTAAAGGAACATAATTATTTCACTACCGACTGGGAACACAAAGTTTTTTTTTTACGTGTTTACCCATAAAAAACTTTGTGTTCCGAGTCGGTAGTGAAATAATTATATTTAGTTAAGTAACGGAGACGTCATGGACAACGAAATCCAAGAATTTAAATTAAATGTATCAAGTTCTTCCCTTCGTTCAAACAACATTCTCTGTTTTGCTTTGGATATATGATCATGTGCAGTAGGGATTGACTTCTAGAGCGAGGGGCCCCAAGCGATACCGAAACAAACTATTTTAGTCGGCAAAAAGCGGACAAGAATTTCAATGGAGCGTCCAGACCTGTATATACGCCCGTGTCCAGTGTCAATACCGTGTTATTCAATGATATAATTAAAGGTTATTTCAAAACCATTTTCTTCAATTTGGCCATAATGCAAGTGCCCAACACAAATACTGTAATTAAAAAAACCGAAAGCATGCTATTTTAACAAATAATTTTTCACCTCGTGCCGCCCCCCTGAGCCTGCCGCCCCTAGGCACGTGCCTAGTGTGGCTAGTGGGAAATCCGGGCCTGACAGTAAAAGGAAAAAAATGAACAAAACATTTTAGCAGTTCGTCGAATGCTTCATAGAGTACTAACACAAAGTTTCGAAAATCATTCGGTTCTGAAGCATAAGGTTCGGTATCCTTTGTTCATTCGACAGCCTTTCACGAGTATATTCATTCCTTGTCTTGGACCATTCTTTCATCCATATGCGGTCCTTTCTCTTTTTCTTTTTTAAACACAGAATCAGTGCAATTACCAGACAACTCGCCTCAATATCATTCAACACGTTCACTCGAAGAAGTTCAGGAGTCAACTAAGGTTGTACAATAATTACAATAATATTGCACTGTGTAGGGGCACCCGCCAATATTATTGTGCAATATATTGTGTAATAATATTGATAGTGTATGGGCAGCTTTAAAAGTTACAACAGCGGCAACAACAACAACAATAACGACGATAATTATACTAAAAATATTACTTATACTCAGGAGCGTATTTACGGGGGGTACGAACGGGAGGACCGGACCCCCCCAAAGGGTCGAAAAAAAAAGATGAGTTTTGTTAATCTCTTAATTTTAGGCTGTTTTATTATTTTTTCTCTACGCTAATATAGTAGTAATTCTTTTTTAAAGGTACAAACAAGTTTATTACACTGTATTTGCGTATATACGTTTGAAATGTGAAATATAAGATATAATGCAAAAAAAAAAAAATTCTGTTAGTTAAGGTAAGTGTCAGTGAACGTGGTGACAATTGATGTATGGATGTATTCGTAGGAGTTTGGCGAACAAAAAACGGGTGAAAGCCGTTTGCCGTCGTCTACGCAAGTCTGATTGACACGCCATAAATCCAGTGTAGCAAGTGGCCACGTGTTAGAAAGACAAGGCCATTGTGCTGGGTGTATCTAGAAAGGACGCCAGTGAATAAAGGCTTACAATCGGGAGAAGGGTATACGAGGGTGTGAATAAACTCATCAAGTGAGAAGCGTTTCGTTCTGACAAAGGATGAAAGGTTACACGAACCTAACAACTGCAGACAGAAAACAATGAAGGGTGTTCCTTGACTGAAACGCATCAACGGAGGATACACCGGAACAATACTATGATACCAGGAAAGAAATAGTACACAAGGTTAACGCACGAACTAAAAGGATAGGTTTTTGCTGGGAACCCGACAAAAAAAAAAAAAAAAATACTTACGGAGAGAGCTGGCGAGGCTTTTGTTCAAGAAAAGATAATACCATAGACGCAACTAATTGGAGAGGCAGCTGTTGGAAGAGAAATCGAAGAATTGTCTTTGTGAAGGCTAAGAGATTCGACAGCTAGATTTATTTCCAGAGTATTCGGAAATGCCGTTGACCAAGGGGTAAAGGACCCGGGAAAAAAGTTTTGGTGGGAATCAGAAGACCTATCAGAACTTACTTTTGAGAAAGTAGGTGGTCTCTGGAGTAGGTTGTACGAAAAAGGGCCAATTAGGAAACGGTATCGCCGAAGTCAGAAGTCTAGTGGGGAATTTCTCATGTTCGATATAGGCAAGCAACAGAGACGCGAAAGGGGGAGTCTTTACTAAATTTTCGAAGGAATCGGAAGTAAAAGGCGTGACAAAAGTAGTACGGGAGTAAGTAAAAGTAAAACGACTTAGAAAATATCGATACGATATGAACTGTTTAACATTTTCTAGCGTTCGAGTTTGTGATCGTAACGCAATACAACGGCGGTGTTAACAATTCGAACAATGTTGTATAAAAATATTTGTCGTGGACGAATAACAGTAATAATCCGTCAAGTATATCAGTTAAACAAACCAGAAAACCGAGTGTAACGTACATCTTTAAAAAATATCGCGAGTAAATTAAATGATATTTACAGAATGTCAGTGAATAACAGAAATAATAGTAACGATAATTTGGACTCGCAATAAATCCAATACAAACACGCGTTGTGTAATGTGCTGTGTATGTGAAAGGCTACAGTGAGGCCCATGCAGAGCACTCGAGATTCTGGAGGTGACTTATCATCAATACTCCAAATGCGGATCAAGAAGCGTAGCTTACCACACCTGCGGCCTCTACAAGAAATGGATAATTCATACCACAAGTAAATTTGTTATGTACTGTAACAACCAAAAATTTAAAATTTTTTAGTGTGACTGAAAAGACGTTACATTCAGCATGACACACCTACTCAGCCCACGAGCAATAAATAAAGAAATGTGTGTCGATGTGTCAAGTGAACGTTTACTTCAGACAATGCAAGTACGTTTCACATAGTTGTACAATAGGAACAGGGTTGGCCGTGACAGACTCGACTAAAACACGAGATTTACAGCCTGCAAATGTAAGATAATGGAATCTGTGTCAAGTACCAATTTAGAGGAGAAACTGTGACGGACACACTGCCGGGTTGATTTGTAGAGTACCAGTAAAGAATAAAAAGGGTGTAAGTCACACAATAGTATATACCCTATACGAGGACGGACATCGATACCTAAAAATAATAGAATCGAACTTGTAAACAGCAGGGGAACGACTTTCTGGCGACAACGGATATTTACGACAGTCAGTAGGTGTGCCGTTTTGGAAACGACGTCACGCTGCGCCAGGATAGCGTTCAGGAAAAAAGGGTCAAACACAGCGAACAATAACAAGAGACGACACATTGTTTTCGTGAGAACTGCAGCGAGACCCGGAGTACGCTTAGACAATAGCATGATAGACGAGCATGAAATTTCTCCTGTTCTAGGAAAAGAGTACGGAGGCTTTCGACGCGAACCCGTGGGGAGACAGGATATCCAATCACAACCCAGCATCTACCCAGAGAACTGGTGGAGAGGACCGTCGCCAGCATAGCAACGGGAACGTCGAATGAGAAGTGAAGAACGACACTCTGGCTTAAGGGTAGGAGATCTTCCGTCCTATCATGTTCAACTTGAGGCGTGTTTTCCAGAAGGGTGCATTGTGGTACACGATGTTTGATAAAAACTGCTTGCAGAGCACGCGGGAGGACAGTCTCTCATAATTTTTCAACCATATACTTTGGACAGTCTTTCATAAATTTTTACTCATATACTTTGAGCAGTCAGTCGGTCAGTAGAACAGTCTTTATAATTTTCAACAGTCGGTCGTCAAAGTTCGATTAACATACGGACGGCAGTGGGACTTTGAAATTTTGCCACGCGTCATATAACTAAGAGACTTAGACATTTCGATATTGGCGCGTATCCGGTAATAGTGTACTGTCAGTGTCTAAAAACATGCGACATACGCCAGTGCTTAACAATTATAGAATTATTTATTATACTCTAATTCAGAATTGAACTAACCAGTCACACTTACATCAATAATCGACGCGTAGAACTTTCGTTGATGTAATACCGGACGGCGAAATAATAACATTATACAGTGTTGCGGTGCGATTCAATATCATGTGGAACAATTACACCGCGGCATCAAAACACTAACAGTAATGAACATATCAAACGTTGAACAATAGACAGACATATATATATATACACCATAGTTAACGATGAACTTTAATACGAACACACAGCGCGAGTGAATCTGTTTCGCGTGTGTTAAGTGTCAGTCACAGCACAGCTTCCCACACATGATCCAGCAGAGAGGAGTTACGCCGATGGAAATTTCGGATAATTCATCTAAACAAGTAATCTTTATGCTATTCTTATCATAAGGAACTCTACTGTCCTGTCTCTTTTTCAAGAAACACCCCTTGAGCATTTAAATTAAACATGATACACATAATTTAACGCCATCCATCTGAGGCATACGATGAACGCATTAGTATAGGATTTATTATTTGAATATTTGTGTTTCTATATATCGATTACATTATATATATATGTGTATGTTTTTCAGCAAACAACGTATTGGATTTACCTTGTAATTTGATGTATAAACATGTGTTCTTTTATGTTCTTTTCATGAGTTTATGAATGTATGTATTTACAGGGAATCATCCATATTATATATATATTGAATTTAATGAATGATATAATGTTAATAAATAAGTGTTTATTTTATCAATATGCGTTCATCATTGTCAAATTACCTCAGAACGAGAAAGTAATGACATTTGAGTGATTTATGGTAGTTTATTTTATTTTCTTTATTAATGCAACAACTAGAGTCTCCATGCAATAGTTATGCTAACGTAAAGTAATTAACGTGTTATTTATTGATTACACGAGCTCATTATGCAAATTAATGTATTCAATAATTACTCAATCACAGATTAGTTAATTCAGTAGCGTAATAGCATAACACCCCAACAGTGTTGTATTTGGCTGCCCAACGCGTGGCAGATGTTGTATTTGCCGCCCAAAGAACGTGGGGCATTACAATTATCAAAACTCCCAATATAAAGAAAATGTTGTATTTGGCGCCCAACGTGGGGCAAAGAGCAGGCAGTAGAGATAGGATAAACGTATATATTAATATTTCATGTTAGTAGTTTGTAAGAACAAATATTATTAGTGTGAAGCTAGTTGGACTGGGACTGAATGTTAACGCGTAGTAAAGCTGCAAAAATGACGACCAGTAGCACAGATTCCATGAATTTTGACATTAATAACCAACAGGGAGTACCTGGTGTCGAACGAGAGGAATCACCAACTTATTCACAAATGAATGAGGAGACGTCAGACGTCAGAGCGCGGGGACAGGAGTCCCAACAACAACCGCAGGAAGAGGTGACGTTGCGCGCATTAATGGATTTTATGAGTAAGAAATTTGAAAAGCAGGATGAAAAATTTAATGAGATTAATGAAAATTTTATAGAGATTAGAAGAGATATTAATGAAAAACTCGAAAAGCAGAAGGAAGAGATTAATGAAAATTTTATAGAGATTAGAAGAGAAGTGAATGAAAATTTCGAGAAGCAAAAAGAAGAAATCAATGAAAAGTTCGAGAAGCAGAATGAAAATTTTACACAAATACGCACGGAAGTGCGTGAATACATAAATAATTGTGATAAGAAGTTAGACGTACAAAAGGAGCAGCTCGCGCTGTTACGCACAGATATACGTGGACATACGAATAACTGGAACAACAATAAAAACGAAGTCGAGAAGAAACAGGAAGAAGAAGAGAATGAAATTTACGAAGAGGTAAGGAAAGTACGAGATAACGATAACGCTGTTGATTTCACAGACGTGTTAGCTACTGAGAAATTAGCAACTGTGAGATCTAACGTAAGTGTCAGTAGTAAGTCGAGAAACAGGTGGATTGAGAAAAGAAATGATTTTGTTTCTTTGTACTTAATGACGTCGGAAGAGGATTATCCAGACATGGATAGAGATAATAAAGGTTTAATACCATCAAATAGAATGCGTAAAAGGCATAAATTCAACGATATGAGAAGAGATACTGCATCAGTGAAACCAATGATGAACTATTTAGAATGTGGAATAGACACACATCGTCGAAGTAGTCGAGCTGCAGCAATAAGAAGCATGAAGAGGAAGTTCGATATTAAGATGAACACTGCGTGTTATGAAGCAGAATGCAAATTTAAACAAACCATGGATCAGGTGAAACGAAAAAACCGACAGGATCCGTATGTAAATTCGTCCTGGGCAAGGAACGTTATGAGAAAAAGGAGAAGAATAAAATTCGCCGAACGACTTAAGAAAATTGTAAGTGCTACTAGTACTGAAAGAAGATATCAAGCGCTCGAGATAAGATTTCTTAAGAATCAAGAAAACAAAATACTTAGTGCATACGTAAATAATGGTAGTATGACTGGAAAACGTTGTTCAAGACGAGGGTACGGAATATTTCCAACACGCCCGTACGAAGGGAGTGGTAAACAGGTTTGGAAAAGGCGACGAAAGCAATTTAGAGCGTGTCGGCCCAGAGAAAGCTACCGAAAGGGACGGTACGACATATCTTTTACTCACTCTAAAAGCGAGAGGAAGAGACACGTCATAAATCTTGGAGGTGTTGAAGACGAAACACATTGTAACAGCGTAACGGGATCAGCAGACCGCCTGAAAAGTGAAGGCGTGACGCAAGCCACTAGGTCAGACACCCTCACTGTTGACAAACAAAATGCTTGCGTGAATGACGGCACAAGGTCTATTAGACATACAACTATGTCTCCACAAATAGACAGTTGAGAACGAAATAAATAAACACGTGGTAAGAAGGCGATTTTAAGAACGTCTGAAAATTTAATAATTAGGTTAGATAATATTGAATAAAATACATTAATTATGATTGATTATGTGATAATACATAAACCAAGGTAAGATAATTATAGATATGAGTATTAATGAATGACGATTAACGTATGAAACTAAAATGACGCAACATGCGAACGCTGAGTGCGATAGCAATGGAAAATTGAGGGGTATTTTCAACGTACGATTGCTGAAGAGATACTTTGAGACGAAATCACAAGTCTCAAAGGAAAACGAAAGTGCATCAACAATCAGTTAGACTAGTGGATTCGGAGGCGGATCAACACATAAGGTGAATGTCCCGCGAAAACCGGTCCAACTAGCTAATCAGTATGATGTATATCTTATTAGTGTATAATGTAAAGATTTTGTACAAGGAGTTCTTAAGTCACAATGTGGCAACCTAACGACATTAATTACATGTGTATAGCCAGTGTTAGTGGAAATTTAAATAGAAAAGACAATTATGATGTGAAAGGTTCAATTGAATGTGCAGCAATAAATTGCGAAAAGACGTTATAACGAGTTTTATAGACACCCGATGATATTAGATTAATTAATCAAATCTGAGTGATATAAAACAAAGTTATTTATAATCATAATGATCTCAAGTGAATTGTTAATTGTTCCTGAATAATGTATATAAATTTCTAATCAATATAATTAGTATAGATGATAGTAACACATATTGTGAGTGATACTCAATAATAATTAGTGAATGTATCAATGTGTATTTACAGGTCGTAAATTGTATTTTAAAGGGTCAAGATAGACTAAGAACATTAGCTATCATAATGATATTTAAACGATACATGAATAATTGTAATTCATGTCGAAAATCATTATTTCATGTGTTAGATTATAAGCGGACGGCACAGCCATCCACAGCTATTATTATTGTACATAATCCCATATCTAATTAGATATGCAAATATGTAAAAAATGCGTTCATCTTTCCTCAGATGCGCGGCAATAAATTCCCAGAGGTAGTTTACGACCAAATATAGGGAATATATACCCATATACCCCAAGCAGAGGAAAGTAGGTCATTGACCGCGACTTTATTAGAGGGGACTCCCACAACAAACACAGAGCGCAGAAATCGGATTAGAGTGTCTTCCGCTAATCCAACATCAAATCCGATTTGGGGACCTATGTAACAACCAAAAATTTAAAATTTTTTAGTGTGACTGAAAAGACGTTACATTCAGCATGACACACCTACTCAGCCCACGAGCAATAAATAAAGAAATGTGTGTCGATGTGTCAAGTGAACGTTTACTTCAGACAATGCAAGTACGTTTCACATAGTTGTACAATAGGAACAGGGTTGGCCGTGACAGACTCGACTAAAACACGAGATTTACAGCCTGCAAATGTAAGATAATGGAATCTGTGTCAAGTACCAATTTAGAGGAGAAACTGTGACGGACACACTGCCGGGTTGATTTGTAGAGTACCAGTAAAGAATAAAAAGGGTGTAAGTCACACAATAGTATATACCCTATACGAGGACGGACATCGATACCTAAAAATAATAGAATCGAACTTGTAAACAGCAGGGGAACGACTTTCTGGCGACAACGGATATTTACGACAGTCAGTAGGTGTGCCGTTTTGGAAACGACGTCACGCTGCGCCAGGATAGCGTTCAGGAAAAAAGGGTCAAACACAGCGAACAATAACAAGAGACGACACATTGTTTTCGTGAGAACTGCAGCGAGACCCGGAGTACGCTTAGACAATAGCATGATAGACGAGCATGAAATTTCTCCTGTTCTAGGAAAAGAGTACGGAGGCTTTCGACGCGAACCCGTGGGGAGACAGGATATCCAATCACAACCCAGCATCTACCCAGAGAACTGGTGGAGAGGACCGTCGCCAGCATAGCAACGGGAACGTCGAATGAGAAGTGAAGAACGACACTCTGGCTTAAGGGTAGGAGATCTTCCGTCCTATCATGTTCAACTTGAGGCGTGTTTTCCAGAAGGGTGCATTGTGGTACACGATGTTTGATAAAAACTGCTTGCAGAGCACGCGGGAGGACAGTCTCTCATAATTTTTCAACCATATACTTTGGACAGTCTTTCATAAATTTTTACTCATATACTTTGAGCAGTCAGTCGGTCAGTAGAACAGTCTTTATAATTTTCAACAGTCGGTCGTCAAAGTTCGATTAACATACGGACGGCAGTGGGACTTTGAAATTTTGCCACGCGTCATATAACTAAGAGACTTAGACATTTCGATATTGGCGCGTATCCGGTAATAGTGTACTGTCAGTGTCTAAAAACATGCGACATACGCCAGTGCTTAACAATTATAGAATTATTCATTATACTCTAATTCAGAATTGAACTAACCAGTCACACTTACATCAATAATCGACGCGTAGAACTTTCGTTGATGTAATACCGGACGGCGAAATAATAACATTATACAGTGTTGCGGTGCGATTCAATATCATGTGGAACAATTACACCGCGGCATCAAAACACTAACAGTAATGAACATATCAAACGTTGAACAATAGACAGACATATATATATATACACCATAGTTAACGATGAACTTTAATACGAACACACAGCGCGAGTGAATCTGTTTCGCGTGTGTTAAGTGTCAGTCACAGCACAGCTTCCCACACATGATCCAGCAGAGAGGAGTTACGCCGATGGAAATTTCGGATAATTCATCTAAACAAGTAATCTTTATGCTATTCTTATCATAAGGAACTCTACTGTCCTGTCTCTTTTTCAAGAAACACCCCTTGAGCATTTAAATTAAACATGATACACATAATTTAACGCCATCCATCTGAGGCATACGATGAACGCATTAGTATAGGATTTATTATTTGAATATTTGTGTTTCTATATATCGATTACATTATATATATATGTGTATGTTTTTCAGCAAACAACGTATTGGATTTACCTTGTAATTTGATGTATAAACATGTGTTCTTTTATGTTCTTTTCATGAGTTTATGAATGTATGTATTTACAGGGAATCATCCATATTATATATATATTGAATTTAATGAATGATATAATGTTAATAAATAAGTGTTTATTTTATCAATATGCGTTCATCATTGTCAAATTACCTCAGAACGAGAAAGTAATGACATTTGAGTGATTTATGGTAGTTTATTTTATTTTCTTTATTAATGCAACAACTAGAGTCTCCATGCAATAGTTATGCTAACGTAAAGTAATTAACGTGTTATTTATTGATTACACGAGCTCATTATGCAAATTAATGTATTCAATAATTACTCAATCACAGATTAGTTAATTCAGTAGCGTAATAGCATAACACCCCAACAGTGTTGTATTTGGCTGCCCAACGCGTGGCAGATGTTGTATTTGCCGCCCAAAGAACGTGGGGCATTACAATTATCAAAACTCCCAATATAAAGAAAATGTTGTATTTGGCGCCCAACGTGGGGCAAAGAGCAGGCAGTAGAGATAGGATAAACGTATATATTAATATTTCATGTTAGTAGTTTGTAAGAACAAATATTATTAGTGTGAAGCTAGTTGGACTGGGACTGAATGTTAACGCGTAGTAAAGCTGCAAAAATGACGACCAGTAGCACAGATTCCATGAATTTTGACATTAATAACCAACAGGGAGTACCTGGTGTCGAACGAGAGGAATCACCAACTTATTCACAAATGAATGAGGAGACGTCAGACGTCAGAGCGCGGGGACAGGAGTCCCAACAACAACCGCAGGAAGAGGTGACGTTGCGCGCATTAATGGATTTTATGAGTAAGAAATTTGAAAAGCAGGATGAAAAATTTAATGAGATTAATGAAAATTTTATAGAGATTAGAAGAGATATTAATGAAAAACTCGAAAAGCAGAAGGAAGAGATTAATGAAAATTTTATAGAGATTAGAAGAGAAGTGAATGAAAATTTCGAGAAGCAAAAAGAAGAAATCAATGAAAAGTTCGAGAAGCAGAATGAAAATTTTACACAAATACGCACGGAAGTGCGTGAATACATAAATAATTGTGATAAGAAGTTAGACGTACAAAAGGAGCAGCTCGCGCTGTTACGCACAGATATACGTGGACATACGAATAACTGGAACAACAATAAAAACGAAGTCGAGAAGAAACAGGAAGAAGAAGAGAATGAAATTTACGAAGAGGTAAGGAAAGTACGAGATAACGATAACGCTGTTGATTTCACAGACGTGTTAGCTACTGAGAAATTAGCAACTGTGAGATCTAACGTAAGTGTCAGTAGTAAGTCGAGAAACAGGTGGATTGAGAAAAGAAATGATTTTGTTTCTTTGTACTTAATGACGTCGGAAGAGGATTATCCAGACATGGATAGAGATAATAAAGGTTTAATACCATCAAATAGAATGCGTAAAAGGCATAAATTCAACGATATGAGAAGAGATACTGCATCAGTGAAACCAATGATGAACTATTTAGAATGTGGAATAGACACACATCGTCGAAGTAGTCGAGCTGCAGCAATAAGAAGCATGAAGAGGAAGTTCGATATTAAGATGAACACTGCGTGTTATGAAGCAGAATGCAAATTTAAACAAACCATGGATCAGGTGAAACGAAAAAACCGACAGGATCCGTATGTAAATTCGTCCTGGGCAAGGAACGTTATGAGAAAAAGGAGAAGAATAAAATTCGCCGAACGACTTAAGAAAATTGTAAGTGCTACTAGTACTGAAAGAAGATATCAAGCGCTCGAGATAAGATTTCTTAAGAATCAAGAAAACAAAATACTTAGTGCATACGTAAATAATGGTAGTATGACTGGAAAACGTTGTTCAAGACGAGGGTACGGAATATTTCCAACACGCCCGTACGAAGGGAGTGGTAAACAGGTTTGGAAAAGGCGACGAAAGCAATTTAGAGCGTGTCGGCCCAGAGAAAGCTACCGAAAGGGACGGTACGACATATCTTTTACTCACTCTAAAAGCGAGAGGAAGAGACACGTCATAAATCTTGGAGGTGTTGAAGACGAAACACATTGTAACAGCGTAACGGGATCAGCAGACCGCCTGAAAAGTGAAGGCGTGACGCAAGCCACTAGGTCAGACACCCTCACTGTTGACAAACAAAATGCTTGCGTGAATGACGGCACAAGGTCTATTAGACATACAACTATGTCTCCACAAATAGACAGTTGAGAACGAAATAAATAAACACGTGGTAAGAAGGCGATTTTAAGAACGTCTGAAAATTTAATAATTAGGTTAGATAATATTGAATAAAATACATTAATTATGATTGATTATGTGATAATACATAAACCAAGGTAAGATAATTATAGATATGAGTATTAATGAATGACGATTAACGTATGAAACTAAAATGACGCAACATGCGAACGCTGAGTGCGATAGCAATGGAAAATTGAGGGGTATTTTCAACGTACGATTGCTGAAGAGATACTTTGAGACGAAATCACAAGTCTCAAAGGAAAACGAAAGTGCATCAACAATCAGTTAGACTAGTGGATTCGGAGGCGGATCAACACATAAGGTGAATGTCCCGCGAAAACCGGTCCAACTAGCTAATCAGTATGATGTATATCTTATTAGTGTATAATGTAAAGATTTTGTACAAGGAGTTCTTAAGTCACAATGTGGCAACCTAACGACATTAATTACATGTGTATAGCCAGTGTTAGTGGAAATTTAAATAGAAAAGACAATTATGATGTGAAAGGTTCAATTGAATGTGCAGCAATAAATTGCGAAAAGACGTTATAACGAGTTTTATAGACACCCGATGATATTAGATTAATTAATCAAATCTGAGTGATATAAAACAAAGTTATTTATAATCATAATGATCTCAAGTGAATTGTTAATTGTTCCTGAATAATGTATATAAATTTCTAATCAATATAATTAGTATAGATGATAGTAACACATATTGTGAGTGATACTCAATAATAATTAGTGAATGTATCAATGTGTATTTACAGGTCGTAAATTGTATTTTAAAGGGTCAAGATAGACTAAGAACATTAGCTATCATAATGATATTTAAACGATACATGAATAATTGTAATTCATGTCGAAAATCATTATTTCATGTGTTAGATTATAAGCGGACGGCACAGCCATCCACAGCTATTATTATTGTACATAATCCCATATCTAATTAGATATGCAAATATGTAAAAAATGCGTTCATCTTTCCTCAGATGCGCGGCAATAAATTCCCAGAGGTAGTTTACGACCAAATATAGGGAATATATACCCATATACCCCAAGCAGAGGAAAGTAGGTCATTGACCGCGACTTTATTAGAGGGGACTCCCACAACAAACACAGAGCGCAGAAATCGGATTAGAGTGTCTTCCGCTAATCCAACATCAAATCCGATTTGGGGACCTATGTAACAACCAAAAATTTAAAATTTTTTAGTGTGACTGAAAAGACGTTACATTCAGCATGACACACCTACTCAGCCCACGAGCAATAAATAAAGAAATGTGTGTCGATGTGTCAAGTGAACGTTTACTTCAGACAATGCAAGTACGTTTCACATAGTTGTACAATAGGAACAGGGTTGGCCGTGACAGACTCGACTAAAACACGAGATTTACAGCCTGCAAATGTAAGATAATGGAATCTGTGTCAAGTACCAATTTAGAGGAGAAACTGTGACGGACACACTGCCGGGTTGATTTGTAGAGTACCAGTAAAGAATAAAAAGGGTGTAAGTCACACAATAGTATATACCCTATACGAGGACGGACATCGATACCTAAAAATAATAGAATCGAACTTGTAAACAGCAGGGGAACGACTTTCTGGCGACAACGGATATTTACGACAGTCAGTAGGTGTGCCGTTTTGGAAACGACGTCACGCTGCGCCAGGATAGCGTTCAGGAAAAAAGGGTCAAACACAGCGAACAATAACAAGAGACGACACATTGTTTTCGTGAGAACTGCAGCGAGACCCGGAGTACGCTTAGACAATAGCATGATAGACGAGCATGAAATTTCTCCTGTTCTAGGAAAAGAGTACGGAGGCTTTCGACGCGAACCCGTGGGGAGACAGGATATCCAATCACAACCCAGCATCTACCCAGAGAACTGGTGGAGAGGACCGTCGCCAGCATAGCAACGGGAACGTCGAATGAGAAGTGAAGAACGACACTCTGGCTTAAGGGTAGGAGATCTTCCGTCCTATCATGTTCAACTTGAGGCGTGTTTTCCAGAAGGGTGCATTGTGGTACACGATGTTTGATAAAAACTGCTTGCAGAGCACGCGGGAGGACAGTCTCTCATAATTTTTCAACCATATACTTTGGACAGTCTTTCATAAATTTTTACTCATATACTTTGAGCAGTCAGTCGGTCAGTAGAACAGTCTTTATAATTTTCAACAGTCGGTCGTCAAAGTTCGATTAACATACGGACGGCAGTGGGACTTTGAAATTTTGCCACGCGTCATATAACTAAGAGACTTAGACATTTCGATATTGGCGCGTATCCGGTAATAGTGTACTGTCAGTGTCTAAAAACATGCGACATACGCCAGTGCTTAACAATTATAGAATTATTTATTATACTCTAATTCAGAATTGAACTAACCAGTCACACTTACATCAATAATCGACGCGTAGAACTTTCGTTGATGTAATACCGGACGGCGAAATAATAACATTATACAGTGTTGCGGTGCGATTCAATATCATGTGGAACAATTACACCGCGGCATCAAAACACTAACAGTAATGAACATATCAAACGTTGAACAATAGACAGACATATATATATATATACACCATAGTTAACGATGAACTTTAATACGAACACACAGCGCGAGTGAATCTGTTTCGCGTGTGTTAAGTGTCAGTCACAGCACAGCTTCCCACACATGATCCAGCAGAGAGGAGTTACGCCGATGGAAATTTCGGATAATTCATCTAAACAAGTAATCTTTATGCTATTCTTATCATAAGGAACTCTACTGTCCTGTCTCTTTTTCAAGAAACACCCCTTGAGCATTTAAATTAAACATGATACACATAATTTAACGCCATCCATCTGAGGCATACGATGAACGCATTAGTATAGGATTTATTGTTTGAATATTTGTGTTTCTATATATCGATTACATTATATATATATGTGTATGTTTTTCAGCAAACAACGTATTGGATTTACCTTGTAATTTGATGTATAAACATGTGTTCTTTTATGTTCTTTTCATGAGTTTATGAATGTATGTATTTACAGGGAATC
Organism: Magicicada septendecula; assembly: GCA_034769895.1. Taxonomy (NCBI): domain Eukaryota; kingdom Metazoa; phylum Arthropoda; class Insecta; order Hemiptera; family Cicadidae; genus Magicicada; species Magicicada septendecula. The sequence continues at coordinate 288,193,741 of CM068376.1, forward strand.
ATCCATATTATATATATATTGAATTTAATGAATGATATAATGTTAATAAATAAGTGTTTATTTTATCAATATGCGTTCATCATTGTCAAATTACCTCAGAACGAGAAAGTAATGACATTTGAGTGATTTATGGTAGTTTATTTTATTTTCTTTATTAATGCAACAACTAGAGTCTCCATGCAATAGTTATGCTAACGTAAAGTAATTAACGTGTTATTTATTGATTACACGAGCTCATTATGCAGATTAATGTATTCAATAATTACTCAATCACAGATTAGTTAATTCAGTAGCGTAATAGCATAACACCCCAACAGTGTTGTATTTGGCTGCCCAACGCGTGGCAGATGTTGTATTTGCCGCCCAAAGAACGTGGGGCATTACAATTATCAAAACTCCCAATATAAAGAAAATGTTGTAGTACTAATTAAATTTTACACCCACTTGTCTGTCACTACAAGAACTCACTAAAAAAAATATTATTTAAAGTAATAATTTAGAGAACTCATTATAAGTAAGGTCATGTAGGAACCCATTGAGGAAATCGTAGGAAGTATAATATTTCATAACATATCTATATTACAATCGCTTTGATTTTAAATGAATCCGTTATGATACAATATGTTGTACTAAACTTAAGTTGATCAATTATTGAAGAATGAAATATAGTAAGAAGTAAAGTTTTTAGAGATTGAAGAATTATTAATTTTGTTAAATGTGCATATATCAATATTTATAGTAATAATTAACTGTACAATGAATTATGATGATATATATATATATATATAATGATAGTTTGGTAATAAATTAACTACTAGAAAGTAACGAAGTATTGATTTATTGAATTGAACCCTGAGATAAACAAAACGATATAAATTAAAGTTATATTTGACGCCGCAACTAGTGTGGCATAACAAAAGTTATATTTGGCGCCGCACCGCACGGCTTGATAGACAAATTAATGTCATTAGGCTAGGGCAGTGACAGACAGTGTGTTTATAAATTTGTCGAGGATTAAGTAGCATAAGATAATTGTATGTCACTAGGTCCCTGAATGATAACAAGAAGGAAAGCGAAAATGGCAACGAGCGACGCAAATTCAGAGGAGTTTGATGTAAATAATCAGATGGGGTGGAGCAATCCGAAAGTAGCGCAATAGACAGTGCAACTAGTGGCGAAGAAAATATTGAAAGTAGGACCCGGGGACAGGAAGCAGCGCCGCCCGAGATTAATCTCCACATGTTGATGATACTAATAAGACAACAGGGGGAAGATCAAAGAAAACATATAGAAGAATTGGGTAAACAAATCACCACGAAATTAGACAAAAAGACAGAATTAATTAGAGGGGATCTACAAGGGCAAATCCACCAAGTAAATGCTGATTTACAAAAACAATCAGAAAAGCTGGAAGAAATACAAAAGAAGAATGAGAGCGGAATTAAGGAAATAAGTAAAGAAATAAAGAAACAAGCAAAGGAAAGTAAAGAAATACGCGAGAAGGATCGTAAGGAATGGCAGGATGCCATAATAAGTACTCAGAACCAGAATAAACAGCAGATAGAAGGGATAGAGCAACAGGTAAGAATTCTAAAGGAAGCGCATCAAAGTACTGAAGAGAAGTTGAATGATGTCTCCACGGAAAAGGGTAGAAGGCTGGACGAAATGGCAAACAACCTTACGACCGTACGGGAAAGTCAACAAAGGGTACAGCGTAGGCTGGAAGAAATGGAGCAGAGACCAGCCGTCGCCATAAATGAGACGAGTATAAATAAAGATGCCACCTTTGACGGAGAAGATAACTTCCCGATCAAGTTCCTGAAGGAGTTGCGAGTACTCCAGGAGACATACTACAGTGAAGATAACACAAGATGGATATGCCGACATTTGACTGGTGAAGCGGCTACCTGCTGGAGAATTGTACGTGAACAAATTAAAACATTCAAGGAATTCGAAGAGGCATTTATGGGTAAATATTGGAGCGCTACACAACAAGAGCGGGTCCGTGACCAGTTGGAATATGGACGCTTCAATCCAAACGGATCACTTAATATGATACAATATATGGAAGATGCGTATTGAAGAGCAGACAACTAATCCCAATACTCTCAGATAAACACATGATTACGAAATTAGCACGACACTATAATAGGGAACTACAGATTGCGGTAGTGACGAGGGGCGTAACAATAATAAATAGCTTCGAGGCGTTACTGCGTGAATATATGACATAAATACGAGAACAGAGAATGAGGGGCAGAAAGTAGGTGAGCGCTCTGTCATAAAATATAAGGGTGACGCACCACCACCTCGACAAATGAACAACGGCAATAATAAACCACGCGCCGGCTGGAGGGACAACTTTGTACAAAGCGTACCCACGAGTGAAACCAGCAAGCCGCAGGCCATAAATAGTTTGGTCATTGAGCGCCACACGGATTCTAAGCAAAATGAACGACCGTCGACGTCAACACACAAATGACTTTTACCTACGAGTGCAATGAACTCAGAGGTTGGTCAAAACAACAAGATAACCAGAAATGATGAGTATATAAAAGCAATTTTTCCGGATATCAAAAAAGATTTGATGGAGGAAAACGAGCAAAACATAGAAATCAAAACAATTAAAAGCCCTGAAATATCAATTAAGATTAATCAAGTACCGGTTAATGCATTAATTGATACGGGAAGCGCCGTCAACGCATTATCCGAAAATTGGTATAATCACAATAAAAGGCTACTTGGAAACCACGAGATCCTAAGTGTAAATAATACGACGATAGTTAGCGATGTAGGCAATAAATCTAAACACATTAAAAGGCAAGTATTTTGTGAAACAATTCTAAATGATAGCATAAGTGTGGATTGTGTGTTCTTAATCGTACCGGGGCTAGTAAGAGATTGTATATTCGGAATGAATTTTCTGCAACAATCCAAGAGTGTAATCAACATACCGGAAAAATGGATTAAAGTACAATCAGAATTAGAAACGACTGTGGAGGAAGGTCCCTGCGAAGTGCCTCTGTTAGTAATGGAAGAAGATATATGTAACATGGAGGAGGAAATCCGTAAGAAACTTGATGAACTAGACGGGGTGGATCAAGCCAGACGGAGTCAGTTGGAACAACTTTTACATAAAAATAAAAGAGTATTAAATGAACGGCCAGGCCTCATAACGGGATACCAGCATTACTTCCAGGTAACCGACAGCATGCCTTACCTACAAAAGGGGTGGCCCGTTCCTATCAAGTACCAAAGTGCAGTTCAGGATGAAGTTAGGAGAATGCTAGAATACGGAATAATTGAAAGAGCCAAAGCCCCTACATCCAGCCTCTGGTAACTGTCATTAAAAGGGACGGGAGTGTGCGATTATGTCTAGATGCCCGAAAAGTAAACAGCATCACCATCCCGGATTATGAAGGACCCCCGCCGATAAATGAAATTCTAACACGATGCAGTAACATAAAAGTGATGTCCACCATAGACTTAACAAACAGCTTTTGGCAAATTCCGCTAAAGGAGGACTGTCGTAACTATACAGGTTTCTTATACGAAGGCAGATGTTACAGGTTCAAAGTGACGCCTTTTGGTCTAAGTACAAGCTTAGCAAGCCTGGCAAGGGGACTTGACCACATACTAACGGAGGAGATCAAGAAGCACACTATCATATACGTTGATGATATCCTATTTTTCTCAGAAAATGAAGAGGAGCACGTTGAACATCTGAAAAACCTGTTGGATAACCTAAATAGGGCCAACATAACCGTTAATTTAAAGAAGTCGCAATTCTTCCGAAAGGAGATACAGTATCTCGGTTACTGTTTAACAACCTATGGGACTAAACTGACAACAGATAAAGTATCAGCTATTTTAAATTTCCCAACACCGAGAAATCCCAAACAATTAAAAGGTTTCTTGGGACTTACCAATTTTTATAATAAATTCACAAGTAGATACGCAGAATATACCCAGCCATTACTAAAACTACTACAAAAAGGAAATAAATTGACAAGATAGGCAACTGACCAAGCTTGCAGTCCGCGTACTTGATCCGAGAAGCCTATTACCCGGTTTAGCCAACAGATGTCGCAGGCATGCCTTAACTCCGCGGTAACACACGGTAAACACAGAACGACGCTGAATGAATAAATCGCAATTATATTAATAAATTCACTTTTTATACATACGCCCGATTTCCTTGAGAAATCGCGGCACACCCCCACCTCAAAAGGGCAACATAGTTGCCAAACACTAGAAACTCGGGTACCCTGCATAGTACCCCTAATCTTCTGTACCACAGAGTTTCACCGGTACGTCTCAATAAAATTCGCATTTAGGAGAACAGAGGCTCAGAAGGGAAAACGAAAGAGAGGGAAAGAAGAAGAAGTGTAGTGGGTATACTGGTGTGCATGGTGGGTACTTGTGTGAATGTGCGGGCACTGCACGCCGACTTGATCAGGGCCAGCATACAGCCAGAAGGGACAGTAGGAGGAAAGAAGAAAGAGAAGTTCGGGAGCTCCCTGAGTTCTGACCTCCTAAGGTCTCCCACTTACGTTTTGAGACACCAAACTTACCAACTTTAACAGGGCCTTCCGCCCCATAGTTACGAACCGTCAACAAGACAACTCCCCACTATCGATTCATCCTACATTCTCATGACAGGGGGGGAAATGATGGCCCCCGTGAGACTATAATCCAAGATAAATGACCCGAAGGTGTGATAAATGGCCTACCGACGGCATGACTGCCGAAAGTGCTCGACAATGCCAGAGGGCCAAATTTATATAACATTACTAGTACCATGATGCAAGGGTATGCCAAAACAGAAGTGCACAACTGACCCCATCAACTCGGTAGGTTTCACTCCTCTCTCTAACTCCTTTTTTTTGCTTTTCCATTCTTTTTCTAATTGTTTTTGATATTTTATGTTTTTGTAAGGGGAGGGTTATGAAAATCGGGAAGATGCAAAGGGCAAGGATCATTGAAAGGTCAAGAGCTAGGACTAAAGGTAAGGACATGGCTTCCTCCGGAAAGAAGGATGAATGGAGAAAACCAAGGCTCGCGCAGGCAGGGGCGCGTCCCTGAAGTAGACGAACACCACTGGGACTGTGGGGAACATCTACCCGCTAACCGATTCTTCTCCATCACTCCAAGGCACCCTCTCAACGCACTCTACTTCCAGGATGATGACCACCTCTACCCCCCCCACGGAGACCATCAAAATTCCCCTCCCATACCAGCCCGTCTACCCCCTGCGACAGAGCTTCAGTTTAGAAATGTGCGTCGTTATTTCTTTTGAATCGCTCCCCGGTTCGCCCAACCTAGCCGTTACCGGCGATGTGAAACCCAGGATGCGATATGGCCCCGACGAGCGATAACACAATTTTGCGGCTCTCTTGTCGGCAGCTGAGCTGATCGGGTGGCTCTGGCAGTAGACCAAATCTCCAACCGCGAAGGGATTTGAAATTCGCCCCTGATTATATCGACTACGGACGCGCTCGTGTGCACGGAGCAAATTGTTCCGGGCCTCTTTCCACCTATCTGCCGTCCTAACGTCCGGATTACTCGGCAGAAGATCGTCTATGTTCCACAAGTTGGCCAAGGGAAGCGTAGGCGAGAAACCAAACATAACCTCAAAGGGAACGGCCTTATGGCTTTCGTGTAAGGCCGTATTAAACGCTAATTGCAACCACTTCAGATTCTGGTCCCAACAATTCTGCTGTTCAACATGATAGGCAATCAAAGCTGATCGGAGATTCCGGTTAAATCTCTCCGCGTGGGACGGCTGAGGGTAGTACGGGGAAGTGGTCACATGTTTGATACCATTGGCGAAGCACATTCGCCGAAAATCGCCTGAAATAAATTGTGGTCCATTGCCCGAGACAATGATGGCCGGAAGACCGAAGTGCTGAAAGACATGGGTCTGTAGTGCAAGGATGGTCAATCGAGCGTTTGCCTGCCGTAAGGGCAGTAGCCAGACAATCTTAGAAAAAGCATCCACACAAACAAGCAGGTAAGAATTACCTGACTTGCTACGCGGGAAGGGTCCCACGCAGTCGATGAATAACTTCTCCATCGGTCTGCTCGCCACATCAGATGACAACAGCCCCAACTTGGTGTTCTGGGCAGGCTTACTCAAGCCACAGAGATGACATGCTTTCACTCGAGTTGCTATGTCCCTATTCATGCCCTTCCAGATGAAATGTCTCCTAATATTGGAATTGGTCTTTGAAATCCCCTTATGTCCACCTACTGGGGAATTGTGATAGTAGCTGAAGACCATTGGCACGAGCTTGCTAGGCAGCACTATCTTCGGGGCACGTCCCTTTCTCTCTTTGCAGCACAGGATGCCCTTGGACAAGAAGTAAGGGACCTGTACGTTACTCTCTTTTAGATTTTGGATGATCGGACCCAACTCTTCATCATCTAACTGATGGGGTGACACATCAATGAAAGCTAAAGGAAAGTCTAGTAAGATAGAACAGGGTTGCTCAGGTTGGGCTTCACTGGGCTGGGAAAACATGCGGCACAAAGCGTCTGCAACCACATTTTGAGTTCCCCGAATGTGTTGCACCTTGAATTTAAAGGATGACATCTTGACCACCCATCTTCCAATCTTACCCAGTTGCCGGAGATGAGCAAGAAGCCAAGAGAGAGCCTGATTGTCGGTCTCGAGCAGAAACTCCGCATGTTCCAAGAAACGCCTGAACTTATCTAGAGGGTACACCACAGCTAAACACTCTAGTTCATACACTGATGACTTCCATTCTTGTTGGGTCAATGTCCTAGATATAAACGCCACAGGCTGCCTAGCACCATCAACAACTTGGGACAGAACCGCCCCGAGCGCAACCGAACTCGCGTCCGTCTGCAAAATGAATGGCTTAGAGAAGTCGGGCATTCTCAGTACTGGAGGGGAAATGTTGGCTTCCTTCAGGGTTTCGAAAGCCTTCTGGTGTTTTTCCCCCCATACAAATTTGGTGCCCTTTTTTCGGAGTTCATTCAGGGGTGCCGCAATCTCCGCAGCGTTCGGAATGAAGCGTCGATAAAAATTGACCATCCTCACAAATCTCGCGATGCCTTTGGCATCCTTTGGTGGGGGAAAATCCCTGATTCCCTGTGTTCGGTCGGGATCTACAGTGACACCTCTATGGGAAATCAGGTGGCCTAGAAAAGAAATTTGGGTCTGGGCGAACTTGACCTTTTCCGGGTTGACAGTGAGGCCAGCACTCCTCAACCTGCACATCACCTCGTTCAGATGACCCAAATGCTCCTCATAACCCTTGCTGTACACCAGCAAGTCATCAAGATAATTAAAGATGTATTTAAACTTGACATCGTGAAAGACGGTGTCAGGTAAACGGGTGAGAGTTTGGGCCCCTACCGCTAGACCCATGGGAACCCTAGTGTACTGATAGAGGTTCCACGGAACACAGAATGCCGTGTAGGGCCTACTTTCTTTCGTCTGCGGGATCTGGTGATATGCAGAATTGAGGTCAATGATGGTAAAATACCTCGGATCACTGAACCAATCAAACGCGGAATGAAGGTCAGGAAGTGGGACCGAATCTACCTCAATGTTGGCGTTGAGTTTGGGGTAGTCGATCACTATCCGATGTTTACCTCCAGGCTTGGGCACTAGGAACGCTGGACTGGCATAGCTGGAATTAGAAGGTTCAATCACCCCTTGGTCTAATAACTCTTGAACCTTCTCCCTCAAGATGCTCATCTTTGGAGGGGCAAATTTATAAGGGTGGGAGCGCACCACCTTGGAGTCCGTTAGGCGGATCTTATACTCCAAGAGATGTGTGAGCCCAAGGGCCGGAGTTAACACAGTGGGGAAACGCTCACACAACTGATCTAATGCGGACCGCTGGGACTGGGAGAGGTGGTCTCTAGATGTGTCGGGGCACTCAACCTCTTGGATATCTTCCCTAGTCCCCTGATATCCAAGGAAAGGGATTACAACTCCCCGATTAAATTTAAAATAATATTGGTGCGCTTTGATGTCGATAACGAGACCACTTTTACAGATGAAGTCGGCACCAATAATGCACTCAACTTCCAGAGCAGGAGAAACCAGGAAGCTCCACACCCAAGAAAATCCCTCAATCTTAAATTTAAAGGAAACTATCCGAGAAATGGGCAGAATTTCCTGGGATGCCGTCCAGCACACCACGGAAGACTGTTCCGACCTCTTAATCAAACCCTGTCTTTCAAGGTCCTCGCACACTCTGGATGAAATGATTGATCTTGCTGATCCGGAGTCAACTAATGCTCTGAGTTGACTCCTTTTCAACTCCAACAGCAAGAAGGGGCATACAGAAGTGGGCTTAGAGAGGGTTTGGAGGACCTTGATGCCCGAAGAACTGGGACCTACAAATGGCCTGGAGGCGCGTACTTTAGAAGACCCGCGACAGGTAGGAGAAGACCTCCGACATATCTTCTCCTTGTTGACCAGTTTCTGAATGACCTTGGGCGCCTTGGGGAGGGGCGTTGGACTCGACCCGACTCCAGTACAAAATCGTCTTATGTGGCCCAATCTACCACACCTAAAGCAAGTCGCCTTCGGTGAGGGACGACGCCTCTTGTTGCAGGAGTTCCCAATCTCAAAGGCTCCAGCACCGGGTGGTGATGGAACAATACGTCGTCCATGTGTCTCGTACTTCGATTCCTCTTTTGCAGCTCGATCCCGGGACTCGTCAATCGCCTGGACAGTTCTGGAAACCACACACAACCGGTCCAGATCCGCAAAACAACGTGGACGGTCTGCGAACACCAAACGCGATCTCTCCTGGGGAGTCACACCTTTCAGGATGACTTGGATAATGTCCCTCTCGGGCAATCCCCAACCTTAAAATCCGGGCAGCTTTCCGTATACTCAGCACAAAGTCCGCCAACGCCTCTTCGTTGGCCTGTACACGATAAAACAACTTAAATCGCAACTGGTCACGTCGTCGACCGGGTATGAAAGAGTCCAACACCTCCCCATGGAGGGAGTCGATACTGCCGCCACTGCGCAGAGTATTGGTGACCAGCTCAACCAATGAACCCCGGCAATACGGATATACAAGGGATAAGAGGACATCGTCGGACAGCCCCGGGAAATCCGCCAACTGCAGGACAATGTCCAAGAAAACCAACAACTTGCCCTCATCTTCTCCAGCCACCACGGGAAGTTTCTGGAGAATGCCGGAAATAGGGTTGGGCAGCCTCTGATAACATGCCCCCACCAGAATTACACAATCCACACTACGTAACAACGAAACATAATCACAAAAAATCAGAAAAACTTGAGTACTGTCCTTCCTTCAAGTAGACCCCGGGCTCCCTAACGTTGCGAGGACCTGACCACTATCCTGAACTGGCTCTCGACAATACCACACGAGAGGAAAACCAATTCTGACACTAACACAAGACATAAACTCAATAACACCGAACACCGATCACAACATCGCATCTCACAATTACATGCAACAACCACTAAAGACGAACATTGCCATTCCAAAAAACTTGTAAACAATAAACTATCTGTCGGTACGCCCGACCATACCGACTTCCGATCGGGCCATACCGCATCCCGCCAAACTAACGCGCTATTATTCGAATATCAATTAATGATACAGTCCACTCCCATCACGACGCCCCAGATCTCCGGTAATTCAAAGTCTCGGACGACCTCAAAATATGCCAACTATGCATGCATGCCTCGTGGCGGCACCCAATTTACAAATTCAAAACAGGCTGACAAATCATACCTCAACATAATACGTAAAAACATTGAACATAACACAAACATAGGCAAATATATTAATCTCTCTTAATTTTATAAGTGATAATTTTTCCAGACTATTTCCAAGTTTGCAAGCCCCGTCACACCAAAGGACCGAAGGGTTCAACTCTAGATACAACCACGCTCTGCTACCATTTGTAACCCATCTTTTTATTTGTGTTTTCAAAATTTTTTTTTAAGAGAGGCTACTAGATATTTAGGACTAGGCAGAAGGCCTAGAAGAAGCATAAAGTGTGCTGGGTCCAGTGAGACGGAACTTGCAATTAAAACTCTCTATTAACAAACAAATAACAAGTTTTATTATTTCCTATGTTTTCATAATTCATAAATTTTTTTTTTACTATCACAATTCCCAAATATTTCAAATATCATTAACCTTTATTAATTCATATTATATATATATATATATATTCACATTCATTATTATTCAAAGATATACCATAATCTATTTTGTATCTCATAAATTCATAAACATAATTCCTCCTCCTTTTTTTTATTTAAAACATTATAAATATCCAAGTATCGCAAATAGTATTGCAGATATAATAAATCTCTCAACATTATAACACATATAAGTAGCATCATTCACATAACACATAACATAAAGATAACACATAATTCACAAGGATAACAAATATAAATTACCAATACCATTATAAATTTAAAGCTCTTGTGGACCGCCTGTATAATTTGTCACAGCACAATGTATAACTTTAAATGCTTGCAAACCTCCTAGATAGATTCATAGAAGTGCGATTTGTGAATTTAAAATAATCCGGCTTGGCCATAAAAACAAGAAAGTATAAATTACAACATTAAAGACTGCCAGTAACCAGCCGGTATGGTTTTATGAAAAGCACATCTATAAATTTCAAGAAATTAAACTGAATTGGCCAGCATAACCAGAAAATACAATTACAAAATGTAAATTGCCTGTAAGCAGCCTGTATAGTTTTGTCAAATTACAATTTATAATTTCAAGAAAAATCTGGTTTGACTATAATAGCCAGAAAATGCAAGTTACAAATTTTAAGTGCCAGTTAACAGCCTGTATAGTTTTGTCAAATTACAATTTATATTTAAAATGCATATTAGTTCTTGGTATCAAATCACGTATGAACAGTAAATTATTATACATAAATCACCTTATATCCGTCGTGTGACTTCGTTACGTCGATTACAATGACGCGTTTCGGAACATCTGTTCCATCATCAGATAAAATCGCTCTATTGAGGTCGTTAAACGTTAAAAACACATGTTACACATAATTGTCCACTATGTAGTTCACTTGCTTCCTAAATGGTGCGCACCACGACGAAGCCGATCGGACACTGAACAATTATCTGAGTGATTACGCCTAAGCAGGTTCAAAGCTGTATACAGTGCCATTACATCTGCTGTAAGTCGACAGCAAATTATTAGTATGCTCCTTAAGCTGCAGAACTCGCTCACTAGTACATTTATATTACGTAATGACATAATTTTAATACATAAATTTCGATATTAGATAATGTTTCAATTATAAGAAAAATTATAAGAAATAATGGCGATTACTCCTCTATTTCTTTAGTAACATAACAATTGTAGAGTACACAGTCATACAGTAAACATAATAAATAAAATAAACCTTCGCTCAACAGTAGTGCTGAGAACAAAAACGCACAACTGATTGAAAAAACAGTTTTCTGAAAAAAAAACGAACGAACTACTCTTTTCCGCGGAGACGAACTGTTCTCCGTTTTAAAAACGAACATAGCGTTGACAACAGTATTGACAACCTGTTTTCTGTTCGGAGTAGGCCTAAACACTTCGTTTTCATTGGAACTTTCGTTGACCTGTTTGGCGTAAACTGTTTTTATTGAACTGTTTGGAGTAAATTGTTCGTTTTCATTGCAACGTTTGTTGACCTGTTACGAGTAAACTGTTCGTTTTCGTTGCAACGTTTGTTGATCTATTACGAGTAAACTGTTCGTTTTTACTGCAAAAGTTCGATTTGACTTGCGTTCGATTGTTGTACTGACCTCGTTCCGTTTAGCATAGAATTAGGATATATTCAGTTTTACTTCAGTTACTATAAAAATATTAATGATAATGTGATGTATTTATAATATACACACACTTACTGTTTACTAATGGTACCTATAATCTCAAGTTTCTATTGTAGTGTATTTATTGTCCTTTAACGATAATTATGCTAATTTATGCAAAATTTAATTATTCAATTAAATTATAAAACGTGACTAGTTAATCTGATTATGCAAATATTATTAATCAATCTAATCACTGAATGTATCCATTACTAATTAGCATAAATAATGAGACTCTATATTTCGTTGTTATTAAAACAATATAAGAAAATTTATCAAACAAATCAATTGACGTTAATGTCTTTTGATTTTAAGGTTTGGAACAATAATGAACGCATAAAATATATATATAACAAATAGAATGCTTGTTTATTACACATTACTCAAGTTAACTTCCGAAACACATATATAAATCATTACCTGAAAATACATTCAGAAACATATAAAACATAAATCACAATATAAATCTGTCTTCGTTGATGGCTGAAAACGTAACATACAACATGACATAGATAAACATACACAAAACATAGACAAATCAAATATTATTCACCCTAAACTAATGCGTTCATTATGTATCTCAGATGAGTAGCTTTTATATTCATAATATATTTTAACATTATCTTTACTAAATGATTATACAATTTCTCAAAGGTGTTGGTTCTTGGAAAAGAGACAGAGCAGCAGTATTATTATAATATTAAAATCATGAAGACTTAACTTGACATTTTAGAATATCCAATAATCCATCGGTGAAATTTCCTGCTTACTGGTGACTCCATGTGTGCTCGTTCCGTTGATTGGATGTTTTCACTATCAGGGGTGCCTACAGGGGGGGGAGTCATTGGCGACATTTGAAAAATTTTTGGGGGGGATTTTTTTTTACTGTTGTATGAAATTTACTATTACTAAAAATACCGAATACAATGTGAGAACGTATTTCCTGGTCGCAATTTGCGTCAAAGCTTGCTTAAGGGGGTTGCATGGTGTATCACGTGATGAGACATCCACGAATCACAGTACAATAATTTTAGTGTACAAAATACAGCTTTATATTTTAATTTATTAAAAAAGCGATTATTTGTAAATACATATTGAAAAACAAAGAAGGCGAGACTGGTCAAGTTGTAGACTAAAAAATGTTTTGAAGTCATAAAATACTTAGGCCTAAAGAAAATTAGATCGTTTGAAAGCGAATGGAAGTCCCCTACGTAGGTGGAACAGACGCTTTCAAACGACCTAAAGTTCTTTAATTATTTTGCTGCTTCAAAAAATTTTCTCGTGTACAATTTGAGCAGTCTCACTTTCCTTATTTATCTATATTTATTTTCAAATAATCGCTTATTTGATAAATTTACATATAAAGCTGTATTTTGTACACTAAAATATTATACTACGAGGGTGCTTTCACATGTGCGGACTTTTTGTGTGCGAGGGAATTTTGAAAAACACTAAGTTCGATTTTATTGTTTTGGACTTGCACACTAATAATTTTGATAAAAATAAAGTTAAGACGTTTGATTGGGAAAAACAACGCTTTATTCAAACGCCTTAAGGAGGGATTTTTATATAAGGCGGAAATTTTGAAAAACACAAAGTTCGATTTTATTGTTTTGAGAAATATTTTGTTATATTTACTTACAATTACCTTTTTAACCCAAAAGTTACGTATTTCCTTCGTTAAGAAATAAATTGCAGCATAAACAGCTAATAAACGACCTTGTTTACAAGTCCAAAACAATAACATCGAACTTTGTGTTTTTCAAAATTCCCTCGCACGCAAAAAGTCCGCACAAGTGAAAGCATCCCGATTCGTGGATGTCTCATCACGTGATATACCATACAGCCCCCTTAAGGTGCGGGGGTTCCTTAGTAACAAAATGGGCCAGCGCTTCTTATTGGTTGTTGGACATCGTCTCACCGTTGTTTGTCACATTCCATGCTCGCTATCTCGCTATGTACGGTTAATTCTCAGAATCTGTTATTGCAACGTGCAAAAGCAACGTGACAATACAATACACAGTGAACTCGATAGTTTTACAGTGGCAGTGGCTGTAATTCGTGGATTTGAAAGGGGATTGTTTCATACTTTGCTTTTAATTTATGCAGTTGTAGTGTCGCTAGTGTAAACTGGGATAATAGAGAACTCGGGCTTTACAGAGAACTTTTAAATACAAGTGTCTCGAAGTCCTGTGCAACACCGTTCACCGACAGGGCAAATGGGTTGAACATTGTAAAAAAAACATACATATAAATTTAAAAACAATTTAAATATTAGGTATAAAATAATAGAATATAGAGAAGGAAATAATGGACAATGGAAACGTTGCTCAGAGCCTGAAGAAGTCGTTAACTGGACACGGCTGCAGGTGCACGTGGAAGACACTCATAAAGAGCGCACAGCCAATAAAGATGAAAGGTAAAAAATATTTATTTTTTTAGGTAGAAACATTAATTTTTATAAAGTTTATAATCTCTACTGGTATATTAAGCTGAGTATATTAGGCTTATTGTCAATCGTGTCACAATCATAATGGTTTAAACATCACTTTAAAGCACTTCACTTTTGTTGTGTTAACTAGTAAAAACTGAAAAATGCACATTAAAAACAATTTTCATTATTTTTTGACCTAGATCGAATTCAATGCAAATACTATTTAAACAAATTTGATACTAGAGTAAGATAGGCAGTAAATCTATAATACTTAAATAATCTTATAATTTTTTTAACAGTTATATTTAGTACTTTCTGCATAAAATACATAACGCAAACCGTAAATGTAGTATGCTCATTTTTTGAAACTGTTTTTCCCACCAGAAGTGCACTTAAATTTTTAATTTTTGTTTTTATTCAATTATTTTTATTTTCAATGGGATCCGGATACGACTATCTTAACAATGTTAAACTAGCCATTTTTATATTACATTATCTCAGTAACTATTAAAATTATTTACATAAAAAAACAAATAAGTAAAAAAAATGTTGTTCTTCCGTACGCCAAATCCTTTTAAAACTTCGTATCCCTGTGTTTAAGCTTTAAGGCCCTAAAATGAATATGTATTTTTATTATCCCCTGGGAGGAAAAATTGTTCAGGTCCTGATCAGGTACCTTAACACCTAACAGATCCCTCTTAAGGGTAATTCACTGGGCCGGAAGAGGGACCCCATCAGGTACCTTAATAGTCTGCTATGTGCGTTGGAAACGTGAAAGAATAGGTTAGAATGTATACGGGAACTAATAGTACATAGCTTGCATATTATATTACTTTAAAAATTCTATTATTTTACTATTCTGAATTTCTGAAAATAGATTTATATATCAATGTGCATTACACAACCGATCATTAAAATAATATTATGTTTACTGGACTTTTTTATAAATATATAGAATTATTCAATAATCCACATATTTTACAAGATATTTATTATTTTATTTAAAACTTTTTTTTACAAAAGTATATAATTACAATACACAATTACAATGACAATAATTATTTTACAAAAGTATATATTTTTTACTATTTAAATAATATCGTTGACTGTTTTCATTCAAACCTTTCATAAATTCATTATTCTTTAATATATTTCTCTCCCTCTATTGCAATTCCGCTTTTCTTTTTAAGAAAATTCTTAAATTTTTAATGCAATTCATTTTTTTAAACACTTAACGTGTAATAAAAATGTTCATATATAAAGTACACAAAATATAAGAGGTTAAATGTACTTAACCTGCATTAAAAAATTAAAAAAATAATCATTGATGATTTCAACTCATCAATCAAAGGAGAATGGGCTGAAATTCATAACTCCTAACATGTTCAAGCACATTGTTTATGGAGTTTATCTAAAATTATTATTTTTTGTTTATTTTTGAAGCATTATTGTTCTGTTTATTTATTATCATTGTTTATTATAATTGTTCTGAATTATTTATATGACAAAATAAATAAGTTGTCCGTTTTTACCTGTTTTTTACCACATTTAGTAGCATTTTTAGACTAAAACTATAAAATAACGCAAAATATTAATAAATTCGATATATTAATTTACACTGTAAGAGAGTATTAATAGTATTAAATAATAATAACCTTAATAGTATTAAATATAAATATTAACTTAACTGGAGCTTCCCTAAGTCAAATTAATTACTTTCAGGGTGGTGTCTACAACTGGTGAAGAAACCTGCTGCATGCCACCGACGTCAACGGCGAGTTCTTTTCTTTCAATTAGTGCGAATAATGAACAGACAGGCTCTTTAGATATTCAGCCCTTCACATCACTTGAGAATATGTATACCATCCTGAGAATACATGTAATTTACCTTCCTATTCTACACGTTCAATTGAGACATTAGAAGAACTAGAACAAGAACAAGCTCCACATGAAAATATAGCAGATGATATGTTTGATCCAGCAACTTATGCAAACAAGAAACTAACCTCGCAGCAAATAAATTTTGCTCTGAAGCTAGAGATCCAAAGGCTAGAAGAAACTTCTTGTCGTGTTACAAAGGGAAGGAAATTTTTACCTTCTTGGAAAGTTTGCCATTTACCTGATGGAACAAAAAAAGAACGGAAATGGTTAATTTACAGCAGGACCAAAGACGTTGCCTTCTGCTTACATTGTATGATATTTGCTTCACCAAAAAGTCAGACAGTGTGGTCTACAATGGGTTACAAGAATTGGGTGGACAGAAATGCTTTGAGAGATATTGAACTTCATGAATCTTCTAAAAGTCACCTCGAAAGTCAGGTATCGAGAATACAGTGGTTAGCTGGAAATCGAGTTGATTCAAGCCTTATTAGAAAAAACAACGAAGTTGTCAAACATCACCGAGAAGTTTTGTCAGTCATTATAGACTGCTGCAAATACTTGAGTGAAGAAATGTTAGCATTTAGAAAAAACGACTGTATGACAGGAAAACTTATGAAACTATTCAGACTTTTGGCAAAGCACAGCCCTGATTGTGAAAAGTTTTCACAAATCACAGTTTATTGTGAAAAGTTAGATAAGGCTCGACATAAAAACAAGCAAGTAGGATCAAACGTTTTAAGTCACTACAATATATTTGATTTGATAGGTATAATGAGTAAGCTTGTTGTTTCCAGAATCGCAGATAGCATTTCTTCTTCTGGTTGCTATTCGATTATTGTAGATTCCACTTATGACGCAAGTAAAAAAGAGTCAACTGCTATTTTAGCTCGTTACGTTCAACATTCCTATGATGGATATGGAAACACTTTAGCAAAACCACAGAAACACCTTTTATCAGTTTTTACAAGTGGGGATACTACTGGAGAAAATTTATCCCGCCATGTGATGAACGCTTTAAAAGACTTAAACATTGACCCAAAGAATATGATTGGTCAAAGTATGGACGGTGCAGGGAATATGAGCGGGCGATGTATGGAATGAAAACTTTTGTACAAAAAGAAAGCCCTACTGCCATGTATGTATGGTGTTATTCACATAGATTTGCTTTAGTAGTTGAAAAATCTTTTGATACGTGTATTCAAATGAAAAATATGTTTTCCCTTTTGCAAGAACTTTATGTTTTCTTTTCTGGTCATCGGCGACAACACAAGCTTACAGAAAACCTGGAGAAAAGTGAAGTAAAAGATGATAGAAAAAAACGGTTAAAAAGAGTCAACACTACAAGATGGACAAGTAAAAATGATTCATTGAAAACAGTTCTTTCTTGCTATAATGTAATAAAACAAACCCTTGAAGAACTATGCCTTGATAAGAGCTCTGATAGTGATACTATTGTTGCATCCAAAAGTTTGCTGAAGCATTTGTCTGACTATGAAGTTGTGGCTGCAATGATTATAGCCTCTGACCTGTTCAAAGTACTTAATCCTGTTACAGTATGTCTTCAAAGAAAATCTGTGGATTACGCTATTGTAAATTCAGTGATTTCTGAAACCAAAGAGAGGGTGAATATATTGAGAAGTGATGAATCATGGGAGAAACTTCATTTCAAGATAGAAGACTTTGCCACAAGCCATGAGCTTTCTCCCATAAAAGCAAAAAGACTAAGACTGAAGAAAAGGTTTATGGATGAACTATCAATAGATGAAGCGCTTAGTGATCCCCTGAAGAAAATAAAGGTTGAGGTATTCTTCAAGACTCTAGATTCCCTTACTATACATCTAAAAGGTAGGTTTCCCGATAAGACTATGGCCATCATTACAGAGATGGCTTTTTTTTCTCATGAATGTCTTGAAAGAATGGCAGAAACCATTCAACCGCAAAAAATATGGAACCTTTGTAGTTTTTACAATTTAGATAACCAAGAAGTCGCAGCTGAACTAGAAACCTTCAGCTTTGTATATAAATCATCACACAGCAGTATCGACATTAGTGACCTCTTACCTAAGCCTATGGATACGCCAGTAGTAAAACAAAATCAACAGGATTCTCTGGCAGAAGAAACAGATGACAATGAAGGTGAGGGAGGAGCAGAAAAAGAAGGTGCTGGTACTGATAAGACAACTCTGGAGCTTTGGCTACGACGAGGATTTATAAAACCGTACAGATGCCTCCTGCAACTTTCTGGGTTTCCAAATTTAAATAGACTCTACAAGATTCTTTTATCTCTTTCCGTAACAAGCTGTTCGGCAGAGAGAACCATGAGCCGCATCAAAATTGTCAAAAATCAACAGGATTCTCTGGCAGAAGAAACAGATGACAATGAAGGTGAGGGAGGAGCAGAAAAAGAAGGTGCTGGTACTGATTAGACAACTCTGGAGCTTTGGCTACGACGAGGATTTATAAAACCGTACAGATGCCTCCTGCAACTTTCTGGGTTTCCAAATTTAAATAGACTCTTCAAGATTCTTTTATCTCTTTCCGTAACAAGCTGTTCGGCAGAGAGAACCATGAGCCGCATCAAAATTGTCAAAAATCGTCTTAGAACGAGCATGAGTGATACATGGTTAAAAAGTTTGTTAATTTTATGTAGTGAGTCTGAAGTTTTAAGCAAGATTCCGCACGAAGAAATCATTGACAAGTTTGCCTTTTCCACCAAAAAAAGACAACAAATATTATTGAACACCTAAAAACACAACACTGATTATTAATATTATAATTTTTTTCTTACTTATAAGTTATATTTCAACTTCAGATAACAAAAATGTTGTGATTGTAAGCTTAAAATATTATAATAGATAGATAGATATAGATTTATTTATAATGTAATTTTGAAATCCATTTTTTTGACTTACTGTATTAATAAAGTACAGTGTGCAATAGAAATTTGCGTTTAGATTTTTTAATTATCTTGCTTTCTACTATGTTTTGGTAAACTACGTAAAGTCTATAAAAGGACGGAATTGTTTATAACATTTTATTAAGGGAACAAATTTAAGTAAGGCGTTAAAGTTGCAAATCTAAGTATTTTTCCAACGAAGTGATTGAGATTTGATACTGTAAAACTAATCACGTTTTACTGAAAACGCTAAATTGTGATCCATTATAAAAAGAGCTTTTTTTTTAGTAATCGAGCCTGGAGTTGGGGGGGAAGCGACATAGGGCTTGGGGGGGGGGATCGGCACCACTGTTCACTATCACTTTGAAACTTGCGATGAGAATTCACTCGCGGCGTACGTGGTGTGGTGTTGATGTAACCCGTCTTTACTAACAGTTTATAGAGTTCTGTGTAGTGTAGATACCATCATCCATCATCCATCAACCATCATTAGTGGGTTGTGTTCAAACAAAATGTCTATCACAAAGATGCTTCATCTAACTGTTCATGTTCTACTTAGCTTGGTCGTGAATGTGCGTTATGTAATACACTTGTGTTTATGAATATTGAGTTCTCTTATCGTTCATGAGTCTGCACAACTAGAATAATTAAGTCTGAATCAAGTTAAGTTTATGATACGAATCACAATGTATGAAGTTGATACACAAAAGTTCTATTATTGAGATGTAACTTCACTTGTTACAAGTTTCTAAGTTCCATAATGTCGAATAATGAATAATACTTTAAAGTTTATAGTACTGAACTCGAAAGTATAACGATACTTAGATAACTTCGCACGTTCAAAAGTTAAAGTAACTAAGTAAATAAACTGCGCAATACTGAGATAAAATTTTATAAGACTGAGGTAAAATTGTGTAGAACTGAGTTAATAAAACTGAGCACAAAATTTTTATGAGACTGAGAGCCTCGTGTACTCTGCAAACGGTTTTCATCAAACGTTTTCTACCACAATGCAATCTTCTGCCTTCCACGCCTTCGGTTGATCCCGATAGGTTCCAGACTTACTCTCTCCTGGGTCACATGTTCCTTCCACTTTGATGATCTTTGGTTTTCGACTCTCTGATTTGCTGCCCTGGTTGTCACCATGACAACAGTCCTCTCCACTTACTTCTTCGGAAGATGCTAACCTCTGGTTGGCTGTTGAACATCCCCTGAAGTACACAGCTAAGGACATCGCACTCTTTCTAAGAATATAAAGTAATTGTTCGCCTGTCTGTCAAATCTTTGTTTCGTGAGTTTCCCAAGGTTTGTTGTTACACCCTCGCTAAGAATCCGTTGCGTCCTGTTCATTTTTCAACTTCCACCCCGTTTTTTCTACCAATTAATAACTTCTCGCTCGCTGTCACTCTGAGTTCTCTCCACGATTTCTCGTCGTAAATATAAGTTGTCACTCTGGCGTTGTTTTCATGCTGTGCGACATGGTCGTATGTATTCACTGGGTATTCGTTGTATTGTCTCTGTACTATCGAGACTTTCTAAATCCTTTGTCAGTGAGTATCCAGTATCCCTTTTCTTACGTTCACACGTGTTGGCTTAACCCTACAGCGTCCCCTCGTTACAATTTCTGCGTACTTGTGTCACTGGTCTCTGCTCTTTGTTCGGTTTGTTATGATGTCGTAAATTTGAGTTGAGTTTGGTCTGTCAAAGTCGATCCCAATCTCCTTTGTTGCGTTAAGTCAAACGTTGTCTTATTGTCTCGTAGCTGGCGTCGGGTTGACTTGTTCTTAATTGCCTTTATTTATTGCTCTGGTTTGGGTTGGTGACCTGATTGTGTGAGAATACACTGCTCGATCAGAAAATTTATAAATTTGAAAATTTTTGATCGCTATAGTGCATAGCCTAAAGGTACCATACATACGATTTGCAATACAATTTTTATTGCTCACATTCTTAAAAACGATCGATTTCGGTGACAGACCATCGTCAGGTCATGTACAGCACACTTGCGGTCACAATATCGTAAAACAGCTACTATTTACACAAACGAATCCGTAGACATTTATTAATGAACGTGATGTGTACGTCGTTGTCCAAAGTTTCCCGAGAATATTATAAAAATAATATTTAGATATCCCCATTAGTTTTGATGAAACAATATAAAACAAAAAATTCCTTTTAAGATACTGGTAAATAAGAGAAATGTTGACTTAATGCCATTGTTTAAGCTACATAACCATCCACTTAAGAAAAATACTAAAATGAACAGTTATTTGAAATGCACAAAAAAAAACGTCTTAACAATATAATGGTAAAATCAGTAAATGTAAATAGCAACAGTTCATTAATTCAACCTATTTTTTCCAACTGTTTTTAAAAACAGTTGTCTTTTTTTTTTAACGAACAGTTCGTTTTCGTTTTGCAAAAACAACAAAAACGCCCACCACTACTCAACAGTCCGAAAGGACCAAAGCATAACGCACGGCTTCGTGTTTAGTGGAACGGTTGCATGGCCAGTAACGCGCCGCCAGCCGCCAGCCGCTAGTTGCGGTATTCACAGCCAGGAGGCGCCGCTGTTATCTAAGGCGACTATTTAATTTTGCGTCAACGCTGAGTGCACGCCGTACTGAGCCTCCGGCCGGAGATGCACCCGGGACCACACGCGTTCATAAATCGCGCGTGCTCCAGTCACCTGGATGCTCAATCATACAGTAAACACGAAAAAAAAAATCGGATTTGGGTTACAATTCCTTTTAGTCTGACAACCTGCTCGATTTCACACACACATATATACACCAATGGCTCTCTAGCAGAATTTGAAATAGGCGCAGGAGCCGGAGGAACTTGTCAGCCGTTCTCCTTCTACTGTCAGGCTGGGGCAACAAACTTCAATGGTGAAATACTGGCAATTAAAGCAGAATTAGAAAACTTAATCAGAACCGCGTAAAAGTTTTCGCGGTCAACTGCGATCGAAAACATCAAGTACAGACACAAACTGCGTCTATCAGAGGCGTGTGATGAGATGAAGGCTCACGCCTGATATGGTAATGCGTACGGCTGTTTCCAGTGTTTGTATACTAAATATAATTAAATCACTACCGACTCGGAACACAAAGGTTTTTATGGGTAAAAACGTAAAATTTTTACCTTATAGCCTGAACCAGTTTTCGCATTTAAAAAGCTTTTTCAGAGGCTGCCGCTGGGAGCACTGTCCGACTTGTTCTTGTTGACGGTATCGACTTTTGAAGGATCGATGTTGTGTGTATGGGGTGTGATATGTTCGAATAATGCGTGTGATTTGAATTGTGTCTGTTCGTTTAAGATGTCGTTTTTATGTTTAGTGTAGATACATTGAACACACAAAGGCACTACACTCCACTACCGAATCCACCTTTGGAAACCACCTCACTGAAGCAAACCAAACACATACAAAAACATCGACTTTAACATGGATATTCTACACGTACACACAAAAGGCCGAAAACTAGAGACTCTTGAACAATTAGAAATATACAAACACACGAAAACACATAAAAACGACATTCTAAACGAACAGACGCAATTCAAATCACACGCATTATTCGAACATATCACACCCCACACACACACACAACATAGATCCTTCAAAAGTCGATACCGTCGCCAAGAACAAGACGGACAGTGCTCCCAGCGGCAGCCTCCGAAGAAGCTTTTTAAAAGCGAAAACTGGTTCAGGCTATAAGGTAAAACTTTTACGTTTTTACCCATAAAAAACTTTGTGTTCCGAGTCGGTAGTGATTTAATTATATTTAGTATACAAACATTGGAAACAGCCGTACGCATTATCATATCAGGCGTGAGCCTTCATCTTTTCACACGCCTCTGATAGACGCAGTTTGTGTCTGTACTTGATGTTTTCGATCGCAGTTGACCGCGTTCAAATTTTCACCTCGGTCGCAGCTGACCGAGTTTATACGGTCGTAAGTGACCGTGGTCTCTTCTTAGCAAAGTGTAGTCGAGCGTTGCCCAATTGATGTATAATAATTACTCGTCAATATTATACGTCACTAGTGACTTTGCCTGCTTATAAACGTAAAGCTGCCGATTGGTTGTTCGTGAGTTCTGCAGATTCAGATGACAAGACAGTGCTATTAAGAGGGTGTAAAGTCTTAAGCGTCTAATCCATTTCGTTGTGGACATTGTACGGATGAACCTGGTGACTTATTACTGGCTATGCTTATCATAGAAACTTGTATAAGTAGGACTGTTGCGATACAGGTGTAATTATTTCGTATACGTTAATAAAATCTGTCAGTATACATTTATCTGGTGTTCACTAAAAAATTTGTCAGTATACATTTATCTGGTGTTCACTAATCTATTTCACTATTTATGAACCAGATAAGATGATGCTCATAGCACACAACATAGACAGACAGACAGAAACACACACACACACACACACACACACACACACACACACACACACACACACACACACACACACACACACACACACACACACACACACAAATATTCCCCTTATAATGTTAGTTTAATACGTTCGTTTACCATAATATTTATAAGTTTACGCTTCGAGACAACAGAACAGTTAATATTAAATAATTAATTTTATTATTAGAGCAGTATATCATTAATATTCTGTCTTTGACTTGCGAAAAAGTAATGCCAACGGCTGGACATGAGACCAGTCGTAGAGACCTTATTAAAGATGATGTTCCGGTCGGGGGTGGGGGAGTGTATAATCTTGCCGACAGCTACCGTCTGGAATGTTGAAGGCGGTGGGAACAATCATCAGCCACCCGTACACGTCACGTATCTGTTTAATCACAAAATATTTTCGGTGGAAATTCAAAACAAACAGTGCGAAGGAAAGACGAAAAACGGCAAATCCGCTGATTTTATTGGTGTTTGGGCTCCCGAAAGTCGTGACTATAATTCCAAACAGTCTGGCGGCGCGTACAAACTTCCAGAAAACTTTCTACAAGAAAACAAATCAATAAAACACCCGTAAAGCATTGTTTGTTACCGACATAAAATGTATCCCCGCGTCTTTCCCCTACCGCTAATTCATAGCTGCCTCTTCCCAGCCAGAGGTTCGCCACTGAATTAAAATATTATTATCTTATTAAAGCTTTGTTGTTTTTGATTTGATGTCTCTGCAGTAAAGCTTAGACGTATAAACTTAGTTCAACCTTTTCGCGCCCTGTTAGCGTATTTAAATTAAATGAATATGTAAATAAATGTAAGTACAGACGATTTCTTTCCTAATGTAAGAAATTTGTTCCTGTATGTTGTTATCGATATCCGTGCCAAGAAATAAAATAAAAATAAAATCATGCAAAATCAATCTCTGCATAGAAATGCAATAAATCTACACTGTGTATCATCTTTACATTTAAATCTTATAAAGTTTAAATATTCAGTACCTCTAAAATCAGAATACAGTTTAAACTGTAATAAATGTAATTGCCTTGTCTCCGCGTTACTGGGCCGTGGTCCACCCCTGCCGCTATGAACGGACGTTTAGGCCTCTCCGCTGGTGGTCATCTTCAGTGTAAGAACGATTCGGGAACTGGCACGGATCTTCACCAGTTAACCACAGTACTGTGTTTCAAAAGTGCATGTGATTAAATGGTGAAGATCCGTGCCAGTTCTCGGATCGTTCATCCGCTGAAGTTGGCCTCCAGCGGAGAGGGCGAAACGTGCGCTCGTAGACGTTGGACCACGGTCTAATAGTCCGGGTACAAGTCAATTACATTTCAACACAGTTGACGCTGGAGGTGAAAGCCTTAGGTGTAGATTATAATAAATGTGTTTATTTTGCATACACATAGGCCCATATACAATATATTACACATATATACATATATTCACATACACATATATAGTAGGGCTATATATTATAATATACAATAATATAAGAGGGCAGGAGAAATAATATCTTACAGCAAATTTAAGGTATTATTTATTTATATTATTGTTGGTTATTTAACCCACAAACACTATAAAAAAAAACAAAATATCTTATATATTGGATTCATTAAGCGTAGACAGATTATAACTCTGAAAAACAGAGCGGTATTTTTGGTCTAAAAAGAAAATTATTTGTAACAGGGAACCGTGCCAAAACGAAGTCAGTATACTGAAGAGCCGAAATCTCACAACTGTCAGGTGGAGAACTGTCCAGGTAGCAATTATCACAACACGCTTCTTGCAAATTTTCCCATACACATTATAATACATCATCATGATGAAGGCTTCAAATTCTTTTAAAAATAATAGCCACTCTTTCAAACTCTTCCGTTTCATGATGACAGGGGGGTTGTTAAGTCACACTCCGCGTTCTTCCCTTCCCAACGTAGGTTCTCAAGACTTCACGAATTTTTGCCTCTTCAACCGGGCTTTCACAACTGTTCCCCTGTCTCACATCACCTCGTCAGCCTCATAACTTCATTGTCCCAGGGCAGGCTTTATGAAGCCCGTTTTTGTAGTCTTGCTAAATTTTTTACAACTTATAAAATGTAATATCTGCAATGCACATTCCGTCCAGTTTGTATCTTGAGGTTAAACACACACACATTCTTTCCTCATATTTAAAACTCGACACATCTTTTATAATAGCCAAGTTACACCATTTTCTTCTTCTTATTCTCTGTTCCCTACATGCTTCCTTGTATTTTGTTTACTTCTGGTTGGTCTCATGACTCTTAACCTTAGCTTCTTTATTCCATTGTTTTTTCCTTTAACTCTTTTCCTTCTTTAACTCATTGTTTTTTTTTCCATAAATATGTGGGAAAAAACGATGAGGATGAAGAATATGATTATAGCCCCACCAAGACAAAGACAATGATAATTAGTAGGTAAGCAAGACAAGACAGAATAGTAATCAACAATAAGGAAATTGAACAAGTGGCGACATTCAAATATTTAGGCGCCGTTTTCAGTAAGGATGGGAGAATTGAGTCGGAGTTAGACATGAGGATCTCAGCTGCACTTGTGTGTGTTTGTGTGTATTTTGTGATGTACAAGGTCGCATAGAATAAATAGTCGATATTAGATAATGGAATGTTTTGGCTTTAATTAAAGATTTCCCTTAAGTTTTAAACTGCACAGAATTTTACTAAAGCTTATGATGACAAAAAAAAAATTAATTGATTGTTTCTAATACAAAATAAAATTAATTAACAGTTTCTTCTGCAAAATAAAATTAATTGACAGTTTCTGTTGACCTCCACTTTATACTTAAAAATAATTCTTTCCTACACTCTAATTACATAAATCTTAATTCCTATAAGTTTTTCTATCTCTTTAGTTTATAATTGTTTTATTAATTGATTTAGTTTATATAAATGGTGTGTGTTTAACACATTCTCGAGATATTCAGTCGCGCACTTTACTATTAGTGTTTGTAACTAACACGAACATGTAAACATCTCATATACTTCGTTCTTTAAATTATTAATAAATATTACTACCAGATAGGTCTTTATTTTATGCACATTCTGGTGTAATCTTAAGTCGGACATTTGATTTACATAAAAGTTATTTAATTTAATTTTTTTTTATTGTTATTTCGTAACACAGTTATTCTCACGCGCACTCGCCACATGTCTATTAATATGTTCGCACTACATCACAACACACATTATTTTTTTATACAGTCAAATAAACTTAATCTAACAATTTTGGCATGATTCTTATTGTTTATATTACAGTGTTCCAACATGCAGCTTTTACTTTAACCAATTCTCATTGAAACATGCTATCATATGTTAAAAAAGTGAAATTATTATTTTATATGCAAATCTCACTTATTGCAATATATATATATTCCTCAGGTATTCCATAAATGTATCTTGAGAGAGAAGGAACTATGAGGAAATTTTTCACCAAATCATAAAAACATGTCTTCCAATCGTACTGAGAGAATATTTTTCTAGAAACTTGAGTTTATTTTTACAGTATCCGAGGATAGTAGAAAACTATACTTTGTATGTTGAAACTGTAACTGTAATTTTAATCGATCAAATCAGTAATGAGATAGAAATAAAATTTCATTGGCGGCATTTTGAAACTGTGAGTTGAAGCTGTGACAGTTATTGACTTCGTAAAAACGAATATACTCTGACGATGCGTAACACAGGCCACAGAAAGTTGACAGGTTTCGGACTATATGTTTGTTCAGTTCAACAGAACAGATACAATGTTAGACAGAAATGTCCAGCTGTCAGTTTATATGCCAGATAGAATTAAAACAGGCAACAGAGCGAAAATCAAAACAACGATTAACAATCTACCGTTTATTCAGATTGGTGGCATAAAACAATATTAACCTCGACACCGTACAGAAGGAAAAGTGGGATACTACTGATGTGATACGCGGATTGCCTGAAAAACATGTCGACTCGAGGTTGATGCACGTCACTCAAGCCAGAGAAAAGTTGAGGAGGTGAATGTCGTACGTTGGATCTCTGAAGGCTCAAGAAGAAATTATAAGTTAGGAAAACAAGTCGCATCCGTTAACGAAAGATACTTTGAACATAAAACGTTATCCGAATTAGAAAATATAGGAAGAAGAATGTGTTTTTAACGTAATAGTCTCTTTTAACAAAAAATTGTGTTATCCTTTTTCAATTACAAAAACAAAATTAACAAAGCTGGTGTTTATAATTTTTGCAGTTAACATCTGGCATTTCGCTGCGACCTAGTATTTTTTTTCACAGCGATTGCATGAATATATGATTTACACAATTGAGTGTTATGTTTCCATTTTTACGTTTCGTATCCACTCATTCAGCTGAACCATCTCAGCTGGAGGTAAAAGACGATTGGAATGTGGTGCTGCCGAAGAACGGTGAAAATGTGATGGGCAGAAAAGGTATCTAATGAGGATGTTCTAGCAAGGGCGATAACAAGAAGAAAACTTTGCGTACAGAGCCAACTTATAGAAGAAATAACATGGTTGGACATACTGTTATGACGGTCACTCCGATCGTCGAGTTGTTACTCGGATCGTCGTGTTGGAAACGGAATAACTAACAGCAATGGCGTTACTAATTATAACCTTTATTAGACACAAACAGTAGTTATAAACCAACAAAGCACCCTTATACAATAATTCAAGTTAAAGTTTTCAAACAATAAACGTCACCTTATTACAGTTTTGCAATAATTAACACAATAATCACAGCAACAATTACTATGAACCGCACTTGTAAAATCGCCACATGTAACTGACCGAACTGTCCGTCTCTGGATGCTTATGGTTACACTCTGCTGAGATTCCGGAATAATCTGTCACTTTCGGGACGACGTGCCGAGCAAATTGCGTATTTACAAACGCTCTAGAATCCGCTAGAAGCTGGCCTTGAAAGCACTGCCCGATCTGTGCGGTCTGAAACAGCCTCCATTGTTGACCCGTGAAGTGTCACGTAGTTGTCTTTCATTCAGCATACGTAGCAATATATTAAGGCAACACAGCCTAATAAAAAATATCATTGAAGACTCTGTTGAAGGCAGAAATTCAAGCGATAGGGCACGTTTAGAGTGCATGACGCAACTAAACTAAGACGTCCATAGGGTGAGGTATAGGGAGGTGAAGGAAGACTTATTCGAAAGGGAGGTAAAGAAAGGACTATACGAAAGGGAGGTAAAGAAAGGGTGGTGAAGAGAGAGCTATACGAAAGGGAGGTGAAGCAAGATGTATAGGAAAGGGAGGTGAAGAAAGAGCTATAGGAAAGAAATAATTGGAGGGCCGCAACCTTTGACTGATGAGATCCATTAATTCCTTTTCTTATCTGGTATCTTGATGTTCATCACTTGCTTCTCCATAGACATTTCCGTTTTTGATTTTCGATATTCGCCTTCGAAAATGTTCAGGTCCGGTTACTGTAAGAACAAATCAATTACACACGTTAGGTTTTAAATACTGGAATATTTCTTATTTTTAAAGATGTGACCGAGTATCCCAAATGCTGTCCACGCTAGTTCGCTTTTTTCGAAGTGACTGCTGAGGTTCAGTGGGAAGTGATTATTGTGTCAATTAATGAAAAATTGTAATAAGGTGACATTTAGTGTTGTGTGTTGGGCAAATTCAACTAAAATTTGTGTAAGGATGCCTTTGTTGGTTTCCACCCGTTGTGTCTAATTGGTTCCACCCGTTAAAGTCTGCAATTGGTGACTTCATTGGTGTCAGTTATTCTGTTTCCACCGAAGAACACTATGATGTGTGTGACCATCGTAACAATACTTTTGCTTTGCTTTCACAGTGACTGGATGAGATTTCCTACATGCCATCACAAAAGAATAAAAACAAAACACGATTAAATATGCAAAAGGGGGAAAAGTTTCCACAAAATGCTATGGCATTTAAAAAACGTTTATTCGACTAAAATTCTTAGCGTCTTTTTATTGCTTCAACAGCCAATTCATTTGTTGTTTTTTCTACAGTTTGCCTTTTTTTTGTTAATTTTTAACCCTTTTTTTTACTTTTTAATGTTAAACTTCGTCTTAGTGATTATGTGTCTCAAATATGTGCACCACGTGGAATCGAATTCGTCTACTTGTTTTGTCACAGAAATCAGTAAAAGATTTTCATAAAATACAGGTCAACAAAAACAAATATTTTTAAAATCGCGCGACGGGTGCACAAATACGTGGTTGGTTGCAAATTTCTTATTGAAGTTAGGATACAATTCAGATCTCCATGGAGCGCTTGTAAATGGCATTCCGCATTAGGCCTACGTAGGTCTTCATGTTATTTTTATTCCAATTATAATTTTTACCAGATATCCCAAAAACGTTCGTACAATCTTAATCGATCAAATCTTAATCAGATTCAAATAAAGATTTTGAGGAGGAACCTTTCCCATGTTATTTTTAGTGTTTTTATGTACCTTTTTCTCAGAAACTATAAAAGATAGGGAGCTGAAAAGTTAACAGGTTATTTTTAGGACTTTTTTGTGCTTATGAAAGCAGAATTATACTTTGGAGTTATTTCAAAAAAAGTTATGATTTTATAAAAAAGTGTCCAAAAAATTTGCTTTTTTAAGAGATTTAATTTCTTTTAATATTTTTATTAGAGTACATTCCATCATAATTCTGGTTCCACATATGTAATCTTATGAGATTTAGCTACAGTAAAAATTTTAAGTCTCTATCTTTTACAGTTCCTGAGGAAAAAGTACGTATGGGAAATAAAAACACTCAATTTTTAAGGAAACTCCTTAAAGAAGATATTTGTAATTCATTCCTGACAAAATAGTGGGCAACTTACACTTCATAACAGTACAGCTCTATAATCTTTGTGTTTTTCCTTTCCTTCTTTCTTTCTTTTTTCTTGGTTCATTTGTTTTCTGTTCTTTTTCTCATCTACATTGAATTTTTTATCAGCTTTTTGCAACCGAATTGTATTGATTTTCTCTAATCGGACTTCAGATTTTTCACCATATTTTAATCCCAAACACTAAGCACATCCACTTTTCCCACTGCACCTGTATTAAAAGATACAACTGCACCATACACCCCTACTTTCAGTGTTTTGATGCCGACTAAAATAGTTTTTGCCAGTCTTTTCCAAATCACCGCGTTGAATAATTCGCTTGGATTCAGGGTATTTCCCAAAGAGCGTTTACTCAAAATGGTTTCATTAGAAACATCTTTCAAAATTGGTTTTATTTGATTTAAAACTGTTTCAGGAAAGGAGTGTCTGTGTGTATAAGATTCTTTGGTCATTTACGCTCGATTATAAAGAATGTTCAAACTCGTGAGGCAGCGCGCAGTAGGCCCAGAGAATTGACCCAAATTTTCTGTGCACGAGTCATTTTATTATTTTTGTTTTTAGTGAGTTTACAATTTTTTGACATGGACATGATGTTATATATCATTTTGTTCAGGACATTCCAGGCTATCATAATGAACAAAAAAAAACAAAAATCGCCAAAAAATTATTTTTTGGGTGTAAGGTCCCTCCCCCCCTTAATCGGTGTCCTGGTTTTCGCTTTCCTTGTCTGACTGAATCTGATCGTATCCAAAGTCTACAAAGTTATTCCAGGAACGCAGTTCGTTGCTAAACAAAAGATGAACTAATGAACAAACAAAGAGGAGGCAGTACGGACGTCCTTCGTGTTAGCGAATGAAACTAAGGTACGGGAATATGTAAATATTGTAGACGCACTCGAGCAGAAACGTTTTACGGCGGACATGGGAGCCCGGCTAGTCTGCCCGACCGACAGCGACGTCAGTACACGATTTTATTGTTTGGTGAAAATCAAATTTGTGTTTGCAATTAGAAATTATGTAAATCCTTAAATACACTTTAATATTTTTTCTACAATAATTTATGCTTGTAACGTATAAACATGAAGGTAATCGCGCGCTCGCGCACACACGTTACACGCATACACAAATTGTAAGATATAATGCGCTTACTTGCCGCGCCGGAGATCCAAGTCACAGATGTGGCTCATGAAGCAAATAATTTGGCCTCCACTTTTTTATAAACTTACAGATATTCTACTCATTTTACTTCCACATTCCATAAGAAAATGGAAGTATGGTGATGGCGAAAGAAATCGTGTTCGAGATAAAGGCTGATTCTGATCGTACAATCCTCAAAACATGAAGAAAAGTAATTTTTCTAAAAGTGTGTATGTGTGTGTGTGTGTGTGTGTGTGTGTGTGTGTGTGTTTGTGTGTGCCTATGTGTAGAATTTTTTCTATGGCGAACGATAGCTGCCGGAAATTCAAACAGAATCAAATAATTTTTGTATATGTGCCTGAGTTGTAGAGGACTCAAGGCTTGTTGATTTTGGTGATGATCGGTTAAGGGAAAGGGGTAGTTTACCTGCAACGTTTTAACAAGAGTTAAGTACTTAATTTTGATAAATAAAGTATCCTGAAAAGAAGGTCATGATAATCCACTGTAGAAAGGTAGATGAAATATCTATAAATGAAAATGGTAGTTGAAGGGGAGGGGGTAATTTTTTGTGAATGAAAATTATAGTTG
The DNA here is from genome assembly GCA_034769895.1 of Magicicada septendecula. Lineage (NCBI taxonomy): Eukaryota > Metazoa > Arthropoda > Insecta > Hemiptera > Cicadidae > Magicicada > Magicicada septendecula. Next base: position 288,225,838 of record CM068376.1, read on the forward strand.
GTAACCGTGTAAGCCCGAGAAACAGTTAGTTTTGTCTACGCAGGATTGCTGTCCAAACGTGTTTGATAAAAGCGTACCTCTATTTACTTTTAAATTGTCGCCCTCGATTGCTGTTTGCCCCGCAGTCTAACAACAAGAACGGTACAAAAGTAATTCAATTCAATTTTTGCTTAAAACGTGGTTGTACTTAGACGACAAGACAAGGGTTCACAGGGCTAACGCACAAAACTGAGATAACGCACGTTGCTTCCCCCTTCATATTTACTAACTCACGCCGCGGAAAGGTGGATTCACAAAAATATACAGTACACAAAAGTGGTGCTTAACAGGTAATTTGATGTAGACGTCGTTATGGGGAGTGGGGAGACAATATAACTTCGTTTCTCGTGACAACAAAACTTCGTTTTGTTCACATTTTATACGAACCCAGACGTTATAGGATGAGCATACGAGGGTTTACATCCTCGTATGCTCATCCTATAACATCGGAATTGTTTTACAGGAACGCGAGTTGTGTTGGAATTCGTAGATTCGCACGCGTCTATCAGCAACCTACGTGTACAAAATTGCATACCACCGACCCAGTAGAAACGATGTTATTTCTTTCATATTAATACTAAATCTTATCTGTTGTCGTATAATAGTATTTTTGTTTTATATTTTGTAGTAGCTACGTCCTATCAACTCGAATATTAAAAACAAAATATTCTGTAAGGCTAATACAGAACAAAATTCAAAACAAAACAAAATATTCTGTAAGGCCTAGAATTTGGGGAAGGATAACCTAACCTAACTTAACAAAAATATTGGAAGAAAGATGTTACTCGCACAAATGAAAAGTTGCAGAATTGAAATCTCATGGATGTTCAGAATAGGAACGTTTTTAAATGATAGATTTGGTTAGTAAGTTTTTAGTGATTTAGTTTTTTACTTTTCTTTGCGGGAAACACGAGAGATATCTGAAAAATTATTGTGAATTTAAAGAGTGCTATAATGCAGTGGTTCCCAAAGTGGGGTCCGCGACAATGTTGCAGGAGGTCCGCAGACACTTTTAAGAAAAATTAGAATATACCGTAAATTTCTCCGATTTTTTTATGTTCTAAAATCTAAATTTTAGAATCTTAAAACAATTAATAGAAGATTCCAGTTTTTTAGGTTCAAACTAATTGTAATTGTAAAAGTAATTTCAAACTAATGGCTTTAATAATGTCTTTAAATCATGTCGTGTAACAGATCTGTTTGGCAGCCGAACTGACTAGATCGCTCTCTTACACTACAAAAAGAAGATTCATTGGCAAAACTTTCAACTGACAGTTCATTAAAATTACAGTTTCCGCAATTACAGCTAGCTGACGTCTGGTTATATGTAATGACTGACTATCCTGAACTCGCAAAAAAAGCTGTGAAGTGTTTAACTGTTTCACTCTACTTATTTGTGTGAAACCGCATTCTCCCTGCTCACGTACTTGAAGTCAAAGTTAAGAAATAAACTTGATATCGAGAGTGATTTAATATTGAAATTATCAGACATTAAATCCAATATCGCAGAGCTAATTTTTCAAAAGCAGCTTCATTGTTCACATTAAAATATGTTTGATATCATGAATATTTTAATTTTGCAAGTTAAGAGAAATCCTGTACTGATATGATAACAAAACGATTATAAAAACGTCAATGGAAGGGTTGGCGGAAAGTAAAAATGGAGAAGGCATAGACACAAATGTGATGGACATGAAAAGAAATTAAATAATTGTTGCCTTAAACTTCCACGTCGTAGTTCTTGTTAACACTCTCCATCTGCCACTCCATCAGTGGCCATCTTCAGTGCTGGAAGGACTGAAAATACTGACAACGGTCTCCTTCAGTAAAACCGCAGTACTCTGGCTAGGACTGGCGGCCCTAATAAGACCCCCATTCAGTACTTTCGGTCCCTCCAGCATTGAAGGTGGCCACCGATGGAGTGCCTGAAACGTTTGCGATTTCTAACTTCGAATCACGGCCTGATAGCCGCAAAGTGTTAATAATAAGAAATTAAATAATTTTGTTTGGTTTTCAGGGTGTGAATATGAGTGTGTATTTGTGAAAACATTCCAGAAAACCAGTAGATATTTTGAATGCGGCGTGGGGAAAGTGTACTCCTCTCCGTTTTTGTATCACAAAGCTCCATAATTATGAATATCAGTGCTTAGCGGAAACTAAAGCCATGAGATTTATCTCTCACGCATCTTTTAAAGACGCAGTGCATTGTCATCTAAAAATATGGAGTTAGGAATAAAAGTCGGTATAATTTACTATATTTGCGTACGTAATGCATATGCACTTAGGAAATACCGAGTTCAATTTGAAAACAAAACGCTTTTTTAAATGCGTTATGTGTATTAGGATTTCGGACCGTGGTCAGTTGCGACTCAAACATATAAAACCCGGTAAGTTACGACCGAGTTGGAAATCTGAACCCGGTCAGTTGCGATCAATTGCATTTTCATGTTATAATAATAATAATAATTTAGAAATTACCATTACAATTTTATTAATTTCTAGCTAACCTAACCTAATCTAACCTAACCTAACGTAACCTAACCTAACCTAACCTAACCTGACCTGACCTAACCTAACCTAACTTAACAAAAATATTGGAAGAAAGATGTTACTCGCACAAATGAAAAGTTGCAGAATTGAAATCTCATGGAAGTTCAGAATAGGAACGTTTTTAAATGATAGATTTGGTTAGTAAGTGAAAGTGCGGGGCGTAATTGACCGCGTAAGGAAAGGTAAGAACGTTGTTTCGTCGCAAATGACCGAGACCGCGGATGATTTCTCAACACTTCTTACACGGATTGTTTTTTTAACACCCTCTATAAATGTTTCTTAACAAAACCGATTCAACGGTTGTTTGAAAAGTTTTGCTGAGTCATGAACGGGAAAATTAAAAAAAATTAAAAATTAGCAAAACACATTAAATAACATCAAATTCTATTTAGAAAAAAGAATGGAAGAATTAGTATGTGTATCCTGATTTTTAAACAGACGGCTTTACTGAAAATGTTTGATTAAAACTAAACCTACCAGTGGCGTACTAGTATTTGGTTTTAGGTGGCGCCCGGGGTCGGGTTGGCTTCATACAAAAGAAAAATCAAGATAAGACTAATCAACATTGCTATCTTTAAATTCGCTGAAAAACGCGTGATAAAATCCTGAAATCAGTCCCATTAAAATAACGGCAATGACAATAAAAATATGCGTTATTGAAACATTGTTAAAAGATGCTTATTGACTGAATTGATTTTCCTATATTTCATATTTCAAACGTACACCCTAATGCTGTGTAATAAACCTATTTGTATATTTAAAAAAGAGCTACTACTATATTAGCGTACATAGGTGAAAAAATAATAAATTAAAACAGCCTAAAAATTAAGAGTATAACGGAAAATTTGAGCAATTGCTAATTTTACTCAATATACTATGCTGAACGCAAAGAAATGGGTGTGTTTTAGAAAGCGGAGAGGTATTGAGACGCCAGAACCGTAAGGCGGCATTAGTTGAAAGAAAATTAACTTGTAAAAAATCTGTAGAGTAAGGCGGTAGGTTAATAACGCCGGCGCTGGGGCTGACGACTATAATGAATGTACTTTTAGGTTTAGTCACGTTTTGGGACACAACTGTCATAAAATGTATTATTTGCTAAGATAGTAAGGGTGTTTGCCAAACGTTGTAAACTTAAGTTCATATAACAATAGGCACCGTTAGACGAGAGAGAGCGTTGTGTGAGAGAGATAACGATAGACGCTAGTTTTTTAAGCACGTGGAACACGGAAAAACGTTGGGCGAATCAGAAAAAGCGTCATGTAGTGCGAGGGAGGGTTTAGTTAAGCAGATTGGGCGAATTTGTATTTAGCGGTAGTTAAACCTATAGGAACGTTGTGCTGTAGATCGTAGGTAAGGGACACTCGAAGCAAGTATATATATTATGAACTTAGAGAGAAATAAGTTAGTCTTCTTTATATCGGCGGAATTACACGAGGAGACTCGCGTACGCTGTTTTGCATCAACTATATATAAGTAATGTAAAAGTAAATTCGCAGAAGTAACAGAGTACGGGAACGCGATAGTTACTAATACTAAAGTTATAAAGTTTCTTAAATCGTAATAAGTAAATGAGTGGATGATCGGAGTTAGAATAAACAACAAGAAGTAATAATACATATGAAGTTCCATTAATTCAATACATTGTGGTAAATCGCGGAAGAAGGCGAATGAGTTCGGAGTAAAGTCACGACGGTGTGAAATAGTCGAGCCACACGCGACGCGGACTGTGTTAGATGGACTTAAGGTCAATTCAGTAATCTTTGTGTCCAGAGTGTATAGTTATACGACATAGTTATATGTAAAATCCATATGTCAAGTGTAGTGTACCTCTGTGGTAAGTGAATTAGTGAAGTTTTAACCAGGATTAACACACGACAACGGCTGCTGACGACTCACCGATCGACAACATCTTCAGGACTACGCACTTTGGAAGGATTCTTACGCAAGTAACAAATAATGAACATTTAATTCTATGTTGTTTGATAAATATATATATGTTGTATTCAATATAGTGACTCAATCTGTCAGAAAAGGACTCATTGCTATTTAATAATATTCAGTTTGTAAGATAAAACGATTCAAGTCATATAAAGAAATTTTGTAATGTATAAATGCAAATGGTACATTAAAAGTTAATTAACATACTTTAATTTGTGTTTATTATTACTGGCGCCCTGAGGTATAATCAAGAGTCGGTACACTGGAATAAGTGTTATAGACTATTAAATAAATTATTAATATTATTATTGATCAAGGTAGGTTGTAATCTTATTTCTCACATGCTCGAAGGCCAACATAATTTTCAAATAAATAATTTAACTCTTTTACAAAGGCCTATCTAGAAGTGTATTACAAGAGATTAACAAAATTCCTCAAGTTTTTCGATTCTATGGAGGGGGGTCCGGTCCCGTTTCGTCCACCCCCCTGTAAATACGCCCCCTGAAATCTATATCTGTGTTTGCACGTTTAAACAAAAATTGTTGATTCCCTATAAAGTCTATTGTAACAGTCTGGTTTTTGTTTTTGTGTTTTACATGTTTTATTGGATAAAACATAATTATAGACATACATTTTTAAAACGACAGTAAACTTTAAAGTTTTGATAAGTTCTTTGTAAGTCTGTCAGATCTGACACGGGTTCGAGTACATTGTTTTCCAATTTATATTACGACTTCCGGGTTATAGAGTTATAATTTTGTTGCAATTTAAAGTTTGCCGTTTTCAGGTATCTAAATTACTCACAATACATATTTGATCAGTTTTATTTCGAAGTCTGCTAACGTATCGATCTTCTATAGACGTATTTATTGTAGTTGTTGATATATCACTAGACTATGCAGAATAAGAAAAGCCACTAACACTTCGTTACACACAGGTATAAAAAGGATCGATTAAATCCTTTTTGTCTGTGACAATAAAATTTGTTTCACGATAGTACTTACAAGGGATGAAATTCAATTAAGCACGCGTCCGTGAGACAGAACATCAAAGCACTGCAGCTGCCATTAGTACAGCGCCATTCGATGGTCAAAATTCTGCATTCCTCTTGCACGATACGCCTACAAATCGTTTGTTATTTTTCTCGCAACGTACCTAATTCCAACGGGTAAAACCAAGTCACAAGACGGACTGTAACAGAGGTAATTAAAATAGTTAAGATAATTATTTTTATGAGTTCGATGAAAAGCGTAAGTTTGCCGTTTAAAAAATGCAACCGTTTTCTCGGACGACGTAGATTCTTGAATTATGTCTGCGTACGTATTAATTTATTTATTGAGTGACGAATGCATATTGCTAGCAAATGTATTAGCTCTGGTTGCTTAGTCTCTGCATGCCGCACCTGCTCATTTAATTTCAAAATGCAGAGTGGACACCGTACAGACTTCTCGCTGGACTCCAAACCGCAAACCGGAAGCGAGGATGTTAGTCACTAAAAAATAAAAAAGGAGATACGTGTTTGAGAATGAAGTTAACGTGCTTGTACAGAATTGCTGTAGTCACACGTCGGAACGTTATAGAGTTATAGAGTATACAGAACTGCAAACAAAACAGAATACACACTGGCAAAAAACACACACAACAACAAAACAAGTTTGGTTTACTTGGTGTTTACAAATTAAACTGCTCAGGACGCAACAAATTCTACAGAGGCAAGACAGAACGCAGCTTCGAACAGAGATACATTGAACTCATAAAAGCATTAAACTCTACCACTGAATCCACAAACCATCTCATTACCAGACCATACATCTACAAACATAAACAGTAACATGGAAATCCTACATGTACATACAAAAGTTCGAAAAATAGACACTCTTGAACAACTAGAAATATACAAATACACAAAATGCATAGAAAAACATTCTAAACGAACAGACACAACTTAAAACACACACACACACACACACACACACACACACACACACACACACACACACACACACACACACACACACACACACACACACACACACACACACACACACACACACACACACACACACACACACACACACACACACACACAAAACGATCTTTCGAACGACGGCGGCGTCACCAAAAACAGGATGGTCAGCGCTCCTAGCGGCGCCTCTGACGAAGCTCTAATAAGCGAAAGTTAGTTTAGGCAGTAAGGTAAAAATTAAATCATTTTTATCAATAACGATTGTGTTCCACGTCAGTATTATTCTAAATAGTTAGTTGATAACATCGGACACGCCATGGACAACAAAATCCAGGAAGTTATAGAGTACTTTTCGTGAACACTTTTCGCGGCTAATTCTAACAGAAAATATTTGCGTACTTCAAGTTGCAGCATGCTTCTTACGTTGCCGATTATTTGTTTTTCTATAAATACATTTTCTAACAAACAGAAAACACCAATAGGCTTACGCTGTCTGAGCTGCAGAACTCGCTATTTTGAACGTATTATTGATTGTCGCCCTTTCGTTTTGATCAAAACATAGGATTTATGTTTTAGATGGACACCAAACTGGATATATTGTATATAGGCACAATTATTACACACCGAAACGTTCCCGGTGTTCTCCGTTTGAATCATCTGCATCAGTGGTCCCCAAAGTGGGGTCCGCGACAATGTTTCAGGGGGTCCGCAGACACTTTTAAGAAAATCTAGGATAAACCGTAATATTCTCCGATTTTTTTATGCTCTAAAATGTAAATATAAATTTTAGGATTTTAAAACAATTAGTAGAAGATTCCAGTATTTGGGGGGGGGGGTTCAAACTGATTGTAATTGTAAAGTAATTTCAAACTAATGGTTTTAATAATGTCGTGTAGCAGATCTGTTTGTGCGCCGAACTGACTAGACCTCTCTCTTACACTACAAAAGAAAGATTTATTGGCAGAACTTTCAACTGATAGTTAATTGAAATTACAGTTACAGATAGCTGGCTTCTGGTTATATGTAATGACTGACTAATCCTGAACTCGCAAAAAAGCTTTGAAGCGTTTAACTGTGTTACCCTCTACTTATTTGTGCGAAACCGCAGTCTCGCTGCTCACGTACTTAAAGTCAAAGTTAAGAAATAATCTTAATGTCGAGAGTTACTTAATATTGAAGTTATCAGACATTAAACCCAATATTGCAGAGCTAATTGTGCAAAACCAGCTTCATTGTTCATATTAAACTATGTCTGATATCATTAATATTATAAATATAATTATTCACTACGACTCGGAACAGGTTCAGTTGTAAGGTAAAGCTTTTACGTTTTTACCCATAAAAAGTTTTGTGTTCCGAGTCGTAGTGAAATAATTATATTTAGTTAAGAAACGGACACATCATGGACAAAGACATCCAAGAATTAATATTATAATTTTGCAAGTTTAGAGAATTTTAATTTTAATACATTTATAATTAAAATATAAGAGTTTTAATCATATTTACTGTATGTTTATTTCAGAACTCAGACGGGGTCCGTCAATTTTTAAATTTTTTTGGAGGGGTTCGCGGACTGAAAAGTTTGGGAACCACTGGTCTGCAGCTCCCGTCGGCGTCCGTAAAACACGCCAATTCTATTATCCGTGACTCAGTTTTCCGGGAATGGGCCTCCCCGTCGTTACCACGGTTAACGGAGGTCTGCTGTACCTTAAACACTATCAGCAGTTGCAGAAGATAGCAGAAAATGTGCGCCAGTTTTCTGGTACCGTTTGCTGTATATGTACTGCAACGGAAGTTGTCATCTTTATTGTTTCATGTCTTTGCTTTTTAAATATGTAAGTCTACTAATGTAAGCCATATGTTTCCATATGTACCTTCTTGAGTACAACAAAATAAATAACAAATAAAAAGTTATTCTTATTTTAATTTTTATAGTTTTACATACACAAATTTAAAATCCCCGAGAACCTCCTCCCACGGGAAGAAATTCTGGTTGCGCCCCTGCAATATAGTATACTGCTGTTAGCACGATTCCACTTTCAACTGCTCTATTTAAAAAATATTTGAAATTAAAATTTGGTTTTACTTAATTTTTTTATAGAGAGTGAGCGCATAAAAATATTATTATGACGAGAGTCGCCAAATGATCCTTTGTGCGTGACGCGCGGACAGCCACAAAAACTTGCGTTCTTTGTGCTTCTACGTAAACTACATGCCAAAACTGGGTGCGGAAGCAAAACATTCCCACAAAATAAGGTGCGTTTTTTGACGTAAATAAGATAAAATGGACGTTGTTAGGTTAACAATGGAAAATAACGTAACTACTAATCCTTCACAATTTTTGTGAAATCCACGTAAAAAAAAAAACAACTCGAAGTAAGGCGGGGTAGCCGAAGGGCCCCCCGACCTTCATGTCTCCCTTTTCTGTGACAGAACTCGTTTTCCAATAATACTGGAAAAGCAACCAACTCGAAACAGCTGTATCGCATTGTGTTTTAATGCTGTATCGCTATAAGCAATTACGCATGTTTTACGCAACTTGCAAATAAACAGTGCGAAATTTTCTCTTCCGCTCCTAGGTTTGGCCTGTAGTTTAAGTAGAAACATAAAGAACGATTATTTTTGCAGTTTTTGTGGTCGTCAGAGACAAGGTAGTCACTCGCAACTATTACCGAAAATAGTAATTACCAGATTCTTAGTACATACTAGAGCTTTACAGTAGAATAAATTTAGAGCAAAAGATTGAAATGACATGCAGATTGTTCAGGAAAAACGTACCCAAAAGACTATAACAACCGACCTGTAGTGCTCCGAGTGAGCCGCCTCTGCTGAAGAAGGATGTAGGTACTGTACAAATGTATTCCGTTTGTTGTGCTCTACAGACAGGAGTACACCAAAATAATAATAACGAGAGGGTAAACAAAATTCCACTCTTTGATTTTTGCTAGCTTTGTAGTCCCGTTGCTCCACCGTGCGGCGTGAGATTGCATAGGAATGAAGTATTGTGTAGACACAGAATATCACCTTACTTTAACTAATCCTCGATGTACAGCCTTCCGTATTTATTAGCACGATTTATGAAAACAAATATATTGCAACGAAACAATTAAGGATGCATAGATGTGTATTAGAACTAATAATATGTAACAGTCTCTTATCTGGAAATAGGAATTTATTAGACTAAAAAAAAAATTAATTCTTTACATAAATTATTTATTAGTTATATATTGTCTTTATATTGAAATAAATGTTTATTTGAACAGTCGTCTATGTTACTTGATTACTGAATTCCTTCTTGGAGTCCAGTTGGAATACCGCTGCGTTAACGTTGACCTCTGGTCTCGCTGCTGCAGTCACCGCGAATCACACACGCACGCCGTTTATATGATTGATGTAGTTTTTATATTTATAATCTCAGGTTCGATAAGTGGGTTAGTGGTTATTATTTAAAATGCGGTGTATTTACCTTGGACCTTCCGGCTATCTTAAAATGTTCACGCGTTGATATAGTTGTACTCCGAGCAAGTACAACTCCCCTAAGCGGAAAAATCTTGACACGCGAGTTAGCACTAATAGATCTTCAAATACTTTGTTCAACGTTCTAATAACCCTTGATTTAGCTTACGGGTAACTCGTAGCTAAAATCTAGGACGGTCTTCACTTATATAGCAAACGTGTAGCCTACTGTCGCGGAGAACTCGCACAGAGAGCACGTCTGAATAGGACGAGTTGTAGACGAAAAGTGAAGAAATTTCCTCTACCAGCGCACATCGCAAATGAAAATTGAAGCTCCTGATTGGTTAAAATTTAGAAGACGTCATAGATTTCTACCTCGATAGCAAGAAACGAAATCGTGTATGGCAATGCCAGTCTGCAAAATTTTGTATAGATTTTATCTAAAAGTTTATGACTTTTCTGCAGATAAGGCTTCTATAGACAAATGAATTCATATTAGACAAAAAATACATATTAGAATTATATGTTTTGAGTTTCTGACATATGGAAAATGTACCGCTATTTATGACGCACACGCTGTCCAAGTTTCATTTCGACACGTTAATTATTATAAGAGTTATTCAGTAAAACACGAATAACACGCGCACACGCGCACAAAACTTGCACTTGACAGAGAATAAGTTTTTGACATTTGACTACCCATATATTATTTCAAAACCTAAAGCTACTTTACAGAATTTGAACAAAATCAATTTGAAACATGTCTATCATGTCTATAACGTCATAAAGTGTATAATAGCTTCTAGTCGTTTCTAAAATGCCTCTTACTGCAATACTTTTTCATTGCAATATGTATATTGTTGTTTTGTATTACTGCACAGAATTCGCTAAGTTAGACATTCCGTAAGCCTACAAGTTTGTATTAATAGGCTACAACTCAATTCTGTGCTGTATGTAATGCATGTATATGTATAAACGCACGCACACATACACACGTATAGCGAGATTTATGACTTTGCCCTTTGTGGCCTTCACTTCTACGGTTCGAAGAAACCTCATTTCGATTTCTTCGGTATATTCTACCACACTACCACCATTACAATTTCACTTGACTGTACCGCTATTTTCAAATTATAGGTTGCTATCTGCAAACAGATGTTTGTGGTATCTAATTAAACTTGCATTACTTACGTTAAGTCGCACAATTTCACGAATACACTGTCTGCAAGTCCTCTTTGTATGCACTGTTTTCATTTTCTATCTCTTTGTTTAATTAGCAATCAGAAGTTTACATTCTATCAGTGGCGTATCTATAATTTGTCCTTGGGGGGGGGTTCAGGGCGAGTCATATAAAAGTGAAAAGTGTGATAACGTCCTGAAAATCAGTCCCATTAAAGTAAACGGTAATAACACAATAAAAATACACGCGTTACTGAAACATCGTTAACAAGATACTTATTGATTGAACCGTTTTCCCTAAATTTCATATTTCAAGCGTAGTATATGCTGATGCTGTGTAATAAACCTGTTCGTATAATTAAAAGAGAGTTACTACTATATTAGCGTACACAGCTGAAAAAAAAACAATAAAAACAGCCTAAAAATTAAGAGATTAACAAAATTTAACTTTTTCGACCCTCTGGGGGGAGTCCGGTCCCGTTTGCCCCCCGTAAGTACGCTCCTGCATTCTATAAGATACTTTATTATAGGTTAGTGTGCATAATGGGATTGTTAATCATGCAGTGGCAGTTCTTCGACTACACGATGTCAGTTGACCATCTTCTTTTGAGGGTCCAGTTATCTTCTCTGTTCCTACCGCTCCTATCAACGGGTTCTCATGGGTTCAGAGTTATCTGCTTTTTCAGAGCACGCTGTCTTGTATATAACTTGCAAGCTTATTTATTGGCGTATCCCCATAATTCAGTGTCTTCGTCCACATAGGTATAATTATGGTTTCGTATATTAGAGTTTTTGTTATTTACTGACAATCGTAGTCTTCTTCCTATTAACCAGTTTAGTAAAGAAAACCAGGTCATGTGTTAATGAAATAGAATTCCGCTTATCAGTTAGCTATATTATTTCAAAAACCATTCAAGATAAATTTGTGAAATTGTTTTCCTTAAAGCAGAGGTGCCCACAGCAAGGTGCAATGGTGCAAGTCGCACCACTGGAATTTTCTTTGGGGGGGGATTTCTCAAGGCGATTTTTGTAATTTTGGGGGATTTCCGCGGCACTTTTTCTTTTACTTTTAAATTTCTCCACGTATTTTAAATTACCCTCTTACAAAACGTCGTAAATGAAACAAATCAATGAAGAAAAAGAATGCACTTACAAAATCAAATTAGATTATCTTCATAAGGCTTAATGTACTACTAATTATGTTAGGCCAGGTTTAACTAGGCTTTTACGTTTCTCATAATTTATATTAATTGATTAGGCATACTAGAAAACCTTTTGGTATTGATAAAAAGAATAACAATAGTTTTTTGATTCCAATAATTGCTTAAATGGTTTTAGTTTTCAAAAATGTTTTGACAAAGCCTCAAGATGTACCGTTAACCGTTATTATGACATACCCCCGTATTGTAACCTCCCCTACCCACGAGGTGCGCAAAAGCGCACGAGCACAGTGGCGTATCTAGGTCCGGGTCCGGTCAAGTCGGTTTCATATATATATAAAAAAAAAGGAAAACAAGATAAGAATAATCAGCATTACTATCTTTAAAGTGACTGAAAAAAACTGTGATGACATCCTGAAATCAATGCCACGAAAGTAGATGGTAATAACATAACAATAAAACGCGTTACTGAAATATTGATGAAAAGATACGGACTGAATTTATTTTCCTATATTTAATATTTCACACGTATACGCAAATGCTGTGTAATAAATCTGCTTGTCTGTTTAAAAAGAGTTACTAGCTCAAAAAGTAATAAAAAAGCCTAAAATTAAGAGATTAACAAAACTCGTCAACGTTTTTCGACCCTCTGGGGAGGGGGGTCCGGTCGTGTTCGTCCCTTCCCGTTAACACGCCCCTGCACGAGCGCGTACAATGTGTGCATGAAGTTGTCTTGTGTATCTGACACTTGGCGAATGCAGACGGGGTTTTTAATTTCTTCAAGTTTGCTAGTATTAAAAGAAAGCGCAGATGAGCTAGACACGTTACCTGCGGGCGATTAGTCTGCTCTGGCGAGTAGCTACACGTACTCCGCTGTTCACGTAAATGCGTTTATGCTTCGTTGTATGCTGTAGCCCCAAGACGCTAAACAGCTTTGCACAGATTACCCTATTTATTATAACACCAAAAATTTCGAAAAGTTTTATTTCATAATTAGCAGTAAGAAGTGTCGTTGGAAGCAATAACGAAGGGTGTATGTGTGGAAAGCATATTCTGTAAGGGACAAAAGGAGAAGCTAGCAAGCACGCTCTAGTGACGGACAGGTCATAAATTTCGTAGACAGCTGCAACACATGCCCTGTGCCCTGTGAACAAGCAGAGTTCACTGCTCCCGGTACGTAGAACACCAGTTTTTTGTGAAAACATATTGATTCCATAGGAAACTACATATAATGTGTACAGAGCTATTAAAGGAGAAAAGGCTTAACAATGGTCAAGTATACATGTTTACGCCAGCTGTCAGGAGAAAGCGACGAAGGGTGTATTGATTTCAAAGACTCCAGCGGTCGACGACAGGGTTTTGACCTTACTTGGAAACGAAAGCGCAGAGAGTACGTCCAAACTCAAGGATGGGGTGTTGGCTGGCAACCAAAAGAAAAAACCAACTTTCAAAGAAGAGTAGGGGAGGCCCTTGAACAACGATAGATAATAACACCAGAGCGATGAAGTTCAGAAACAATGCAAATGGAAGAGAAACTCAGAGTTGTCGCTGTAGACTTTAGAAAAAACGACAGATACAATTTATTGCTGCGTTGTCTGGAAATGACAACGACCTCAAAATACGAAGCAAGGGAAGAATCTGGTGGGGAACCAGGAGCCCTATCAGAGAAAGATAGGTGGTATTTGGACTTGGAGGGAAAAATATGAAACCAATAAGGACACGGCGTCGTTGGAATCTGAAATCTGGTGGGAAATTTAGTAAGGAGAATATAGGAAGGAGACAGGAACGCGCTGGGGGAGTTCTAACTAAATTTCGGACGCGATCGGCGTGAAGTCCGTGACTGGAGTAATTAGCGTTTTATTGAACTTAGAATAATTCGATACACAGTGTGAGAAGGTAGTTTTTCGAACTTATAACAAAAGTTAATACAGTGATTACAAACAAACGAACAATGAAGTAGAGTCACACTATTAGCATACCAGTGAACATTAACTGAAACAGATAGTAACCAGACAATAATGTAACTTCAGTGTATACGAACACGTTACAACAAATAACCTTTAAGAAAGATTAACAACACAAACTACATTCATGAACACTTGATAATCAAGGATACCGCAACAAAGGTGCGTAATATCACTTCAGATTTGAAATAAATCACGAGGTCGGTGTACAACAGAGAATGCTAACTTTTAATCACAAATTATAATCCGAAATGCGTGGAGTTGGTGAGTGAAGTGTCTGTGAGTGACATCGTGGGATTCATCCGGTACCATCTATCATCTGGAAGAATTATCTGCACGATTCCAGAACGATCAACATGAAGGAATCATTACCGCAACCACCGAGTGATTGGATATTCGAATATCAAGTATACTAAAACATGTCTTAATTAATTTAGATCCACTGTCTGTCATCTCAAAGAATCCACACACACTAGAATTCATTAAAGTAATCGTAAAGGAATTAAAGAAATCGATTTAAAGTTTATTTAGAAGTAAAATTATCATTCTTTATCAGTTTTGGAGTAATGTTTATTTCCCAGTTCTAAATGAATCCGTAATTACAAAGTATAGTAATAACTTAAGAGATTATTTATATTAAGAATTTATAAGATGAAGCTAAACATTATAATTTACTTAAGTACTAAACGCAATTGATGAATGATTATTAATATGCAACCATTAGATTGAGAGTTTAAATAACTAATTTTATTAATGTATTATTTTTGATATTTACAATTTAATAATGAGTATTCAATTTTATTAATGTATTATTGTTTGATATTTACAATTTAGCCATGAGTATTAAATTTTGGTAATGTGTTAATTTTATATTTACAAGTACTAATGAGTACGTAGAATTTTGTGCTATTAGTAATAACAAACTAGTGTGAATAAATTTAAGAGCTATCAGTAGAAATGAGCATTTATTATTTTTTTTAACCCTGAGATAAAGAGCATAAACAAATTATGTTATATTGGCGCCCAACATGGGGCTTGATAAAATAGTAAGCTAGGGCAGTGACAGACAGTGGCTAACAATAAGTTTAAAATAAGTACATGTAAGTAGCTTAAGCTATATTATTATGGTCGTATATCGGTCTCTAAGTCTCTGAATGGTAACCCGAAGTCAAGCTAAAATGGCATCTAGGGGAGAGAATTCAGATGAGTTTGATATCAATAACCAGATGGGCTATGAGCAGCCTGAGGACGGAAACGTAATGAATGAAGAAAGCTCAACAACCAGTGCAGGAACTAGGGCCGGGGGACCGCAATCACAGTCGCAGTCATCTGAAGCAAATTTTCAAATGTTAATGGCATTGATGAAACAACAATTTGAAGAATCGAAAAAGCAAAATGAAGAATCGGAAAGGAAGAGAGATGAAAAACAAAGAAAACTACATGAAGAGACTCTAAAATACATAGACGAAAAGATTGAAGAAACGAAAAAACAGAATGAAGAAATAGGTAAACAACTCGCCGAGAAATTAGACGAAAAAATAGAGTTAATGAGAAGAGATCTACAAGGACAAATCCACCAGGTGGGTACTGAACTACAAAGACAGTCAGAAAAGTTAGAAGAAGTACAGAAGAAGAGCGAAAGCGGAATCAAAGAATTGAGCAAAGAATTAAAGAAGCAGGCGAAAGAAAATAAGGAAACCCGAGAAAAGGACAGGAAGGAATGGCAGGAAGCCATAACCAACACTCAACAACAAAATCAACAACAAATCGAAAGCGTAGAACAGCAAGTAAGAAGCATCAAGGAAGCGCACCGCAGTACGGAGGATAAAATAAAAGAGGTCTCCACAGAGAAAGGGCGAGAGCTGGAGGAAATCACAAATAAACTAACGACTGTTTGCGAGAGCCAACAGCGGGTGCAACGTCGCCTGGAAGAGATGGAGCAGAGACCGGCTGGAGCCATGAATGCAGCAGTCGTCAATAAGGAAGCCACGTTCGACGGGGAAGACAATTTCCCGATGGAATTCCTTAAGGAATTGAGGGAAATCCAGGAAACCTACTATGGGGAAGAAAATACTCGTTGGATTGGGCGACACTTAACCGGTGAAGCAGCTCTATGGTGGAGAATTGTAAGAGAACAGATTAAGTCCTTCCAAGAGTTCGAGGAAGCATTTAGCAGTAAGTATTGGAGCGCGACCCAACAGGAGCGGGTTCGTGACCAATTAGAGTACGGCAGATTTAATTCGAGCGGTAATCTCGACATGATTCAGTACATGGAGAGATGCGTGCTGAAAAGCCGACAATTAATACCTATATTGTCGGATAAGCACATGATAACGAAGTTAGCCCGGCATTATAACAGGGAGATTCAAATCGCGGTGGTCACAGAGGTATAGTTACCATAAATAGTTTCGAAGGTCTGCTAAGGGAATATACGGACATTAGCAAGAGGGAAAATAACGGCCAACAAAGTGAGCGACAGCCCATAAATTTTAAAAGAGACACACAGCCGACCCGACAACAAAATAACGATGTCAGTAAGCCGCGTTCCAACTGGCGGGAGAATTTCCGACAGAGGGAGGTAAACAGACCCAGTGCGGGGGAAAATAAACAAAACCCTGTCAATAGTATTGTTACTGAGCGACAAGTGAAAGGGAAGCCAGATGAGGGGCCGTCTACATCGAGGCAATGACTTCCGACGATGAGTACAATGAACCCGGCAAGTAAAGAAAAGGTTGAAATAAACACCAGAACGGTAAACATTACCACGATTTTTCCTGATCTTAAGGAAGACCTAATGGAAGAATCTGCTCAAAATATTGACGTCAAAATGATAAAGAGTCCTGAGTTACTAATTCAATTAAACCATGTACCCGTAAATGCCCTAATAGATACCGGCAGCGCGGTAAACGCGTTATCCGAACACTGGTATAATAACCACAAGAGGGAGATGGGGAACCATGAAATATTAAGTGTAAACAATACGAACATAATTAGCGCTGTAGGGAGTAAATCAAAAAGTATAAGAAAACAAATATTTTGTGAGGTAATTATTAGAAATAGGTTAAGCGTAGATTGTGTCTTCCTAATAGTACCTGGTTTAGTAAGGAACTGTATATTGGGTATGAACGTCTTACATCAGTCGAGAAGTGTAATCAACCTGAACGTTGGATACAATTTCAACCGGAGGGAGAAGTGATTGATGAAGAACGCCTTTGTGAGATACCATTACTCAACATGGAAGAAAAGGTGGGCGGCGTTGAGGAAGAAATCAACAAGAAAATTGGAGAACTGGAAGGGGTAAGCCAAACCAGGAAAGGTCAATTAGGTCAACTGTTAATAAAAAACAAGATAATCTTCAATGAACGGCCAGGTCTCATCACGGGATATCAGCATTGCTTACGGGTGACCGACAGCACACCCTACCTGCAGAAAGGATGGCCCGTTCCCATCAAGCACAAGAGGGCGGTCCAGGAGGAAATTAAAAGAATGCTGGATTACGGCGTCATATAGGGAGCTAACAGCCCTTACGTCCAACCTCTGGTCACTGTAATCAAAAGGGACGGGAGTGTGCAATTAGATGCCCGGAAGGTGAAGAGTATCACCATCCCAGATTATGAGGGACCTCCGCCAATCAATGAAATACTTGCCAGATGCAGCAATATCAAAGTAATGTCTACGATTGACCTCACTAATAGTTTTTGGCAAATCCCACTCCATGAAGAGTGCCGCAACCACACTGGTTTCCTGTACGAAGGAAAGGGATACCGATTTAAGGTAACACCTTTCGGATTGAGCACAAGCTTAGCGAGTTTGACAAGGGGGCTCCATCACGTGCTTAACGACGAGGTAAAAAGGCATACCATAATATATGTGGATGACATTCTGTGCTTCTCTAGGAACGAGGAAGAACACATCGAACATCTAAGGAACTTGCTGGAAAATTTGAAGGAGGCGAATATTACGGTGAACCTGAAGAAATCCCAGTTCTTTAGAAAGGAGATCCAATACCTGGGGTATTGTCTCACCACCGATGGAATTAAACCAACTGACGATAAGGTGTCAGCGATTTTAAATTTTCCGGTTCCACGAAACCCAAAACAACTGAAAGGTTTCTTGGGCTTAACCAACTTCTACAATAAATTTACCGACAAGTACGCCGAATATCTAAACTTCTACAGAAGGGTAATAAATTTAGATGGGATGGCACCATGCAAGAGCATTTCCAGCGGGTAAAAGAATTGTTTATAGATTCCGTTGTATTAAAATTTCCAATTCAGGAACGCCGGTTCTATCTTCAGTGCGATGCCAGCAGCTACGCGTACGGAGGCCAGTTATAGCAGGTTGACCAGAAAGAAGAGATAGCAGTAATAGCATACACCAGCAGGACTTTCAAAAAGGCAGAAAAAATTATTTCACCACAGAAAAAGAATTATTAGCCATAGTACAGTGTTTGAAGAAATTTAGGATATATATATATATATATATATATACTCGGACAACCTCTCACAATAATCACAGATAACAAAGCCTTAACATTCATCAAGAAATGCCACTTGAATAATACAAGAATCACACGATGGATACTGGCAATCCAGGAATACAACTTTGAAATCCTCCATTGTAAAGGGAAAGAAAATATCGTTGCGGATATTTTAAGCCGATACCCTGAAGATGAAGAACTGAACGAACCACTCGACGAGAGACAGGAATATTATATACACGCCATAGAAATCAAACTAAGCAAAGATACAGCTACAAAACTAAGGAAAATCCACCAAGTACAATTTGAAAACCCGAAGCTCAGGCGAATAATTGACCAGGTCAAGGAAGGAAACAATGGTAAATTAAACCAGCATTTTAAAGTCATTAACGAGAAACTATATCGGAGATGCAAGGAGAGGTGGAAATTGTACGTTCCAAGGGAATTTCAGACGGAGCTAATCCGGAGATTCACAGCATCTATGGACATCCCGGGACGAAGAAGACACTGCAGCTGCTAAAAGAGCACTTCACATGTGATGAGATGTGCAGAAGTGTCAGCAAGATCATCAAGTATTGTGACTTGTGCCAGAGATGCAAAGACAGCGGCAATCGAAATATCGCCGGGGAAACAAGGCCTATTCTTCCTACAAAGAAGGGAGAAATCCTCAGTTTAGATTACTATGGACGTTTACCGACATCTAGCGGTGGAGTAAAGTATTTACTTGTCGTTGTAGACAACTTTACGAAATATGTAGAGTTGTACGCTGTACGTAGAGCTACAACAAGTATAACTTTAAAACGACTCCAACAGTATATTGCACAACATGGAAAACCGGAAGGCATACTGACAGATAACGGTACCCAATTTACATCCCGTAAATGGATACAAGGCCTGACAGAACTTAACATTAAATCAAAATACACAGCCATTAGAAATCCATGCACCAATATTGCCGAACGGTGGAACAGGTAACTTGGAAACATGTTCCGGATATTTGTACGTGAAAGGCATACAAAATGGGCGACGTACATCAAGACGATTAAAGCGTGTCTCAACGAGACATATCAAGAAACCATAGGAACGACACCACATGAAGCCCAGTTTGGAACGAAACCAACCAGGCATTGGGAGAAATATTTAGACCCAATAGTGAAGAATAATGAGGGAGTAAACGTAGAGAAATTACAATAATTACGAATAAAGGAAAGAGGTGAGCGGCAGGCTGCCCGAATAAATCAAATAAAAATTACAGAATTTGACGTAGGAGACAAGGTTCTTATACGAGCAGTGAAATTATCTGACGCAACACAGAATATTATCGGAAAATTCTGCGCGCTGTATGAAGGCCCGTACACAATAATACAAAAAGTAGTAAACGCTAGATATAAACTGCAGGACGAATCCAGCAACGGTACGATAAGGGGCATCTTCAATACTAGGCAACTGAAGAAATATCATTCAGGGGCTTAGGGGGGCCTAACGAAAATGTAAAATAATTTGTATTATTTGCTAGAACAATATTAATGAAATGTCTTAGTAGTAACATGAGATAAAAAAATAGAAATAACAAAGCAAGTGTATAAAATGAATTATTTTAATGATTAGTTGTCATAGTCAATAAATGTCATGTTAATGATTATGAATAAAACAATTTATGATAATAGATGTCAATAAGAGTGAAGAAGATAGAAGGGTATATGTTTAAATGGTATATATATGTGAAGACAATTTATAGAATTTTGAGAGAACTATTCAAGTTGTATGTATTTAAGATCATGTTTACGTAAGGACAATTTACAAGCTTAGTATAAGATTGTATAATATAATTGTGTTCAAAGATGTTAGTAAATAGAAAAGAAAATATCGGTATGGAGAACCATACATGACTTCCATATTCTAAGATTTATATTTAAAATCATTTTCAGCCAAACAGCCAGGGAAGGAATTTTAACAAAAAAAATACTTCTTTCTTGCCAATAACGTAGTACACATATAAAAAATATTATCCCCTCCCCCTTCAACTATAATTTTGATTTATAGAAAATTACCCCCAGCCCGTTCAACTAGCCTCTTCATTTATAGATATTTCATCTACGTTTCTACAGTGGATTATTAAGATCTTATCAGGATACTTTATCAAAATTAAGTACTTTACTCATGTTACAACAAAAAATGTTTCAGGTAAACTGCCCTTTCCCCGTAACCGATCTTCACCAAAATCAACAGTCATTGAGTTCTCTATAGCTCAGGCACATATGTAAAAAATTATTTGATTCTGTTTGAATTTACGGCAGTTATGGTTCGTCATATAAAAAATTACCCATGTTAAAACATAAAACATGAGATTTATAAAACATATCTAAGATTTATATTTAAAATCATTTTTGAAATAAAATATTTTCATAGAACCTACTAACGCTGCGGAAATCTGAGGAGCCAATCAGAGTTGGGCCTACCTGTCACTCTGCGGAATTTGGTGGAAAGCCCTGTCACTGTCGTCAAAGTATCAGCCTTGGCAGGGTCCTCTTTTTCTGCAAAATGGGAGAGGAGGCTTGAGATGGAGTGAGTGACATGGTCCCCACCTCAATGAAGAACCCATTGTTTTATAAAAATATATTTAAATTTTGAAAACTGAAAATTCTTTTCTTGTTGTAAATATTTATATTTTATAATCAAAATGACTTTATCAAAACACAAACATTATTTTTTTATAATAAGTATTTACATATGTTTCTTAATACGCTTACTTTTTCTTCAATGTTGATGATCATTTCCAAACATTCTGACAAAATTGTATCTACAGAACAGTTAACATTCCCCAGGTTTCCATTTCTGCTAATTTCTCATTACACCTTCCACTGACGTATTATTAACCATTTCATAAACTATCGTATAATCTTTTCAGATTTTGTGGTACAAAATCTGAAATTTTCAGATTGCCTGGCAACAAAATTATTTTATTTTCAACAATTACCATTGTTTGAAAAAGTTTAAATGAATTTTCAAGTACTTTACTCTTGTTAAAACGTAAAAGGTTGCAGGTAAACTACCCCTTCCCCTTAACTGATCTTCACCAAAATCTAAAGGCCTTGAGTCCTCTACAATTCACTGAAGTATGCAAAAAATTATTTGATTCTGTTTGAATTTGCGGCAGTTATCGTTTGCCATAGAAAATACGCTTGATAAAAAACGTTGCAGGTAAACTACCCCTTCCCCTCAACCGATCTTCACCAAAAACAATAGGTCTTGAGTACTCTACAAATCAGGGCTGTATGCAGAAAATTATTTGATTCTGTTTGAATTTGCGGCTGTTATCGTTTGCCATAGAAAATACCCTTGTTAAAAAAACGTTGTAGGTAAACTACCCCTTTCCCTTAACCGATCTTCACCAAAAACAAAAGGTCTTGAGAACTCCACAATTCAGGGCTGTATGCGAAACATTATTTGATTCTGTTTGAATTTGCGGCTGTTACCGTTTGCCAAAAAAAAAAATTTCCCTTGATAAAAAAAACCGTTGCAGGTAAACTACCCCTTCCCCTCAACCGATCTTCACCAAAAACAACAGGTCTTGAGAACTCTACAACTTAGGGCTGTATGCAAATAATCTTTTGATTCTGTTTGAATTTGCGGCTGTTATCGTTTGCCATAGGAAATACCCTTGTTAAAACATAAAACGTTACAGGTAAACTACCCCTTTCCCTTAACCGATCTTCACCAAAAACAATAGGTCTTGAGAACTCTACAATTTAGGGCTGTATGCAAATAATCTTTTGATTCTGTTTGAATTTGCGGCTGTTATCGTTTGCCATAGGAAATACCCTTGTTAAAACATAAAACGTTACAGGTAAACTACCCCTTTCCCTTAACCGATCTTCACCAAAAACAATAGGTCTTGAGAACTCTACAATTCAGGGCTGTATGCGAAACATTATTTGATTCTGTTTGAATTTGCGGCTGTTATCGTTTGCCATAGAAAAAAAATTTCCCTTGATAAAAAAAAACCGTTGCAGGTAAACTACCCCTTTCCCTCAACCGATCTTCACCAAAAACAATAGGTCGCGAGTCCTCTACAAATCAGGGCTGTATGCAAAAAATTAGTTGATTTTGTTTGAATTTGCGGCAGTTATCGTTTGCCATAGAAAAAAAATCTACAGACAGACATAGACACACAGACACACAGACACACACACAGACACTTTTCGGAAAACGACTTTTTTTCATGTTTTGAGTGTAGTACAATCAGAATCTGCAATAATCTCGAACACGATTTTTTTTGCCATCACCATACTTCCATTCCTTAAGGAATATGGAAGTAAAAATTGTTTTTTTTTTGTGAAAATGCTAGCGAGATATCAGAAAATATGAACTAACTAGAGACAGTAATAATAAAATAGGTTAGGAAACTATAGGGGATTATGATATTGAAATAATAATAATAATTATTATTATTATTAATACCAATGTGCTATTTATAATTTAATGATGATAGAAAGTATGATGGTCACTAAGAATTCTATATATATGTGGTAAGTTTGTAAAGTCAATTAATGTGGAGATATTAATGCATATTTTAGTAATTTGTGACATAAGAATTACATGTATTAAAGGATACAAAGAAAATTAATCCTAAAGGCAAGAAATATTAATACCATTATCGAATAATTTGTGTAATTGAAATTTGTAGCTATTGAAATATAATATGAAGAATAGTTAAGGAGTTTGAAAAAAAAAAGATGATCAATTATAAATTTAAGATTTTTTTGACTAAATATAATACTATGTTAATTAGAGTGAAAGAAAAACGGATTTATTTAGGGTGTCGAAAGCGAAAGTACTTTAGAGGGGATGGAGTATGTTTACCATTATGTAACGAACCTTTTTCTATTACGTTGAGAATAGGTCAACGAGGACATGTAAACAACACTATACTAGGTCCAATGAAGAACGAGCTACTACAAGGCAACACAAAGTACGCATATTGGGACGCAGATTTTGGCATTTAAACCTTACTGAAAGGGCGCAAAATTTTGGATGTACAGAGTCCATCCAAACTGACAAAATATGGGGACAATATAAAACCAAAAATTTCGAAAAGTTTGATTTCATAATTAGCAGTAAGAAGTGTCGTTGGAAGCAGTAACGCAGGGTGTATGTGTGGAAAGCATATTCTGTAAGGGACAAAAGGAGAAGCTAGCAAACACGCTCTAGTGACAGACAGGTCATCAATTTCGTAGACAGCTGCAACGCATGCCCTGTGAACAAGCACAGTTCACTGCTCCCGGTACGTAGAACGCCAGTGTTTTGGTGAACACACATTGATTCCATAGGAAACTACATATAATGTGTACAGAGCCATTAAAGGAGGAAAGGCTTAACAATGGCCAAGCATACATGTGTACGCCAGCTGTCAGGAGAAAGCGACGAACGGTGTATTGATTTGAAGGATTCCAGCGGTCGATGACAGGGTTTTGACCTTGCTTGGAAACGAAAGCGCAGAGAGTTCGTCCAAACTCAAGGATGGGGTGTTGGCTGGCAACCAAAAGAAAAACCAACTTTCAAAGAAGGGTAGGCGAGGCCCTTGAACAACAATAGATAATAACACCAGAGCGACGAAGTTCAGAAACAATGCAAATGGAAGAGAAACTCAGAGTTGTCGCTGTAGACTTTAGAAAAAACGACAGATACAATTTATTGCTGCGTTGTCTGGAAATGACAACGACCTCAAAATACGAAGCAAGGGAAGAATCTGGTGGGGAACCAGGAGCCCTATCAGAGAAAGATAGGTGGTATTTGGACTTGGAGGGAAAAATATGAAACCAATAAGGACACGGCGTCGTTGGAATCTGAAATCTGGTGGGAAATTTAGTAAGGAGAATATAGGAAGGAGACAGGAACGCGCTGGGGGAGTTCTAACTAAATTTCGGACGCGATCGGAGTGAAGTCCGTGACTGGAGTAATTAGCGTTTTATTGAACTTAGAATAATTCGATACACAGTGTGAGAAGGTAGTTTTTCGAACTTATAACAAAAGTTAATACAGTGATTACAAACAATCGAACAATGAAGTAGAGTCACACTATTAGCATACCAGTGAACATTAACTGAAACAGATAGTAACCAGACAATAATGTAACTTCAGTGTATACGAACACGTTACAACAAATAACCTTTAAGAAAGATTAACAACACAAACTACATTCATGAACACTTGATAATCAAAGATACCGCAACAAAGGTGCGTAATATCACTTCAGATTTGAAATAAATCACGAGGTCGGTGTACAACAGAGAATGCTAACTTTTAATCACAAATTATAATCCGAAATGCGTGGAATTGGTGAGTGAAGTGTCTGTGAGTGACATCATGGGATTCATCCGGTACCATCTATCATCTGGAGGAATTATCTGCACGATTCCAGAAGGATCAACATGATGGAATCATTACCGCAACCACCGAGTGATTGGATATTCGAATATCAAGTATAGTAAAACATGTCTTAATTAATTTAGATCCACTGTCTGTCATCTCAAAGAATCCACACACACTAGAATTCATTAAAGTAATCGTAAAGGAATTAAAGAAATCGATTTGAAGTTTATTTAGAAGTAAAATTGTCATTCTTTATCAGTTTTGGAGTAATGTTTATTTCCCAGTTCTAAATGAATCCGTAATTACAAAGTATAGTAATAACTTAAGAGATTATTCATATTAAGAATTTATAAGATGAAGCTAAAAATTATAACTTACTTAAGTACTAAACGCAATTGATGAATATGCAACCATTAGATTGAGAGTTTGAATAACTAATTTTATTAATGTATTATTTTTGATATTTACAATTTAATAATGAGTATTCAATTTTATTAATGTATTATTGTTTGATACTTACAATTTAGCCATGAGTATTAAATTTTGGTAATGTGTTAATTTTATATTTACAAGTACTAATGAGTACGTAGAATTTTGTGCTATTTTTTAATATTTACAAGTAATAACAAACTAGTGTGAATAAATTTAAGAGCTATCAGTAGAAATAAGCATTTATTATTTTTTTTAACCCTGAGATAAAGAGCATAAACAAATTATGTTATATTATTGTAGTCGCGTTGTAAGTTACAAACTAGAGGTGGGCCGATATACATATAACAGGTATTTTGGAACTATATTTTTTGTGGAACGGATATAACAGCGACTGAAAAGTTGAAATACCTGTTCCGATTCAACAATAACTGAAAGTCGAAATACCCGTTCCGAATACTCGCGGCCTCGCGGTTTCCCTACGCAACTAACGAGTAAACAAGTACACAAGTAATAACAAGTAAAAGAGTACTACGATTATTACGGGTACACAACGAACAACAAGTAAACGAGTACTACAAGTGTTAGGAGTATTACGAGTACACGAGTACGAAACCCCTTTTTGGTGCTGAATACTTCATTCTGCGGATGTGCCAATTGCCATACAATTACGAAACGAAGCAAAACAGCGAGGTTCAGAATACCTCTATGCCAAAGATACGAAGCTGTTTGTAATAAATGAAAAAAATCATACTGATGTTACGTTTATTCTCGTGTGCTATCCAGATATACTATTATCAAATAGGGTGTGCGGCTGGGCGAGGGTCAGGCTCACTCACAAACACGCAGCCCGCACACACACAAGCGGATACAAAATGGATAAGGTCACTGTCTTTATGATTCACACCTATGAATCATCTTACAGTCAATAATTTTGTACCAAACATAGTTGATAATTTGGGCTCCATTTCAGTAAATTATAGCTTGTTTGGTATCATTTTTCTTGTAATGGTGTGTAGAATTGATATATATTAAATACTTTAAGATAAAACGTCAAATAAAATAAATCAAAGTTTGATCAATTGAAGTCCACTAGGTGACTAATGCGCCGAGAATCCGGCAGCTCCTAAACCCCTGCGCTTGTGTGTGTGCGGGCTGTGTGTTTGTGAGTGGGCCTGACCCTCGCCCAGCCGCACTCCCTAGTTGATAATACTATATATACGCGTGTATATATATATATATGTATATATATATATATACATAATACAGATTATAATAACAAATTATATATTATACAAGTCACCAACTTTGTTAATTTTGAAAAAGCGATTTATATTGTGTTATAGCCTACAGAGTGGCTGGATGATTTTAAGTTCACTGCACATCTCATATACATTTTTTTTGACATTCTTTGTTGTGCTATTACGTGCACTCTAAATTCCATTGCCTGAGTTTCGCAACTGTTTTGTCTAACCAAAATGGAATCAATAATTTAATATTAAAACTATGTCAGTTTGTTTACTCCCAGTGAAAACTTAAATCAGTATTCCCAAAGGGAGACAGGCCTATAAACTCTCTTGTTTTTTATTTTCTTTTAAACAGTAACATACGTATTAATAAAGTCACAGTGTAAAGTAACACTGTTAATACTTTTAGTTTCAATTTATTTCTTATAACCAATTATAGAATACAGGTATTAGTCTAATTGATCGTCGTAGTTACAGTGGAAAACAAATTACAAGACACCAATTAAGTCACTAATCAACAGCTTTAATTTTCACAGTTAAACAGTTCGGAATTAACAACACAGTCTCTTATAACAAATCAAATAAAAATTGTTCACACGCAAATAAATGTCAACTAATATTAAAACACAATTGTATTACAATATACCATCCGATTATAAAACACAACACTTAACTAATAACCACCTGAACGCACACAGTAATATCGCCTGATAATCACTTTTAATCGCCCGACAATAAACACGGACCGCACTGTAAATATATCGCGACTAATACTGAAAACTAAGGCCGCTGCCGGCATGTATTTATACCTCCGCTCACAGACCAGAACGTTCCAAACTGCGTCTTAGCGCCAGTGTGAACTACGTAATTAATTGCGGCCTTGACATAGTCCGCGCGGGTGGCGGCTTCGAGAAAACTCTCGCGAATGCGTCTAGAGTCACGTATGCCACACACATTAGAGCGAGATTCTTCTGGCACATTCGACAAACATGTAGATTGTTCTGTGATGTCGTAACAATAGAGTATATAATAGCAGGTATTTGTACGTGTTATTTTTTGGAACGGTTTCGTTCCTACCTGTTATTTTCAAATACTACTTTAGCAAACCTGTATTACAAACAAGAGCGCTTTATCCCGTCTGTTTTGCAGTCACTGTCTATTATCGGCATTATTTTTTCTTATATTCTCTTCTTATCAGATTATTATTTCAATGAATGCTTGTAATAAATGCTTCAACCTAATTTTGACTAAGCTATAAATAAATCTATAATTAATATTTAAATTATTTTTAAGTAATTGAAAAATGTTTTACAATTTTTAATTTTAAGTAAGTTTTTTAACTTTACTTTAAACTCAGCCTATATATCTGCACCGCAAAATACTATTCTCCAGACATACTAGTTAACACGAAAGTATCACAAATTACTCCAATTCATCAAAAAACATCTACCTAAATTTCATTATAAGAATTATTTTTCATTGTAGTCATTATTGCTTCTTTTTGTCTTTAAAGTTACGTTTAAATGGAGGATCGATATAATTACATAAAACTGGCATTAAAAAGTTTAGATTTCGTGAGTGTGGGAGTTATTATTTGTATGCAAGTGACTAGCACATACCATTTGAAACAGTGAATTTTATTATAGAAATAGTGTAATTAAAATAACAGACACGGTGGATCCTTCGAAGTTTTCACTCTTGATGTATACACTGCACAGGGGCGAATCAATGAGCGGGGGCGAAAGGGACCAGACCCCCAGCCCCAGGATACAAAAAAGCTGACCATTTTTTATCTCTTAATTTTTATTATTATTAATTTAACACAAATAATATTTTAATAATTAACAGGTGTTTCATTATTTTTTCCAGCTGAGTACGCTAATATAAGCCTAGCAGTAACCGTTTTTTAAATTCCAAACAAGTTTTATGCACAGGATTTGCGTAGGATAGGTTTGAAATGTGAAATATAGGAAAGTCAGTTCAGTCAATAAGTATCTTGTAAACAATGTTTCGATAACGCGTATTTTTATTGTGTTATTACCGTTTACTTTAATGGGCCTGATTTCAGGATGTTATCGCACGTTTTTCAGCCACTTTAAAGACAGTAATGTTGATTAGTCTTAACTTTTTTTTTTCTTTTGTATGAAGCTGACCCGGTCAGAGACCCCCAGGCAAAATTCTAGATACTCCACTGACACTGCATTCCGTGCTATGGCCAATTTAGTAATAAAAAATACATATTTTATTTCCTAAAATCCACACGTCTATTCACGAAAATCGTATATCATTATTTCAGTTTACGTAAAACTTCTACCAAACAAAGCAGTTTAATTAATACGTAGCTTATAATTTCTATATTTTATCAGTTTTCCCGCCTTTGAAAACTGCTGTCAAAGTGTCAAGAGAAAAATATATCAATATTGCTTATACAGATAATAAAGAAATTGATATTTGCAGCAGGGATTTTCTCTGAAATAACAGTCGCAACATACATCAGTTCACCAAGTGATAACGTAAAGGGAACATAAACTTTAACGACATTTGGAATTATTTTTTAACGTGAACTTTGGCACGGGAAACGGATGAACACTCGTGGGATAAGTGTTTCTTACACGAGAACGTGAAAGTCGTTTCCACTGCGAAGGCGCGCAGTTGTAATTAATTTCGTTACACTGCGACACAGTGCAACTGCGCGGGTTTCCAGACAAACTAAGCTTTTACGGCACTGCTACAGCTGGCCGATTGCCTGGGGGGAAGGGAAGTTATGTTATCAGCGGACCCAAGGGAGACGACGCGATGAGTCAGTATCGGGCAAACTTCAGTTACGATGAAAATGAAAGTCGCGGCGCGTTTTTCTTGATAAAAATATTTTCCGCAAATTCTCTGCGCTTTTAATGAAGCGGAGAAGAAACACGGTCAGGCAAACTGTACTATAGTCAGTGCTAACTAGGTATAAACTGAATGTTTTGTCTATTATGTTGTGTTTCTCATGTAAGTAGCGTAGCGTTCTCAGCAAGCTTATGGTAAAGACTGAATGTGAGTTTCAAGTAATTTATGTAACTTAACGCCAATCTCTCTCTCTCTCTCTCTCTCTCTCTCTCTCTCACACACACACACACACGCGCGCGCGCGCGCACAGGGGGCGTATTTACGAGGGGGACGAACGGGACAGGACCCCCCCCACGCAGAGTGTCGAGAAAAGTCGACGAATATTGTTAATCATCTAATTTTTAGGCTCCGTGTTTTTCAGCTGTGTTTTTAACTTAGTAACTCTTATTTAAATATGCAAACAGGTTTATTACACAGCAATTTGGTATAGCCTATACGTTTGAAATACGAAATATAGGAAAACCAATTCAGTTAGTATCTTCTAAACAGAGTTTCAATAACGCGTATTTTTATTCTGTTTTTACTTTTTACTATAATGGGATTGATTCAGGATGTTATCACACGTTTTTCGCTTTAAAGATAATACTGTTGATTAGTCTTAAATTGTTTTTTCTTTTGTATAAAGCCGACTCGACCGGACCCTCGCAAGGCCAAATTCTAGAGACGCCACTGCACACAACCGCATTAGGTCGCGTAACTTCTCCTCCTGGGAGATTCTTGCCACATCTCAATAATGATTTTGTTATTGTCTATTCTGATTTTGTAACTACAGTCGTCTGCTAAAACAAATTGATTTACTATTTTATATACACAGATTTATTTGAAACAATCATTTTATAACAGGTTCAATAACAAATAATTATTGTTCAACGGATAACACAATTTTATAAACAAGATTAATAATAGTTTGTTTTTATGAGGGAAAGTTGATGTTCTCCGCATGAAGGTTCGCACTCCTATTGTGTGTGGGATTCTTACCCACCAAAACCACAAAGCCTTATTTCTTGACGTCAATCCACCCCGGAACGACTTTCTCGTTACTCCAGCGTGGTGTCAGTCATACTGTTCATCGCCTAATAAGGCGCCGTCATATTTTTTTCCTCACTTATAAGCAGTTCCACTCATGGTCTGCGCGGCCTGCGTTGATTTCATTATTCTCTTGTTTCTTGAGGCGTAGAACGTTCTCTACGTAGGGAGCCATCTTATCCCATCATTCGTCACTACTGAGCATAACCTCAATAATCTTATCACGGGTAAAGTGCCCTACTTCAGTTTCGAGGCGTTCCATCGCCCGTCTATGGCATTGAAAGGATGTGTGAAATGCATCACCCCGACGCGACTAACAATAGGCCTGTACGCTTCCTCGATCGTACTGAGGTAGGCACGAATATATCTCTGCACTGAGAGAAACTGCTTTTGGTAGTAACTGACCTCAGCATGTCCTCGATTGATCCATCTGTCCATTCTAACAACTCTGGTGGTCCACCTTCCCCTAGGTTCTTGATTTGATTCCAGCGTTCCTTCCAACTGCCTGTGGTCTGTAATCTGATTTCGTGTTTAGCAATTGTTCCAAATTCAATTTTTTTTTCTCTCAAAGTCCAGTTTCCTCTCGCGCGCCTACAGATCGCGTTGATAATTACTAATATTGCCGGTTCGGATACTGTGCTGTGTGCCCCTGGCTGATGCGGTTGAGGTCAGTTCATACTTCTGCCCCGCAATTTTTGGGCCACCAACATTTGCCGTGAGCCTGCTATAGTGCCATTGTCACAGTTTCAGCTTTCTCAGAGGCTGCAAAGGGGTCGATCTTAGGATCACTTCTGTGGAGTATTTCTTATGACGATGTTCTCCGCATGGAAACTCCAGTGAATACTTTAGTAGGCTATGCGGATGATATCGATGCAGTAATTGATACGCCAGACCTAGGGGGAGCGCAAAGGAGATTATTAACTTATTAAATCATTAAATCATATGATGAGACGTGCCGTCTGCTGTTTGACTGTGCGACGGAGAAATCCGAGATAGTTCTGCTGAAAAGGAAGAGGATACCTAGTATAGTACACATATGTGTGAATAAGGAGACGATACAGACTAACGTTTCATTGAAACTCCTAAGCGATGGATGATTTATATCGGGTAAATCCTGTACTCGGACTGCTTCAGTGTTAATATTTTTCGCTTGACGTTTCGATCCCTAGAATCTGGGACGGTCGAAAGGTCAGATGGTGACGGTCGAAAGGCCCCGTTGAAATATCTAACAACAAGGTCTTTCAACCTCCACTCACAGCTTCTGAGATTCTAGGGATCGAAACGTCAGGTCCGAGTAGACCTAGAAGATTTACCCGACACTAATACTTCTGTAAATTACCTCGGAATGTTTCTACCCACGAAGCTGACTTGCTGAGAACAGATAAGGCAAGATTAATCGTGATAATAAACAGTGGCGTGGCGTGGGTACATAACAGCTATTGCCAATTGTAATAGGCCTAAAACAGCCTAAAAATTAATTCGAATCTTTTCCATTACCAAGTGTTCTTTTTAGAGCCAAAATATTCTTTTTAGAGCTAAAATATCTTTTTAGAGTATTCTCTATCTTTCGCTGGGAGAAGAGAGGGGCCCAGTTCAACGGGATCTGACTTCATTATACTTACACAGAATACGGGATCTGACACCATTATACTTACACGGAATAAATTAAGAGACAAATAATCGATTAATAACAATAAAGACAAACAGAGAAACACTTGACTAAACGAACAAAACACAAATAGATAGGTAGTAACAGCTGCACTTTGGTTCTGAAACGAACACAGCTGCTAACTGAGC
The DNA here is from genome assembly GCA_034769895.1 of Magicicada septendecula. Classification (NCBI taxonomy): domain Eukaryota; kingdom Metazoa; phylum Arthropoda; class Insecta; order Hemiptera; family Cicadidae; genus Magicicada; species Magicicada septendecula. Next base: position 288,258,330 of record CM068376.1, read on the forward strand.
GTTTTGCCGGTTTATACAGCGGCAACACATTGGGTAGACGAATGTGTTCCCCTCCCGTTTGTACAGTGACAACGTCTACTACGAGGTCGATGACCACACGCAGTAAAACACTGCCGATGTCTGAGCCGGCAACACAAGACGGTGGAAGTGCCCAGCAGTTCGTAAGCAATGCCATGCTTTTCTTCAAGTTTCCCTACTAATATTGTTCGGATTTCAATTTATTCAATAACTAAATTATTTATTCTGTGATATAATTATTGTTATTTTCTTTCATTTCCAGTACTGCTACCGCCGGCAAGAGCGGTTACATGGACACCACGCTCAAACAATAATAACAGCAACAACAATAATAATAATCATAATAAAATAGTAACAACAGCAACTTAAAAATAATTATGATCCGTGTATTCTATAGTTGAACATATAGGTTTGTTGAGTAATGGTAGCCATAAATTGTTGTATCTGTCTGATGTCAACTACATCTGTGCTCCGCTTGACCATACAGTAAACATACCGACATATCTTAAGGCATTCTTAGGGTATACCTGATAAATTATATTACAGTGTGTATATTGGTACGCCAATTACGTAACGCTCTCGAAAAGTCAGCAGGCGCAGTTACGTAATAGTTCTACACGCTTCTCGGCTAGCCCAGCGTGCGGCGTCTGTGTCAAGGCCGTCCAATCAAGTAGCTTCCAGACTGTTCGAGTACTCTTAACTATGCAAATTATACTGGCACACCGGCAAAAAGAATGGCAAATTGTTCTGGCACTGCTGCGGGGTATATATCAGGGTCTACTGCCGGCTTAGAAGTCAGTTACTCTTGACGATATTGTAGGGTGCGAATCAAGTGATTGTTGCGGATTTGTGGAAAACGATTATTGTGTTATAACTAGTGCAGAACTCTAGCAGTTGACATTATTATTGCCTGTGGACAAATTCAACTTGGATTATCGTATGAGAGTACCTTGTTGATTTCAAATTGTTATTTGTGGCTAATTAAAGCTGGTAATTAGTGACTTCGTTGGTGTCTGTATTTTGTTTCCACTGTACGATACGACGATCCGTGAGACCGTATAACAACATGTACATATCAGACATCATTGTACTTGGATGTTCAGCGTGCAGACTTCCCGCAAAACTCTAATCCTCATCGTCTCCCTGTTGAGGCGAATATATTAGCCACTGGTAAACGGAAAGGGTTGACATTCTATTATATATAAACTTAAATTGCAGAGTAAGTTTTTCCGTGCTGCTAGTAGGAATAACGCAAAAATTGTAACGCACTCATGCCTCTTCGCTTGAGCACTGTTATTGGAACAATCGAAACAGCGCAGGAAATGGGATAAAATGATAAAGAATATAAAGTTCGTATGCTTTTGTTAGTTTGGGTTTCGCACATAACTTCATGTCAACCATACAAGGATTTCTTTTCTTGTCGCAAATCCACTTTTAAATTTCCCTTTTTGAATCCTGCGTACAGTTATTTTTGCCACTTAAACCCCCTACACACTATCGGACCAGACCACCGGACCGTCGGGACAAAACGTAGTTTGGTCGTGGGTTCGAAGATGTGTAGGCGTGTCCGCGGACAAAATCTGTCGTGACGGACGGTCGGGAGGTTCGATAGGAAAACCATCGGACCGTGGACCGTCCCCACCACTTTTCAGTCTGGTCGTGGAATGTGTAGCGTTGTCGCCGAACGTCCCTTGTCGTTGCCAAACCTTCGCTGTTTGTGCTTCTGTTTCTTGTTTCGTTGCTAGCTGCGCACGTTTCTGGAATAATAGATGATAAAAGTTGTGGTGATATAACAGCACTGAATTTCATGTCTTCATATGATCTCCCAGTAGCTAAATAACGAAGTGTCACAATTAGCCTCTCTTCTGCAATCATGGATTCCCTGAAGACCGTATTTCTTCTTTGAATAAATGGTTTCACCAAATCCAGTAAATTGATGAAACATTCCTCATCCATCCGTAAAAAATTACGAAAATCGTTTGAGTCCAGTTCTTTAAGTAAGTTTACATGGGTGAATGTTTTCCGTTTTTGAAACAAGTTCTTTGCCCACATTTTTCTCTTCTTTCGACACGTGTCATCACTAGTTGCTACTAAACCACTTAAAGCTACACCGATTTTTGCATTTTTGAAAGATACGGAGCCATAGCGCGACACCCTTTCCTTCACAAAATCAAACATTCGACTAGTCAGAGAAAATAGTTTCCTGTCTGAAGTTGGTCCGGTCCGAAGGTGTGTAGCCTTGACCCGACCACAGACGGTCTGGCTGTTTGGTCGTGTCTGGTGGTTCGGTCCGATAATGTGTAGCGGGCTTTAACACGTCGCACTTGATGTTCCCCTCACGTTTTCTGTTGTTTCAGTCATACGACTGTCCTCAGAAACGTTTATTAAAATCATTTTTCCAATCCATTTCTTAGCCCTTTGTTATATTTGCTTAACCAATCATAACCAAAAGATAACTACAATCACAGACTGTGGGCCTAAAAGAGCTCATGGCCAGTCTTCAACCAAATTACTTTTCGATCTTTTAATCACATTTCATTCGTGTTTATCAACCATAAAATATGTCCCCAAAAGGCGTCCGAACTAACTTCACTATGCTCTTCAATTATTTCTGTCACGACCAAAAGCACGAGATTGGTTTGGTTTTGTATCTTAGTACTGATAATTAATTAAACTCGCTTTTAACGAGTAGGAACGCATTAGAGACTTGGGTATAACGAGCATTTTATCGCAGGCTTGTTCACGAGTTAAGGTCTAACAAAAGTTCGTTACAATACAGCATTTTAAACATTCGTTTAAAATCATTAATGCAGTTTAGTAGAACGAATAATGTAAGTGATGAATTCGTGGAATATTTAAATAAATTACAAAATCGTTTTGATATCTACAGATACAAAATTACTAAACAAACAATAATAGATGACTTTTTTAAGGTTAATTAAATTCTGTATGCGAAATATAATTTTGACGATTCCGTTTCGAACGAACAACAAAAATACAAATAAATTAGAGTGAATTTTCTTGTAATTCAAAAATAAATATTGTACATGTGGCATGAAAAGTTTTGCGTATTTTGCCAGATAGCCGGCTGATTTTTTGTAAGTGTTTACCACACAGTTACTTTTACTATGTTTCGCGAATGCACTGTACGCCAATTTTCAGCAAAGAGTGTTAGCGTCTAAAAAATGTTTAAGGTCTAAATTTTACTTTTATGCGTACAATGTAAAACATGTCAAAAGTTTTATTGTGCAAAGCCTCTTCTACAGTAGACATTTTTTTTCTGTGTGTTCGATAATCACGGTATAAAAATTTAGGCTTGAGATTCAACAACTCTGATGTAGCGAGCACCCGGTTTTAACGAGCACATTTGTCCGGTCCCTTGAATCTCGTTATAAGCAAGATTCGCTGTATATGACTATTTAAAGGACATTTAAAGACTTTATGTAAAAATTGTCAACTTAAATGAGTCTTGTTTTTTGAAGATAAGCAGTGCTGAATGGTGAACAGATCCAGGCAAAGGGTTTCATCGGTTGAGTTTAGGCACCAGTGGGTTTGCGCTGAGTGGTCGCAATAAACAATTTATTCTAAAGGTGATGGAATAATTGGGAACGAAGGATTGAGTTGGTATCAAACACAATGACTACCATGGGCAGAGTGAGTAGCTAGAATAGGTTATCATGATTAGAGCGTTTGCATAAACATTTGAATTACCTAAATAGACGATAATACAATGGTGGGATGTGACTGTATCTGAGGACTTCAAAGTCGTGTAAAGTTACTGGCTCGAAATTTTGCGGTTACGAGCAACGCATCAAAGGTTATTAAAACGTTACTTTCATTTAACACGGAACTTTTTAATGGGAACCAAGGCTGCTGAGGTAAACGTATTACCTTAAGATTGGCTAATTTTCATAGCATTTTTTAAGTGAACAATATATTCAGGCGCGTATTTACGGTGGGGGACGAACGGGACCGGGCCTCCCCCAGAGGGTCGAAAAAAGTTGACGAATTAAGTTAATCTCTTAATTTTTAGGCTCTTTTATTATTTTTCCAGCTGTTTTTTCAGCCTAGTAACTCATTTTTAATTATACAAACAGGTTTATTACACAGGACTTGCGTATAGGCCTACGTTTGAAATATGAAATACAGGAACATCAATTCAGCCAGTAAGTATCTTCCCAACAATATTTCAGTAACGCGTATTTTTATTGTGTTACTACCTTAATTATTACTTTTATTATTATTAAAGTTACTACTTTAATGGGATTGATTTCAGTACGTTATCACACGTTTTTCAGCCACTTTAGAAACAGTAATGTTCATTAGTCTTGACTTTTTTTTGTATGAAGTCGACTCGACCGGACCCCCCCCCCCCAAACGCCTACAGGCCAATTTTAGATTTTCCACTGATTATGTTAAGCTACAGAAAACTCTGAAATTATCCCAAACAGTTAAAAAGCTCATTTATATGCTTCTTTATTTAGGCTAGTTGTAACCGTTTAGCTTATTAACAACCATTTACATAATAATGCTATTACTTGAAACCGACTACAATCACAGATTCCAGCGCGAGGATAGTGCCCGCTTTTAAAACTTGAGTTCCTATTTATGTAAATGTCCTCTTTGATACAGCGTATAGTTGAAGGCAGTTGGTGAATAAAATAATCCTCTTCTCTTGAATTCGCCGAGTTTACATTTTTCTCGAATAAGTAGGCAAATTTTGTTTTCAATAAAAGCGTATAAAAACAAACAAAATCGTCGTCCCATAATCGCTGCTGCGTACGTCATCCGATTATACGAGGTCGGTTCTCTGGCAATGTTGCAAGCGGATTGTACCAACGTTCCGATAAACACAGACGATCCACTGTTACGTCTGTGACGTGGCGAGCCAGTGACGAAAACGACACAGAAATATCGGTATGGAGAACCACACCGAACATGTGGTTCATAGACCTTTCTACAGTGGATTATTATGACCTTCTTTTCAGGAGACTTTATATATCTAGTTTAAGTACTTTACTCTTGTTATAACATAAATCGTTGCATGTAAACTACACCTTCCCGTTAACTGATCTTCACCAAAATCAATAGGCCTTGAATCCTCTACAACTCAGGCACATATGCAAAAAATTATTTGATTCTGTTTGAATTTGCGGCATTTATCGTTGCCCATAGAAAAATTCTACACATAGACACACATCAGACGCACAAACACTTTTCAGAAAATTACTTTTTTTCATGTTTTGAAGGGTAGTACAATCAGAATCAGCCGTTATCTCGAACACAATTTTTTTCGCCATGACCATACTTCCATTTCCTTATGGAACATGGAAGTAAAAAGTGAATGCGAAAATAGAAAAATATTTTTACTTCCATGTTCCATAAGGAAATGGAAGTATGATGATGGCGAAAAAAATCGTGTTCGAGATAAGGGCTGATTCTGATTGTACTACACTCAAAATATGAAGAAAATTCATTTTTCGAAAAGTGTCTGTGTGTCTATGTCTGTGTGTAGAATTTTTTTTGGCACACGATAACAACCGTAAATTCAAACAGAATCAAATAATGTTTTGCATACCTTCCTGAATTATAGAGAACTCGAGGTCTTTTGATTTTGGTGAAGATCGGTTAAGAGAAAAGGGTAGTTTACCAGCAGCATTTTATGTTTTAACAATGGTAATTTTTTTATGACGAATGATAACTGCCGCACATTCAAACAGAATCAAATATTTTTTTGCATGCGTTCCTGAATTGTAAAGGACTGAAGGCGTATGATTTTGGTGAAGATCAGTTAAGAGGAAGGGGTAGTTTACCTGCAACGTTTTATGCGATAACAAGGGTAATTTTTTCTATGACGAACGATAACTGCCGTAAATTCAAACATAATCAAATAATTTTTGCATACATCCCTAAATTGTAGAGATCTCAAGGTCTTTTGATTTTGGTGAAGATCGGTCAAGGGAAAGGGGTAGTTTACCTGCAACATTTTATGTTGTAACAAGAGAAATGTTTTCATGACGAACGATAACTGCCGTAAATTCAAACAGAATCAAATAATTATTTACATATGTGCCTGAGTTGTAGAGGACTCAAGGCCTATTGATTTTGGTGATGATCGGTTACGGGGAAAGGATAGTTTACCTGAAACATTCTTTGTTGTAACAAGAGTAAAGTACTTAATTTTGATAAATAAAGTATCCTGATAAGAAGATCTTAATAATCCACTGTAGAAACGTAGATGAAATATCTATAAATGAAGAGGCTAGTTGAACGGGGTGGGGTAATTTTCTATAAACGAAAATTATAGTTGAAGGGGAGGGGATAATTTTTATGTGTGTACTACGTTATCGGCAACAAAGTAGTAGTTTGTTGTTAAAATTCCTTCCCGGGCTGTTTGGCCGTAGACCAATTTTTTCTGCAAACCCAGACGTTTCGGCAGTGCCATCGACTTCCATCATCAGTGAAAATCGAGTGCGATAACGTGAGGTGGTATACGTTAGTGACCACAATACTGTGGTTAAGGCTGAAGCAGTAAGTATAAAGAAGTAGTTTATAATGGAAATATTTGATTTGGAAAATGATTTTAAATATAAATCTTAGAACATGGAAGTCATGTATAGTTCTCCATACCGATATTTGTATTCTGTCGTGTGTTCTTGTTTGTTTCTCCTGACGCATTTACTCCTTGATATTGCTTCGACTCCTCGACATCGCTTCGATTCCTCGACAGTGAGGTGCGTTCGCCATGGCATCCCTTTGAACGCTGTAGTCTACTGAAGGTGGCCTCCGGAGATGTGGTTGAAACGTTTGGAAATTATAATAACTTGTCACCGGACAAAAGGCTTGCCGCATGACAAATGGCGCCAATCGTACACTCTAGTTATTTTGGTGGCCCTAAAAAGGACCGAGTGGCGAGAACGGTGATGTTGGTAGTGCCGCGCTGAGATGTTCGGCGGCTGCGCCCGCTGTTCGTGGCGTACTGCAGTCCTCCTCTTCCTTCGGCACCGGTTGTAGAGTCGGCTGCCGGCCCAGCGAAATCCATCGCTGGCGCGGAACGGGATTGCGAAGACGCAAGAACGCCGGTTCTATTCTTCGGCTGTTCCTTCCGGCTGACTCCGCCCCGATGTCGTCCGAGAGAGGAGAGGAGATGAAGTTCGTTCGATGGCGTGGCGATGAAGAGTGCGTAAAATTTTCTGCCGGCCCGGGTTTTATTAACTAACCGGCATCGCTGATTGGCTCGCTCCGAGCACGTAGTTGGTCACGTCTCGGCCGCTGGTAACGGAGAGCAGATGTTCGCATATCGCTACCGTCACAACTCCCCCCGGGTCTTGAATGCTCTCCGGTACCCAGCCTACTGCTCTTCTCCGGATGTTGTAGAGGTGTCTGTTGGGCGCCATGTTGATTGGTGTGCCGGCTGGTAGCTCGCTGGCGTGGCTGGATCTTGCATCCGCAAGATGATCTTCGCCCCACGTTGGGCGCCACTTGTCACCGGACAAAAGGCTTGCCGCATGACAAATGGCGCCAATCGTACACTAGTTATTTTGGTGGCCCTAAAAAGGACCGAGTGACGAGAACTGTGATGTTGGTCGTGCCGCGCTGAGGTGTTCGGCGGCTGCGCCCGCTGATCGTGGCGTACTGCAGTCCTCCTCTTCTTTCGGCACCGGTTGTAGAGTCGGCTGCCGGCCCAGCGAAATCCATCGCTGGCGCGGAACGGGAGTGCGAAGACGTAAGAACGCCGGTTCTATTCTTCGGCTGTTCCTTCCGGCTGACTCCGCCCCGATGTCGTCCGAGAGAGGAGAGGAGATGAAGTGCGTTCGATGGCGTGGCGATGAAGAGTGCGTAAAATTTTCTGCCGGCCCGGGTTTTATTAACTAACCGGCATCGCTGATTGGCTAGCTCCGAACACGAAGTTGGTCACGTCTCGGCGGCTGCTGATGCCGGATTGGCTCGCTCCGAGCACGCAGTTGGTCACGTCTCGGCCGCTGGTAACGGAGAGCAGATGTTCGCATATCGCTACCGTCACAATATAAAGCACATAATGACAAATACTACCGTAAGCGGGGTCTACCTAGAGCATTTGCCCGGGTAGGCTGTGTCGATTTTTGCTCTGCAAAATTTTGTGTAATTTAGCGGAAATCTTGAATATTCATCATTTATTTCATCATCATTATATTCTTCATCATCTACACTACAAGATTCACCAACAGTCCAGTGCTCAACAGTCTTATTTAATCTGTGCGGGAGTGTTTTTGTATCCGAGTGCTGTGCGGTCTGTGTCGAGTTCAATTGTGCCTGTGAATAGTTTTCAGTGTCTGGTGATCCCTCAATCCTAGACCTGCGTAGACGTTCATTTCGGCTTGTCCGAAATGGCGTCGATTACGCCCCCGAATCCTCTGCCGGCGCCGCTTGTTTCCTTAATGGAAACATGCTCAACCGGCTTCCGTTCCACTCCACTTCCTCACGACAGTGAAAGTGATAGTGAAAGTGATCAAAGTGCGGTCGATATGTGCAGTGTTGGGTCGGGGGACGGACAGTTCTCGCTTGTGGAGGGCAAGTCTGCCAAACGCAAGCGAAAACTGGCCCAAACTCCGCCGCCCGCCTCAGCTGCAGATCAGTCGTCTAGTCACGGTAACAGCGGCACTCAGCGCGAGCGTGAGTATTCAACTGGAACCCAAACTGTGTCTTCCCCACGCATTCCACCGATTGTAATTCCTGATAATAGGAATTACTCTCAGTTGCTGCGTTCTCTAACCCTAGCTCTTCCTTCGGTCAAGGTCGAGGCGAGGTGCCAAGGCGCCTCGCTAAAGCTGACGACCGCTACAATCCCGGACTTCCGCTCCGTCCAGTCATTCCTGACAGAGCGTAAGATATCATTTCATACTTTCGCCCTCCCGTCAGAGCGAGAAATCAAGGTCGTTCTGTCGGGAATTCCATCCTTTACTGAACCTGATGCCATCAGGCAGGAACTTGTTGCGCTCGGCTATGCGCCGACCGCGGTAAGCGTCCTGCATGTTGGCAAAGGTGATGACCGCCGTCCTGTCAACAGCTTTCTTTGTAAATTACTGAAAGTAGGCCCCTTCGAGGAGATTTACACTCTCCAGCATCTTCTGCACCTACGGGTGCAAGTCCGCACATTTGACCCGCGGCCCGGCCCCTCGCAGTGTTTTAACTGCCAGAGGTTCGGCCACAGCAGTCTTTTTTGTCATCAGCCCCCGCGTTGCGTGCGTTGTGCTGAACCTCATCGTGGCTGTGATAAGCCTACGACGGGGTACACAGCTAAATGCTGTAACTGCAAAGGAGCCCATCCGGCTAATTACCGAGGCTGCCCTAACTTTATCGCTGCCATGAAACCGCAGCGACCTCCTGTGCGCCCTGGCGCGCAGGCAGGCCGTGTAGCTGGTCCTGGCCCTAACCGGCGAGCGGCTTTCCCGCCTCTCACCGGTTCATCTGCCCAGGTCCCGGCAGCAACTCCGGTTGCTTCCGGTGCCGCTGTCTCGCCTGCAGTCGTCGCTTCGGCGCCGCCTGCAGCGGCCTCAATCCCGGCGCCTACCGGAGCGCCCGCACCTTCCTACGCGGCCATGGCCGCTAAATCAGCCCCGCCTCCAGCCCGATCGGGCAAATCTAAGCGCTCTCGTCGTCGCCGGAACTCCGCCGGCCGACCTACATCGTCACAGGTTCCACCTGTACCCTCTCCGCGGGCTCGACCCGCCCCCAGTCATCGACCTCAACCTCCCAGCGAGCAGTCTGCAGCTCAGTCCACCAGCCCAGCGCCATCTGCTACCCCTGTCGAGGCCAGTCAGGCTTGTCCTCCTGAATCCCGGGAATCTTCCCGGGCTTCGGCGGATCCCCTGACTGCCTGGGCAGATAATCTTGTTGCATCCATCAGGACTGCTCGCGACACGACCACTGTGCTTGCCCTGGTGTTCCAATCACTAGCTGCCCTCTTTCCTCTACTTCCCCTAAATGGCTAATAGCCTGAGGATCGTTGCGTGGAACGCCTTCGGGCTACTCCCCAGGCGATCTGAACTGATGACTTTTGTAACGGAGTATGATGTTGATATCATACTCCTTTCCGAGACTCATCTGGCTCATTACCACTCGTTTTCCCTTCCTGCCTATGCCTGTTATCGTCAGGATCGTCCCCTACGGCCTCGCTGTCCCCCCTCGGGGGGCACAGCTGTTTTAGTCCACAGGCGGATATCCCACAGGCTTTTGCCTCCTCTAGATACATCTATTATTGAAGGCTGCGCGGTGGCGGTGGACGCCGGCGGATCGGAGCTGCGCGTTGTTTCTGCGTACCTCCGGCCTGGCCGGCGAACTCCGCCACCGCCCGAGGAGTGGGACGCCCTCCTCGACCACCCCCTCTCAACCATTGTAGCCGGCGACTTAAACTCCAAACACCCTTCATGGAACAGCCGCGTTGTCAACGCCTATGGAAATTCTCTGTTCCGGTTCGTCTCTGGCGACCCGGCACTTAATGTCATCGGCCCTGAAGACCCTACCTACTTCCCCTTTCACGGCCATCGGCCGGACGTTCTTGACATAGTAGTTGTCAAGAACGTTGCCCGCAACATCGAGGTCTCGTCTGTGTCGGACCTTTCGTCCGATCACAATCCCCTTGTTATAACTGTTCGAGAGCTGTCGGCGTCACCCCGACTTCCCGCTCAGATTGTTAGGAGAGTCAACTGGCGATCCTATCATGACGAGCTCTCTCGACGGTTACCATCTCTCCCTGCGGACCCAATCGTCACTCGTGACGATCTGGATCTCCGCGCCACAAATCTTCAGGAATTGGTCCAAGGTGTCATGGATCGACACACCTACGCACTCGAGGTGAATCATCGTAAATCGGCCTTACCTGCGGAAGTACTCCACGCCATCTGGCTACGGCGCCAGCTCCGCCGCAGATGGCAAAGAACCCGAGACCCAGTCGTTAAGCGACGATTTCAACAACAGTCCCTTTACGTTCAGCAGCTACTGCGGGACGTAAACTCTGATCGATGGGACTCATACCTTGAGTCTCTTGAAGTCGACCACGCCTCCGTCTGGAGAGCGGTGAGTAGACTGACCCGCGAGAAGAGAACTCGCAACCCGCTGGAAACCCCGAACGGGGTTGTGTCTTCATCAGAAGGCAAGGCTGAGGTCTTCGCCGACTGCATGGAGTCGCAATTTACCGTTCATCGAGGCGTTTCGGACCCTGCCCACTCGGCAGACGTCCGGGACTTCCTATCTGGTTATTTTTCTCGCCCTCCCGCTGGCCCAGACCTCCCGTTCGACAGGGACGAACTCGTTTCGTCTGTCTGTCGACTAAACCGCCGTCGCGCCCCCGGTCCTGACCGGATCGGGGCCGCTGCATTACAATATCTCCCGGCCTCAGGCGTTGACCTCGTTCTCGAGCTGTTCAACTCTTGTCTCCGGCTACAGTACTTTCCCCGCCTGTGGAAAAATGCCAACATCGTTATGATTCCTAAACCCCGCAAGCCGCGCATGCTTCCTGAAAGCTATCGGCCAATATCTCTCTTGCCAGTTATCTCGAAGGTGTTCGAGCGGCTCCTGCTGGCCCGCATCTCGCCGTTGTTGGATAATTTTATCCGCAACGAACAGTTCGGGTTTCGCAGAGAGCACTCGACCACGCTTCAACTAGTCCGCGTGGTAACGCAACTCTCTGACGCCACCAACAGGCGAGCGGCTACGGCCGCCGCACTGCTGGACGTGAGCAAGGCCTTTGACAAAGTCTGGCACGAAGGTCTTCTCTTCAAACTTGCTAACTCCCCCTTACCATCGTCCATAGTGTTTTTCCTCCGGTCGTATCTCAGCGACCGAACCTTCAGGGTTAGCGTCGACGGAACCTGCTCTGCAGTTCGTCCTGTCGCCGCTGGCGTACCCCAGGGATCTGTCCTCGGCCCCGTTCTGTACCTCGTGTACACGAACGACCTGCCTGTTTTGCCCGGAGTCACGTTGTCTTTGTTCGCTGACGATGCAATGTATCATTACAGCTCTGTGTCCCCGCGTTTTGCGAGTACACAGTTGCAGCGTCAGTTGGACCAGCTTCCGGACTGGCTACGGAAATGGCGGGTGACGATCAACACGGAGAAATCCGAGGCGATCTGTTTCACTCGTAAGTCCATCTCCCGATGCCAGCCCCTCTCCCTTGAAGGGAGGCCTATCGCCTACAAAGAGTCGGTGAAGTATCTAGGCGTTCGGCTAGATCGTCGCCTATGCTTCAACGCCCACGTGACGGACACCCTTGCCAAGGCTCGCGGCGTCCGAGCCAAACTTTACCCATACCTCGCGTGCCGCAGCCCCCTGGCGCTGCGCACGAAAGTTACCCTCTATCTGTTGTTTCTCCGGTCTGTATTGACCTATGCGGCACCTGTATGGTGGTCACTTGCCTCCGCCACCAACAGGCGTAGGCTGGAAAGTTTCCAATCCAGAACCCTCCGTTCCTTGTCGGGATCTCCTTGGTTTGTTAGAAACAGTGTAATTCGAGGAGGTCTACGAGTTCCTGCTCTCTCAGCCTTTGTCTGGTCATTAGCTGCGACTCTCTTTGCCGCAGCTGAGACCTCTTCCTTCCCTTACCTCAGAACCATCAGCACCACGCAACCACCTCCCCCTGTCCGGGTCAAACGCCCTCGGGCGATTCTCGATGACCCGCCATAAGTTTAAGTAAACTGCTTAAACCTCACTTTGTATACTCACCATCTGCCCATGCCCCAGAATTTACCTGCAAAGCTGTTTCCTTCCTCCCTTCCTAGTATGCCGACCGCGCTGAATGCCGCTGCTACGCGCTATCACTGGCACGGAGGCTCTCTGCCTCGCGGGGAGCGACCGACGCCTCACGGCGTCTGCACGCAGGACTGGGAACGCGCGACATCTGTCGCCTGAACCCGTCCTTGCGGCAGTGCCCACTGATTGCTGTAATATTTAAAATAAATAAAAATTGAAAACCTTTCTCCCCCGCCTTCTCAGTTAACTGGTTGGCGGTTGTCCATTCCTATTTTATTCTAGGTTACCTGTCGAATGAACCAGAACTATGCCTATCCACGGGCAGCCATTGGGCTCGTCCCAGATGCTGCAGTCATGCACCGGGTGCAAAGACGCCCCGCTACTACAGTGCTACATGCTACATACTACCGTAAATTCATATTAAACGACCACTTACATTTCAAGTCGAATCCATTGTATGACACAGCATTAAAATTTATCTGTAACTGATAACATTCAGTGTCCGGCCGGCTTTCATCGAGTGCGCACTCGCTTCACATAATGCTTATATGATTTGGTTTCGATTTTGTATTTTAATGTTTTAAAATTTTTAACGATCTCAATGAGTGATAAATTTTAATATTCTGATGACGAGACATAGTCTCGAAACGCGTCAATTATAATTCATTGCGTTATATTGTGGTCACGAGACAGGAAAAAAAAGGTAAATATATTTATTTATTATTTGTCATTATAAGTGACCTGGATACCGACAGACATGTTATTCATAAAACATTGCATGATACTCCGCCTAAAGACAACCGTGGGTTACATCCTGCCTCCCGTAATAAAAGTATGCCTGAAAATATTATAGCTCAAATAAAAGTTCACATTGAGAGCTTCCCCGCAAGAGAATCTCACTACTCAAGGCGTAGTGAAAAACTTTATCTACTGCTCGAAACTATTTATCACCGGATTTGAATGTAGCATTAATCCATACGCTGTACTTACAAAAGTATGAACCAGACACATACATGAAGATGAAGGAAGGTGAAAAAAATGTGAAACCTATAGTGAACTACGAATATTATAACAATATTTTCAATACACAGTATAACTTTCGATTTGGTCGCCCACGTGTTGATGCTTGTGCAGTTTGTGATGTTCTTAAAAAAAACATTGATAATGAAAAGAAGAATGCACTTATTTTGGAGAAAAAGCTTCACATTACCAAAGCGGATATTTTTTTTCTTGATCTGGATGAAAAAAGTAAGACTGCACGTAATGACCCATCTGTAGAAGTGGTGTGCTTTGATTACCAGCAGAACTTACCCCTGCCTGTGGTTCCTGAAGGTGATGTTTTTTATTCAAGACAATTATGGGTTTTCAACCAATGCTACTATTCTGGTGCATCAGGAAAGTCTAAGATGTATATGTTTGATGAGTTAGAATGTAAGAAAGGTGCCAATGAAACTATATCTTTTCTTGATCACTATATTAAGAACTTCATTCCAGCAACTGTGAAAAAATTATATCTTTTTAGTGACAACTGCGCTGGTCAACAAAAGAACATGTCAATGGTTTACTATTTGTCAGCTCTGGCAATATCACAGAGGTTCGAGGAGATTTATCATCACTTCCCAGAACGCGGACACTCATTTTTGCCATGTGACCGTCAGTTTGCGTTAATTGGTAATAAGAAGAAGGGAAAAGAATATATTTTCATTCCAGAACAATACTTTTCACTTGTGGAGAATGCTTCTAAACAATTTCAGGTAATTAATGTCCAGCAACCAATGATTAAAGATTTTAAATCACTTTTGGAAAAATTTTTCAAAAAGAAACCGAAGAGTACACAGGATGAAGCGTTTTCTATATCTAAGTGTAAGATCTTCTTATACAAAGGACACAATGGGACAGTGAGTACTAATAATAGCCTTCATATCAATACACAAACATTTATTATAAAGAAACAATCTGTGAGAGATAATGACATTGATCTGAGTTTAGCCAATAGATTGTATTTTCAGTCAATACCAGTAAATCCAAAGAAGGTAGCTGATGTCCTTAAATTGTGTAACAAATATGTGCCTCAGTGTTATCAACCCTATTATGACAGATTAAGACCAGATGAAAACATACAAGATGATGAACAAACTTCAGGAGATGATTTCAGTGGAACTGAATAAATTGATTAGAAAAAACTGAACTAAATTTTGACATTCAATTATTTGTAATTTTCATTAATAGCAAGTAAATAGGCCTATTATAAATACAGTAAGTTAAGTTAATTAGATTTTTTAAGGTTTCTTTTGATTTTGTAATTTGTAAGCAAGTCAAGTAAATAACGTGTAAAGAGGAGGTAAGTGACATTTTATTTTTCATGTTGTCTGATAATGAATACAAGGTATCTACATTTTGCTATTTTACATATTATTTTTATATTTTCTAAATAACTATAAAATCTAATGTTTTAAAAGGATAATAATAAATTAAATTACCAAAAGGAAGTTAAGAAAAATAATGTTGGCTGCAATAATGACTCAAAAATGTTGTTGAGATTGAAAGCCAGGTATATCCAAATAGGTTTTGTGGTTTTAACAAGGTGCAAACAAATTTTTATTGGACAGACACATGCTATTTGAGATTGATTTTGGTAGCCACATTAAGTTATGCACTTGTAATTTGACATAAATCTGTGTTGTTAAAAAAAATCATTTTTTGGCTTTCCTGAAAAATTTACTTTTTGGTCAATACCTGATTTTCATTCTCATGCCTTCAATTACGAAACGAAGCAAAACAGCGAGGTTCAGAATACCTCTATGCCAAAGAGACGAAGCTGTTTGTAATAAATGAAAAAAATCATACTGATGTTACGTTTATTCTCGTGTGCTATCCAGATATACTATTATCAAATAGGGTGTGCGGCTGGGCGAGGGTCAGGCTCACTCACAAACACGCAGCCCGCACACACACAAGCGGATACAAAATGGATAAGGTCACACTGTCTTTATGATTCACACCTATGAATCATCTTACAGTCAATAATTTTGTACCAAACACAGTTGATAATTTGGGCTCCATTTCAGTAAATTATAGATTGTTTGGTATCATTTTTCTTGTAATGGTGTGTAGAATTGATATATATTAAATATTTTAAGATAAAACGTAAAATAAAATAAATCAAAGTTTGATCAACTGAAGTCCACTAGGTGACTAATGCGCCGAGAATCCGGCCGCTCCTAAACCCCTGCGCTTGTGTGTGTGCGGGCTGCGTGTTTGTGAGTGGGCCTGACCCTTGCCCAGCCGCACTCCCTAGTTGATAATACTATATATACGCGTATATATATATATATATATAATAGATTATAATAACAAATTATATATTATACAAGTCACCAACTTTGTTAATTTTGAAAAAGCGATTTATATTGTGTTATAACCTACAGAGTGGCTGGATGATTTTAAGTTCACTGCACATCTCACATACATTTTTTTTGACATTCTTTGTTGTGCTATTACGTGCACTCTAAATTCCATTGCCTGAGTTTCGCAACTGTTTTGTCTAACCAAAATGGAATCAATAATTTAATATTAAAATATTAAATGGTTTGTTTACTCCCAGTGAAAACTTAAATCAGTATTCCCAAAGGGAGATAGGCCTATAAACTCTCTTGTTTCTTATTTTCTTTTAAACAGTAACATACGTATTAATAAAGTCACAGTGTAAAGTAACACTGTTAATACTTTTAGTTTCAATTTATTTCTTATAACCAATTATAGAATACAGGTATATGTCTACTTGATCGTCGTAGTTACAGTGGAAAACAAATTACAAGACACCAATTAAGTCACTAATCAACAGCTTTAATTTTCACAGTTAAACAGTTCGGAATTAACAACACAGTCTCTTATAACAAATCAAATAAAAATTGTTCACACGCAAATAAATGTCAACTAATATTAAAACACAATTGTATTACAATATACCATCCGATTATAAAACACAACACTTAACTAATAACCACCTGAACGCACACAGTAATATCGCCAGATAATCACTTTTAATCGCCCGACAATAAACTCGGACCGCACTGTAAATATATCGCGACTAATACTGAAAACTAAGGCCGCTGCCGGCATGTATTTATACCTCCGCTCACAGGTCAGAACGTTCCAAACTGCGTCTTAGCGCCAGTGTGAACTACGTAATTAATTGCGGCCTTGACATAGTCCGCGCGGGTGGCGGCTTCGAGAAAACTCTCGCGAATGCGTCTAGAGTCACGTATGCCACACACATTAGAGCGAGATTCTTCTGGCACATTCGACAAACATGTAGATTGTTCTGTGATGTCGTAACAATAGAGTATATAATAGCAGGTATTTGTACGTGTTATTTTTTGGAACGGTTTCGTTCCTACCTGTTATTTTCAAATACTACTTTAGCAAACCTGTATTACAAACAAGAGCGCTTTATCCCGTCTGTTTTGCAGTCACTGTCTATTATCGGCATTATTTTTTCTTATATTCTCTTCTTATCAGATTATTATTTCAATGAATGCTTGTAATAAATGCTTCAACCTAATTTTGACTAAGCTATAAATAAATCTATAATTAATATTTAAATTATTTTTAAGTAATTGAAAAATGTTTTACAATTTTTAATTTTAAGTAAGTTTTTTAACTTTACTTTAAACTCAGCCTATATATCTGCACCGCAAAATACTATTCTCCAGACATACTAGTTAACACGAAAGTATCACAAATTACTCCAATTCATCAAAAAACATCTACCTAAATTTCATTATAAGAATTATTTTTCATTGTAGTCATTATTGCTTCTTTTTGTCTTTAAAGTTACGTTTAAATGGAGGATCGATATAATTACATAAAACTGGCATTAAAAAGTTTAGATTTCGTGAGTGTGGGAGTTATTATTTGTATGCAAGTGACTAGCACATACCATTTGAAACAGTGAATTTTATTATAGAAATAGTGTAATTAAAATAACAGACACGGTGGATCCTTCGAAGTTTTCACTCTTGATGTATACACTGCACAGGGGCGAATCAATGAGCGGGGGCGAAAGGGACCAGACCCCCAGCCCCAGGATACAAAAAAGCTGACCATTTTTTATCTCTTAATTTTTATTATTATTAATTTAACACAAATAATATTTTAATAATTAACAGGTGTTTCATTATTTTTTCCAGCTGAGTACGCTAATATAAGCCTAGCAGTAACCGTTTTTTAAATTCCAAACAAGTTTTATGCACAGGATTTGCGTAGGATAGGTTTGAAATGTGAAATATAGGAAAGTCAGTTCAGTCAATAAGTATCTTGTAAACAATGTTTCGATAACGCGTATTTTTATTGTGTTATTACCGTTTACTTTAATGGGCCTGATTTCAGGATGTTATCGCACGTTTTTCAGCCACTTTAAAGACAGTAATGTTGATTAGTCTTAACTTTTTTTTTTCTTTTGTATGAAGCTGACCCGGTCAGAGACCCCCAGGCAAAATTCTAGATACTCCACTGACACTGCATTCCGTGCTATGGCCAATTTAGTAATAAAAAATACATATTTTATTTCCTAAAATCCACACGTCTATTCACGAAAATCGTATATCATTATTTCAGTTTACGTAAAACTTCTACCAAACAAAGCAGTTTAATTAATACGTAGCTTATAATTTCTATATTTTATCAGTTTTCCCGCCTTTGAAAACTGCTGTCAAAGTGTCAAGAGAAAAATATATCAATATTGCTTATACAGATAATAAAGAAATTGATATTTGCAGCAGGGATTTTCTCTGAAATAACAGTCGCAACATACATCAGTTCACCAAGTGATAACGTAAAGGGAACATAAACTTTAACGACATTTGGAATTATTTTTTAACGTGAACTTTGGCACGGGAAACGGATGAACACTCGTGGGATAAGTGTTTCTTACTCGAGAACGTGAAAGTCGTTTCCACTGCGAAGGCGCGCAGTTGTAATTAATTTCGTTACACTGCGACACAGTGCAACTGCGCGGGTTTCCAGACAAACTAAGCTTTTACGGCACTGCTACAGCTGGCCGATTGCCTGGGGGGAAGGGAAGTTATGTTATCAGCGGACCCAAGGGAGACGACGCGATGAGTCAGTATCGGGCAAACTTCAGTTATGATGAAAATGAAAGTCGCGGCGCGTTTTTCTTGATAAAAATATTTTCCGCAAATTCTCTGCGCTTTTAATGAAGCGGAGAAGAAACACGGTCAGGCAAACTGTACTATAGTCAGTGCTAACTAGGTATAAACTGAATGTTTTGTCTATTATGTTGTGTTTCTCATGTAAGTAGCGTAGCGTTCTCAGCAAGCTTATGGTAAAGACTGAATGTGAGTTTCAAGTAATTTATGTAACTTAACGCCAATCTCTCTCTCTCTCTCTCTCTCTCTCTCTCTCTCTCTCTCTCTCTCTCTCTCTCTCTCTCACACACACACACACACGCGCGCGCGCGCGCACAGTGGGCGTATTTACGAGGGGGACGAACGGGACAGGACCCCCCCCACGCAGAGTGTCGAGAAAAGTCGACGAATATTGTTAATCATCTAATTTTTAGGCTCCGTGTTTTTCAGCTGTGTTTTTAACTTAGTAACTCTTATTTAAATATGCAAACAGGTTTATTACACAGCAATTTGGTATAGCCTATACGTTTGAAATACGAAATATAGGAAAACCAATTCAGTTAGTATCTTCTAAACAGAGTTTCAATAACGCGTATTTTTATTCTGTTTTTACTTTTTACTATAATGGGATTGATATCAGGATGTTATCACACGTTTTTCGCTTTAAAGATAATATTGTTGATTAGTCTTAAATTGTTTTTTCTTTTGTATAAAGCCGACTCGACCGGACCCTCGCAAGGCCAAATTCTAGAGACGCCACTGCACACAACCGCATTAGGTCGCGTAACTTCTCCTCCTGGGAGATTCTTGCCACATCTCAATAATGATTTTGTTATTGTCTATTCTGATTTTGTAACTACAGACGTCTGCTAAAACAAATTGATTTACTATTTTATATACACAGATTTATTTGAAACAATCATTTTATAACAGGTTCAATAACAAATAATTATTGTTCAACGGATAACACAATTTTATAAACAAGATTAATAATAGTTTGCTTTTATGAGGGAAAGTTGATGTTCTCCGCATGAAGGTTCGCACTCCTATTGTGTGTGGGATTCTTACCCACCAAAACCACAAAGCCTTATTTCTTGACGTCAATCCACCCCGGAACGACTTTCTCGTTACTCCAGCGTGGTGTCAGTCATACTGTTCATCGCCTAATAAGGCGCCGTCATATTTTTTTCCTCACTTATAAGCAGTTCCACTCATGGTCTGCGCGGCCTGCGTTGATTTCATTATTCTCTTGTTTCTTGAGGCGTAGAACGTTCTCTACGTAGGGAGCCATCTTATCCCATCATTCGTCACTACTGAGCATAACCTCAATAATCTTATCACGGGTAAAGTGCCCTACTTCAGTTTCGAGGCGTTCCATCGCCCGTCTATGGCATTGAAAGGATGTGTGAAATGCATCACCCCGACGCGACTAACAATAGGCCTGTACGCTTCCTCGATCGTACTGAGGTAGGCACGAATATGTCCCTGCACTGAGAGAAACTGCTTTTGGTAGTAATTGACCTCAGCATGTCCTCGATTGATCCATCTGTCTAACAACTCTGGTGGTCCACCTTCCCCTAGGTTCTTGATTTGATTCCAGCGTTCCTTCCAACTGCCTGTGGTCTGTAACCTGATTTCGTGTTTAGCAATTGTTCCAAATTCAATTTTTTTTTCTCTCAAAGTTCAGTTTCCTCTCGCGCGCCTACAGATCGCGTTGATAATTACTAATATTGCCGGTTCGGATACTGTGCTGTGTGCCCCTGGCTGTTGCACTGATGCGGTTGAGGTCAGTTCATACTTCTGCCCCGCAATTTTTGGGCCACCAACATTTGCCGTGAGCCTGCTTAGTGCCATTGTCACAGTTTCAGCTTTCTCAGAGGCTGCAAAGGGGTCGATCTTAGGATCACTTCTGTGGAGTATTTCTTATGACGATGTTCTCCGCATGGAAACTCCAGTGAATACTTTAGTAGGCTATGCGGATGATATCGATGCAGTAATTGATATGCCAGACCTAGGGGGAGCGCAAAGGAGATTAACTTATTAAATCATATGATGAGACGTGCCGTCTGCTGTTTGACTGTTGCGACGGAGAAATCCGAGATAGTTCTGCTGAAAAGGAAGAGGATACCGAGTATAGTACACATATGTGTGAACAAGGAGACGATACAGACTAACGTTTCATTGAAACTCCTAAGCGATGGATGATTTATATCGGGTAAATCCTGTACTCGGACTGCTTCAGTATTAACATTTTTCGCTTGAAGTTTCGATCCCTAGAATCTGGGACCGTCGTCAGATGGTGACGGTCGAAAGGCCCGGTTGAAATATCTAACAACAAGGTCTTTCAACCTCCACTCACAGCTTCTGAGGAAGATACCAGATTCTACGGATCGAAACGTCAAGTCCGAGTAGACCTAGAAGATTTACCCGACACTAGTACTTCTGTAAATTACCTCGGAATGTTTCTACCCACGAAGCTGACTTGCTGAGAACAGATAAGGCAAGATTGATCATGATAATAAACAGTGGCGTAGCGTGGGTACATAACAGCTATTGCCAATTGTAATAGGCCTAAAACAGCATAAAAATTAATTCGAATCTTTTCCATTACCAAGTGTTCTTTTTAGAGCCAAGATATTCTTTTTAGAGCTAAAATATCTTTTTAGAGTATTCTCTATCTTTCGCTGGGAGAAGAGAGGGTCCCAGTTCAACGGGATCTGACTCCATTATACTTACACAGAATACGGGATCTGACACCATTATACTTACACAGAATAAATTAAGAGACAAATAATCGATTAATAACAATAAAGACAAACAGAGAAACACTTGACTAAACGAACAAAACACGAATAGATAGGTAGTAACTGCTGCACTTTGGTTCTGAAACGAACACAGCTGCTAACTGAGCGTTTTGCCGGTTTATACAGCGGCAACACATTGGGTAGACGAATGTGTTCCCCTCCCGTTTGTACAGTGACAACAACTACTACGAGGTCAATGACCACACGCAGTAAAACACTGCCGATGTCTGAGCCGGCAACACAAGACGGTGGAAGTGCCCAGCAGTTCGTAAGCAATGCCATGCTTTTCTTCAAGTTTCCCTACTAATATTGTTCGGATTTCAATTTATTCAATAACTAAATTATTTATTCTGTGATATAATTAATGTTATTTTCTTTCATTTCCAGTACTGCTACCGCCGGCAAGAGCGGTTATATGGACACCACGCTCAAACAATAATAATAATAATAACCATAATAAAATAGTAACAACAGCAACATAAAAATAATTATGATCCGTGTATTCTATAGTTGAACATATAGGTTTGTTGAGTAATGGTAGCTATAAATTGTTGTATCTGTCTGATGTCAACTACATCTGTGCTCCGCTTGACCATACAGTAAACATACCGACATATCTTGGGGCAGTCTTAGGGTATTCCTGATAAATTATATTACAGTGTAGGCTACATATGCTACGTCAATTACGTAACGCTCTCGAAAAGTCGGCACGTAAACGTACTACACGTTTCTCGGCTAGTCTCTGTCAAGGCCATGCACTCAAGTAGCTTCCAGACTCTTAACTACGCAAATTATACTGGCACACCGGCAAAAAGAATGGCAAATTATTCTGGAACTGATGCGGGGTATATATATCAGGGTCTACGGCCGGCTTAGAAGTCAGTTCCTCTTGGCGATATTGTAGGGTGCGGATCAAGTGATTGTTGCGGATTTGTGGAAAACGATGATTGTGTTACAACTAGTGCGGAACTCTAGCAGTTGACATTATTATTGCCTGTGGACAAATTCAACTTGGATTATTGTATGAGAGTACCTTGTTGATTTCAAATTGTTATTTGTGGCTAATTAAAGCTGGTAATTAGTGACTTCGTTGGTGTCTGTATTTTGTTTCCACTGTACGATACGACGATCCGTGAGACTGTATAACAACATGTACATATCAGACATCATTGTACTTGGATGTTCAGCGTGCAGACTTCCCGCAAAACTCTAACCCTCATCGTCTCCCTGTTGAGGCGAATATATTAGCCACTGGTAAACGGAAAGGGTTGACATTCTATTATATATAAACTTAAATTGCAGAGTAAGTTTTTCCGTGCTGCTAGTAGGAATAACGCAAAGATTGTAACGCACTCATGCCTCCTCGCTTGAGCACTGTTATTGGAACAATCGAAACAGCGCAGGAAATGGGATAAAATGATAAAGAATATAAAGTTCGTATGCTTTTGTTAGTTTGGGTTTCGCACATAACTTCATGTCAACCCTACAAGGGTTTCTTTTCTTGTCGCAAATCCACTTTTAAATTTCCCTTTTTGAATCCTGCGTACAGTTATTTTTGCCACTTAAACCCCCTACACACTATCGGACCAGACCACCGGACCGTCGGGACAAAACGCAGTTTGGTCGTGGGTTCGAAGATGTGTAGGCGTGTCCGCGGACAAAATCTGTCGTGACGGACGGTCGGGAGGTTCAATAGGAAAACCATCGGGCCGTGGACCGTGGACCGTCCCCACCACTTTTCAGTCTGGTCGTGGAATGTGTAGCGTTGTCGCCGAACGTCCCTTGTCGTTGCCAAACCTTCGCTGTTTGCGCTTCTGTTTCTTGTTTCGTTGCTAGCTGCGCACGTTTCTGGAATAATAGATGATAAAAGTTGTGGTGATATAACAGCACTGAATTTCATGTCTTCATATGATCTCCCAGTAGCTAAATAACGAAGTGTCACAATTAGCCTCTCTTCTGCAATCATGGATTCCCTGAAGACCGTATTTCTTCTTTGAATAAATGGTTTCACCAAATCCAGTAAATTGATGAAACATTCCTCATCCATCCGTAAAAAATTACGAAAATCGTTTGAGTCCAGTTCTTTAAGTAAGTTTACATGGGTGAATGTTTTCCGTTTTTGAAACAAGTTCTTTTCCCACACTTTTCTCTTCTTTCGACACTTGTCATCACTAGTTGCTACTAAACCACTTAAAGCTACACCGATTTTTTGCATTTTTGAAAGATACGGAGCCATAGCGCGACACCCTTTCCTTCACAAAATCAAACATTCGACTAGTCAGAGAGAATAGGTTCCTGTCTGAAGTTGGTCCGGTCCGAAGGTACCTTGACCCGACCACAGACGGTCTGGCTGTTTGGTCGTGTCTGGTGGTTCGGTCCGATAATGTGTAGCGGGCTTTACACGTCGCACTTGATGTTCCCCTCACGTTTTCTGTTGTTTCAGTCATACGACTGTCCTCAGAAAAGTTTATTAAAATCATTTTTCCAATCCATTTCTTAGCCCTTTGTTATATTTGCTTGACCAATCATAACCAAAAGATAACTACAATCACACACTGTGGGCCTAAAAGAGCTCATGGCCGGTCTTCAACCAAATTACTTTTCGATCTTTTAATCACATTTCATTCGTGTTTATCGACTGTAAAATATGTCCCCAAAAGGCGTCCGAACTAACTTCACTATGCTCTTCAATTATTTCTGTACCTAACAATATACAGTGGAACTCGCGAAAAACGAGCTCGCTTATAACGGGAACTCGTATGTCACGACCAAAAGCACGAGATTGGTTTGGTTTTGTATCTTAGTACTGATAATTAATTAAACTCGCTTTTAACGAGTAGGAACGCATTAGAGACTTGGGTATAACGAGCATTTTATCGCAGGCTTGTCCATGGATTTAGTTCCTAACAAAAATTTGTTACAATACAGCATTTTAAACATTCATAAATAATGTAAGTCATGAATTTGTGGAATATTTAAATAAATTACAAAACTGTTTCGATATCTACAGATACAAAATTACTAAACAAACAATAATAGATGACTTTTTTAAGGTTAATTAAATTCTGTATGCGAAATATAATTTTGACGATTCCGTTTCGAACGAACAACAAAAATACAAATAAATTAGAGTGAATTTTCTTGTAATTCAAAAATAAATATTGTACATGTGGCATGAAAAGTTTTGCGTTTTTTGCCAGATAGCCGGCTGATTTTTTGTAAGTGTTTACCACACAGTTACTTTTACTATGTTTCGCGAATGCACTGTAAGCCAATTTTCAGCAAAGAGTGTTAGCGTCTAAAAAATGTTTAAGGTCTAAATTTTACTTTTACGCGTACAATGTAAAACATGTCAAAAGTTTTATTGTGCAAAACCTCTTCTACAGTAGACTTTTTTTTTCTGTGTGTTCGATAATCACGGTATAAAAATGTAGGCTTGAGATTCAACAACTCTGATGTAGCGAGCACCCGGTTTTAACGAGCACATTTGTCCGGTTCCTTGAATCTCGTTATAAGCAAGATTCGCTGTATATGACTATTTAAAGGACATTTAAAGACTTTATGTAAAAATTGTCAACTTAAATGAGTCTTGTTTTTTGAAGATAAGCAGTGCTGAATGGTGAAGAGATCCAGGCAAAGGGTTTCATCGGTTGAGTTTAGGCACCAGTGGGTTTGCGCTGAGTGGTCGCAATAAACAATTTATTCTAAAGGTGATGGAATAATTGGGAACGAAGGATTGAGTTGGTATCAAACACAATGACTACCATGGGCAGAGTGAGTAGCTAGAATAGGTTATCATGATTAGAGAGTTTGCATAAATATTTGAATTGCTACGGCTATAAGAATTACCTAAATAGACGATAATACAATGGTGGGATGTGACTGTATCTGAGGACTTCAAAGTCGTGTAAAGTTACTGGCTCGAAATTTTGCGGTTACGAGCAACGCATCAAAGGTTATTAAAACGTTACTTTCATTTAACACGGAACTTTTTAATGGGAACGTAGGCTGCTGAGGTAAACGTATTACCTTAAGATTGGCTAATTTTCATAGCATTTTTTAAGTGAACAATATATTCAGGGGCGTATTTACGGTGGGGGACGAACGGGGGGACCGGGCCTCCCCCAGAGGGTCGAAAAAAGTTGACGAATTAAGTTAATCTCTTAATTTTTAGGCTCTTTTATTATTTTTCCAGCTGTTTTTTCAGCCTAGTAACTCATTTTTAATTACACAAACAGGTTTATTACACAGCACTTGTGTATAGGCCTACGTTTGAAATATGAAATATAGGAAAATCATACCTTCCCAACAATATTTCAGTAACGCGTATTTTTATTGTGTTACTACCTTAATTATTACTTTTATTTTTATTAAAGTTACTACTTTAATGGGATTGATTTCAGTACGTTATCACACGTTTTTCAGCCACTTTAGAAACAGTAATGTTCATTAGTCTTGACTTTTTTTTGTATGAAGTCGACTCGACCGGACCCCCCCCCCCCAACCTCAACCAGGCCAATTTTAGATTTTCCACTGATTATGTTAAGCTACAGAAAACTGTGAAATTATCCCAAACAGTTAAGAAGCTCATTTATACGCTTCTTTATTTAGGCTAGTTGTAACCGTTTAGCTTATTAACAACCATTTACATAATAATGCTATTACTTGAAACCGACTACAATCACAGATTCCAGCGCGAGGATAGTGCCCGCTTTTAAAACTTGAGTTCCTATTTATGTAAATGTCCTCTTTGATACAGCGTATATTTGAAGGCAGTTGGCGAATAAAATAATCTTCTTCTCTTGAATTCGCCGAGTTTATATTTTTCTCGAATAAGTAGGCAAATTTAGTTTTCAATAAAAGCGTATAAAAACAAAGAAAATCGTCGTCCCATAATCGCTGCTGCGTACGTCATCCGATTATACGAGGTCGGTTCTCTGGCGATGTTGCAAGCGGATTGTACCAACGTTCCGATAAACACAGACGATCCACTGTTACGTCTGTGACGTGGCGAGCCAGTGACGAAAACGATACAGAAATATCGGTATGGAGAACCATACATGACTTCCATGTTCTAAGATTTATATTTAAAATAATTTTCGAAATGAAATATTTCCATAGAAACTACTTCTTGCTTCAGCCGTAACCACTGTACTGTGGTCACTAACGTTAGCGCACTAAATTTTCCATGATGATGGCAGTCGATGGCACTGCCGAAACGTCTGGTTTTGCAGAAAACATTGGACCACGGCCAAACAGCCCGGGAAGGAATTTTAACAACAAACTACTCCTCTGTTGGCGATAACATAGTACACATATAAAAAATTATCCCCTACCCCTTCAACTATCATTGTCATTTATAGAAAATTATCCCCTCCCCCTTCAACTACCCTTTTTATTTATAGATATTTCATAGACCTTTCTACAGTGGATTATTTTGACCTTCTTTTCAGCAGACTTTATATATCTAGTTTAAGTACTTTACTCTTGTTATAACATAAATCGTTGCATGTAAACTACACCTTCCCGTTAACTGATCTTCACCAAAACCAATAGGCCTTGAATCCTCTACAACTCAGGCACATATGCAAAAAATTATTTGATTCTGTTTGAATTTGCGGCATTTATCGTTGCCCATAGAAAAATTCTACACATAGACACACATCAGACACACAAACACTTTTCAGAAAATTATTTTTTTTTCATGTTTTGAAGGGTAGTACAATCAGAATCAGCCGTTATCTCGAACACAATCTTTTTCGCCATGACCATACTTCCATTTCCTTATGGAACATGGAAGTAAAAAGTGAATGCGAAAATAGAAAAATGTTTTTACTTCCATGTTCCATAAGGAAATGGAAGTATGATGATGGCGAAAAAAATATAAGGGCTGATTCTGATTGTACTACCCTCAAAATATGAAGAAAATTCATTTTTCGAAAAGTGTGTGTGTAGAATTTTTTTGGCACACGATAACAACCGTAAATTCAAACAGAATCAAATAATGTTTTGCATACCTTCCTGAATTATAGAGAACTCGAGGTCTTTTGATTTTGGTGAAGATCGGTTAAGAGAAAAGGGTAGTTTACCAGCAACATTTTATGTTTTAACAATGGTAATTTTTTTATGACGAATGATAACTGCCGCACATTCAAACAGAATCAAATATTTTTTTGCATGCGTTCCTGAATTGTAAAGTACTGAAGGCGTGTTGATTTTGGTGAAGATCAGTTAAGAGAAAGGGGTAGTTTACCTGCAACGTTTTATGCGATAACAAGGGTTAATTTTTTCTATGACGAACGATAACTGCCGTAAATTCAAATATAATCAAATAATTTTTGCATACATCCCTAAATTGTAGAGATCTCAAGGTCTTTTGATTTTGGTGAAGATCGGTCAAGGGAAAGGGATAGTTTACCTGCAACATTTTATGTTGTAACAAGAGAAATGTTTTCATGACGAACGATAACTGCCGTAAATTCAAACAGAATCAAATAATTATTTACATATGTTTGCCTGAGTTGTAGAGGACTCAAGGCCTATTGATTTTGGTGAAGATCGGTTACGGGGAAAGGATAGTTTACCTGAAACATTCTTTGTTGTAACAAGAGTAAAGTACTTAATTTTGATAAATAAAGTATCCTGATAAGAAGATCTTAATAATCCACTGTAGAAACGTAGATGAAATATCTATAAATGAAGAGGCTAGTTGAACGGGGTGGGGTAATTTTCTATAAACGAAAATTATAGTTGAAGGGGAGGGGATAATTTTTACGTGTGTACTACGTTATCGGCAACAAAGTAGTAGTTTGTTGTTAAAATTCCTTCCCGGGCTGTTTGGCCGTAGACCAATTTTTTCTGCAAAACCAGACGTTTCGGCAGTGCTATCGACTTCCATCATCAGAGAAAATCGAGTGCGATAACGTGAGGTGATATACGTTAGTGACCACAATACTGTGGTTAAGGCTGAAGCAGTAAGTATAAAGAAGTAGTTTCTATGGAAATATTTCATTTGGAAAATGATTTTAAATATAAATCTTAGAACATGGAAGTCATGTATGGTTCTCCATACCGATATTTGTATTCTGTCGTGTGTTCTTGTTTGTTTCTCCTGACGCATTTACTCCTTGATATTGCTTCGACTCCTCGACATCGCTTCGATTCCTCGACAGTGAGGTGCGTTCGGCATGGCATCCCTTTGAACGCTGTAGTCTACTGAAGGTGGCCTCCGGAGATGTGGTTGAAACGTTTGGAAATTATAATAACTTGTCACCGGACAAAAGGCTTGCCGCATGACAAATGGCGCCAATCGTACACTCTAGTTATTTTGGTGGCCCTAAAAAGGACCGAGTGGCGAGAACGGTGATGTTGGTAGTGCCGCGCTGAGATGTTCGGCGGCTGCGCCCGCTGTTCGTGGCGTACTGCAGTCCTCCTCTTCTTTCGGCACCGGTTGTAGAGTCGGCTGCCGGCCCAGCGAAATCCATCGCTGGCGCGGAACTGGTGGGCGAAGACGCAAGAACGCCGGTCCTATTCTTCGGCCATTCCTTCCGGCTGACTCCGCGCCGATGTCGTCCGAGAGAGGTGAGGAGATGAAATGCGTCCGATGGCGTGGCGATGAAGTGTGTGTAAAATTGTAGCATGTAGCATTATAGTAGCGGGGCGTCTTTGCACCCGGTGCATGACTGCAGCATCTGGGTCGAGCCCAATGGCTGCCTGTGGATATACGTAGTTCTGGTTCTTCGACTGGTGCCTAAAAACAGGAATGGACAACCGCCAAACAGTTAACTGAGAAGGCGGGGGAGAAAGGTTTTTAATTTTTATTTATTTTTAAATGTTGAGCAATCAGTGGGCACTGCCGCATGAACGGGTTCAGGTGACAGATGTCACCCGTTCCCAGTCCTGTGTGCAGACGCCGTGAGGCGTCGATCGCTCCCCGCGAGGCAGAGAGCCTCCGTGCCAGTGATAGCGCGTAGCAGCGGCATTCAGCGCGGTCGGCATACTAGGAAGGGAGGAAGGAAATAGCTTTGCAGGTAAATTCTGGGGCATGGTCAGATAGTGAATATGCAATTTTAGGTTTAAGTAGTGTACTTAAAGTTATGGCGGGTCATCGAGAATCGTCCGAGGGCGTTTGACCCGGACAGGGGGACCTGGTTGCGTGGTGCTAATGGTCCTGAGGTAGGGGAAGGAAGAGGTCTCAGCTGCGGCAAAGAGAGTCGCAGCTAATGACCAGACAAAGGCAGAGAGAGTAGGAACTCGTAGACCTCCTCGAATTACACTGTTTCTAACAAACCAAGGAGATCCCGACAAGGAACGGAGGTTTCTGGATTGGAAACTTTCCAGCCTACACCTGTTGGTGGCGGAGACAAGTGACCACCAAACAGGTGCCGCATAGGTCAATACAGACCGGAGAAACAACAGATAGAGGGTAACTTTCGTGCGCAGCGCCAGGGGGCTGCGGCACGCGAGGTATGGGTAAAGTTTGGCTCGGACGCCACGAGCCTTGGAGAGGGTTTCCGTCACGTGGGCGTTGAAGCAAAGACGCCGGTCGAGCCGAACGCCTAGATACTTCACCGACTCTTTGTAGGCGATAGGCCTCCCTTCCAGGGAGAGGGGCTGGTATCGGGGCATGGACTTACGAGTGAAACAGATCGCTTCGGATTTCTCCGTATTGATCGTCACCCGCCATTTCCGTAGCCAGTCCGGAAGCTGGTCCAACTGACGCTGTAGCTGTGTACTCGCAAAACGCGGGGACACAGAGCTGTAATGATACATTGCATCGTCAGCGAACAAAGACAACGTGACTCCGGGCAAGACAGGCAGGTCGTTCGTGTACACAAGGTACAGAACGGAGCCGAGGACAGATCCCTGAGGTACGCCGGCTGCGACGGGACGAACTGCAGAGCAGATTCCGTCGACGCTCACCCTGAAGGTTCGGTCGCAGAGATACGACCGGAGGAAAAACGCTATGGAAGATGGTATGGGGGAGTTAGCAAGTTTGAAGAGAAGACCTTCATGCCAGACTTTATCGAAGGCCTTGCTCACGTCCAGCAGTGCGGCGGCCGTGGCCGCTCGCCTGTTGGTGGCGTCAGAGAGTTGCGTAACCACGCGGACTAGTTGAAGCGTAGTCGAGTGCTCTCTGCGAAACCCGAACTGTTCGTTACGGATAAAATTATCCAACAACGGCGAGATGCGGGCCAGCAGGAGCCGCTCGAACACCTTCGAGATAACTGGCAAGAGAGATATTGGCCGATAGCTTTCAGGAAGCATGCGCGGCTTGCGGGGTTTAGGAATCATAACGATGTTGACAGTTTTCCACAGGCGGGGAAAGTACTGTAGCCGGAGACAAGAGTTGAACAGCTCGAGCACGAGGTCAACGCCTGAGGCCGGGAGATATTGTAATGCAGCGGCCCCGATCCGGTCAGGACCGGGGGCGCGACGGCGGTTTAGTCGGCAGATAGACGAAACGAGTTCGTCTCTGTCGAACGGGAGGTCTGGGCCAGCGGGAGGGCGAGAAAAATAACCAGGTAGGAAGTCCCGGACTGCTGCCGAGTGGGCAGGGTCCGAAACGCCTCGATGAACGGTAAATTGCGACTCCATGCAGTCGGCGAAGACCTCAACCTTGCCTTCTGATGAAGACACAATCCCGTTCGGGGTTTCCAGCGGGTTGCGAGTACTCTTCTCGCGGGTCAGTCTACTCACCGCTCTCCAGACGGAGGCGTGGTCGACTTCAAGAGACTCAAGGTATGAGTCCCATCGATCAGAGTTTACGTCCCGCAGTAGCTGCTGGACGTAAAGGGACTGTTGTTGAAATCGTCGCTTTACGACTGGGTCACGGGTTCTTTGCCATCTGCGGCGGAGCTGGCGCCGTAGCCAGATGGCGTGGAGTACTTCCGCAGGTAAGGTCGATTTGCGATGATTCATCTCGAGTGCGTAGGTGTGTCGATCCATGACACCTTGGACCAATTCCTGAAGATTTGTGGCGCGGAGATCCAAATCGTCACGAGTGACGATAGGGTCCGCCGGGAGAGATGGTAACCGTCGAGAGAGCTCATCATGATAGGAGCGCCAGTTGACTCTGTGTGTAAAATTTTCTGCCGGCCCGGGTTTTATGCACTAACCGGGATCGCTGGTTAACTCGCTCCGAGCACGTTGTTGGGTTGGCTCGCTGTGTCCACCACTAGTACCGGAGAGCAGATGTTCGCATACCGCTGCCGTCACAAACTTAATCAATCGACCACGGCCCAAGAGCCCAGTTTCTATTGATTCTAATAAAGTTGATTCCAGCCGTGCTGGCCTACGTAATATTTTTCCTGTCAATTAAACAGGAATAAAATATTAATAATTATATTAGCATTCGAACAGTATTAATTTATTCAGTACAGTAAATATGATAGCTTTTCACACTTAACCATTTAAACAATATAAACTTAAAAGAGTATTACAAGAAGAATAAAATGAATGTCTATACATTAAGCAGAACGTCCGCTTTCTACGAACATTCGAGTGTTTTATGCACAACGCGTTTGGCCTATCCCAATTCGCATATATGCTAAACCGCGCAAAAAGCGACTTGCCTGTATTTGTATTGTACGACACGGGCACGCGTGCGCACAAAACGGTTCAAACGCTGTTGGATTGTTCGCTCTGCTGGAGAAACGGCTCTACGCCAGAGATCAATGTTTGATTGGCATGAATTCGTTTCGTGTGCTCTTCGCTTTGAAATCTAATTCTTAGATTTGGCAAAACAATGCGATTCCAGATGTCGTAAGATTTCTTTGAACAATATATATCTAAGCTAAGCGGCATGAGTGGCAATGGCTATCTCATGTTACCATAGCAACACCCTAGCCTAGGGTGAGGGGTGTTATTACCCTTTATATTTCACGTGTTGGTGTCGGGGGGGGGGGGATGCTGAGACCTTGTCTTAATGTAAATGTTGCACCATGCACCATGCATTGTGCTAGACGGTAATTGTCCCGGAATATTTCCGCACACGTGCCTAACACACACTCCTAACGCTAGTGTTAGTTAAATAAAAATTGATAATTACATAATTCTAATTTACTATGTACTTATAATTTTATATGAGACTGTTTTGACAGTTTTAGTGTAGATAATATTTCTTATTGGGCACGAAATATACTAATTATACTGTATATTTTACGAGGTTTGATCAAAAAGTTCGTGCAATTATGCAATTTCTACCGCTACAAGTGTCCGATTGAAAACTGATTTTTTGTAATGTTGGTGCGCATGTTAATGACAATCGTCTAGAATGTTAGCCCTATTTCATGCATAGCTTAGATTTCACAGCTAATTGATTAAGTCGTCCCTAGTGTATTAGGCGATTTTTTGTCATTGTACAGTTCAAGATTGAATAACATGGACTAAATATTGTGTAAACTGTGAGATAAACTGCTCTGTCCTGGTAAACGTGTTCAGAAGGCTTTTGGCGAGACTGCTGTGCGTGAACAAGCGGTTTACGAGATTCAAAGACTGCCGTAAATGAGTTTAAGATCGTGGTTGTCAGATGAAGATTATGTTTTTGAGTTCCACGAAATTTCATCGCTAGGCGCAGTGGTAAATAAAGAGTACTAGTCGCACATTTTACACCATTTGTATGAAGCTATTCGTAGAAAACTGCCAGATTTACGGAAGTATAATTTATGAAAATTGCAGCCTGATAATGCGCCTGGACGCACGTCATTGCTTGTTAAACATTTTGTCAGGCTAGACAAAAGAAAACGTCATAATGATGGCACGGCAACTGCCGTATTCACCAGATGTGTCCCAACGCGATCTTTTCTCCTCCCAATAGTGATAATTTCCACGAAAGGACAACGTCTCGCGACCGCTGAAGACGTAAAACGAAAATCGCTAAGCAAGCTCAAGGCTGTACCAAAAGTGCATGCTTGACATATTTTGAAGACTGCAAAACGGCTGGCTTAATCGGTATATTCTATTCAGTAATTTCTGTTATAGTTCCGTGTAACCCGAGTTTTCGATAATCCGAGGCATTATAGTTGGAGCCATCGGATATGAAAAGTTGGACCATTCTTTATTGGCCCACAGTATAAATGATAGGAATGAGTGAAGATAAAGAATCGCGGTCAGTTGCAACGCAATCATATGAAACCCGCCCAGTTGGGACCGACGTCGAAATTTGAATACGGTCGGTTGCAATCAGTTGCATTTTCTTGATGTTATAATAATACAGAAATTACCATTATAATTCTACTCATTCCTAGCCTAACCTAACCTAACCTCCGTAACGTAACGTAATGTAACAGAAATGTTAGAAGAAAGAGGTTACTCGCAGAAATTAAAAATTGCACAATTGAAATTTCATCGAAGTTCAGAATAGTAACGTTTCTAAATGACAGATTCGGTCAGCACTAAAAGTGTGGGGCGCAATTGTCCGCGTAAGAACAGGTAAAAACGTTGTTTCGTCGCAACTGACAAAGATCGCAGATAAAAATACATTGCGTTATTATCAACACAGTAAATTTATTAACACAGCTGTGTTTGTCCGCTCATTATCATTTTAATAACATTTACTTACAGTTTAAAGTGCATACTACTCATTTAAGATATGTATCAAACAAAAATAACTTGGTGATAAGGTACAGTTACAACTTAAACTAATTTTACAGAAAAACTATGAACCTACATAATGTAATACGAATGTTACAACAAAATCATTCTACAATCACAAAACAACGAAAAAATTTCGTCTGATGTGACCATGGGGGGAATTTCCCCCATTCCCCCCTGGATCCGGGACTTGTGTATGTGTGTGTGACTCATACACATCGTGGGCTCCAAGCGCATAAAGATTCACAGAGAGACAATCCGGTCCCCTATTGATATTTGCTTCTGCCAGTGTATTAGAAAACGCGTCACATCGCGCATTTTTAATTTACAAAATTAAACAGCCCCAAGTATGTCACCCTCTAAATTAACTTCTCGTTCACTGCCACCCACATCACGCTCGGCTTAAGCTACTTCCTGTTAGCAAACCGTTTCACGTCCTCGCTCGATCAAACACTTTATTTCTTGCCGTCAGCGCGCCCGTGTCTCCGTAATATCACTTTCATTGCAACTATTTAACACAGACACACAAACCGTTTACAGTTTCATACAGTTTTTGAGAGTTAGTTAAATTGTCTTTCGCGACGACATTACGAATAACTGTAAGACTTATTATAACGTATAAAAACTGGTGGATTATTATCTGTTGAGGATAACATGAACGGCATGCGGTAATTTGACGCTTCACAATCTAGTCGCTGTAATTAAGTTTTGTCATTACTGTCAATCATAAATTCAGTTTAGCAGTTTTTAGGCCAATAATAAATTTAAAATACTGTAGTTTTTTATCAACAATAGACCACTTAGTTTTGCTGCCCTTCAGAGCTGAGGGGATGAGCGTCTTTGGACGTCCCCTGGGTATCATGTACTGGACGTCCCCAGGAGCTCCTGCCATGAGGTCCGGTGCAGAAAATGAATATTTTCTTGTTTAGGGGCATGCTAGTACTAGGTCGTTCTAGTATAGTATCTGCCGAGGCCGTTTCCAAGAATCACCTGGCCGTGGACGGTATTTGCCAAGGGCGACTAGGAGGGGGTTTGTCTGGGCCCTTGCCGCTCGAACGTAAAATCTACGTGCAAGACGTGTCTGCACGGTGTCATCCAAGGAGCGGACACTGAGTCCACTCCTCAAAAGACAAGAAGGGAACCGACGGGGGACTTTGACCGCTAGCCTAAGCCCCCTGTCGAGAACGCTTTACAACATTCTTTTATGAACAGCGGCATGCCCCAGCCGGGGGCAGCGTAGGTGACGATCGGCAGCAGATACGCGTTGGCGATCGATTTACTTAGCTTACCGGTTTTGGCTGCGTTCGTTTAGCAAATACTGACTTTAGCAATAGGCTACTCTTTCATTTTTGGTACTCTGACTAGATTCTCTTGGTTTCCTGTCCCCGGCGTTCATATCCCTTACAATACTAACCCGAGTGTATTATTTTATGTACAGTTACATATATACAGTAATTTGGTTTTTATACAGTAGGCTTACTTACTAATATTAAATCAGTTTCGTAGTTATGGGACCTTGTGTGTGTACTGGAGATTACACAAGAGTATGCAAAAACCGAAGCTCTTCGTCTCAATTATCAACCCTTCCATATTCAGTACAGTTCGTTTCCTTTCTTAATTTCAACGTCACCGTCACCGTCGTCTCGCTGGTTTCATTCGATGGAATCAAAAGTCGTACCGACTCCGCTTTATGGGACGGAAACGTGGATTAGGAGGAGAACGTATCTAGCGAGTTGTAAAACATTGTTTCCACTAGTCGCCTCTTCTCTCCTAATCTTACATGCCATCTGCAAAATAGTCACGAAACACGTGGACGCGCTTCCGGTGGAATAAAATCGTCAAGAATGAATGGACAGCATTTGAATAGAATAGCACTGTTTAGGTTCGCACGGCTATTGCGCGCTGCATTCCCGATATAATGCGTTTGGGAGTCACTATAAGCAGTTACGCGACTAGCTCCAAGATATGCCGTGTAGAGAGTGCATCTGTGTGCCTAACGGCGGCAATTGTGCCTTCTGTACAATACAAAGAGCAGTACGACTGTAGGGGATTGGAGACTGAAGGGAGCAGTGGCGGCCGGTGAGTCCTGAGGAAGGGGAGGATACGAGGCAGCCACCTGAGCCGCGCTCAGTCCTTGAAACTCGTGATTTCACTATTAATTATGGTAGAGCTACCTGATTTTTACAGCGTACACGTCTTATTAGAAATATACGCTTAACTTCGACTTTACTCCACTACCGCATAGCCATTTATGTTGGGTATAACAGAAGGGTATTCAGCATTTTACTTCTCTCAAAGTCACTCAACCGGGAAAATGATTTTTCCAGTAGTCTTCGATACCGCAATATCACTTTCACATTTAGTAGGAATAAACCTGATTTAGTACCAAGCCACGTGTCCGTTAACTATATAAAAATATATTGTACTAACCGTCTGTGACTTCTCGTATATGATGTCCTTTCCTATTGCGACATGTTTCGGGACACTTGTCCCATTTTCAAAGCATAAAATTTGTAGCACATATCATTCACTGATATACTTGTCAAACGTTAAAATCCATGCGTTATGATAACCACAAATAGCACATTTTAACATAACGAACTATATTATTTTTTGTAACATGAATATGCACATCGGGCAAACAGTGTACACTGCGCAGCGACCCACCGCGCATTAACCACAATTGATTCTTGTTATCTTAGTATCTCAACGCGGTGTCGTACAATATATTAGATTTGAATAATAACTGGTCTTTCAAAATGTGTGGCTTGGTACTAGTGTCCCTGAACGCTTTGTACACTTCAAATTCCTCGAGTGCGTTCATATAACGTCCCCTACTGCAAAAGTGGAGGGGTTTTTAATTGGTTCCGAAATCGGTGTAATTACGATTTTCATTAATAAGATGTTTGGCGAATTTTGATTTGATGGTATCATAGTTGCGACAGATAGTGGGTGGTTTGTGTTCGTTAAATCTTTTGAGGAAACCACGGCCCGTCTGGCCCACATAGAAAGCGTCACAGTCATTGCATGTCGTAAACAACATTCTCAAGAAACATAAAAATAGAAAAAGGAACATTAACCAATTATCAATGACTACACGGGAGGAAAAAACCACACAAATATATCACCGCAACATACACCAATTTTATGCCGAACATTTTAAAATCACTCATAAACAAAAACAGTGATATTATAGTCACTTACAAGACTACAAATAATATCTTAAATAATCTTCGCACCCACGAATCCACTTGCCTTGAGAATAAAACGGGCGTTTATAAATTGTCATGCAATGACTGTGACGCTTTCTATGTGGGCCAGACGGGCCGTGGTTTCCTCAAAAGATTTAACGAACACAAACCACCCACTATCTGTCGCAACTATGATACCATCAAATCAAAATTCGCCAAACATCTTATTAATGAAAATCATAATTACACCGATTTCGGAACCAATTTAAAACCCCTCCACTTTTGCAGTAGGGGACGTTATATGAACGCACTCGAGGAATTTGAAGTGTACAAAGCGTTCAGGGACACTAGTACCAAGCCACACATTTTGAAAGACCAGTTATTATTCAAATCTAATATATTGTACGACACCGCGTTGAGATACTAAGATAACAAGAATCAATTGTGGTTAATGCGCGGTGGGTCGCTGCGCAGTGTACACTGTTTGCCCGATGTGCATATTCATGTTACAAAAAATAATATAGTTCGTTATGTTAAAATGTGCTATTTGTGGTCATCATAACGCATGGATTTTAACGTTTGACAAGTATATCAGTGAATGATATGTGCTACAAATTTTATGCTTTGAAAATGGGACAAGTGTCCCGAAACATGTCGCAATAGGAAAGGACATCATATACGAGAAGTCACAGACGGTTAGTACAATATATTTTTATATAATCACTTTCTCTTTCTTCTGTTAAATCCATTTTATCCTCGCGTTAGAGATCACAAACACACGTCAAGAAGAGGCAAATAGTAATATTACACACGCAAGAGGAACACGAGAACGTAAAGACTGCGTAAAACTAACACAAACGACGTTAAACGGTGCCGAGAGGCTAAATCACTCTTCGCCTTCCAGGCACGGTTACGGATGCACTAGCGTCCCCCCAAAACCCGCCGGGCACAGATCTCACGTAGTTGTACGAGTACCACGGCGGCTACTCAGATCCCTGCCTCTGTCTACTGCAGTTCTGTGCTATTCTTGATAAAGTGCGATTTAAACAATTTTGTACAAGTGTCAAAAATAATTAAAAATACCAAATATTATTACAGATTGATTACAGATTACAAAGAAAAATGAGAGCACATTACTAGTTTTTTAAAATAATTTTCTCAATTTTTCTGGGGAGGCTTAGCTGTTGCAACTCCCTGATGAGTCGCCGCTGGAAGGGAGGCAGGCGAATGCTGGTCGAATCTATGGATACAAAACTGAGGGCGCGTAAAATAGAAACACGGATCAACGAACAGAAGCCTACGTTTCTGAAACGGACGGAGTAAACATTTTGTCACTTACTTGCTGCCTCAGGCCGGTGTCAACTCTGTTAATATTCGTCTGACAATTCTCCGGGCTATCAGCCGTGGGCCACTACTGCCGCATAAAACAGACGTATCGGTGTGGAAAACTCTGGTGAAGAACGTACCATTTGTTACAGAAGTCGTTACAGTGAAGACGACATCCAACGGTGGGCCGAAACGTCTGTTTTATGCGGCAGTAGTGGACCACGGCCTAAGGCCGAAACGTCTGTTTTATGCGGCAGTAGTGGACCACGGCCTGATAGCCCGGAGAATTGTCCAACAAATATCAACAGAGATTTTGTCACTTAGTGTATGGAGTGCTGAAGGATCAGTGCACTGGCAACAAAGAGCACGCCTATTTAACCTGTATGTTACGATGAAAATAAATTGCAAAAAGGCACAAGCAAAACGAAGAAAAGGTAAAATAATGATTGACGATATCAACCGAGTGTGTATCTGTACAGTGACTGTTAGGTTAGGTTAGGACTGAATTCTGAGTCTTCACAATCACAAAACCCAAAGAAATAAAAACACCGGTTTCTCGAAAACCCTAATTTATCATGATCTTCTACTTTAGTGTCCGCGTCACAACTTTCACGCGAACGTTACCATAACTGTTCTATACGTATGCATAACGCATTCATATAATACCAACTCTTACAATAGCGAGTGTAAACTCTTAAAATAAAAATAAAAAAAGTAACAACATTATCAATGCTCACTGATTTTACTGAAGTTAGCGATAACATATTTTTGAAAAGCATGCGAGCAATTTATCTAACGGAGAATACCACATCTGCATTGAGAACATTAACAGTAATACCGAAATTAATCTCTTTGTCACAGCCAGAATTACGTGATGTGTGTATGCGCGCGCGCGCGAGAGAGAGAGGGAGATCCATTGTGCGCTATCGAGACGCTGATGAAAATTATAACAAAACAATGGGCATTATGTCTGTAGTCTATAACCCTTTACCATTTCTAGGAACTGTATTTTTGTTTTGTTTTAGAAAAATAACAGTGGTTATAAACATACGCTTCAGCGATTCTGCAGTTACCCAACAGCGAAAGAAAAAATAGTTGCTAAAAGGTAATCAGAGAGATTAAACTGTAATTCCTCCCTCCCCGCCACTCGTTCTGTTTTCTCCCTCTGTCCTGTAATTTTCCTAAAAGACTATCCACTATCATTTCTCACTTTTTTTCAACCCCACGCGGTAACTCTCACAAAAACACATTCACTACATGTACATGAGTGGATTCACTCATGTCGAGGGTGAATGTTATTCGAGCTTAATAGTAAGTGACATTATTTGGCAACCAAGAACAAACGTAGTTGTTCAAATATTTTTTACTTCAATATTAAGCAAATTAAGTATTGACGTCACTAAATAATGTGTGTGTGTGTGTGTGTGTGTGTGTGTGTGTGTGTGTGTGTGTGTGTGTGTGTGTGATTTCTTTAAAAGACGTCAGTGATGGTTTGACATTAAGCCTGCTACAGGGACTGACTTCTTCCATCACTGCCTCTTCTTATAGAAAGCGACGTTTCGGTTACGCAACAGATGTGTAGCCGTCTTCAGGCCAAAACATAATACACTAAAACATCACAAATAAAAAATAAAAAGTACTCTGTCTAACAACCGACGGACAGTCAATACATAACAGGGGCGTATTTACGGGGAGGGAGACGAACAGGACCGGAGCCCCCCCCCAGAGTCAAAAAGTTGACGAATCTTCTTAACGTCTTCAATTTTTAGGGTGTTTTATAATTTTTCCAGCTGTGCACGATAATACAGTAGTAACTCTTTTTTTTTTTTTAAATATACGGTACAAACAAGTTTAATGCACAACAGTAGCGTATGCGTTTGAAATATGAAATATAGAACAATCAGTTCAATTAATAAGTATCGTGTAATCAGTGTTTCAATAACGCGTATTTTTATTGTATTATTAACGTTTACTTTAGTGGACTGATTTCAGCCGCTTTAAGATAGTAATGTTGATTAGTCTTAACTTGTTTTTTCTTTTTTACAAAGCCGACCCGACCCCGGACCCCCCAAGGCCAAATTCTAGATACACCACTGATACATACTAAAGTATATTGTTACGACGGTCTACTGATCGTCGTATGGTACAGTGGAAAACAAAATACAATGTGACGATTTCATTAACAAAAATATGGTAATTATTAAATTGGTAATATGTAAACTGAGAAATTTTAAATTTTTAATAAAATCGCACATTTAAACTAAATCTTATTGCTATCATTAATAATAATAATATTTAATAAAAGGTCTAATAATAAAATAAAGAAATACGATTGTACAGAAAGGGTAAAGCTTGTTAATTAATCCTGCATAGACAGGCACTAACCAGAATTAACTTGATTTCCGACCCCTAAACAAACTAAATATACTTGTAAATTTTGACATTATTTTAAATAATTAAATAAGACCACTGTAATGTATTTTAATAACGTCTGTAACTAAGAATATCTCTACTTAATTAAATACTCAAACTTTAATCCTTTAAATAAAGAAGAAACATGGAACTACTTTTATGTTGATTGGTAAATGTCGCGAGATTACTACTCTTACCCCTAACTATTTTCACCCACTTGAAATGGAGCGGTCAACCCGTAAGCTGCGCACAGCAGTAATGTGGAACGTTAAAAATAGTTTGTTTCCTACAGTGATTAATCCGTCAGTTAAGACACAGAGGCATTCTTTATACTATTAAACAATGTGTTGCGTTAATATAGTTGAACCGCGATTCATATAAATATGTTGTAAACGAGTAAGAAAGAATAATAAAAATTTAGCGCCGATGACATCTCTACAAAAATCTTAAAATATAAAACTAATGTAATTAAAACTGTGGTAAGACCATAAAGTGAAGTGCAACAAATAAACAATCATGTGAAGTGGATACAGTTGAATGAAACTTTTGTGTTAATCATTCAAATCAACGAGCTATTACTACCCGTTAGCCAAGAGCAGAGAACCAGGACCCACAATGATCTAAAAGACTTCAGGACTACACCATCCCCGGACACGAAGATAACGAGAGATACCTGACCTACATCAAACATGCTGCAACCGAGGACCGAGGACTGGAATAACGAGGAGCTGGAGGATATCCAAAAGGTGACACGGAGGCAAGCCTTCCGTGGTTATGAAATACTAAATATTATATCCAACCAAAGACAATTAAATTAACAACATTAAGACATTTTAAGTACTGACAGTAATTGTATTCTTATTTGTAGTAAAAGAGTAAAAGTTTAAACTGAAAGCTTTATTGTTTTAAAAAGATTAATAAAGTCCATTCTTCAAATGGCACAATTTTAAAGATTGTATATGGCGAGGTGACCATTATTAACGTACTATATTCAATCCCGGATCCGTGGAATTAATTAAATTGATGTACATCTTATTTTGAGGGCCCTTGTAAAAGAATAAAATATAATCATCTTGTAAACTGTAAGCTGTTGAACCATATATGTTGAGAATTTTAAGTAGAGCAATTAATACCATATGTAATAAAGAGATGTCATCTGTAGTACCGACTAAACTGAGTGCATAAATCAACAGTCTCCCCCTTCCAGAATCCTTTTATATTAATTGTTTTGGTGTTGTGATTAATTTTCAGCTCGTCACAACGAAGGCAGCCTGTATGATTGGCATTTCTAATTAATGCAGGTTCCCTAGGTTATAACACAAGTTAAGATGTTATAACAAGACACCAATTACGTCACTAATCAGCAGCTTTAATTATCACAATTAAACAGTTTGTAATCAACAAGACAGTCTCTTACAACAAATCAAATAAAAATTGTTCACACGCAATAAAAATGTCAACTGATATAAAATACAATTTTATTACAATTGTCCCGCACAATTATAAAACACGTAATACTTCGCCACAATACTTCAAACCGCACTGTGTAATCGCCCGACAATAACTACGAACCGCAGTCGAGTATATCGCAGCTGAAAATGAAACGAGCGTCGAAGAGTAATTGTGTTTATACCCCGCCGAAAATTCAGAATATTCCATACTGCGGGTCAAGAACGCAACTAGAAAACACCAGAACGTAATTATTGACTGTGGCCTTCCACACAGCGTGCGGGCGCGCCAATTCTGGCACAGTCTACCTAACTCGTTGAGAATCACGTACGCACACACATTACAGCCGGATTCCACTGGAACATTCGAGAAACACGTAGATTGTTCTGCAATGTCGTAACAATATTGTACTATAGCCTACTAGGCCTATATACTTATGTACTAATATATACAAACGTATGCTAGAGTACTAATATACATATATACATACTAATATTTACTAAAGTATATACTAAAATATAATTTCGTATGTATTGACTATCTGTCGGCTGTTAGACAGAGTATTTTTTTATTTTTTATTTGTGAGTTTTAGTGTTTGTTTTTGCCTGAAGACGGCTACACGTTGGGAAACTAATTTTCTGTTTAACATCAAAACAGTTTCTTCAAGTAGGGTTATACTTCAAAATTTTATTTCCCAAATAACAATTTTTTTAACTCAAATTTTTATTCCAGTCTTATAACGGTTTGAGCTGTGCAAGCTTAATTCTATTTTCTTTTGAGGCGTTACTGTTGAGAATAATTTGTACTTAATTTTATCGTACTCAGGAGAGGTGACACCATTTAGACAAGTGTGTTGTCACTGCTGTGGACATAGCCTAATATTTTTCTGTAGCAATCGTGCAAATTCGGTAAAGAATTTTTCCATCTTATTATTTAACTTCACTGTTACTTATTACAAACGTAGCTAGTCGCAATCCTTATAATGTCGCACGTGTTGCACTTATGAGCAAAAATGATAATGCTGATTGAAGGAGTGTTGATGAGGGGGAGGGTGGAAATGCCTCTTACTCTACCAACTTGGTCCGTCTTCAGTTTACATAAACGCAGACACCCAGAATAATAGTTATGCTTTTTCAATGGTCGTAAAAGTAAACTTCTCTCCAGTAAAATGTACAGAGATGTAGGCGGACGGCCACAGCCCCATCCAGTACCGACTGAACAAAACAACTTACAGAGTGTTCAGGTTTTAATGACATTTTTTTTAATCGGTTAAGTTGTTATTGTAAGGCATGTTCTAAAATGTACAGAAAAATTTATCAAAATAGTAATCCAACAATTTTAGATCAAAAGATGGACGCTGATTGTAAAGAGAATAAAGGAAACTTAACGTTTAAATAAAGATGAACAGGCAGTTATTCCCTGGCAATGGCTTAGAATTGTAAAAATAATTATTTCTCTCGCAAGTAATAAAATTATAACGCTTCACGCACGTCTCACAAGAACTGGTGTT
The DNA here is from genome assembly GCA_034769895.1 of Magicicada septendecula. NCBI lineage: Eukaryota > Metazoa > Arthropoda > Insecta > Hemiptera > Cicadidae > Magicicada > Magicicada septendecula. The sequence goes on from CM068376.1 coordinate 288,302,509, forward strand.
TCCAGTGGCTGAAATGTTTTCATGTTAAAAGAATTCATAATAAACTGTCACACTGGATTGTCATACTCATGATGACAATAAATATTGTCGAAACGTTGACACAAACAATGTACAAATTGTGTCTCTACTTATTGACCGATCCTCGGTTAACCTTCCATTTCAATAATAATGACTTATTATTATAATTATTAGACGGGATTTATTATTATTATTATTACTATTATTATTTGTCGCGAGAAACTCGCGAGTAAACAAAGACGTGCTCGCGCGCGCGTGTGTGAACACTTCCAGCAGTAGGGGTGCGAACCAACGACTGCACCGGCTAGCGCAATGTAATCAACAGTAGAGTTGTTCCATTTCCTGCAGCACGCGGCTCGAATTATAATTGACAATGCATTAGGGCAATTGGCGTACAACCCGTTTACACTACAATTGAAAGAAAAATAATTCAGTTGTTTAAAACGTCCAGTAATTTTTGTTTTTGACGTTGCAACGCCAAAACTGAAACACTGAAAAAAAAAAAATTGTTTATAAAGGAAAGATGACACAAGAGGCAGCTGTTGGTTTGACAATGACGAATGAAAGGACATTACCAGATGCAGTTAGGACAAAAGGAGCGTAAAATCCTTTAGCAACGGCAGAGCATGGTGCTGGACAGACCATAAATCCGAGATAGCAGATGGTCACTTAAAGAAATTAGGGGGTGTCGAGCTATAAGCTAAGAAAACAAAGGCATAAGAGTCACGAGAGTATTACTGAGAAAGCTATAGTCGTGGATAGCAGAAACAGAGTAACAAGAACAGGCCACACCACATGTATAAACTCATCAACGAGGCAACTAGACACTGTTCTCACTGAAAGGAAGGGATCGACCAGATGTATTACGAACAAAGGACATATCCAGTAAGATACGGTTACGATGGGTGAACCAATTAACAAAGGCAGCGGGAAGCGAAGTAAAGTGAGAGGTTTCTAGCTAAGACACAGAGAAACAGCAGCAGAGATGACGGAGCACGTTACTTAAAAACGACCACACCAAGCGCGTGAGAACTAACAGGGACGCAGATGGACAGAATAAGACAATGCAGAAATTGGTCACGCTTGTGTGTAGCAGAAGTCAGCAGGTGCATGACAAGGGAAGACTGGGAAATTTATAGCGATGTTAAGTGTACTTGTTAAGCAGATGCAGCTGTGGCAATTAGAGAAATTTGTCTAAAAGGAACAGAAGAAAAAATGTCAGGATGATTGACATGCGTGAAATCGGACTACCGCCAGAGACGAGGGGTGTATCCAAAAAGGAAGGTGATGGGGTAGGAAAATGAGGTATCCTATGAGAAGCCAGAGCTCAACGAAAGCGGGTTTCCAAGAGCAAATTTCTAAGAAAACTAGAACGAAAACGAATGGGAATTTGGCAGAGTATCAAGTGAGGGAAAATAGGAGGGAATTCCCGTGGAAGAGACAAACGATAACCAATGGGAAGGAACCGATGGGCGAAGAGAATCTAGAGTGGGAATTCGGTGGATTGAGTATATAAAATAAGCCGAGAACGCGAACGGGGGAGTCTAAGATAAATTTTTGAGAGAGAGAGAGAGAGAGAGAGAGAGAGAGAGAGAGAGAGAGAGAGAGAGAGAGAGAGAGAGACAGACAGAGAGAGAGAGAGGGAGAGAGAGAGAGAGAGAGAGAGAGAGAGAGAGAGAGAGAGAGAAGTCTAATAGTAAATTTTCGGAGAGACGGTCATAAGTGTTGATGGAGTCTAATAACAGTATAATTTCGAAGAGACGGTCGTGAGTGTTGACGCAAGTATGCTATAAGTTTCTTAAAAGCGTAACTTAACAGTTAGGAGTCGTGACGGAAGTTCAGAATTCGTTGATAGTGAAAGTCCGCGAATTAACTGAAAACGTACTAAGATCTGATATGTATAAATGATTGTGAAGCAGTGTCACTTATACGTTATTTCATAGAACAAAGTTGACAACAACGTATGTAATACGATCGATATTAACAAGTGCGAACTAAGAATATAGTTATACATAACTTATAAAATGAATAAGATCACAATATGTGTCTATAACAGTCTTGTGAAAACTGTAAATTGAATTACAAAAATTAACGCTATAACTGGTTACCTGTCAGTATTCTATTACAATATCGGAAGATGCCGGGGTATGATATTCTAAGTGAAGTGTGTATACAAGTATAAATCACGAGATGAGTTACGTACCTTCAATGACATCACCAATCTGAGGAGTGAGCGATGAACTCAACGCAGATCAGACGCCGCAGAATGTGGATAACTTACCAAAAGTAAAATTTTATGTATTATTTAATAGTTATCAAACACCTGTCTGTCCTATTAACAGAACTCACGTAAAAATTATGGCATACTAAAAACACTCATGTGTGTCTTAGTAAAGATAATTCTCATATCTTAAAAACATGAATCCATTTTTAGATAAATTATGTGTAATTATTAAAATTAATAAATATTAGCGTTGAAATTCAAATTAAAACCTTGAGATAGATCTCGTAAGATGAACTGCTATTGAAGTAGAGTGTATTTAATATTGCGAATGAGCATAATATGTTGAATAAGAAGTAGTATGAGAATAATAAATGCCTCAAGTATACTGAAATTTGTGTATGCGTTTATTTATTTAATACTTACCTGAGATAGGAAACAACTATCATTATTCTAAAGAATAACATAGTATGTATAATCATCAAGCATAGGTAAACTAATAAAATTATCTGTAGCTTCAGTAGAATTCATGGTAACTTTAATTACCGTTGCTGGATATAAATCATATAATTTATTAATTAACAATTTTCTTAACATTGTATTTTACACACAAACACAGGACTAATTAACACCCGGTAAAGATAACGTTGTATTTAGCGTAGTGCTAATTAATAGTAGCGGTAATTAACGTTGTAACGTTAATTCAGCATTGTTGCCAGCCAATACGACTGTCACTTAACGCGTTCAGTTTGTTGTTTAGACTGGGAACGTCATTCCCTGCGCAAGACGTTTATGTTCGTAGAAGTAACCGTAGTTATACGTCTTCAGAATGCGTCCGTCTTCAGAATACATAAAACATTGTTACAACTAACTTTATAAATGTAACATTTTAATAAACTATGCAACATTATTTACGTACTATTATATTAGAATACTAATCTATTTACTTGATTAATGATAATTTTAATTAACAAAGTAAAATTAATAGGTACATTACTCCTACGCAACAGAAAACAGAGTACATAACCTCCTTACCGTTACCGTTAAATAAATATAAATTAGTAGTGACCGTTAATCAATAAACGTTTAGCGATGGAGGGTTTATCGACGATCGGTCAGTGAGTAGAGACACAATTTTTACATGCTTTGTGTCGACGTTTCAACAATATCTGTTGTCATCATCACGACCTCTGTGAAGACAACAGAGAAACAATCAAATTCATAAACAGATCGGTTAATTGAGTTAGTGCGTGTGTATGAGAGACAGTGTGTTTTACATCACCAAAATAATTACTATCCTTAGATACTGTTGTACTTAACTAGACAGACATAATTGTAATATTCCGAAGACAGTATTAACACAATATTACAAATTGATACACTGATAATACAGAAATCGCTTAATTATAATTATGAATAATTATAGATGAAGTAATCATCGAATTTGTATTGGAATTGATACAGACAGAAATGCATTTCTAAAAATATGTTACAGCTGAATACAGAATGCAAAGATGTTCAAAATACGAATTATAAATAACTTCAAATAGGTAAGTAAATAAGTGTATTATAAAAACATAATAAAACAGGCTACTGAATTCAAAGGAGATTGTAGTAACATTTGTTGATTTCAAAAAGGCCTTTGATTCTGTTGATAGAGAGACTATAGATAAAATAATCCGAGAATTTGGTGTTAAATCTAAATTGGCAAATATAATCCGTGAAACCCTTACGGGCACAATCTCAAAAATAAAATTCTTGGGGGAAATATCTCAACCGTTCAAAATAAATACAGATGTAAGACAGGGTGATGGTTTATCCCCAATTCTTTTCAACTGTGTCCTGGAGAAAGTAGTGAGAATTTGGAATGAAAAATTAAAGGAATGGAAAATATTACCATTCATGTTGGGAAGAAGGAACAAACGTATTGAAATAAACTGTTTGGCATTCGCAGATGACTTTGCTATACTTTCTGAACATCTTGCATCTGCAGTAATACAAGTTAATTTTTTAGATGGCATAGCCAGTAGAACAGGCTTAAGAATTTCTGCAGAAAAAACAAATTTCTCACGAATATTAAAAATGCGCCAAAATTCCTGGTAACAGATATTGGTCGAATAGAGAGGGTTCGAAAATTTAAGTATCTAGAACAAATAATTCAAGAGAATGGCTTTGAAAAATCTGCTATAGAAGAAAGGAAAGGATTCATAAGATGGAAAGGGCATATGGTATAAATAAAGATATTTACAATAAAAATTGCATATCTAAAAATGCGGAAATAAGGCATTACAGTACAGTAGTGAAGCCAGAATAATAGTGCAATTCATATGCAAGTGAATGTCTAGCATTGAATTATAATTTAGACAAACTATAAATATTGTAAAGACGAATTATTAGGAAAATATTAGGCCTACGAAAAACTTCAGAATGTTGAAAATTAAGAAGTAATGATGAAATATATCAAAGTGTAGAAAATATAACAGAAACAATGAGAAAAAGAAGACTATTTTATATAGAATGGACGACAATAGGTTGACAAAGCAAATTTTAAAATATCTGTAGAGGAAGAAGTCAACATCAAGTTGGATTAAAGAAGTCCAAAAGGATTTAGACAAAAAATAATATACACGGAGAAGAAGCAATTGAAAGAGAAGTTTTTCGGGCAAAAGTGTTAAAAATGGAAGTAGTGCACGGTAGGAGAGAGAAAAACGCAGGTTGAAAGTGGACTGAAGACAGGAAGAAGAGACACAGCGAAAAGATGAAAGAATATTGGAGAAAAAGAAAAGAACAAAGAATAAAGAATTGAAATTGGCATGTGGTCCTTAGATGGCCGATACAAAAAAAAAACATTAAAAATAATGAACTTATTTACTTACCTATCTGAACTTATTTATAATCTTTTTTTGAACATCCCTGCAATGTGTATTCAGCTGTAACATATTTTTAGACATCTATTGCTGACTGTACCAATTCCAATATAGGCCTACATTCGATGATTACTGCATCCAGAATTATTTATAGTTAAAAATTAAGCTATTATTGTATTATCAATATACCAATTTGTAATATTGTATTAATAATGTTTTCGGAATATTATAATTATGTCTGTCTGGTTAAGTAAAACAGTATGTAAGAATAGTAATTATTTTGCTGTTGTAAAACACACTGTCTCACACTCACATTAACTCAGTTAAATGATCCGTTTATGTGTTTTATTATTTCTCTATTTACATTGATAATGAAAAAATTGTGTCTCCACTAAACCGATCCTCGCTAAACCTTCCACCGTTAAACATTAATAGTATATAACATCCAACAAAATACACGGTAAACAAACTTGACTTTCTCTGTTTTAACATAAACTAAAAATGTAATGAAAAGTAGGCCTATAACACCGTGGCGAACTGTGTATCTGTGTCTTACTTAGTTCTCTTCTGTTATTGTTCTTCCATCACTCCTTTTTACGTTTATCAAATTGTAGGCATATTCATTTAGTAATTTTCTAACACATTATGGAACAATTTCTTAATTTTCACTACTGTTTTCTACCTTTGAATATCTGCTTAACTTCTTCCATTTCCGTCCAAAATGCAAGTTTCTTTGACCCGTGTTGAAGGTATACGTTTTTCCTTTCATAATTTTTACCTGGTTTATAATTTCTGAATTCCACGTTCTAATTATTATTCTTCAATATTCTTTTATTGACTTATTTATAAATATATATATATATTTATTTATTTATATTGTTCTAATTTTGTAATATTCTTCAAACCTTTAACACCGTGAAATATTTGGCGTGCGCTTGTAAATTTCCTATTTTGTACTTGAAACCAAAGATAATGTTTTTCTAGAGTAAACATTGTGTCGATAGAGCGCGGCGATGCCTGAGCCTCAAACGTTAGTCCCGAATGTTTTATCTTGGTCGTTAGTTAACCATAGAACACGCTGCAACACTTCTACGGATGAAAATCGCTTTTAGTAATTTTACGTTCTAACACGCAATTGAATTTTTTGTGTTTATGATCTTACTTACATTAACGATTTGTTAAGAATCCTTCTTCTTCTTCTTCAGCGGCGCGACAACCATTACTGAGTCAAGGCCTCCTTTAACAGCCTCCGCCAGTTGTCCCGGTCAAGTGCAGCTGCTCTCCAGTTCCGGGTCCCAAGGATGTATTTGTCAGTTCCACAGATTTGCCCGTATCGAGTTTCATCATCATCATTGTTTTTACTTTTTTTATATACGTTTTGTGGGCTCGGCAACTAAGGCCTTTAACCCAACGACCGACGTCTACCAGGAGTGTTGCTGGACTACATGTTATCTTCTTACCTATATTCTAGTTGCTCAATGAGAATGGAAACTCGCACGCACTAAGCGCAAAACGACAACTTCAAAGCATATAGGCCTACAGTTATCTTACTGCTTTTAGGAAGAGTAGAGATATAAAGAACTAAACAAAGAACAACTAAATAAATAACAGCTACTTACCCTCTAAATCCGTTGAACAAAAACGGGGTTTATATATAGTTTGTCTACAGTTGTATTTAAGGGCACTCGTAACCGGCTATGCTTACCATGTTAAATTCATCAACATTGAGACCTAATATCTCAGAACCTGTAAAAGAAATAAGTCTGAAACTTTAGCACGCAGGTAAGCTGCTTATAGACTGCAAACAGTACTACGATTACGAAGATATCTCAATTTTATGAGTCAGTATAATTTTTTATGTTTTGCTCTAAAAAGCATATGCTTTTAATTTTTTTACGTTTTTATTTTTCAGTGAAAATGTATAATTCTAGTAGTATAGTTACATATCCATTAGCGCAATAACCACAAAAAAAATTCAGCTTGATGGTTCACTTGGTTTCTGAAATAATAGGTCATTTATCTAAAAAATCGATTTTCAGGAAAACGCAATTAAAGTTTTTAAAACAGGTTTTTAACGTTTTCCCTGGTTTAAAATAGTCCAGCTCCATACTCGGGGTATTTGTTTATGCCTACTTGGTCCTCTAGTTTTCTCTTCATATTTCTAATTGACTGTCTACCTTTTTCCATCATTCATCTACTGCTGTTTTTGCCTCAAAGGATTCCTTGCTAGTCAGTTTTTTTCATAACTTTAACCTTATTTGATCCTACTGTAATCCCTATTTTTGTAAGACTTGACACTTACTTATATTACCTTCACTTAAGGTGAAAAACAGCATCGCGTACACCCAAAACTAAAGTTGCCAGCAAATATATTTTTTGGCAAACTGTTCGAAATCAAATGGTTCAGAGAATCGTTTGCATTCTGTGTACTACCATGAAAGACAATTTTTTAACAAATTAGGATGACTCAGGTCAACAAATATTGGCTTTATTATGGACATTATTTTGAGTTTTTATTGAAATTCCTTTTTCAATGGTAAAAATTGCATGTCTTTACGGGATATGTCAAAAGGGAGTTACAGATTTGTATAAAATGGTAACTTTATCAGTACTTTTGACAGAACTTTTCCTACGGTCTCAATTTTTTTTTAATCATAAAAAACTATTATTAAGCGTATTCACATAAATTTGGTATCAAATTACTCAGAAAATATTTAAGATTTTTCTAAAAAAAAAAAGAAAAAAAAAAAAGATTTTTGGCCGATTTGCCGGTTCCGAGAGACCTTAAGTTTGTAGGTGTTGACGGTTCACGCTTGTTAACGAATCTCGTGTAGGCTTAGTTTGCATTTAATGTACTAGTTTAACTTACATCTGAAGACGAACAAGGATTGTTTAGTGGTCGAAACCTTGTCTGATGGTAATCGCCCTGCCTAACCCTTCGCATAAAGACCGGTTATCTGTCTTATGTTTCTCAGTTCGTACTCATTACTCGCACGTCCAAATTGTTCCATAAATTCTTCTTGTTCGATTGTTTCTACTCTTATCCTTTCCTACCACTCTTCTTTCGTAGATAGTCTTTGCTATGCTAATCGTTCTCTCATCTTATTTAGTTAGTACCCGTAATTTCCTATAAATAAACATAGGCATAAATTGATTTACAGATTTTCATTCTAGATCGTTTCGATACTTCGTTCTTGTTTATAAGCCGGTGACCGTTGCCCAGCGCACTGTGTTTACCTTCTCTATTACGTCGTTCGACCCAGTCTCTTGTTCTTCAAACGTAATCTTGCAAACATTGGAAGCCGCTAATCTATCAATTCTCCTTCTAATCTCATCGGAATCCTATCTAACTCTAACATATGTCACTGTCAGGACTCTTGTTAAACATTTATTTCTTTTTATTTCGTTCTCTCTTAACGCTTGGTTCCACACAGGGGTGAACCTAGGATTTCATTTCGGGGTGGGAATTTTTTTTAACAACATATCGTTTTCTTAGGGTATAGTTTTTCTCATATCATAATGAAAATCGGACCAATACATTAAAACTAATGGGTAAATAATAGCTGTAATTCACTAATTTCATTAAATTCATTAAAATCAATTAAAACATACATAATATTGGCTTACAGTTTGTCTTGGAAGCTTAGTAATACCTTTATGTGGAGTATATATAGCCCTACTTTAAAGAGAACGCTAAAATTAAGAAAGTGAGAGTTAACAGCAGGTTTCTAAATGGTGTGGATATAAATGTGTATAATAGGAAGGTTTTGTAAAATATATAAAAACAATATTTTACAAAACCTTTGTATTAATATGTTTCACCAAGTGCCCAACGAGTCATCAATTAATATCGTGTATAATAGGGTTGTAGATATAAATTTGACTGCGTGAAAATACCTTAGTGTTAAATAATTTGTTAAAAAATATAATGATTGTCGGTCTTATTCAAAATTAAAAATAGAAAAGGAAAGAAAATTAAAAAACTGAGAAATAAATATTTATATAAACTATGATAAATAAGTGTTTTAATAATCCTTCTTGATATTTAAAACAATTTGCGGATTACACGTTTCATTATAAGTTTATTACATTTTTAATTTTAAAAATCAGAAATATTTAAGTAAATTTGGTCAAATAAAGCGCGTTAATTACGGGAGTACATAGAATAACACTGGAAGTCTTCAACACGGCCAACCAGCGTGTAAAAGTAAACAGTTCCTTCGTTGCGGAATTAAATAAAACAGCTGGAATGGCTCAAGCATAGTGTAAAGCACGTCGTCACGTGATCATATGTTTCAAGTTGTTTATAACCAGCGGAAAATCGTGTCTCTTTCAACTCGACTTCTTTTCTTTTTTCACCATTTATATTAATCTGTTATATTTATTATTGAGAATAAAGCCTATTATTGTAGATGATTTAAACTTGTCATTGACCTAAATAGTAATTTTTTTAAATTGACAAAACTTGGAAAACAGTTAATTATATTTCAAAAAACATGGAACCAGATAAAAATTTTTTGATCAATTTCTGTGTTTCGAATTAATTCATGTATAAAAATAAAAACCAACTCTTAAACTACATTTTTAACTTACCCCTCTTTTTGCAGACACGTTCAATAACGTAATGGCATACTACCTAGTGGCAAAATTGAGTGATTTCATATTAAACAAAAGCGCTGACCGTTCAGAGACTGGGGCGAAAGTAGAATACATTTTCGAATTGCTTTAGTTTCTGACCAAGTGCTGCACCGTTATTGTGAATTATCCTTTCACTTCCTTTCATAATCTCTAAGAACTGAGTAATGTCTTAAGGGGAGTCTGAAGGCAAAATATTTAAAATTTTCACTTTTTTCAAAATGACTGTTTTATTAAAACATCGATTTTACTGAGTAAAATGGTATGTATAATTTATGACACAAACAAACTCAGGAACACATTTTATGAATAACGTACATCTTGCGCACTGTAAAATCATTACAATTTTGTACACAATTCCTTTCAATAGTACATACTTTATAAACGGCTTAACTTAGAATGATACGTTTTTCACTGTGTAAAAGCGGATATTTCGTACCTCATGCTGGCAACTCTGAAGTCAACGATGTGGCTACATCTATGTTTTGTTTTTGTCCACGTATTGTTTTGTGTTTTTTGAAAAACCATAGGCCTACTTTTCAACACTTAGGAACATGCATCTCAGAAACTATACTATTGAGATTTTCAGGATTGTTGTAAGTCATTCTTGACTACCAACTGAAGCGGAATTGTAGAGCTAAAGTTTATACTTTCGGTGCTGTAAAAATTAATGTTTATTAATTTTCCTTCAAACAAGTTTATAAAATTAAAATAAATGTAAATCATGTTGTGGACACAAAAGTTAAATATTTCTGCTGTAGTAGACATAAAATACGTCTAAAAATTTCAAGACTCTGTCTCATCAGGTTTCAGAGAAAAATGAAATTAGCTGTAGTAAGAAAATAGTAAAAAATATTTCTGCTGTAGTAGACATAAAATACGTCTAAAAATTTCAAGACTCTGTCTCATCAGGTTTCAGAGAAAAATGAAATTAGCCTAATTGAAATTTAAATTGCCTGCATAGGGCCTACCGACTCCCCACAAAGAATTATAATATTATTAAAACTACAAAATTAAAACTAAGTTCTCGCTCTCTCACACGCATGCGCGCGTACACACACATACAAGTCTATGCACTATATTGTTAACTGTATCTAAGAAATTTTTGTCAATTGGAACATGGAGCGACGGGAACTTTACCTGCACTTAACGAACAGGCGCGCTGCGGTTATGAATCACGAAGGGCTTTACAAGGGTATAATCGCAGGATGTGTTTTCAGCTTTCGCGCTCTCGTAAGCCATTACGCAGGCACGAAACTGTTTAGGGAAATTTGTGCCCGTCAAGTGCGTCTACAACAGCCAACGTTTGTGTAGAAAATCGTATAAACTATGTTTTGCTCTATAACTTGTACGGAACACGGACGTTAACAAAGAATTACTGTTTCCTTTGTGTTAATTTTATCAACGCAAACGCTTTAGTACGTTCACGTTATTCGGGTGTTGGTAGTTATGTTTTTTTACTAGACCCTTCTCCTCCCCCACCATACATACGGGAGGGGGCGAACGGGACCAGGCCCCCCAGAGGGTCAAAAGTTGACAAGAAATTTAGAAATTTTGTTAATTTCTTAATTCTTAAGCTGTTTTATTAGTTTCTCACCTGTGTACGCTATGATATATATAATACCTTCAAATAAATACACTGCAAGTAGGTTTATTTTCACCTGACGCACGTTTCACAGAAATTATTCTGTATCTTCAGAGGTTTGTTTGAATTGTAATTGAATGTTTCGCTTACAATACAGCTAACGGATAATCGAATTTGCTTCGATTCTATTTTCGATTGTTTTAATATTTATGTAGTAACTATTTATTATATGTTTAATGTTTATTCTATTATTCTAATAAATGTATGATTTTCAATAAATAATCTTGTTTTGTTTTTATTTGTATTTGTTCTTTAATTAGTAGATTACTATAATTGTGTTTGTAAATATTAAGATTTTCCCAATAAAATAATATTTTCGAACGAGGTTTGCGATGCAGACATTTACTGATTGTGTCCGAGATAATGAACTTCACCAAGTGTACGAATGGCAAGACACCAGAATAGTGCGGACGCCCTGGTACATGCTTTGCAATTTGAGGCCGCAAGGTCAGCGTCTGGTTGGGCAAGTCATAAAGTGCGCGAGCTAAAAGATCGCGACTCACAGACGATGAAGGAGAAGAGCAAAGAACAGAGACCCAACGAGCGGCGCCACAGAAAAATGTAAGAAAGGATGGAAGTCCAAAGTGTTATAGATGTGGGAAACGTGGACATCTACAACGAGATAGTCGGGTTAGAGTTCAGCAGCAGAGAAACAAGTAGTAGTCGGTACAACGGGGCTTGTGCTGACTAACTGGAGGAACGAAGAAGCCCCTACCTAGGCAATACGTAATTTCTACGCTTCAGAAAAATAGCGGAAATTTAATGGTTACCGGAGTCGTTCAAGAAAGGCCAACCTCGATTACAGTTAACATAGTCGCAACAGTTTCCATTGTGCGCTCCGACGTGGTGAAAAATCTCAAACCAATCTGGTGCTCTTGCAGCTTGCGAACAGCTACTGGACTGCCTGTAAAGGTGTTCGGAAGTGGAGATACACCTACGACTTGGGCGACATGAGTTTGATCATCACTGGTTGCAGACATTGTGGATGAAGCAATTCTTGGTGTGGGCGTTATGAACGCATATGGATTTATAGTCGACTTCAAAAACAATGTCTTGAGAATCGGGAAGGAAGAGGTTATGTTCTCGACAATGAATACGTCCGAAAAATCGATGGACGTGATAAATCAAGTGGCTGTAACTGTTCCGCCGAACTCCGAGAAGATCATCATGGTTAGAACCGAGGTACTAGGGGCAACCAGTGTTCTGTATACGAACGCCAGGTAGTCAGCAAACCGAGCATACTAATTGCCAGAAGTTTAGTAATACCTGACGAAACCGGAAATGTACCTATTAGAGTGGCGAATATTTTGGATCAAGCTGTCACTTTACAAAGCAACACGCTCCTAGGCAAATTGACTCCTGTGGCCTGGGTAGCCGGAATGACGCAACGAAGATGCAGTACTACGGACACTTCCGAATTACCAGAGGAACTGCAGGCATTATTGGACAGATCTTCTAACGACCTGTCAAGTGGTGAGGTAAAAGAACTCAGACGGATTTTACATGAATTTAAAGATTGTTTTGCTGTTCGGGGCCAGTCATTGGGAAGAATCTCTCTTGTACAACATCGTATCAATACCGTGGACACAACACCGATACGCCAACCTCCTCGAAGGCCTCCGTTATCTAAGCAAGAGTAAATGTCTCGGTTAGTACAGGACATGTTGACAGAGGGAGTATCGAGCCTTCGTCAAGTGGTTGGTCTTCTCCGGTAGTACTGGTAGCGAAGAAGGATGGTGGATTACGTTTTTACGTAGACTATCGGAGGCTGAATGACGTGACAAAGAGAGATTGCTATCCGTTACCTCACGTTGACGATACACTCGACACGTTGTCCAGAGCTCAGTGGTTTTCCACATTGGACCTAAAGAGTGGATATCGGCAAGGGGGTCTTCATCAAGAAGACAAGGAAAATACCGCTTTCTCAACCCCAAGTGGCTTATTCCAATTTAACGTCATGCCATTAGGACTCTGTAATGCGCCGGCAACATTCGAAAGATTGATGGACCTGGTACTCTGAGGGCTGACATGGAAAATTTGCCTTGTTTATTTAGACGATGAGATAGTCATCGGGAAAACTTTCAAAGACCATTTGAAAAACCTTAAGGAGGTTCTGACTAGAATTCACGGTGCCCAACTGAAGCTGAGTCCGAAGAAGTGTTCTCTATTCCAGAAGGAAGTACAGTATCTGGGCCATCTGGTTTCGGCAGCGGGTGTTAGCATGGATCCTAATAAAGTAGACACCGTAAGAGACCGTAAGTAGACACCGTTATTCCGAAGAGTAAACACGAAGTTCGGAGTTTCCTGGGGTTATGCTCATACTACAGACGTTTTGTGAAAGGCTTCGCTACTATTGCTAAACCACTACATGAGCTAACGGAAAATAAACGAAACTTCCAGTGGTCGTGAGAGTGTGACCAAGCATTTAGGACTTTCAAAATTGCATTACGTTCGCAGCCAATTCTCGCTTTCCCAGCTTCCGAAGGGAAGTACATCGTACATCGTAGACACAGACGCAAGCAGTACTGGTCTAGGAGCAGTTTTGTCTCAAGTGCAAAACGGTGAAGAACGAGTAATAGCGTATTACAGCAAGACGCTTTCTAAACCAGAGAGAAATTGTTGTGTTACAAGAAGAGAGTTGCTGGCAATCGTCCGAGCTTTGGAGCACTTCCATAAATACCTCTATGGAAGGGAGTTTTCACTACGCACCGACCACGCCGTGCTTGGATGGCTCTTGAGATTTAAAAATCCGGAAGGGCAGTAGGCTAGGTAGCTCGAACGTCTGCAAGAGTACAACTTCAGAGTACAACTTCGGCGGGGGTACCTGCATGGTAATACAGATGGCTTATCACGAAGACCGTGCCCGGAAGACTGCCGACATTGGCACAGAAAGGAAGAACAAAACGCAAGCGAACATGTTTAAGCCATAATTGTAGATCTCCTGGCTGACGGCTGGACGACACATGATTTTCGACAAGAATAGATGACTGATGATGACATTGGATCGATCTTGAGGGCAAAGAGGAAGGTCGCCGCCCGGATTGGCAAGATATCTGCCATAGTTCGGAAGTGCTGAAGGGCTACACTGGGCACAATGGGAATCCCTTACCTTAGAACGGATTGCTGACAAGGGCTTGGGAAAGTGCCGAAGGACGAGACGTGGTCATGCAGTTGATAGTTCCCCGAAGTAAAGTGCAGTCTGTTTTGAAGGAGATGCATGATGGAACGTCTGGAGGCCATCTTGGCGTTAACAAAATCCTTGACAAAATACGGAAGAGATTCTACTGGCTTCATCTTCGCCACGACGTAGAGGAATGGTTTCGGACATGTGAAATATGTGCTGCAAGCAAGGGCCCACAAACCAGAAGCAGGGGAAAAATGAGACAGTATAACGTTGGACGGCCTTTCGAGAGAATTTCGATAGACATTGCTGGACCATTCCCAGTTACTGACGATGGAAACCGGTACATCATGGTATGGTTGTAGGTGACTACTTTACTAAATGGGTAGAAGCCTACGCAATTCCAAATGAGGAGGTTACCACTGTGGGAAAGGAGTTAGTTCACAACTTCTGTTGCCGTTATGGAGCCCCTATGGAAATCCATACGGATCAAGGGAGAAATTTCGAATCACGAGTGTTTAAAGAATTATGCCGTCTACTCGGAATTCGAAAGACCAGGACAACGCCTCTGCATCCTCAGTCGGACGGAATGGTTGAGATATTCAATAGGACACTTGAACGGCATCTTTCGAAGGTTGTTGACGAGAACCAAACAGACTGGGACCAACGTATACCACTATTCCTCATAGCGTATAGGTCATCAGTACAAGACACAACCGGCATGACTCCACCAAAATTGGTGTTTGAGCGGGAGATTCGTCTTCCTGGGGACTTGATGTTCGGATCACCTGAGACTCAGTCCCAAGAGCCACAGAACTATTCCTCGCAATTAGAAAACCAACTGATAAGAGGACGGCTGAAGATTGCCAGTGATAAAATGAAAACTCGGTATGACATTCGCAGCAATAGTGTGGGTTTCCAAGAAGGAGATCAGGTCTGGCTGTTCAACCCCAAAGCGTCCTCGTGGTCGCTCACCTAAGCTTCAGACTAACTGAGAAGGGCCCTACACTGTGAAAAAAGAATCGACGATGTTGTTTATCGGATTCAACAGGAAGGACAGCGAAATTCAAGGTC
The DNA here is from genome assembly GCA_034769895.1 of Magicicada septendecula. Taxonomy (NCBI): domain Eukaryota; kingdom Metazoa; phylum Arthropoda; class Insecta; order Hemiptera; family Cicadidae; genus Magicicada; species Magicicada septendecula. Next base: position 288,318,090 of record CM068376.1, read on the forward strand.
GTCCACCTACATCGCCTGACTAAGTATTACTTCAGAGACGGTTTGCCAGTTCGGAACGAACAGGCTTAATGAGAGGACAGTGTTACGTACTGCGAAAAAAAGTGTTATGTAATACGGAACGTTCTACAAGTTTATCGAATGTTCCAGTGGAATCTGGCTGTAATGTGTGTGCGTACGTGATTCTCAACACATTAGCTAGACTGTAACAGAAGCCGCGCGCACTGTGTCAAGGCCGCAATGAATTACGCTCTAATGCTTTCCTTTATTGTTAATGCGTAGTATGGAATATTCTGGTAATTCGTCGGGGTATAAATACAAGTACTCAGCGACGTTCAGTTCAGTTTTGAGTTGCGAGTTATTGTCGGACGATTACTCTGTGCGTTCAAGTGGTTATTAGTGAAAAGTAATTGTGGCGAAGTGTTATGTGTTTTATAATCGTGTGGGACAATTGTAAAATACGATTGTGTTTTATATTAGTTAACATTTTATTGCATGTGAACAATTTTTTTATTTGATTTATTGTAAGAGACTATTTTGTTGATTACAAACTGTTTAACTGTTATAATTAAAGCTGGTGATTAGTGACGTAATTGGTGTCTTGTATTTTGTTTTACACTGTGCTATACGACGATCAGTTAGACCGTCATAACAATATATAAAAAAAATGCATGAAATTACTCAGCATACCATGAAGAAGACTTGTGCCAAATTTGAAGTTGATGGGTTTAATAGTTTGTTAACAAATGGTACCTAAAGACTAAAAAACTGTACTTTCGGGGAAACGAGTTTAAAAGATTGTCAACACTTTACACTTAAACTAAAATGCTCCTGAGCAATGTTCTGCACTGTCACTGCCCTCTCTTTTCCTCTTTATTAGCCTTCTTCTTATTCTTTTCTTTTTATGTTTTTCTCTCACCTTCTTGTCAGCTTTTTCTATTCTTTCCTCATCAATTTTCATCAGGCCTTCAACCATTAGTTTACCTGGTCGGAAGCCCAAGCTTTCAAGTACATTTACTAATGAGGACTTCATTTGTTGCTCCTAGTTTATATACCTGATGGCCTACAAAAACTGTTTTTTTGTACCCTTTGCCAAATGACTCCATTTACACTTTCATTGGGATTTTGGGTTTTTTCATGAAGGCAATGTTTTAGTAGGCTGACATTTGATAAATCTGAATATTGGCTTCACAACATCCATAACTGCTTCTGGTAATGAATGTTTATGTGTGTATTTTTCACATTTCTGTTAGGCTTTATTATATTTATACCATGTTTCACAGTGGGTGATTCATGTTGCGGTTTCTCGTCTGACGACAATTTATGAAAGTAAGTCGCCCAGATTGCCTTCTTCATTGCTTCAACACTTATAAGGTTTTGCCTAACCGTCCGTAGTACTGTTGAAGCTGAACTTTTGCATTCCTAAGTTCTGAGAAATGAGAGATAAGAAACGCAAAGGAGTAACACTGCTTAATTTCTTTGTGTTGTGACTGATTCGGCTTACTGCTACTACTGCGGAGCATTTTGTGACAGTGTGCCTAAGGGAGAGGATGCGTTTACGAAAACTGGGTATAAGAATTGGAAGAACTGAAATTGTTTATGTTTATAGGCCTACAGTATATTTGTTCTTGGATTTCGTTGTCCATGACGTGTCCGTTACTTAACTAAATATCACTATTACTTTAACGACTCGGAACACTAGGTTTTTTATAAGTAAAAGCAAAAGTTTTACCTTACAGCCTTAACCGGTTTTCTCCTTTAAAAGGCTTCTTCAGAGCCTCTGATGAACCCTTTTAAAGGAGAAAACCGGTTAAGGCTGTAAGGTAAAAATTTTTGCTTTAACTTATAAAAAACCTAGTGTTCCGAGTCGTTAAAGTAATAGTGATATTTAGTATATTTGTTCTAGGTAAACATAACTGAAAGTACACTTATGAAGAAAGGTTTGTTGATCATTAAATAATGAAATTGTCCCTTGTTTACTAACTCGTTTACGTAAACATTCTAATTTTGTATATAATATATTTTATTAATTTTATTATATAGATGGTCTCACTACACACTTGAATTTATGAAGCTTTACCCTGCCCCTCACAAAATTAGGCCCCAAGTTACGCCCATGTGTGTGTGTGTAAAGAGAGGAGGAGGGAGAGAGGTGATCATATAGTTCCATGTCGGATGTTAGTGCTCATGGATTGAAACTATAAATATTTAAACTTTGTCAAATTTTGTTGCTTCCCTGCTATATACACTTTTTCCTCGAACGAGGCCTTTCGGTTTCGCAACCATTATCAAGTTCTTCCTACAACAACCTATACCTTGATATGGGCCTTCTTTTATAAAGTCTTCTGTCTTGTTTATTTACCAATCTTTCTTCATTACAAGCGAAGTATTTCCTTTGCCTGCTTTAGTAAATAGTAGATTATTTTCTTTTATTTTATTTTTCAATTTCTTTACATCCTTTGTGACCTGTTCTTCCACCTTATTTCTTCTATTTGTAGTTTTATTATACATTTTTTCAACGATTTCTTTTAACTCATACCTCATTTGTTTTTTAGTATCCTCATTTTCTATTTTCTCTACTATTACTTCACACTCCACTAATGCCTTTTCCCTATTTATGCCAACAGGCGGTGCATATTTTAAACACTTATCTAATAATTTTTGTTCCTCTTCTGTGAATGTTACTTCTGTAAGGTTTACCACTCGTTGGGCAAAACCTTTCTCACTACTCTTTTTGTTACCTACCCTTATATTTCCTTTTTTGGATAGTTTCTCTAATTTACCAAGTAATTTGTAGTTTAAATTTTTTAATTTCTTATTTACTTAATTCTCACCGAACCCGTATAATATTTCTTCCAATTATATAAATGAGAACATTTTATATAATTCCAAGTGCTTTTTAAATAATTCTTTATTAAATGTATTTAGTTTTCCGTAGAGGTGCCTAATTTCTAATTTTATCCATAATTTTTCACTAATTTTTTTCACTTTTGTCGCTACTTCACCATTATTATTTATCTTACTTTTGCATATTTCGGTATTATATTTCTATACTCGCACTGTTTATTAAACCATATTTTGCTAAGAGTTTTCTTCAATTTTACTTTAGTTTTTAAATATTTAAACACTAAGCTTACCTTATTCAATTCTTCCGCTTGCAACGCGCGTCTATTATCAGTTATTTTCTCTATGTTACCAGTCTTCATCACAACTTTGTCAAATTTTGTTGCTTCCCTGCTATATACACTTTTCCTCGAACGAGGCCTTTCGGTTTCGCAACCATTATCATGGTTGTTGTAGGAAGAACTTGATAATGGTTGCGAAACCGAAAGTCCTCGTTCGAGGAAAAAGTGTATATAGCAGGGAAGCAACAAAATTTGACAAAGTTGTGATGAAGACTGCTAACATAGAGAAAATAACTGATAATAAATATTTAAGCTGAAATATATATTTTTCCTGTGCTATCGAGTTTCTGTAGGTCATGGTTTGTTGAACCGTTCAACACTATGGGCCAGTTGCAATTGTTTCCTTTTTAATGAATGTTTGTAAGAATAATTATTCAACAATTGTATAGCTGTTTGAATAGCATTTAGTCATATGATTCATACGTAACATTTGATACATGCTGACTCCAGATATTGGCCAATTTTCGTGTATTTAAAGGGTTGACTTGCTAAGCTGTGCCATAAAACAAATGTTCTCTTATATTGTTGTAAACTCATAGATGTTTTCTTATCATCTGTGCATATCTCATTAATTTAATTTTCATGTGAGCTGTGACTGAAGTTTAACGAATCAGTGTTTTGAGGTAAAATAGAATGAAAAAAAAATTCACAGAGTGATATCCATAGCTGAATGGTAGAATACAAATTTTGAGTATGTTGGAGATTCATATTTCATGTAATCCCTGTTAATTTCAAATCTGTCTGTCAGTTTATTCATTGTTTACCAGCTGTTCAAATTCTGTCACGTTTTTTGAAAAACTGATAAAATCAAACATAGTGCTTTATTAAAAGAGGTCTAGTGCCAATTGAAATTCACAGTGAAATAGCAAATACCATATTGGCCCAAATATAAGATGACCCCATATGTAAGTTGATCCTGAATTTTTTGAGAAGTTCTATGAGGAAGATAATTAAATGGTCTACATTGAGATGAAATTAAATAAATTTAGCTATTATACGTTAAAGTGAAATTAGAAGTAATAAAGTACCTTATTATTTTTAGTCCCATTTTTTTTTTTCTTCTTCTCCAAGTTCGTCGTCAGTACTGGTACTGGAATCAGGTTCATCACTGGAATTTATCCAAAAAAGTCATCCTCACTCCTATCTGTGTTATCAGAAACACAAGAAATTTTAAGCCCCTTTACAGTGGATTCAATCTGATTTTCCCCCAGGCCACTGGGCCAATAGCTGCATGCTTGGTTTCTTCAAATTGCCTGTTGGAGTCAATGCATGGTTTCCATTATTAACAATGACATCTAGAGCTTGAAGCTGAGAAGTCAGTCCCCAGGGATGATAACAAGATCATTCTTCATTTCTGAAACAGCTTCCTTACTTTCTCAGTTGTGTGACCACAAAAAGCATGAAGAATAACATGCCTCTCTGCCCTAGTATAGCATCTGCTCGATGTCCCCAAACAATCTTCAGCCAATCTGTCTTAAATTTTCAGTCATCCACCACTTTTTCTGTGCTTTAAAAATGATCCCATCTGGTAACTTTTCCTTTGAAAGCATTTTTCTCTACAAAATAACGTATGGGGAAAATATTCTACAATTGACAGTTGCTTCTAGCATCACAATAATGCGTGACATTTCATTGCCTGTAGATCTAAATATAACCGGTTTTGCACCCTTCTTGTCCACAGTAACAGTTGATGGCATATCAGAAAACACTGATGTTTGGTCAGCATTTGCCATTTAGCCAAGCAGGTAATTGTGGGCTTTTCTCAGTTTTATAATACACTGCCAATAGGTGATCAATTTATCAGGATCATCTGCAGCTAGGCATTGTGCAAGGGTAGTGTGATAGTGTCATAAACACAGACCCAAACTCCACATTATGCGTTGAAACCAGCCCAAGCTTGCTGTGCATAAATTCAATTATGGGAATTTTCAAATATGTGCCACTTCCAATGGCTTTCATCAGGTCTAATAACTTCTTGGCATATTGGATATCCTTGATTTTATTTGTCATCAATATATTCAGAAACAAGTCTATCAAGATTATTACATTTTTCAGTTTTAGATCCTCTGAATGCTTTTCTAATGCACTGGCACTCTTAATCTTTTTTTTTTCATCTTTTCACCAACATCAAAAATTACATTCAGAAACACCAAACTTTTTAGTAGCTTGCATATTATTTGTTTGTTTCACCTTGTGTATGACTCTTAATTTAATATTCATATTGTAGTTTCTTCTCTCTCCCATGTTTATATGACACATAGACTACGCCCTCTGTTCAATACTATACTTGTGGATCAGCCATTACTGCTTTAATATCAGTGGCCAGAGACCACAGTATGGTACCTGAATACTCTAATTAATGCACACATGTACGAATAGAGCAATGAACAGTCAAATGGACACATGTATTAACAGATCAATGGAGACACATACATAATAATAGAACAACAAACACTCTAGTGCACACACATATCGATAGAAAAACACTCCAACACACGTGAATAATTCTCTTTGCTGATTTGACAATGAACGTTTACATCTGTTTTAATGTCTGCGACACAGTATGGTTTTTAAGCACAATGGTGAAAATTTGTTTGGGAATATTTGCCTCATTGACTTGACCGTGAGCTCATTTTAACACACACGTGTCAGATCACACTAAACACATGGCAAGCCTCTGCTGCAGCTGGCTAATGATACAAAACATGATAGACTTATGCAGGCACAATCATGATATTTTTTAATGTTAGGTTGGTCATATAAGACTGTTCCGGTTTTAAGAAGGCTTTTTATAGAAAAAATGGTTTGTAAATGCGCAGTTGAATTTAAATGTGGTTATATGACCACTGAAGATCACCCCTGCAGCAAATGCCCAAAAACTACAACTGCAGACATCATTAAAAAATTTTCAGACATGTTGAAAGACTGATGATTGAGAGTGTACGGGATTGCTGAGATCATAGGCATATCACATGACGAAGTGTATGATATTTTAACTCGAATACTTGGTTTGAAGAATCTTTGTGCAAGGTGGGAGTTGTTGCACTTTTTTGGTGCCCACTGTGGGGATAATCTTCAGTGATCGTACAACCATGTTTAAACACAAGTGCTAACTTACAACCATCATTTTGAAGGCTCAGCATCTCCTAACACGTTTACCATTGGTTTTGTATTTCCATTGGTACTAGACCATTTTTAACAAAGAATCACCCCACAATGTCTGTTTTTGTCCATTTTTAGAAACACATGTAAAATATAAATTTTAAGTAGCTAGTAAACAATGAATAATGTGGCAGAGTCTGAAATTAACAGGTTCCTACATGAAATATGAATCTTACAACACATAAAAAATTTTAGTTCTACCGCTAACCTATAGACATCATATAACGTCTTACCTACGTTATAACATCGGAAACCTGTGCATACTTACCTCGGATCAATTGCACGGGCTGCCATAGTCGTAATCAACTTCTAATTATTAATTTTACCAGCTGTAGTTATAATTAAAGGAAATTTTACATGGGTGTCTGATTCACTCAGTATTTTGTGTAATGTAATGACATCTCTTTATTAAACGATTACTTTAACAGCTCTACATAAATTTTTCCATATAAGGTTTTCTTAATAAACAGTTTACAGTTTATAAAATATTTTCTGAAAAGGGGCCCACAACCCCTTTTGTTATGTGCTAGCATTTTCCACGGATCCGGGATATTAAACTTGTTTGAGTTAAGCTCACTTACTCATATTCTATCATACTATTTGGGGGGCCATTTGAAGAATGGACTTAATTTAATTTTTTTTTTATCAGTGAAGCTTTATAATATAAGCACTACTTGCTACTACAAATATTTTTGAATCGTATGACATACTACATGTTACAAAGTGACTATCATTAAAGTCTTTTATATTGTTATTTAAACTGTCTTGTATAAATCATTTGTTTGAATTTTAATTAACCACGGAAGACAAGTCTCCGTGTCACCTGTGATATCCAGACGTTTACTCTGTGTCCGGGTCCTTGGTCCTTGGGGTGTCCACCAATGGTTGATCTTTATTGTAGTTTACTTTCCTGCTGAAGTTCCTGAAGTGATTAGGTCATTATGAAGCTGGTATGCTGTTCTCAGAAGTCTGGTAGCTAAGCATCTTTAGTAGTATAACTCGAGTAAATGTTTTTGTTTGCCACAGAAATGCACGTCACATCATTATTTATAAAATGTTCTCACTTTAGGTACCTCGTACCTTTTTATTTTAAACAAACATTGAGATCTTACATACTATTCAATAGAGATGTCATCCCTCACACTTATTTATTCCTTTTTGTTTCATAGATTACATTTTAACTTTATAACACACTACTTTGCCGCTACATTCCGCTGCACATTGTTATATCTGCACTCTAAAATTAAAAAAAATATTGTCGTACTTTGGGGCATGGTTCCGGTAGGTACTGTTTACTACGAGAACGCTCCATCTCGACTGAATTACTATGTTAGGACAGGTAAGTTAACTGCGCGGAGTTTACGCATCACAAAAAAAATAGTTCCACCTTTATTCGCTATTTACGGTATCAAAGTTTGACCTTTTAATTATCCAAAGATATGCTTTACTTCAGAATTAATTATAGTATACTACTGTGTTATTGTTTAATTATTTATTTAATTTCAATTTACAAGTATTATTAGTTTAGTTTATGGGTATGTATGCAAGTTTATTCCGGTTAACGCATGTCAATGCATGGTAAATTATTAAAGGGTTTTCCTATCTTTACACTCGCATTCCTTTTTGCCATTAAATCTCTTTATTAAATATTATTTTGAGTTATTTAAGGGATTTAAAATTAGTTTAAATGTGCGATTTATTAAAATTTAAATTTCTCTCCTTTTTACATTTCCTACTTTATTATTATTATTATTATTTTTTTTATTAAGAAATCGTCACAATCATTCCAAAAAATTTTTAACTGACCTTTGTAATTACATATTAATATTTTATATCACACATTTAGGAAGTGTTTCTAGATGCAGTACAGTAATTTCAGAACAAAATAATCAAATGATGCAATATGTATTGCTGGTTGCTAAAATATTGAATACATATGCAATCTGGCGTGGATAATTTTTGTACTACAAACATAGGAAAATAAGTATGGTATTTATATGGCCACCATATCATAAAACAGAAATTTACAGGGCACCAGCTGATGTTCAGAAGTTTTCAAAAATTTAATGTCTTATTGAACACTTTACAAATTTTAATGAAATTAATGACCCTTAAAATGTAAAGACTCAATTTGTTAATAGTATTTATTAACTATTTTTAGTACCTTTTTTTTAGTAAATTTTATATGATGTAACTATATAGTAATAGATGTGCTTGTACAATTGTTTTTTAGGTGTCCACTGTATACTTCAGATAACGTTGATGTTGAAGCAGTTGGTGAAGAGGCAAAAAGAATGGTTGGTTGGGGTAAGTAATGTGTTAAAAAGTGACCCAACCAAGATCAAAATAAGTAACAGAGGCATTAACAAGTCGTCTTTTACCATGACCCGTAAAGGGAACTGCAAAATCAAATCATGAATAATGTGTTTAGAAGCAATGATTATGTCACAAAGAAGTAATGTTTACATTCCATTATGCAATTTTGTATTAATATAGTTTCTTGTGGATATTTTATTACTTCGATGTTATTTAATTCATTTTTATATAATTTCTATATGTTCCTGTATTTACTGCATCTAATTTTTGTAACCTTCGTTATTGTTATGATGTAAACTGAATGCCATGTCTTTTTTTACATCAGTGTTTTCCTGACTATATCTTAAAATGTGATTAAAATCAATTATGAACACTGATCAACAAACAATACTTGTTAATATGTAAGTAGTATAGTGTGTTTATGCAATGTAATATTCAGAAAAATAAAAGACTGAAATGTTTTTACAGTAAAGTGTGTATAATATGTTTGTTTATCCATTTACATTGTAAGTTGATTGTTTAGAATGCATTTTGGCCACTCTCACTGAACTAGCCTGCTTAAAAACATTGCTTTCCTATACTGACCAGCCCCTCAGCGCGGTGTCTCATCTCACCTGAATTATATTTGTTTTCCTGGTGCCCTTACAAATTGAATTGGTTTTATGTAATTGTGTTTGTGTTTACAGTAATTTGGGCTTCCCAAGTGCGTTCATTATACATTTTTATTCCCTTTTTAAAAATTTTAAATGCAGAGTTTTTTCCGACAAATACATTTTTAATGTCATCAAATTAAATAAAAACAGCTTGAACTTAACTGGTTAATCAAAATATATTTATGTATCAAATCTTTTTTTATTTTCACAGGAAAGACAATGGAACATTCACCATCTATGAACGCCTCTCGCAATTCTTTGTTATGTTAGATTTACGAAAATCTTTTGCTGACTATTTTTTCTCAATTTTAAAACTAGTAATATCTAATAAATATAATTATGATAATAATTACAAAATAACAATACTGAGTAAATTAAACACTTTTTTAAAACAAACCATCAGTGGGTTTTTATTATTTTTTGTCAAGGAAACAAGAAAAAATTACACAATGATAAGTATGAGGAAGCAAAAAATATCTTGCGAAATTAAAAAAAATCTTACTTGTGTCTATTGTATAAGATTACACTAATTCAGCAATTTCTTCCATGTCACAGTCACTATCAGAACTGTTGCTGTCTGTGTCCAAGCTGTCTGTTATCTGGGTTGATGATGAAAGGACTACACAAAATTGTCTACATACATACGAGTACAAAACGTTGTGTTTGGTTCCAGTGATGCATAATACTCTTCCACTTCTTGAACATGATTTATGTTAGGTTTCCACCCTTCAGGTCCTATTACACTAAACTTTTCCTTACACAATCTTCTCACTGAGTTCAGATTGAATGAAATGTTCTGTCTTGCGACAAATCCTTTCACCTCTGCCCAAATTAGTTCAATAGGACTGAGATTGGGATGATAGGGCAGGAGGTATAACACTTCATGCCCTTCACTTACCAAAATGTTGTTCAAAACATATTTTTTGAACTGGCCCTTATACAACTTAATGCGTTTGTAAAGCTGCGGTTTCACCATGATTTCTGAACAAGGAATTCCCTTTCTAATTAATCACTACATCATCTCATCTTTCTTGCTATTTGATGTGGGTGCTTTTTCTGTTTTAATGTTATGATAAGGGGCATTATCAATTACAAGTACTGAGGTTCTAGTGTTGGAAACAGCTTTTCACGCATCTATTTCATGTAGTTTTCCTTATTCAAATTTTTGTGATAGTCTCCTGAAGAAGACGATGTGATGCTTTCCACACAGTTAGTGTACCAGGAATGAAACATTTTCCCCTCCAGCGTGTATAATAATCATACAATCTCCTTTAGAAATGCCTTGGCTGGAATCGTCTGACCATACTTTTCCACTTACATGAGATGAATGAATGTATGATTCATCCATATAAATGATAGGAAGGACTTCATCTCTATATTTCTTGACACCTTGGAGAAAACTAATCCTCTGTTCTCTGATACCGGGTTGCTCAATAAGTAATTTTGTATTATTCCTAATTTTTTTTCCAACGAAACTACAGTTATTTCGAGATTATATGCACCCTTTTTATCACTTCTGGTAAACTCTATTCTTTTTTGAAGTTCAAAAGTTCTAATGTTGGCAATTGGTTTTTTATTGTATAAAATTCGTGTGCAAACCGCCCACAACACCCTGATCAAACTCGTCTAGTCCAGTTACAGGTTTTGGTATCATTCACTTCTTGTTCGGAGTAAAAAATGGAGTAGGCCTATCACCTTCATTGCAAATTTTTCAAGTTGTCATAGTTCCTTGTTTATTTTGGTCGCCACATGCAGCATGCATGCTTTAGTAACTCCAGAAGCAGCAGCAGTTCGCTCTAACAACTGGAATCGTCACCTCTTTGTTATCAGCCTCTTTCTTCATAAATGTAAACAGATTGCTAATTTTTGTCCCTGGTTTGACCATTTAGAACTTTTCCGCCTAGCCTACTGTTCACACAAGCCATTATGAACAATTTCAATAGTTTCACTAACAGACACACGGAGCACTAGCACAAACTCAACTGAGATTCACAAGACTATATAGACTATTGACTCAAGACCATTACAAAACAGATAATTCACAGACATCAACCAATCAGGACGAGAAAAACACACTGAGGCATTACAGAACAAAAGGCTATTCACATTATAGTGTGTCACTCATCCAGTGGTTGACAGTCAATATTTACAGGAATGTTAATGATTTATCCCGTGTGCCTCACCCTTTCTATTCCCCACACCCGGACATTCAGCTATGTGCCAGTAGCTATACCAGCGTGAAATCCATTAAATATACATGTGAAGAAGGACTCTGATCTTGCAACAATTAGCATACGAAATCTATGATGAAATATTGATGTTTCAAAATGGTCAGTACATAAACTCATCAGAGCCCCTATATGGGGAATATTTGCTTTTCCTATTCATGAACGGTTTACACCTGTAATACATCTAGATATATACAGCTAACTGACATGAGAGAGTACAGAATATACGATTTTCTTGGCATTTTTTGATCTTTGCTGTGAGGACGACTTTCAAAAAATTTATTGCTATGAAGGCACTGTACTACACTTACAATAAGCAGGTTGGAAAGTTTCAACACAGACGTCGAGAATCTTTAGTAGAAGACATATATCGTGAGCATGTATTGGGTTAGTGTATACAATGAATCTGAATAATCATGAATGTTGAATGTTAATTTCTTCGCTCACTGCTACACAATGTGGTCTACCTTCATTTGAAAATCTCAAGACTGTTGAATATACTTTATACAACATTTCAGGCAGTGTGTCAAGCTCTGAATCATTGGAATGTAGACTTTAAGAAGTAAGTGTATCTGAAAGCTCTGAAAAAAATGAGAAAACTTATCACAATAATGTTGGTGTTCTGCAGTATCTCCAATCCAGCTGAATTGTGCTTAAAACAGAAAGATAACTTTTCTGAAGTTCAAGACGTTATATGCCAGATGCCAAATGCCAATTTGAGCTTACACAAAGGAGACTCTGAAAATCGTACTTTATATTACTCTTGCAATTGATGGAAATCCAGTTATTTAATATGCTCCATAATCTACAGTGCAAAATAAGAATGTCTGAAATGAATTTTAACAACAGTTACTTTCCATAGTTCAAGAAAGAGAAATATTGCTGACATAAATGAACAAAGACATGCAGAAACGACACGAGACCCCACGACATACTTAGAGAAGAAGACACGCTCACTCATCCTCAGTGCACCGATGGAGAAAGAAACAAAACAACGCGTGATTCCTCGCGAGAAGTCTTCATACATACCTAAATTATGCGGACTGCCTAAAATCCACAAAGCTGACATCCCACTTCGACCGATAGTTAGCGCTATATGTTCTCCTATACAAAATCTAGCCGCGTTCTTAGCCGAATACTTCCAAACATTAGCCGAAAAAATGGATTCGTACATAAAAAACTCTTTTACTTTAAAAGAACGGCTCTCGGATTTCGCCATCTCTTCTTCAGACATCCTGGTCAGCTTTGGTGTAGTCTCACTTTTTACCAACATACCGATCTCAGAAGCACTCCAGACATTACAAACGACATACAATCTGCTTCAGCACATCATGAAACTAACCAAGCACTGTCTGACCTCCACCTACTTTACACAACAACAATCACTTCTACAGGCAAATAGAAGGAGCACCAATGGGCTCACCGTTATCGCTGGTCATCGCAAACCTCTTCATGGACAATCTCGAGAAACAAGCAATAAGCACAGCACAGCTATCTACCTTCCTTGTGGATTAGATACATCGACGACTGCTTCGTAATATGGCCACACGGAAAGGACACACTAACAGAGTTCTTGACGCATATAAGCAGCATCCACGCAAAAATAGAGTTCACTATGGAAACGGAGACAGACAACGGCATTCCATTCCTTGACCTCATAAAGAAGAAAAATGATCACCTCAGCTTTTCCACATACAGAAAACCTACACACACAAACAGATACTTACACAGACAGTCCCATCACCACCCAGCTCAGTTACAGTCTGTAGTGAAGACATGCACAGAGCCCTACACCAACCGGACGAGGAACACAGGAAACAGGAGCTAAAGACTTTGAAGGATACGCTGTTTTTCAATGGATACACCCCTGCCGATTTAAATAACGCCATCAAACAAAAGAAGAAAAAGAAGACGCAACCGGAGAAAGAAACACAGGAGCATATCAGCAGCTTAACGTTACCATATATAAAGGGGACAACAGACATAATAGGGAGAATACTCAAGAAACATCACATCAGGTGACTGTTCGCGTGTTCTTGTAAACGAGTTTCAGAACATATTGTTACACAATTACGTAATGCTCTCAAAAAATCTAGAGTGTTATTATACACGCTTCTCGACTAGCCCAGCGTGCGGCGTCTGTGTCAAGGCCGTCCACTCACGTAGCACTACAGAAAGTTCTATTACTTGTGACTATGAAAATTATGCCGGCACATCGCCAAAAGAATGGAGAAATATTCTGGAACTTCTGCAGGCTATATATAAGCAACAGCGGGCGGCTTATTCAGTTAGTTACACCTGGCGTTAGTGTAGAGTGCGGATCAAGTGATCGCTGCGAAACAGTGGAAAGTGATTATTGCGTTAATTAGTGCGGTACTGTAATAAGGCGACATTAATATTGCGTGTGGACAAATTTAACTTGAATTATTGTATGCGAATACCTTGTTGATTTCAAATTGTTATCTGTGACTAATTAAAGCTGGTGATTCTTGACTTCGTTGGTGTCTGTATTTTGTTTCCGCTGTACAATGCGACGATCCGTGAGACAGTCGGAAAACTCAACATGCCACGAAACGGCAAGTACCTGAAGACGGGACGTATGACCTGAAACGCGTTCGTCATGCTCACCCTTCGTTGCAAGAGTAGAAAAAGTTTACATGTTTCGGTATTAATTACACTTGACTTGGTCGGAATAAGCCGTGAACACATAATCAAATTAACGCGGTTAGACGCTCTTGCGAAATCCCATCCCATCTTCTTATTAACATCAGGTGTCAAACAAAGTCTCTCCTCATAGTAGTGAAGTGATGTTCTTGAAAACTTTAACATTTTAAGATAGTTCGAAATAGATATTTATGAAAAACCCTGCGTGATAATGAGAAAGTGATTCAGAGTTCATAACAGGGCGTGGCTTTCCCGTTGCGTACTGCGTTATGTGCGGTTCATTCTCTCGTAAAATTATATTGCATTTAACCCCCTTAGAGTCAGGATGAAGTTTGTTTGAAGTAGGATGAAAAGATCTTTTTTAGTGTGGAAATCCAGATAGTATAACTTTTATATGATTATTGATACGAACAGCCGAAGTACTCTCACGAGTTTTGCAGAGTTACGAAATTCCGAAGAAAACGTTGGCTCTCTTTAATGCATTAAAGCACTGAAGTACGAATCCGATGAAGAACGTCTGCGTAGACACGACCACCTTCACGAAGCATTCAGTGGGCAAGTCGAAGATTTATCGTGCTGTGATACAGCTGAAGAAGAGGTCTATCAAGAATTGAGTATAGGACTCGGGGTGGGATGTCAGCACTGCACCAAAAGGCTTAGGAATTAATGACGTATTGAAAAGTTTGATTCAGAATAATACAACAAATGCTTATCCAAATAACTATGTGGTTTTAAGAAATCTATTGACGATGCCAATGTCTGTTGTGACTGCAGAACAGACGTATTCTTTAACGCTGATCAAACGTTATCTTCGATCAACCGTGGGTCACGAGAGGTGGTCTTCAGTTGCGATCTTATCGACTGAAAGTGACGCTGAATCAAAACTGGCCTTTTCTGACGTCAGTGATAAATTCAGTACTGATAAAAGCAGGCTAAGAGAATCAATTTTAGCCCTTAGGCTGATGATAGAAAAAAGAATATCAAAAGATAAAGAGACAGGCATTAATGCAATGCGCTCGACGTAGTCAACGAAGAATGCAAAGAGGGAATAATAATCCATGGAGAAAGAGCAAACATGCTGCGTTTTGCCGATGACATTCCTATAGTGACAGAAAATGAGCAGGATCTGAGTAAACTTTTACACAGTATTGATAAAATATTACCCGAAGGATATAATATGAAAATAAATACGACTAAAACAAAAGTTATGATTTGTGGACGAAAACAAAATTTGAAGCTAAACATTGCAGTGGGAGGAGAAACTCTTCAGGATGTGAGCGAATTTACATACTTAGGCAATAAAATTACAAAGTATGGCCGAAGTGAAAGAGATATTTATTAGCAGAATAAACCAGACTAAGATTGCTTTTAACAAAACGTGGAGAATACTAACAAGTAGCGTGTCCCTTAAAACAAGAAAACGTTTCCTAATGAGTTTTATATGGACCATTGTCATGTATGGTCGCGAGTCGTGGACAACAGGTATGAAAGAAAAAAGGAAACTTGACAGCTTTGAGATATGGAGTTATTGCGAGATGCTAAAAATAAAATGGTCTGACAAAATTACAAATGAAGAATAGAGTAGTCAATGAAAGGTGTTTGTTGAAAACCACAATTAGAAGAAGGGTAGAACTTATTGGACATACACTGCGGACTACTAAAATTGGTCATGGAAAGAACAATAGAAGGTAAAGGATATAAGGGAAGACCAAGGCTGCAGTGTATAAAGCAAATTATGGATGATGTAAAGTGTAAAACTTATAAGGAAATGAAGAGTAAAGCACAAGATCGAGCAAGATGGAAGACCGCTGCAAACCAATCTTAGGATTGACGACATAAGAAGAGAAGAAGATAAAAGCAGGATATCAGTCTTACAAAGATGTGGGGGTTTTTCCTATTACGCCCTGTGTTCTAGAGCGTCAAATACAAAGATATGCCACGCGTTGGGCAGCCAAATACAACTTTAATGGGGTTAATTTATTATGCTAACTGTGATTAATTAATTATGTAAATATACTAATTTGCGTAATGAGATCGTGTAATCACTCAATTAGGTTACTCATATCAACTGATTGAAGCTAAGTGACACGTTAGTTCCTTTATGTTAGCATAATTATTGCATGGAGACTCTAATTGTTGTATACGTTAATAAAACTACTATAATTCATTCAAGTGCCATTACTTTCTTGTTCTGAGGTAACTTGACAATAATGAACGCATATATTCTGGATAAAGTAACACTTATTTATTTAACATCATATCATTAAATAAAGAGACTTCAATATATAAAATATGGATGATTCCCTGTAAATACGTTCATAAAAAGAACATAAAAGAACACATGTATATATATCAAATTACAATGCGAATCCAATACGTTGTTTGCTGGAAAACATACACATACATATATAATACAATCGATATATAGAAAACACAAATAGTCAAACAATAAATCTTATACTAATGCGTTCATTGCTTGCCTCAGATGAATAGCGTTAATTATTTTGTCATATTTAATTTAAACACTCAAGGGGTGTTTCTTGAAGAGACAGGACGGTAGAGTTCTTATGATAAGAATAGCATAAAGATTACTTGTAAAGCGATTTATCCGATATTTCCATCGGCGTAACTCCTTCTCGTTGCTGGTCCATATGCGGGAGCTGTGTAGCTGTGATGTCACTTAACACTCAACACACGCGGAACAGATTCACTCGCGCTGTGTGTGTATTCTGTTGATTCGGCTGTTACTGTTCGAGTTATGAAATCATGTGTCGTGAGGATAAGTTCATCATTATCTATGGTGTATATGTCTGTCTGTCTATTGTTGAACTTCTTGTGTGTACATTAATGTATAGTGTCTTTGATGCCGTGGTGTAATTGTTCCAAATGATATTGTATCGCTTCGCCGCACTGTACAACGTTACGATTTCGTCGTCCGGTATTACATTAACAATAGTTCTACGCGTCGGTTATTGATGAAAGTGCGATTGGTTAGTTCAGTTCTAAATTTGAGTATAATAAAGAACTCTATAATTATTAAGTACTGGCGTATGTCGCATGTTTTAGTCACTGTAGGTACACTATTACCGGATACACGCCAATATCGAAATGTCTAAGTCACTTAATTATATCCCGCGTAGCAGAGTTTCAAAGTCCCACTGCTGTCCGTATGTTAATCGAACTTTGTATTAAGACTGTTATAAAATGTATGAAGATTCTTAAAAGTGTATGACGACCGACTGTTGAAAGTTATAAAAAGGCTGTCGGAAATTATAAGTAGACTGTTTAAAAGTACGTGAAGACTGCTCAAAGTATATGATTGAAAATTTATGAAAGACTGTCCTCCCGCGTGCTCTGCAAACAGTTTTTATCAAGCATCGTTTACCACAATGCACTCTTCTGGAAAACACGCCTCAGGTCGAACATGATAGGACAGAAGATCTCCTACTCTTATGCCAGACTATCGTTCTTCACTTCTCATTCGACGTTCCCGTTGCCATGATGACGACGGTCCTCTCCACCTGTTCTCTGGGTAGATGCTGGGTTGTGATTGGGTATCCTGTCTCCCCACGAGTTCGCGTCGAAAGCCTCCGTACTCTTTTCCTAGAACAGGAGCGATTTCTTGGTTGTCCATCATGTCTTTGTCTAAGCGTACTCCGGATCTCGCTGCAGTTCTCACGCAAACAATGTGTCGTATTTCGTTATTGTTTCGCTGTCCTCGACCCCTTTTCCGATCGCTGTCCTGGCGCAGCGTGTCGTCGTTTCCAAAACGGCACTCCTTCTCCCTGTCGTAAATATCAGTTGTCGCCAGTAAGACGTTCCCCTGCTGTGCACAAGTTCGATTCTATTCTTTTAGATATCGATGTCCGTTCTCATACAGGGTACATACCATTGTGTGTCTTACACCCTTTTCTTATTACTGGTACACTTCAAATTAACCCGGCAGTGTGTCCGTCACAGTTTCTCTCTAAATTGGTACTTGACACAGTTTCTTTTATCTTACATTTTGCAGGCTGTAAATCTCGGTTTAGTCGAGTCTGTCACGGCCAACCTTGTTCCCCATTGTAAAGCTATGTGAAGCGTATTTGTATTGTCCGAAGCAAACGTTCACTTGACACCTCGTCACACAGTACCTTATTTATTGCTCGTGGCCTGTGTAGGGGTGTCTTGCTGTATGTAACGTCTTTTCGGTCATACTAAAAATTTTTAATTCTTGGTCGTTACAGTCTTGTAAGATACGTAAATTTTGTATATATATTTCGAGGAGCGTTCAAATTTAAATTATAATTTATTATTCATTCCAAAAGTAATACCAGAGTAGTAATTTAATTTTAGTTATTTTCCAATACAGTCTCCCTCCTTTTGAAATCATCGGCACAATTTTTCCGGTAGGTTACGCATTCCTTGAAAGAAAAAATTCTTCTGGCAGACGACGCACCCGCTCTCGAGCAACTTCGGTGACTTCTTCATTGGAAGAAAGAAACTTTTTCCCTCTTAGAAATTTGTTAAGAGTCCAAACAGAAGTCAGAGAGGGCAAGGCCCGAACGAATGTAGGAATAGGGTCCACTTAGTTTCGAACTGTAGCCTCGTATGACCGGGGACATGAGTACGCCCATTATCCTGTAAGAATGTTGGCGTTCTTTACGTTTATTTCGGATTACTGTTTAGGGGGGAGTAATACTGGACGTTTGTAGTCGCCTGTTGTGTTAGGAAATCACTGTGTATGACGGTCTCATATACCGAAAGAATGAAGCCATAATTTTTCTTGGTGAAAAATTGGTTTTTGCTTTTTTTGGTTTTGGAGATGCAGGGTGGCACTGCATCGACGCTATTTTGGTTTCTGGGGTAAAATGGTACACCCAGGTATCATAAATAATGGCAATAGACTGTAAAAAGCCTCCTTTTGATCATATTGTGCCAACAGTGAATGAGCTATCTGCAAGCGTGTGTGGTTGTGTTGTGTCCATCAGTATTAGCGGTATCCAATATGCGCATATTTTCCGATAACGAAGTTGATTTATGGTACAGCTATCAGCACTGCCAACTTCTTCTTCTTCTTCTTCTTCTTCTTCTTCTTCTTCTTCTTCTTCTTCTTCTTCAGTGGCGCAACAACCCATTACTGAGTCAAGGCCTCCTTTAACAGCCTCCGCCAGTTGTCCCGGTCAAGTGCAGCTGCTCTCCAGTTCCGGGTCCCAAGGATATGGCGCGCATCGTAGTTCACACCGTCTTCCCAACGTAGTTTGGGTCTACCAACTCTCCTGGTGCCATAGATCTGTTCTGTGAGTGCCTTTCTTGGTATTTCATTCTCCCACATTCTGATAACGTGTCCAGCCCACCTGAGTCTACCAAGTTTTATAATTTTCACAATACAGTATATGGTTCATTCAGAAGAGTGTTCAGTTCTTGGTCGGTTCTTTTCCTCCATTCACCTCCTACACATATTGGACCAAATATACTGCGGAGGATTTTGCGTTCATGAACCAGCAGGCTTGACTCAGACTTTCTAGAAATGGTTCAGGTCTCAGAACCATAGGTGAGAACTGGGCGAGTCAGTGTTTTATACAAAAGCAGCTTGATGCTTCTGGCAATTATTCTGCTCTGGAACAGGGGTCTGAGACCAAAGAAGCACCTATTAGCTGAGGTGATTCTTCACTTTATTTCTTCTGTTGTTTCCCCATCGGAGTTAACTTGGCATCCTAAGTAAACAAAGTTGATGACTTTTTCGAAGGAACAGATGCCAATTTGGATGTGCTCTCCTTCTCTAGCCTCCTGTCCTGTGGCCATGTATTTTGTCTTGCTTTCATTTATTATGCAGCACTGCCAACACTTATATTTAATGTGGAAGCGATATCTCGCACCGTGATTCGATTATCGTTTGATCAAGTGCATTGATCCTGTCATCCATCTTTACTATTGACGATGTTTTTGGGTGTCCAAGGTGCCGGTTCGTTCTCTACACGTTCTTGGCCATTTTTGAAAGTTTACTGCATTTGTAGACACTTATGTCTAACAACGTATCTCCATGAAACCGTCTTTTAAGTTTATGACGAATTTCTTATGGTTTCAAGTTTCTTTCGTACGAAATTTAATAATAATGCGTTGTTCCATGCGTGAATGCTCTTTCACTTCACTCATACTTGTAAAACGAACAACAACGCATACTGGTTGCTGAAAGACTGATGCCCCGTTTCACGAACGTTTGTTAATTTTCTTCCCAACGGACCGTTTGTTAACTGGCGAAATATATTTTAAGGCCGTTTTCTTAATAGCCGTTTCACCAACGCCCGTTGGGACCCGGTTAGTAAAACTCTCGTTAACACGACTGTGCTACCATGATAATTGTCGATTTTGCTTCAGATAGGCTGAAAAATTAAAATAACTTTTTAAAAGGAATAAATCCCAAATTTTAGTACCAAGCCACGTGTTGTTCAATCAAATATATTGCAACTTACCGTCTGCGGCTTTTTGAAACAACGTCTTCACTATAAAGTTGACATGTTTCGGGACACTTGTCCCATCCGAACACTTAACATTTTAACACGAACATTTTAAGTTCTGAGGATGGGACAAGTGTCCCGAAACATGTCAACTTTATAGTGAAGACGTTGTTTCAAAAAGCCGCAGACGGTAAGTTGCAATATATTTGATTAAAATAACTTGTAAACAATCTGTAGGGTGACGTTCCTGTTTCATCATTTTCTATTTGTCAAGATTATTTGTATATTTATATTTGACTGTATATTTTGTCTTACTACTGTTACTGAAGATTTTCCTGTGTAACCTCAATTCGAGAATTTTAAGAGTAACTTATTTGAAAGCCTATTAGCTGTCTACAAATTTTTTGAGTCACTCAAAAGATCAAAACCGGTAGGGCTATTCTATAGCGGTGACTTTGTTTTCCGTCTAAGTTTGGATAATTTTTTAATACCAATATAACTTAGGCGTAAACATTTTATCTGTGTTCCATTTTTGTTTGTCACAATAGCTTATACACGTACACGCAACAATTGAAAATACAGTAAATTGTTTAATGAAAGAACAGATAAAACAAATTTTGTGATCATAGAAATCAAACAAGTATGCGCACGTATATTTTATTTATGTTACACGCACGACTGATTCACGGAAAAAACGTAGGGCTACATAGACGATACCAAACGTAATTTTAAGATTAGCTCTCGTCGTTTTAACGGCCCGTTAGTTATCTAACAGACTAAATATCTCCTGTCAAGTTAACTGGTGATTTTACGACCGATATCTTTACTTATTTGATGAAACGGGTTTTCTCCCGTTAAATCCTTAACGGGTGATTTATCTGCCGTTAAGTTCTTAACGGAGGTCGGTGAAACGGAGCACAAGATTATATTTTTTCTCGCGTATCGGCCAGCGCTACCCACTTCGGGATTTATTTATTTTCTTTGAAGCTCGAACCAAATTATAATTTAAATCTGAAAGCTCGTCGTACTTTTAAATTACATAAAATTGTTATACACATTTAGTGTCTTATGTTTCATGTTTAACGTCTCATTGCTACACGTTTTTATATAGCCTATTTCATATTTCTCATAATAAGATTAAATTCATTTTATTGTGTGCATAATAATACGGTTTCCATGATTATGATAAACAGTATTATAAAATTATGAATAATATCTTTATATGCTACGTTTTAACATCATTTTCATCTTCTTAGTATACAGCGTACTGAAGTATTTCCTCGCCCGAGTTTGTGTCGTTATTACTTCATACAGTTGTATTCTACAAACAAAAAGGCTGCACAACATAGTTGTTAACTTGCAAAATTGGATCTCAGAGGTTTCTCACTTTACAGACACAGGATTAATTTCCTTCGTAGTAAAAACCTTGTCTTGTGCAACGTGCGTGTTCGGAATACGGAGAATCCAGCCCTCGTCTGTGAGAGGGTAAACAACAAGCACTGCGTTTGTACCTTACGATCCCGCAAACTATCTCGTTAATCCCAACTAATTACGGCGAAAGACTCGGTTCACACTCAGTCGGTCGGCGAACGAAATCGATTGAAAAGAACACGACGAAGAAGTGCTCACGGAATAGCGCAGTATAGTACATCCGATGAAACGGAAAGCAAAGTGAAGCGATAAGTAAAACATAAATAAATTAGAGGGTTGAAATTGGATTTGGTAGCTTAACAAATAACGGACTTTGCGTAGTAAATACACTATCCTGTACGGTCTTACGGATATATTTTTGGGTATATGTTGACCATATAAACAGACTGTGTATCAACGTTGTACTAATACACATTACAGTGAATGTTCGTACACTGCTCACAACGATTGCAAAGGCGGCAATTTATATTCAGGGGCGTATTTATGGTGGGGGACGAACGGGACCGGACCCGTATTAGGGGTGCCCATAGCATAGTGCAATGGTGCGAGTCGCGCCACTGGAATTTTTGGGGGCATTTTTCAAGGTGTTTTTGTAATCTTGGGGGGGGGATTTCCGCGGTACTAAAACTTTTTCTTTTAATTATTAATTTCCCCCACGTATTTTAAATCTGCCCCCCGAATTTATCCCCTCCGCTTCAATAACAATGAATAGGGCCTACCCCTAATAGAGTGTTAAACCTTTCTCTTTGTGAAATTTATAATCTTTCTAGGCCCTACAGTTTACAACGATTTTTAATTCCTACCCAATATCCCAATAATTTCAAACTCCCCCCCCCCAGGAAATGTTAGCCCACCCCCAAAACACAGTAAATCACCTTCAAAATTCTTAAAACCTCCGGAAGCCTAAAAATATGAGTAAATTTCATACCTCCGGTTTCCTATGCCTTCAAACGTTCCCCTTTTCTCTTTAGAAATTCTTTTCCTTTTATGTAAAATAGTTTAATTTTTTTTAACACTTTTACTCATTGACGTTAATGGCTTATTAAAATATAAACGTCATTACTTACCATTCAGTCAAAGTTTGTTATGGTATTTCGGCCAAGAAACTGTGAGAACTGTAAGGCCTAATGTACTACTAATTATGTTAGGACAGGTTTGATCAGGCTTTTACATTTCCCATAATTTAGTTATTGATTAGGCATAGAGAAATCCTTTTAGTATTGATAAAAAGAATAACATTAGTTTTTTGATTCCAATAATTGCTTAAGTAGCTTTAGTTTTTCAAAACTTTTTATATAAAGCACCGTTAACGGGGGGGGTATTCCATCCCCCGTATTGTGATCCCCCCTACCCACAAATCATATTTGGGGGAATTTCTGAATACTCGGGGGAATTTGCACCATGGCCTTTGGTGAGGACCTCCCCAGAGTGTCGAAAATTGACAAGAAATTTTGTTACTCTATTAATTTTTAAGCTGTTTTATTAATTTCTCAGCGTGAACGCTAATACAGTAGTAACCCTTTTTTAAATATAAGTCTTCAAACAACACAGTATTTGCGTGGACGTTTAAAATATGAAATGTAGGAAAATCAATTAAGTCAGTAGATATCGTATAAATAGTGTTTCAATAGCTCTTATTTTTTACTGTGTTAGTACTTTAATTGAATTGATTTCGGTATATTGTTAAACGTTTTTTAGCCACTTTAATGTGACTAGTCTTAACTTGTTTTTTCCTTTGTATGAAGCCGACTTAACCGGACCCCCCCCCCCCCCCCCAAGACCAAATTCCAGATTCGCTACTGTTTATAATAACGTCGGCCGGACAGGGAGGTGTACAATCATGTTTAGTGACCAGTAGGTTGTGTTTAAAATAAGCGATTAACTAGTTTGCTTCAAATATTATTTTACAAAAAGTTAAATTAAATGGAAAAGAATTAGCATTAATATTTCAATATAACTGAATGAGCTAAGCGAGTTCTCAGTTTTAACTCGACCAACTGTGTACCTGTCTGTCAATTTATCTATCTAGGTTATGTGTCATGTGTCACGATAACTTTTGAACGCTTCATCCGTTTTTCATAAAACTTGACGTGCTTGTGCGTACTTTTGCTTTACAGAATCCGTTGTTTTTGCGATTGATCTCCATCAAAAGTAGGGGGCGGGAGGCACAAATGTGGTGCGATCAAAATTTAGAAAACAAATCGCAATAGTCGATGTAGGGCAGTGGCTCCCAAAGTGGGGTCCGCGATAATGTTTCAGGGGGGGTCCGCAGATACTTTTAAGAAAAAATAGAATATACCGTAATTTTCATCGATTTTTGTATATACTCTAAAATCTAAATTTTAGAATCTTAAAACAATTAGTAAAAGATTCCAGTATTTTTTTTGTTCAACCTAATTGTAATTATAAAAATAATTTCAAACTAGTAGCTTTAATAATGTCTTTAAATCATGCCGTGTAGCAGATCTATTTGCCAGCTGAACTGATTAGACCTCTTTCTTACACTACAAGAAGAGTAATTAGCAGAACTTTCAACTGACATTTTGTTCAACTGTGTTTCTCTCTACTTATCTACGTGAAACCGCATTCTCTCAGCTCACGTACTTGAAGTCAAAGTTAAGAAATAAATTTGATGTCGAGAGTGACTTAATATTGAAATTGTCAGACATTAAACCCAATATTGCAGGGCTAATTGTTCAAAAGCAGCTTCACCGTTCACATTAAACTATGTTTGATATCATTAATATTATAATGATAAGAGAATTTTGCTTTTAATACATTTTAATCAAATTATAACAGTTTTTATCATTTATTGTTTATTTCATTTCTGAATTCGAAGGGGGTCCTTTAAATTTTTGCGGGGGGGGGGGTCCGCAGAATGAAAAGTTTGAGAACCACTGATGTAGGGTATCAAATTAAAGGAAACTTCAACTAAAATAGTGTAAGCTGTGGAAATTGTAAAATTTTTGGGCACCAGAACACTAAAAGTTGGTCACACATTTAACAGAATCGCACCGAACATAGCTTAATTTGAACAATGAAGCTGTTTTTGAACAATTATCTCTGCAACATTAGATTTAATGTCTGATAATAATTTCAATATTAAGTAACTCTCGACATCAAGTTTATTTCTAACTTTGACTTTAAGTACGTGAGCTGGGAAAATGCGGTTTTTCACAAATAAGTAAAGGGAAACACAGGTAAACACTTCAAGGCTTTTTATGCGAGTACAGAATATTCAGTCATTACATATAACCTTTAATTGCGAAAACTGTAATTTTAATGAACTGTCAGTTGAAAGTTCTACCAATGAATCTTCTTCCTGTAGTGTGAGAGAGAAATTAATTGACAGCCCATCAGCAAATGGATTCCTTATTCACATGTCACTATCATCCGTCACTGGAAAATATTCCCTTAGCTCCAAGTGCAGTTGCTCTAAATGAGACTTAATACCGTTGGGGATCTCCTTTGGAACACTTTCTCTACACGGACAAAGTCTGCCATGGAAGGGAATTATTCGAAGTTTAATCTGTGAATCCACAGCTTCAATTTTTATCATGGCCTCGGTTTTATCTCGAACCTGGAAAACAGTGATGCTAGATTCCTGCAGCTTAAAGTGAGTCCATTCAGATGACTGAAGATATCAACAAGGCATGAAAGCTTCAAAATCCAGTTAAAGTCATGGAACCTGTTTTTAAGATCGAAGTTTGAATCAAATAAAAAGAGCATTACTTCATCCATCAGTCAAAAAAAAAAAAAAAAATACTGGAATCTTCAACTAATTGTTTTTAAATTCTAAGGTTTAGATTTTAGAGCATACAAAATCGGAGGAAACTTTAACGGAATATTCTATTTTTTTTCTTAAAAGTGTCCGCGGATCCCCTGAAAGATTGTCGGGGACCCCAGGGTCCGTGGACCCCACTTTGGGAACCACTACTCTAGAGTCTTATTTTACAAAAAAAAAGTAATAATAGAGTGTTAGGGATTTTTGGAATTTTTCTGTTACTTGAAATATGACCTAATATCGAAGTTTATATAATGTTAAACGTACTTCGTTCTAAATAGTGTTTGCATCTGAGGGAATAGTAGATATGGTAGAAAACTCAAGCTCGTTGTATTTTGCCATACGACACGTCCCAGACACCGCCGTCCCCTTTCGGTTTGAATCTTTGTCCCTTCAGTTTCCCTGTTTCATGTTTACAACCGGCAGAAGTCTTCTACCCCTCTTGATTACTATGAGTACCTTGTCATCCCCTCTTCAATCCCCTCTCCAATCCACATTCCTAGAGCATCATTCCTCCGTCTTCCCTCGTCTACGTTTACAAGTCTCTGACCCAAACACCACGTATAAAACGATTCGCCACCCTCGTCGACTTCATTTGGCTACACAAAATTTCTTTTTCCCTACTGAATATTTCTTTCGTTATGGCTAATCTTTTGCTCAGTGTCCGCCGCTGCTTAATCAACTTTTATAACACGACTAAAACTAGAAACTCAAGGATAGACAGAAGAATATGCTATGTTTTTCAGACGTAAGGGAATACGGCAATAACTAGTAATATTAGGCGAGAGTCAGCGACATAAGCAATGAGGGAGAATTAAGAACTCGCAAAGGCAGGAAACCATAAATATCAACAAAACCAACAAATCACATGAGATTCTAACAAATTTCAGTTTGTATAAATCACTTAGTGCAAACTCTATTAAAACGTTTGTATTTCGGACATAATCATAGATAAAAAATTGTTATGTACAATTCACTTTAAACGTTTGTTGTTAATACAAAAAGTTATTGACAAGTTTCTATCGCTAAATCAATATTGTAACAAGTTACTTCTCCGAGCTGTCTAAATCAAAGAGCAACACAATTATCAATAAAAACTGTCCCATATTAAATTTTCCAATTTCAAAACACATTCAGCATTGAAAGCTACTAAGCGGATTCGACTGGTGAAAAAATAGTGGTGCAGTTTGATTCTACACAAATAGTGGCGAACTGAATCTTCTTCATCTTTTTCTTCAGGCTGTGGATCTTACGATCCGTTGCACCCTCCTTGGTCCGACCACCTTTTCTTTGATCTTCCAATATTCCCCCGTTCTTTCGGATTATAAACCAAAATTTGTTTTGGTATCATGTTCTTATGCATCCTTTCAACATGGCCTGTCCGTTAAATCCTGTCTGTATTGCTTTATCCTTTCGTTTAGGTTTTATATTCCAAGGATGTCGCTTATATCATCATTTCTTAGCCTAGTACTGATCGTAAAAGTCTGAACTGAATCGACTTGATAATTCTATATTACAGTGTGTATAAGCATGAAACTTCTATTTAAACTAAAACGCGATCATTAACAATTGTCAATGTAGAAGCCACGGTTAGTGCAATTTTATGAATACCTTTGTAAACGGCCTAACGAGTAGTTTTGCTTAGAACGTTTTTTCTTTCTAATTAAACACGGTTAATACTAAAATTACGCATTTAAAAATTGTTTAATTAAAAACTGTTTACAAATCACGAGAGTTCATTTTAGTCACAAGAGGATTTCGGAGAAGGGCTTACGTAGAGATTTGCTCCAGTTGTGTGCAATACTGAATCCCGCCCTGAATCAGCACTACCGGTGAATTAAACCAGAGGATTTCAGGCAATTACAAGCTACTAATGTTTTATATTATTAATACGACTAATGGGGAAGATTCACTATTACAAAAATTGCGTAAAATAAAACACAACACAACATAGCATAACATAACATTATACGACATGACACGGCATAACATAATATAACATACCATAACATGATACGACATGACATGACATGACATGATACAAATAACCTAACATAACGTAACCTAACATAACATAACACAGCATTGTGTTAACATAGCGTTCTCGTTATTACATCGCACTATTATTACTACCACGATCATTCAGTCGAGAAGAATGTATCTAATTCTATCTTAAGAGGTTAAGAAAATACAATGTAATTGGTAAAACCCTTGGGAATTCGTAGTGTTATAACAAACTATTATATAATTATACATATTATTATTATTAATAATAACAAAAGCTTTTACAACTATATATTTTTTTATTATTTTGTGAATTACAATGTTTCGATAATATTCAACTATCATCACCAGATATAAAATTAATAAATATAAAAATTTTTTTAAATCAATTGTTCAAAACAGCTTTTTTATGTGTAGACTAAATTTCATGTCTTATATGTGTATATAAAATAGTTCTATAATTAATTGTAAAATATAATATAAATATTTAATATTTTATTAAATTAGTAATTTTGAAAATATTGTCATTTTTTGTATTAACCTG
This sequence comes from Magicicada septendecula, assembly GCA_034769895.1. Taxonomy (NCBI): domain Eukaryota; kingdom Metazoa; phylum Arthropoda; class Insecta; order Hemiptera; family Cicadidae; genus Magicicada; species Magicicada septendecula. The sequence continues at coordinate 288,346,495 of CM068376.1, forward strand.
AATTTGTTCTGGTATTAATTTATTGCTTATGTTATGTTTAAATATTTATAAATTTTCACATAAGGTCATTTTTTGACTTTTGGAAATATGTTTTAATAAAGTGGTGTTATACAAATTTGGAAATGTGTGTTTGTTTTTGATCGAGTGTGAAGCTAAATTTGATTTGTATATATATCTGTTTTTAATATGAATTATGGTGTTGTATAAATCTTTCTTTTAAACGCTTTTTAGTTTGGCATTCAATTTTATATATTTCATTTAAATTCCGCCTCTTTATTTCACCCGAACCCTTTTAGCCTTTTATTACAAGCATCTGATGAAACTTGTAATAAACGAAAACTAGTTCAGGTTATAAGGTAAAAGTTTAATATTTTTACTTAAAAAAATCGTGATCCGAGCCAGTAGTTATATATGCATAATTAGTTAATCAACGGACACATCATGAACAACAAAATCCAGAAACTATTATGTTTTATATTTTAATTTCAACGTAGTGTTTGTCTAACAGCGTGACAACTTACGACGCACTTCTGTCTGTGTGTTGATATCAAAGAATTACACGCCCGTCTCGACTACAAAGCGGGAATCCCAGACAAGTGATCCTACAGAAAGGGTTGAACGCGAAGTGGTACTCGTGACGAAACATTTTATTCGTGGGCAGAACAGGGATGCCACTCTTAGCAATAAAATAAAATAAAAAAAATACACCGAGCAATTAAAAAATCCAAAAGCTTCCGGACGCGATTCAGCTAATGTGTGAAAACTATATTTGACTTCGTTTTGTTACAAGAATTGTAATCTTGGCTCTCAAACATCTGTCGTTCCGCATAAAACACGTCTACGTCGCTACAGTGTAGGGCGTTCCTTGTCTGGAAGCCATTTTATATACATTGCGTTTCCGCAATAACCAAGGGGAGAACTACAGTACACTACATACGAAATCCACATACACACGTGCGTGCACACGACTATATGTAGTGAAAATGTGTAAAACAGAAGACTATTAACAGTAGATAGATAAGTAAATATCTGAATTCTCTTTTCGAGTTATGTGTTTTTGGTTTAAAAAATAACAATCAGGGGCGGACTGGCATCCCTGGGGGCCCTCGGCTGGAAGCAGTCAATGGGCCCCCTGCAGCTACACACTCAAACGCGCACGCGCGTATTTGTGCGCGTATACTTTTTTAAATTATTTATTTACTCTTCATAGATACATGGTATGTACAGTATTTACGTAAGTGAACGTTTTAATACAAAACATACAGCCAGTTAATACAAAACACAGTTTATTTGATTATTTAGACTAACATAACCAGCTTTAAAACCATGATTACATACTATAAATGTTTCTACTGTAAAGAACATTTATACCCTACAAATCTACATAAAATCCCAATTAAAAATATTCCACAGTGTATTACGGTGGTGGAGCCCCTTGAGGTCGGCACCCGGTCCATTGTCACTCCGTCCCACCAATCCATAGCCCCAGTAGCGTAACTTTTTTAACCGGGCCCTCCTGCAAGTTTATGCCATGGGCCCCTTTTGAATCTTGACATAAGGCCCTGAGGCCCTCCCAGGCCTTCGGGCCCCCAGCCCTGAATCTTGCAATGACATTCAAACAAAAATGACAATAGCCTACTATTCGTCGCGTCAGTCAGTTGCCGCCCGGCGCGCCTCTACAGTAACCTCCTTCGCTTTCGTCCATTAGTAAATACTAAATAGGCTGAATATAAACAAGGCTGAGAAGTGATCACTTCCAATCTAACCAAAATAAATCCTGAAGATTTATTTCCACCAATATTTAGACGAGAAAAGGTTTTTAATAACGGTAATATATATATATATATATATTTCTCGTTTTTTCTCGAAATAAAATTTTCATGGCCCGGGGCCCTCGGTGATCGTCGACCAGCCGACCTGGCCAGTCCGTCCCTGATGGGAAGTCACGACGATGTTTAGGAAGACTAAAATCATTTATAATCTTTTGTCTTGAAGTAAAAAAGAACCATGCTAGGATAATATTGTTCTATTGGTTAAGGAAAAAGAGTAATTTGGAAGTTTATTAAAATGGTATGAGCTATAGAAATATAATATAAATGTAAGTGAACTATTAATATGTATTGCAGTGGTACGGACTACTAAGAAAGGGAAATGGATTGAAGAGCACTAAAGAAATATCAAAGTGATGAAAACAGTATCAATGAGGAAGATGTGGACGATGAAGTTGAGTAACTAACGTGACACAGAACGAAGGGAACAGGCCAGAATAGTGCTGGCTTAGAAATAATATTTAAGTCACACAATACCCACGTTTCCTTATTGAGAGAGAAAACTACACAGTTTTGAAGAAACATGGTTAAGAAAAGACAGTGAAGAGCATAAACTACTAAGAAAGGCGTAGACTGAAGTAAACGGTGATGATTTCCATAGGCATGGAATAAGTATGAAAACACGTAAGTGCAAAAAGATTAACAGAGACTAGACGACAGATTGCTTGCAATAAGTCGAGAAACAGATGACAAAAAATATGAGACGCGTGTGGTTGATTGACTTTGTGAAGCGATATTCGACGTTTCTAAGAAAGTTCACAGAGGTTACAACGGTTTGGTCGACAGCAACCAGCTAAAAACTGGTAACTTGTAACAACTAAAATACGCGAACACATCCTTTAACTTAATTACTACTAACTAATTTAATTTACAAACAGAACTATCACTGTTGCACACCACTATAGAAAAATTATTCCGATAGCGCTTTCAAGCTTCTCAGCTCAAAACATTTCCGATCTGATGATGAGCTGAGAAGCTTGAAAGCGCTATCGGAATAATTTTTCTATAGTGGTGTGCAACAGTGATAATTCTGTTTGTGATTATAACCACTAACACAACGTGCAGACCACTAACTTTATTTTTAGCAGATCCCAGTTCATTGTCTTAGATGACTGATGGTGGGACAAGTCCGTGTAGTTTAGGGTATTATGAAAAATGAAAAGCCAATATTTATTCCTGTGATTTATATTTTGCCAGTGTCAAATCACATTTTTCTGACAAGTACATTTCAAAGGATAAAATTCCAATGATGATAGAGGTTTAATGTGAATTTTTCTTCACACAAAGCATAGACACTGATATATGTCTATCAGGAACCAGGTACCGAGTAAAGTAGGGTTACTTGAGCCCACAGGTATTACTTGAGCCCAAAAAAAAAAGTGTTTCAATCAGCCCTCAATTTAACTAAAAGTGACGAGAAGGACGGAGTTCGACGTTTTTCTGCTAGGTAACACAACTGCCCAGAATGACATAAGATTTCAGGGTTCGAGAAATGACCAGCAGGTTGCAGGTCTGAGTGGTTTGATTGTTGTGAAAAGTGTTGTATTTTTGTTTCTGAAAACTTTCATCCGTGTACATCACATTTTGTGCCTTAAGAACTCAGGTAAGTCTATTTTTTTATGCTATATATCTCTAGAAACTATTCACCACCTGATCATATAATTACATGTATTCAGTAATTATAAAATATCTTTTTTGCTAAGCATGTCAACATAACCTAAAAATACGGGTTACTTGAGCCCAGGTTAATGTTGGGCTCAAGTAGGCTACCATGCATGTTTTTTTTCTATTTAGTTGTTTGAATAATGATTATTTGTATCAATATATATATATTTAAAACAGATCTCCTTTTTTCAGGGACGGAGACTAGCATGCCGAGCAAGTACAAAAGGCAACCGGGGAGCCGGAGGTACGCAGACTACACAGATGAAAAACTACAAGAGTGTTTGAAGGCTGTAAAAACAAAACAGATGACACAAAGAGAGGCAGAATCTTTTTATAAGATAAGTAGAGCTACCATTAAGAGAAAACTTTAAAAATCAGCACATAAATAGTCCAGGACATCCTAAAGTATTCAGCGTCATGTTTTGTGGCAACGCATCAGGGACTGCACTTCCACCCTACATCATCTATAAGGCTTAGCACTTGTGGGACACCTGGACTGAAAATGGGCCACTTGGTGCGCGCTACAACAGAAGTAAACACGGTTGGATAGAATTAGCAATTTTTGAGGAATGGTTCATCAGTCATCTGCTACCTGTTCTGAAGAGACAAGAGGGGAAGAAAGTTATAATAGGCGATAATTTGACGTCACATATAAGTGTTAATGTTGTCAAATTATGTGAAGAAAATACCATCAGTTTTATTTGCCTACCCCCTAATTCCACTCACTTAACTCAACCACAGGACATAGCCTATTTTAGGCCATTAAAAATGAAATGGAGAGATGTCCTCAACAGGTGGAAACAGTCTGATGCAGGTAAAAGTTTGGGCGTGCTTCCAAAGGATCAGTTCCCCATGCTGTTACGAACTGTCTTAGATGAATTGCAACCAAACATGGCAAGCAATCTAAAGGCAGGCTTCAAGAAAGCAGGTATAGCTCCAATTAACAAGGAAGAAATTTTGCAACGGGAGCTTAATCAGGACAAACACTTAAATTTGAGCATGGTTGGAGAAGCATTCCTTGAACAGTTGGAACAGAAGCGAAATGAGTTTGTGAAACCTCGCCCCACCAAGAAGAAAAAACTGCAAGTTCCAGCTGGGAAGAGCATTTGTGTGTCTGATCTCCAAGTTGATGAAAATTCTTCTTCTGTACAGGATGAAATTCCATCAACGTCATTATCGGCGGCCAAAAAAGAGCTAAAGTGTCTTAAAACTGTAAAACCAATTAAACGTAAACGTAAGAGTGAAGTTTCTTGTAGTTCAACCTCAGAAGATGAAGACGCATATAGTTTACATTCAGGCGGAGAAAGTGATTTCAGCGTTTACAATAGTGAGGATGAATTTGTGGAGCATTTGCCTATCCGATTTGGTAAAAGCCAGCTTTCAGAAACACAATCAAAACAACCCTCAAAAGAAAAACAAATTCCTATTAATAAAGAATCACTGCAAGTCGGAAATTTTGTTCTTGTCGAGTGGAATGGAAAAAATTTTGTACAAGAAGATGTTTATTTTCAAAGAACCTAGGTCCTACTTGATCCCTTGTGTTTTTATTATGGAATAGAATAGGAAAATATGCTGCGGGCTCAAGTAACCCAATCATAGGGGTAACTTGAACCCAAAGTAATTTTTTTATATATATATATGATAAAAAGCCAAAATAATAAAGTTTTCTTACTGAACCAACCAGAATATATCATAAGTTAAAGAAAATAACCCCTGTATATCAAATTTTTATTCTTTTATAAGTTTATATAAAAAATTGTTGAAAATTTTAAAAATTTGGGCTCAAGTAATCCTTGTTTATATCCTGAAATATGTATTTTTTTAGACATTTTTTTAATTATTTATTTTTATTCTGCAGCATTTTCTTAATCCATAGATACCAAATATATGGCATTCTGATGATTATTTATTAATTTTATTTGACTTTACGTAAGAGCATATCACGGCCGGGCAAACACAATTTTAGGCTGTTACATGAGTATTTTGCAGCCTTGCAGGTTATGTTTTGTTTCTACTAAAAAAGTATGGTGGCAGCACTGCCAGCTGACATTTTCAGCTGTAAACAACCAAACTCACATTGTTGTGTTTCTGTAACCTAGTAACCAGTTGATTTCATAGTAATTTGGTGTAACGTTTTTGTGTTTTAGCTTTTTGGGTCCTAAGTAAATCTGAAAGTGCTGAAAATGGTTAGGGTAAAGAAATTTGGGAAAAGAAGGATTCCCTTTAGACGGAATTTAGTGAGCAGTAATGTAAATATTATAAATAGTAGTGCACACCTTCAAAATAATGTAAACATAACCTCAAACAGTACTGATGGTGGACCTAATGTGTCTAGTAGTGGACGTAGGCCTAGTTCATCTAAGAAAAAACTAAAGTGTGTACAAATGTGTGGCCAAGATTCTGACTATTATGGTGAGCGTTTCAAAGGTGGCAATATAATAATTAGTCTTGATATCCTAAGCAAACAAATTACAGAATTTGCAAAGTGTAAATTGTGCTCTGCGGAACATTCTCTAGAACTCTTTGAGCCTCCCGAGAACCGCAAAGGTGTAGTATCAAGCTTAGAACTAATGTGTAATAACTGTAATGCTACTACATCCTTCATGTCTTCAAACAGAACTGAAACAGATTATTTTGAAACTAATATAAGGTTTGTCTATGCAATGAGGAGTATTGGGAAAGGACATGCTGCATCACAAACATTTTGTTCAGTAATGAACTTGCCTCAGCCTCCCACAAAGTTTCATAGGTACAACCAAGAACTATCTAGATGTATCTCTGAAGCAGCTAAGGAATCAATGAGCAAAGCTTCTATGGAGGCAATCATTGAGAATGACGGCGACTATAACATAAATGTCATTTTTGATGGTACATGGCAAAAGCGTGGCCACACGTCTTTGAACGGTGTGGTTACTGCCTCAAGCCTTGATACCGGAAAAGTGGTTGACGTAGAGTGCATGTCAAAGTACTGTAATATTTGCAAAAGCAAGAATATTCTTGCCCATGCAGGATGTTTGGCTAACTTCAATGGTTCGAGTGGAAGAATGGAGGTGAATGGGGTAGTCAAAATTTATGAACGTTCAAACACGGCTACGAATCCTGCAAAGTACACACAGTATTTGGGCGACGGCGATAGTAAAGCATTCGATGTTGTAAATGAAATAAAACATTATGGAGCCGACGTAGTCATACAAAAGTTAGAATGCATCGGCCACATTCAAAAACGAATGTGGTCGGCTTCGAAGGCTGAAACAAAAATCAAAGGGTACCCTATTATCAGATGGCAAACCCCTGTCAGGAAAAGGTAGGCTAACCGACAATGTGATCAATGATTTGCAAAGTTATTATGGTTCTGCCATTAGAAATAATTGTGATGATGTGGAAAAAATGAAAAGAGCAGTGTGGGCTACTTTTTTCCACAAATTATCAACTGTAGACGAGCCTCTACATGGCCTGTGCCCGAAAGGAAAAGAATCTTGGTGGCAATTCAACCGAAGTAAAGAACTCAAAGTTGTGCCTCCACAGCCTACTAATAATTTACCAAATGCAGTCATGGAAGCTATAAAGCCCATATACAGAGACTTGGCTGATCCTAAATTGTTGCAAAAAATGCGTACATGGAAAGACGCAGAACCAAAACGAATCATTCAACAATATGGTTTGGACCAGTATTTCAAAAAATAACTTTGTTGGACTTACAACACTAAAGAATGGAGTGTATGATGCTGTAGTTTGTTACAATGAAGGAGTTTTGGGGAAGGTGAGAGTGCTGGAAAAGTTATGTGGCAAGAGTGGTGCAAACTGTACCATTGGATTGAAGCGACAAGATGAGCTGCGCACCTCTGAAGCGGAGAAGGCGATGAAGGAAATCGAGAAAAGAGCTCGTCAGGCCAGAGAAACTATAAAAAGAAGACTGCAGGAGAATGAGAATGACTCTCATGATCCAGATTATGGTTATGGAGCTCACTAATGGACAATAAAATAACATTACCTCAATATATGTGTGTAACGTTTAGAATAAATTGAGTTTTCCGAAAGTTTACTTTTTTCATTCTTCGGTACCATTATTTTCTAAACTACTACCCATTTTCATGAACTTTTCACAGCTTGCTCTTTGTATGCCACCAATAATAATAAGAAATATTTAGTCATTATTTTATCAAATAAAAAAGTTACTTAGGTTAATATGTGGATTTTTTACTCTTTTTTTAAAGGTGTTGTGTAATTGACCATAAAATAAAAACCAGGCAACCAAATGCTTATATATTTCTTATTATTATGGTCAAGGTAATAAAGAAATCACTGTTAAAATTTTATAAAGATATTGTTATGGGTTTCTGAGGAAAGTGTACCAGAAAATGGCAAATTTAACATGGCCGAGATAGGCAGTACCATAACTACTATTAATTTCAGCTATTAGTTAATTGGGCTATTATTTAATTTAACTACTATTAATTTCGACTATTAGTTGACTGAGTTATGAGTTAACTGAACTAATATTGATTTCAACTATTAACTATTGAACTATTATTAATTTCTACTACTATTTAATTGAACTACTATGAAATTCAACTATAAGTTGATTGGGCTATTATTTCATTTAACAACTATTAATTTCAACTATTAGTCAATTGCACTATTAGTTAATGGCCAATTAGTTGATTGCACTATTATTTAATTAGCCGAATATTATTTTCAACTATTAGTTAAACGGGATATTAGTTAATTGGACGATTAGTTAATTGGGCTATAAGTTAAATGAACAACTATTAATTTAAAGTATTAGTTTTCAAGTTAATCGAGCTATTAATTGGACTATTAGTTAATTTGGTCATTAGTTGATTGAACTACTATTTATTTGGCCTACTATTATTTTCAATATTAGTCAATTGGACTATTAGTTAATTGTACTATTAGTTAACCGGACCATTATTTGATTGAACTATTATTTAATTGGCCTACTATTATTTTAAACTATTAGTTAATTGGACTGTTAATTAATTGGGATATTAGTTAATTGTGCCATTAGCTAATTTAACTATTACTAAAGTGACCTACTATTATTTTCAACTATTAGTTAATCGGGATATTAGTTAATTGGGTTGTTAGTTAATCGTGATATTAGTTAATTGTGTTATTAGTTGATTGAACTATTATTTCGTTGGCCTACTATTATTTTCTACTATTAGTTAATTGGGTCATTAATTTATCGAACTATTATTTAATTGGCCTACTATTATTTTCAGCTATTAGTTAACTGGACTATTAGCTGATTAGACTATTATTTCATTGGCCTACTACTATTTTAAATTAATATACAATTGTGCCTTCTGTTAACTGAACTACTATTCATTTCGAATGTTGGTTAATTGGGCTATTAGTTCACTAAACTACTATTAATTTCGACTATTAGTTGATTGGGCTATTATTTAAGATGTAGTTCATGATGTGCGAGACTGCCTATAGTGAGACTAGAAATAGTTAAGTTTATATATAAAAATATAATAAGGACCATTAACCAATTATCAGTGACTGCACGGGAGAAAAAGCCACATAGATATATCGCCGCAACATATACCAATTTCATGCCGAACATTTTAAAATCTCTCATAAACAAAAACACTGATATCATAGTCACTTACAAGACTACAAATAATATCTTAAATAATCTTCGTACCCACGAATCTACTTGTATTGAGAATAAAACGGGCATTTATAAATTGTCATGCAATGATTGTGACGCTTTCTATGTGGGCCAGACGGGCCGTGGTTTTCTCAAAAGATTCAATGAACACAAACCATCCACTATCCGTCGTAACTATGATACTGCCAAATCAAGTTTCGCCAAACATCTTATTAATGAAAATCATAGTTATACTGATTTCAGAACTAATTTAAAACCCCTCCACTTTTGCAGTAAAGGACGTTATATGAACACACTCGAGGAATTTGAGGTGTACAAAGCGTTCAGGGACACTAATACCAAGCCACACATTTTGAACGACCAGTTACTATTCAAGTATAATGTATTGTATGACACCGCGTTGAGATATTGAGATAACTAGAATCAGTTGCGGTTAATGCGCGGTGGGTCGCTGTGCAGTGTACACTGTTCGCCCGATGCGCGTATTCAAGTTACAAATTAGTATAGTTCGTTATTTTAATAATCCGTTATTTGTAGTCATTATGGCATGGTTTTTAACGTTTGACAAACATATCTGATAATGTGCTACAAATTTTATGCTTGACAATGGGACAAGAGTCTTGAAACATGTCGTAATAAGAAGGGACATCAAAAGAGAAGTCACAGACGGTTAGTATAATATATTTTTCATATATTTAATAGTTAAGTTTATTATAACATGCAATTATTATAACAGTTACAAAGTAAAGGGCCTTTTGGGTCTCAAAATTTCGACACGTAGCATTCACGCGGCTTAAGGTCGGCTGAACAGTGAACACTCCTGCACTGCCCCTCTCTGTTAGCGACAAGTCGACAACTAAACGAAACACGAAACAGCACTCTTTGTTCTCCTCTGGATCAATTAATTCAAGGATGACTTGCTTCGAAAAATTTAATACGAAGTACGAATACCGTGACAGGCGTTAGGATGACGATGCTGATGATGGCTTTGTAACATATTTTGACAATCCAGTATTATGAACGTGTTGTCAGATCTGTCTTATTCGTTTTGCTGTGGTTAAGTTATACCTAAATAGTAAGTTTGTACACTTCAAAAGTCATATTTGACTTTCTGGCGAAATAGAAATTTATCTACAGGAAGCAATCGTGCCGACATTAGGTGCTAACAGCTATCCTTGAACAAATTATAAAAGATTTTTAAAATGTTGTCACTTATATCGGTTACTTTAAATAACCTCAAAAAACGTAAATGCAATGAAAGAAGATCGAGTTAATTAAGTAAACACTGGTTTATAAATGGACGATATAGCGCCTCATCTGTTGTGACCAAACGTCCCGAAAATCCGGGATTCGTCCGTCGCGGATGTTAAACATTGTAAAGTGCGAATTTCCGTTTTGGTGATGAGGACGGAAAAGAGGAAGTGGAAGAAGAAATTAGTTACGGAAGAAGATATTGATGTTTATTTAATTTAAAGGAAATTTAAAGGAAACTATATAGGAAATTTATAGTAAACTTTTTTCCTATAAATTTAAATGAACGTGTGCACTGAATGTTCAAAACTGTGTAAACTGTGAATTTGTACCGTCTACAGCGCCAACACAGAGGAAAGAGGAAATATTCTCGTGTATCAAAATTGAGCAAGATGTTACAAAACTGGCTGGGATTCTTTAAGTCCTCCACCGTTTTCAAACGAGCTATGTAGAGTTTTATAACTACGTTTCTAAAAAGTAATTAAATTATAAAAGCGCTGGTACACTTGAAAAACACTGATGGTTCAGAAGTATCCATTTCCTGAATCCATTGACTTCCATCCAATGGAAGTATCCATTGACTTTCCTGAAGTATCCATTGACTACCATTTCAGAAGTATCAAACATTGATTTATATATATTGTGTGTGTGTGTGTGTGTGTGTGTGAGAGAGAGAGAGAGAGAGCGCGCAAGTGCGTGTGTGATAATAATCTTAATAACAATAAGTGGGATGGTATAATCCTAATAATAGGAATAATAGGAATAATAATCAAAGAACTTATATTGTTACGCAACAGAACATTCTCGAACAATGGAGTTTCTCGGCTATCCCAGCAGAGCCCACTGTAATGTTTGTGTGCGTACATACTGCTAATTTGTGAAGGACAATTACGTGACACTTATCATGCGTCAACAAACGAGGCTATTCCAGACCGCACCGGTCCGCGCACTGTGTTCAAGGCCAGACACTGTTTCTAGTGGATACGAGAGCGTCTGTAAGAGACGCTTGTTTAACACGTCATCCAAAAAGTAACAGTTTATTTTAGTATCTCAGCGGGGTATAAATATAAGCATTCAGCGTCGGGCAGTCAGTTTACGTCGGGCGATTACACAGTGCGTTCAAGTGGTTATTAGTGAAAAGTGATTCTTGTGCGGGACTATTACTAGACATTATTGTTGCGTGTGGACAAATGTAACTTGAATTACTGTACGAGTTCATTATAAACTGTAATTGTGATTAATTAAAACTGGTGATCAGTGACTTAATTGGTGTCTTTATTTTGTTTTCCACTGTACCATACGACGATCAGTTAGAGACCGTTGTAACAATATTAATAATATTTTTTATATTAACAGTAACAATTCTAATAAAATAATATGTGTAAAATAAATAGTCCAATTTAAGTCTTTTCAGAAAATAATTCCTTGTCTAAAAACGTTTCCGATTTGCTCAGACAATCTGGCCTGAGTTAAACAGTAACTTTTTGCTACAATGAGCGATGTGAAGTCACTACAATAGTCAATAGGCTACATTTTGTCCATACTTATGCGACAGACTGGTTTTCATGTGAGGTTTGCTGTCCACAAAGAAACTAACGATCGTCTCTACATTAGATTAACGCATATTAAATAGTGCACGAACGTGTTACGATTATGGTAACGTCAAAGGCACTGAACGTACAGTGACAGGGCCTAACTTCTCTAATTACCCGGCACTTGGGCATCCTCTCGTTGAGTCATAGGCAGTACGCGGAATTTCTAATCGAGAGATCATTGAACAAAGAAACCTATCTTTATCATTGGTAGCAAAAATGTTAGCAGTGTTTCATTAATACTGAGAAAATTATTTAGTTGCGATTAGGACTAAGGTTTTCGAAATAACCGTGCTTGTGACAGTATTTACGTTGGTGAATTATTCAGACGGTGTAAGGCTACAGGAGAGAGTTTGGATAGAAGGTAGTTCCTTAGTTAGCTGATGTGAACAATATGAGGCATAAACAATTTGAGGTGTATGCTCATGTGGGAGTACTTTTACACTAGTCACAAATTCTCTCACATGCACATGGGACTTACAGTTTAGTGCTGATTCCGAGCATCTAAGCAAAGAATTATTACTAGGTAGGGGTACGCCATTGTGTGCATCTAATTAAAAGGAAGACTGATAGAAACTCAGAAGGACAACAAAGGTACTTTAAGCCTGAATTTAAATCTTGGCCATCAAACTTCGTTGTTAACACCGACATCTGTTTGCTGTCCTTATCACTACCCTATTTAAGCATATTTACTTACAACCATACCGCACGAATCCCAATTTCCTGTCACACTTTTCCTACTGTTTTACCATCACAGAATATAACAAATTTTTTAGATGATCTCTACACATATTATAATTATTTTTCTCTCATCGTCTGCTCCGGGATTTATCTTTCTTCTTTTGATTTCCGAAGCTTTCTTCTCCCCGTACCTGGTTTCCGAGACCACCACTGGGGATTGCGTGTTTTGCCGCCGTAACTATCGTGGTGGTAAAGTCGACCACATCCACTCCTACCCTCCTTCCGCTACGGTTCTCTCAACCTTTTTTCCAGTTTGTCCACAAACAGGTTCCACTCAGCTTTCAGTTTTCCTTAGAACAAAACGCCCACTTTCGCTTATACTATTTTTTTCGAAGGGTAAACATAACCAATCTGTGATCTCTGTTTCCACATTCAACAACTTTCGTTCATCAACTATTACGTTCTAATCTTCTTACGTCTATTTAAAACTCAGCAGTCGCTCCAAATACCCCGGAAAATGTATGCAATTCTCCATATTCATTACAAACTTCTAGCTCATTGCCATTATATACTCTTCGATGCTGTCAAACCGCAGTTCCGCTTTCACTCATTCGCAGCATCACTCTTTTCCCACTGAGGTGTCTAGGGCATTTATTAAGTCCATAAATGTGAACGTCAATATCATACCTACACTGAAAACGCAAGCTCATCATGTAATCCCCGACTTTACACATACTTTATGGTTCCTGATGAATAGCCGTTTCCACTCTATTGTGGACAATGACCGTATCCAGTTAGGGGATGGGTGCTTGTGGATCTAACACACTAACCACACGGGACAAAAAGCCTTCCTGTTTTTGACATCTTACTGTTTTGTTTAGACGGAAATACAATATCGTACACGAGACACGAAACCTATGGCTGTTAAAGGGAAGGTGGTCATAATACTTACAATATCGAGAAAGTGCACTCATTACAGAATTCTAGAAGCTTTAGGAGACAAACATCGTGTTGTCTGTTGTTATAAGAATAACTTACATACTACTTTTCCACTAACGTTAACACACGGTTCGAAAACTTTATCAGTGGCGGCTGGTGGTTGAAAAATTTGGGGGTTGCAGTTGGGTTGGATGGAATTAAATCGTTTTATTCTTTGAATACAAATGCCCACGTCTCCTCACCTCCATACAATGCACAAGGAAAGCAAAATACTGCACTTTTAGTGTCACACCCACATAACCCACAAATAATTATTGTATAACACTTTCTTAAATTTACGATTAAATATTCTGTTACCCGATTTTACACTTTGAATAAAATTTAAAAGGTCTTGTGTAGGCCTACCTACTCTCTTAATTTCAAATTTTCCTCAATCGGACGTAAACTGAACGGCGTTTTCGTTACGTTTTCGACAGAATTCATCGCGTCCTACCAGTTAAATATAATAAATATCTTACATTATGACACCTTAATCCTTTATATGTACTATTATTTACATTTAACGATGAACTGGACTGATACTAACAACGAATTTCACAAAAAATTCGAACTTACCAACAATAAGACTGGTGGCGCTGTGACGTACAAGCGGGGTTTGCAGTCCCTAATCACACCAAGCGAAGCTATATCGTTCCAATAGGAACACCCAAGCCTAGGCAGTCAGAGCACTACTCCATTGTATTTCTCCATATACAAAGCGCGTCATACACCTTTGGTGCATACACCGCGCTAAGAGAGGTACGGTTTTTAGTAATCCTCTGCGCTTTTCAACCGGCAAATGATTAATTACGATAATTTAGCTTGAAAACACTATTATTAGTTATTGTTTTATTCATAATTCTATAATTAAAAATACAATTTGGGATTTAATGAGGGTTGTGCAACCGTGCAACCTAAGCACGGGCCGCCACTGAACTTTATTATTGTACGACAGACAGGCACGGATTTGAATTATAATCCACGATAAAGACCTGGGCGTTTCTCGCAAGATCTGTACACCAATAGAGCTACATTTTGACTCAAACAGTCTGATTCGGTGTTACACAAACGGAAGAAACACGTGGTCCCAAACAAATCGGCAGCCACAAACACTCTTTAGAAACGGAGTACGTTTTGTTTGTATTAGGTGCTGAGCACACACACACACACACACCGCCTCCACCGACATTAGACTGTTTGCAAACTAAATAATAGCGTAAAACACTATCCTCATCAATCATTTAACCCAAAAGAGATGACACTCCATCAGTCATATTATATGGTACTATTTGCAAAAAGCGTAAAGAAGATTAACGTTTTTGCCAGTAGGTCTGTAAAGTACATATAACAATTTTATTTTTAAATGAATGCACTTCAGGAAACTCGAATATTTTTTCTAACATATTATGTCTTGAGCCTACGGAGACCACTGTGAGAATACTTTTATTATTATTCCGGCTGTACAATGTTTACACATTTTCCGGAACAAAAGATTATATAAGTGATTGAATTCTCAGATTCCACTGCTGCTTGTCCATCCAAAGATCTTCTTCAATTTCTCGTTTCCTTGATATTGTCTGAATTTCTTCTATCCAGGTGATCGGTGGTCTTCCTCTTTTCCTTCTTCCTGGTGGGGTCCATTCCATAACTCTCCTTGGCAATGTTTCTTGTGTCATGCTTTTTGTGTGTCAATACCATTGTAATTTTGTGTTTGGATAAAATCAACAATTGAATTTTTCACATTCATTCTACAATTAATGATTTTATTTATAATTTTCTCACGCCTGGATACTTTTGCAGAACGCCTCCAAAAGTACATCTCTGCTGCCATTAATTTTGTTCTTGTGTGTTTATTAGTAGCCCAAACTTCTGACCCGTAAGTCATAATAATTCTAACAATGGTTTTAAATATGTTGGTTTTAGTTTCTGCTGTAATCTGCGTATCCCATAGGATTCCATTTAATGTAGATACAGCCATATTTCCCGAATTAATTCTGGAGTGTATTTCTATGTCTTGCTTCCCACTGGCCTTAAATTTCACCCCTAAATACTTGTATTCCTCTATATATGAAGTCTTCCCCATGTCTTCTTCTAATATCAAGTCTTGATGAAGGTCACCTAATGCCATGTATTTGGTTTTATTCATATTTACCTTTAGTCCCCATTTATGATATTCCTGTATCAATTTTCTAGTCATGTACTCTATGTCTTCAAAATCTTGAGCCAAAAGTAACATGTCATCAGCAAACTGTAATGAATAAACTGTATCATCAGTATTGTAAAAATACTTCATTTTAAGTTTTCTCAATACAGAACGGTCAATATACAATTGTTAATATTTTTTTTTTACTGATGGGCATTTGTTTATGTACACGTACAAACATTTTAAACATATTTATAGTGTACTGCATAAAGAGAATTCTATTTGTAAAAACTTGTTTTATTAAAAAACAAATTTTTTATCCAGATACTTGTAATTATACAATAAAGTGTATATGTCTGGCCGACATTTACTTGTAAATGTTGTACGTTTAGATTCAGTACAATTAAACGGATATTGTTATGACAATTACGTAATGCTCTCTAAAAGTCTTCAGGTGCAGTTACGTTCAATTTCTACACGCTTGTCGACTTGCCCAGCGTGCAGTGTCTGTTTCAAGGAGGCCGTGCAAAGTACCCTCCTAGACTGTTCCAGTTCTTGTAACTACGTAAATTACGCTGGCACGCCGCGAAAAGAATCGAAAATTATTCTGCACGCTTGTCGACTTGCCCAGCGTGCAGTGTCTGTTTCAAGGAGGCCGTGCAAAGTACCCTCCTAGACTGCTCCAGTTCTTGTAACTACGTAAATTACGCCGACACGCCGCGAAAAGAATCGAAAATTATTCTGAAACATCTGCGGTACCTGTATAAGCGACAGCGCACGCATAAGTGGGTCCGTTACGCCTGGCGATGTTGTAGAGTGCGGATCAAGTGATTGTTGCAGATCAGTGGAAAGTAATTTTGTGTTATAATTAGCGCGGAACTCAAATAACTGACATTATTATCGCGTGTGGAGAAGTTTAACTTGAAGTATTGTATGAGAGTATCTTGTTGATTTCAAATTGTTGTTTGTGGCTAATTAAGGCTGGTAATTAGTGACTTCGTTGGGGTCTGTATTTTGTTTCCGTTGTTCAATACGACGATCCGCAAGTCCGTCAGAACAATATGTATAATTTTTAGTACAAAACCATGCAAAGGAAAGAAAACTTTCTGTCACAATAGAATTACTCCGTTATACTACAATAACCGTTTATGATAATGTATCGTATTTGATTTTTGAAGAATCGTCGTGTAGTTGCAGATATTGCAGTGTATTATCGCACATGTTTGTTACAGCTACTTTTTAAACATTCTTTTAAAGGTCCCTTAACTTAGAGACGCTCTGTGTCTGTTGGGGTACACCAAAGTTGCCCGTGAGATGTAGTCTGTGATTATGGTATCTTCACAGCACGGCACAGACAAGGTGCTGGCTGTTTCGTTTCAAAGATCGTCCAGCCGTCTCTTCCTGGGTTTACCCACACACCTTTGTCCTATAGGTTTCTATTTCCAGACTTGTTTGGCCAGCCTGGAATCTGACATTCTTTCTACGTATTCCTTCCACCATTGTTTGTAATCTTTTAATTTCATTAATTTTTCATTAAAATTAAAACTTGTAACTCTTCTCTTATTGCCTAATTCTTCATACGGTCAAGTACAGAACACCTTTACAAGGCTCTTAAGAACGTCATTTACAAGGCCTGTATTTTAATGTCTTTTTTTGGTTGTTGTCTATAATTCACACCCATAGGACAGTACAGAGACTGTCATAACTTTATAGATTTCATTTTGTATCTCGGCGTACATTGTTTATAAAAATACTGTTGACCATCCCACAGATCGTCTGGAATCTACCTAACTTAACATCAATATCCTATCGCAGCCAATATCATTTCGTAAATAATTAAAATGCCTCATCTATTCTAAAATTCTACCATTAACCACTATTTTTGTTATTTTTCGGTTCCTTGCCTCGAAATGCCATTACCTTTGTTTTTATAGTGGAGATTTTCATATTGTATTGCGTTACTTTCATATTGTATTGATTATGATCATTCCCTTTATTTTTGTTAGTCGATCAGCTACATAGGCTAACTAAAAAAATGTTCATTCAATTTCAGATTTTCAAGTTTGTAAACAAGAACGCGTTTTATGGCCGCATTTTGTTTTTACAAAGTATTATTTTAACACTAGACAATATTTCCACACGACAATTGCTATGGCGGATTGTGTAGTGTGTAATATAAATTATGTCGTAGTTTCACATATTCATACTTTACATGAACGCGTACACATTTTTCTGTATACCAGGCTGGAATAATGATTGTAATGTTATACCGTAAAATATTAATTATCTCGACGTATTCAATTATTTCATGTCCTTGTTTTCTGTGTTAACTTTATCCGAAGTCTGATTAAATTCCTGCGAATCTCTAGACTGCGTGAGCTCAGTCACGAGTACCTTATGCTTGAAAGCAGACGCGTCACATAAAATTTTACTTGCAAATAAGCGCCCACATTTATTGCTCATATAGCTTGCGCTTGCCGATATTGCCAACGTATGGGTGCAAGAAACGGCGATACTAAAAATTTATACGAGGGATTAAACGTGACATTTCTCTGTGTCTGAGATTCGCAAGTAACGGGGCGCGAATTCCGATGAATCCCGATGAGATAGAGTGAAAATGATGATGAAGTAGCCAAGATGACAGCTAAATATGTAAGATTAATAGAAGCGACATCGGCTGGTCACAAAGCTGCAGAGTTAATCACTGCTTTTGGTATTGATACTGGGGTGCGACAAGAAGATGCACTCTCCACTACGTTGTTTAACCTAGTTCTGGAGGCATTTCGGAAACTAGATTCTGGACACATCGGCATGAAAACAATACAAGATTGTGCTTATGCTGATGACAGCTATTATGACAGAAATAAAAGAAAGCTAGAGGAAAATCTACTAATATTAGATAGTGAAACGCAGAAAAGAGGTTTAAGACCAAATACATGGAAATTCAAGTGAATGCCACAAACAACCAGGCATATCTGTCAGTTGGAAATTGTACATTTGAACGTGTCCAACAATTTTCTTACTTAGGTTAACAAATTACTCCGAACAACTCTTGCAGCAATGGCATAATAACAGGGGTTATTACTCCTATGAAAAGCTTTTCAAATCCAGGATGTTAAGCAAACAGCTTAAGCTGACTATATTCAAAAGTCTTATACGACCGGTAGTAACATACAGATACGAAGCCTAGACATTAACCAGCACAGACGATCAACGTCTTAGAATATTTGAACAAGTCTTGCGAAAAATCTTTGGACAGACAAACTGAAGATGGTTATTGGAGGATTCGAATGAACCATGAACTGGACTAACTAATTCAGGTTGCCGACATAGTCCGGTTTATTAAGAGTAGGAGGCTTGAGTGGCTGTGCCACTTAAGGCGAATGGACGACAGTGGAAATAATTCAGTTTAGAAAACTACAAACTGCCACAATTCCTCACACTACTACAAACATAACGAAATTACCTTTCACGTGAAATATAAACCCTCTGGGGCGTATTTACGGCGGGAGGGGGAACGGGACCGGACCCCCCTCCCCACACAGGTTGACCAATTTTGTTACGCTCATAATTTTTAGACTCTTTCATTACTTTTTCAGCCAGTAACTCTTTTTTAAATATACAGACAGATTTATTACACACCATTTGCGTATAGGCCTACACTTGAAATATGTAATATAGGAAAATCAATTCAGTAAATTCAGTCAATGTTTCAGTAACGCGTATTTTTATTATTTTATTACCGTTACATTAATGGGATTGATTTCAGGATGTCATGTCTCGTTTTCAGCCACTTTAAAGACAGTAATGTTGATTAGTCTTATTTTTTCTTTTGTACAAAGCCGACTCGACTCAACCAGACCCCGGGCCCCTCAAGGCCAACTTCTAGATACGCCACTGAAACCCACTTTTGTAGTAAACTACCACCTCCTTTTTCCTCAACCCTAAACGTGCGTTTACATAATATGACATCTAGCAAATGTTTATGACATTTGCTAGAAGAAAGTGCTAGTAAAGTGCTTTGTTGGAAGTATGTGCTAATAATATTTTCAATAAACATGTCTCAAATATGCTATTAACAATTCTATTACAATTCTATATTCTATGTCTACAAATATCCTATTACAATATTCTATTAAAAAATACAACATCGCGACTTTAGTTGGTCTGCGAAATGTTGAGTGTAGAGGACGGTATAGGCTTATTTGAGGCAGCAACCTGTGTTATTTTGTCGAAAAAATTGAAAAAGAGAAGTGACTGGGTGCGGTCGTCTCTACAAAGCAGGCTCAGGTTGGAACTGATCTAATAACTGACTTGAACAGAGATGACAGTGGTCCGTTAACGGGCGAAATTCGTTTGTGATGGCGGTTTGAAAAACTTTCTAAGAATGGGAAGCTGTGATTCTGGACATTTAATAACGATGGTTGAAGAATTTTAATAACGACGTTAATTTAATTTTCAGAAAGTAATGTTCTTGCAACAAGATCTAATAAAGAGCCTAATTAAAAAAAACAAAGATCTAATAAAAACTTAACAAAGCCGTAATCCTCAGTGTTTCTCAAAATATCAATAAACTAATAGTACGTTAGGATCTAAGAAAAACTGATATTGTCAAGTCGTAGTGTTATCATTTTAAACGATGAAGGTCTGTAAAACACGAGGATGGAGTAACTTGTAATAAGAACTGGGAAACTGATGGTATTGAAAATAAATTAAATATTAAATAATGATGCTTCATAACAATTCTATCATCATAAAGCATGTCTTCCGGCTTCACGAATAGGCCGCGGAGAAGTTTTATCTTTCATGAACTAATGATATACACAAGCAAACCACTTGCTTTTTACTTCTGGACCTGACCCTTTTTTGACATATTTTGATTCTCGCTGACACTGTCCAATGCGGCATCTCATTTTCTTCTCTACTTCAGTTTTACCAACACCCGTTTTTCTAGCTATATCTGTCTATGATTGCGGTACAGTTTTTCTAAAATAAATTTTCTGAAAATATTTTTTCTAAAAATGTATTTTCTAATAATAAGTGATTTCTAAAATATTATCTTCTATAAATAAGTGATTTCTAAAAAAATCATTTTCTAACAATATGTGATTTCTAAAAACTATTTCTATGGATACGTTGTGAACTTTGCTTTATTAAACAAAAAATTCATTGCTTTCAAACGTAACCTTTAACGTCAACAAGGCTTTTGGAAAATAAATTATGAAGTAAAGTTTTTGTACGATGGTGGTTGAATTAGTAGCATCCCGAAAATCAAATTTTCTACACACTGATGGGTTCTTATACTATTACCGAAGAGAAAGTAAAGGACGGACTAATTGGAAATGTAAAAAGTGTACCGAGTGTTCAGCTACAGCTATCACATCTAGTGGCGATGCAGAAATAATTGTTCACAAAGGACCAGATAAGTCACCACATATTCATGCACCTGATTTAGAAGCAGTAAGTGCGTTGAAAATCGTGAATAAGTTAACGCGAGTTGCCACTGAACACCCTGAAGCACCGCCAGCACAAGTATTGAGAAATGAGCTTCACGAGGTTCCATCAGCAGTTACATTTAAAATATTTTTGAATGTGGATATTTTTGATCATGTTTTTTTTTATGATTTAGGAATCTTATCTCAACTACCAGATCGGCCAAATCTTAGGAAAACGATTACTCGTGAACGTTTAAAAAATATGCCAGCTAATCCAACGAATTTGAAAGATCTGCATGAAATACCAGATACCTATAAGCAAACAAAAGAAGGCGATAATTTCTTCATTTATGAAACAATTTATTCATAATTAGAAAAATAATTTTTAGAAATTATGAGAAAATTTAATTTTAGAAAAGCATCTTTAGTAGAAATCGCGTTTTTTTAGAAAAAAAAGGATTAGAAAATATTTTTTAGAAAAACTGACCCCCAACGCTGTCTATTCATAATTCTTTCTGTTTCTGTCATTAAAATTGGAACAAGTTTCATCCCAGGGAGCCGGTTTTCCAAGACATAATTCAATTAAATTTATAATTTAATATTTGTTCCATTCTATTTCGCTTCGATATTTTCTATCCTATAAATATAGTATAAAAATATCAAACAAATACAAAATCAAATAACTGCTACAAAATTAAAAGTAAAATAAATCGGAAAATTTGAAACTACCTACAGCAATGGAAGTCAATTAGAGACACAGTCCGTATGAAAAATGAACGATGGCGGCGTTATTAGCAACTACAACACGTTCTAACACTACTATTAGGAAACGGTTGTAACATTCTTTGACATTTATCGACAACTTGCGGGTAGCATAACTCCTGCTAATAGCATGAAAAATTGCAAATAACATTTCTTGCTAGTAATATTTTTAAATTACTGTTCTCTAGCAATGTTGTATAACACTGCTAAAAGCACGTTTTGCTGTATAGTGTAAACGCACCCTAAGGTTGCTATGCACAAGGATCATCTTCTATTGATCTCGTATGTGCTTCCACTGTAACTACAATTGTTTAGTCCGATGGTAGGGGCGTCCACCTTTAATGGCGTCAATGAAGTGAGCTGGATGCCTTCCTCCCAGCAGCTTACCCTCAACGACCATAGTGAACCAGGGGTGAATTCTGTTGTGAACGCACAATACAAGTGCTTCGTCTTGCATTTATTGTTCCTACAAGACTACGTGTATCCCCGTACAACGTCTTCGTTTGCGATTTTGCTGGCCCACGATATTCGCTGAACTCGCCACCTTTCGAAAGCTTTTAATTTTACAACTTCCGCGTCCACATAGTCTGTGACACTGTACATACAGCGTTTTACAAATTGCTTCATAACCTTAAGGGACACAGACGCGGATGCAATTAAACTCCTCTTTTGCCTGAGCAATTCTCGCTAGCACCGCTCGTCAGACGAAATGAGGCTGCCTAATTCCCTGAAGAGTTAACTTTTCCCATCCAAACCAATTTGACTAGAGACATTTGCGCCCCATTCCGAGTACTCCTCATTACTTTTGTTTTTAATTTATTCGTTCTCGTGTTACATTTATTTTGAAGTAATTTACTTATCTGCTTTCACCAGATCTTGTGCAGTCTCTGCCACCAAAACAATGTCATCTGCAAATCTAACTGTATTAAACAGTTTCCCATTCGTTTTTATCTCGGAGTCCCTTGTAGCTGAAAATTCTTTTATTGCGTGTTTTATATAAATATTAAAAAAGAACATATCTATCTGCTTTACTGCTGCCTCTACTCTCTGCTTATCAATACTACAGTTTGGTTCTTATACCAAAACTACAGTGTGCTCGTAAATTACTATCCTATCCCTATCATCAACTTCTACATTTGAGACCTTTAAACATAACATTCCAATTAATATTGTTAAAGGTTTTTTTTATATGGGCCTATTGTCACGATTGCACACCGATCGTCGTGTTGTTCAGTGGAAACAGAATAACTGACAACAATGAAGTCACCTAATTACAAACTTTAATTAGACACAAACAGCAGTTACAAATCAACAAAGAACTCTTATACAAAATTCAAGTCGAATTTGTCCAACAATAAATGTCACCCTATTACAGCTTTGCACTAATTGACACAATAATCACTTCTCAACAATTTTCACGAACCCCACTCTAAAGTCGCGACGTGTACCTGACGTGTGCCGGCCTCTGGATGCTTATATTTATACCCCGCTGGGATTCCAGAATTATCTTCCATTTTCCGGACGGTGAGCCGAGAACAATTGGCGTAGTTACAGGGCTAGAAGAATCTGGGAGAGTAGGTAAAAGTCCCATCTTGAAAGCAACGTGCCTACTGCTAGCGGTGGCTAGCCGAGAAACGTGTGGAAATGCAGCCTCGAATTATCTAGGTCGTTACGTAATTGTTTTTCATCTCGGCGTAGCAAAGTGAAAAGTATCAGGACCTCCTTATTAATCCTCAGCACCTTGTCAATGATTATCTTGGCACAATTTGACTTTTCTTGTTCCTCTGTACCTTCATATAAAAGGTTACCATTTACGGGGTTTCATACAAAAATTCGTGCAATTTTGCAATTTCCACCGCTACAATTGTCCGATTAAAAAACTGTTTTTATGTGACGTTGGTACACATGTTAGTGATAGTCGTCTAAAATTTGAGCCCTATTTGATGCATAGTTTAGATTTCACAGCTATCTGAGTAAGTCGTCCTTAGGTGTATTAGCCGATTTTTTGTCATTATACAATGCAAGATTAAGAACATGGATTAAATTTTGTGTAAACTGTGAGATAAACTGCTCTCTCCTGGTAAACGTGTTCAGAAGTCTTCTGGCGAGACTTCCACGGATGTGTGATCCACGAAATTTCATAGCTAGTCGCAAAGGTAAATAAAGAGTACTATTCGGGCATTTTAAGCCAATTGTATGAAGCTATTAGTAGAAAACGCCCAGATTTACGGAAGAATAATTTATGAAAATTGCAGCCCGATAATGCGCCTGGACCGACTTCATTGCTTGTTAAGAATTTGCCAGGCTAGACAAAATAAAACGTCATAATGATAACACAACTGCCGTAATCACCAGATGTGTTCCAATACGATCTTTCCTCCTCCCAACAGTGATAACTTCCACGACCACTGAAGACGTAAAACGAAAATCGCTAAGCAAGCTTAAGGCTGTCCCAAAAAGTGCATGCTTAAAATATTTTGAAGACTGCAAAACGGCTGGCTTAATCGTGTTATATTCGACTGAGCCTACATTGAAGGGGTCAGTATAAGTGTCAATGAATGAAGGCATAATTCTAAAAATAAACAAGGCTGCATGAACTTTTTGATTAAACCTCGTATCTTACTTTCTATGTGGGGGTAAATTAATCTCCTTAAAACTTCTCAGTCGTTAACACTTTACTCTCCTTAGTGTACGACGTTCCTGGCACTTGTGGGCACCAGTATTTTTCGGAATGGGAATAAACCACTCACTGGTAATTTTCAGAAAACGATACATGTAATTTCGACACATAGAACGTAGAATATCATTGAAAAGATATCACAGTTCAAGTTGTCAAATCAAACGATAAAATTTATGGACTGAAAACGTAACGATATCTCTATCTGTGTAACGAATAATACAAGTATGTTATATTCTAATTAACGAATTATGCGTGGTACGTAACGGACATGTATTGAATATAGAACAGTGGCTGATAGTGTAGCATGTAGAAGTTGCATGATAGTGGTTACTGAAAATTCTCCTGAGTCTAGAAGCTTTAAATAAGTCCTACTCTACTACTTAACTAAAACTCACTCAAATGTCAGAGCCTGAGATCGTTGACAATCAACATAATATGTCGGACAAAAAGTGAAGCAGAGGAAACGTACTTTGAGCACAAAGAAAATGCTAACAATTTAGGCCTCAAAATTAACATAGGTAAAACAAAAATATTAGTGCAGACTAGAAGACAAAGAAACTACGGAACAATCGACAATATCGAAAAGGTGGACAACTTTAAATACTTGGGAATCATATTAGAAAAAAACGGCACAGAAGAAGCCGAAATCCGAAAACGGATAGTCTAAGGCAATAAAGCGTATTTCGCCACATCAAGTATCTGCAGATCCAAAGACATCCACAAAAACACAAAACTAAGGATATACAAATGAATACAAATCAGTAATAAGACCCATTCTAACCTACGGCTCGAAACGTGTATCCTGAACTCCAAAGCAGCAGACACTCTCGATATCTTTGAAAGAAAAATATTATGAAGGATCGTGGGACCAGTTAATGACGTACACGGATGGAGAATAAGATATAACTTTGAATTGTATCAAATGTATAAAGAACCACCGCTATCACGACACATAAAACTACAACGTCTAAGATGGGCTGGTCATGTAGCCAGGATGGGGGAAGACAGAATACCACGAAAACTATTGAATACCAGAATCCACGGAAAAAGACCAGTGGGAAGATCGAAGAGAAGATGGGAGGACGCGGTGGATGAAGATGCGAAAGAAATACTGAAAGTGCGTTCCTGGAGGAGGATGGCTACCGACAGAAGAGAATGGTGGGAAAAATTTAAGGAGGCCAGGGCCCAACAAGGGCTGTAGTGCCATAAGAGAGAGTGGGGGGGGGGAGCGAGAGGGAGAGAGAAAGAGAGATCGTTGACCTCTCTTCTGATGACTGTTCTTCACATAATCTTCTAAGCAGTTTCTATATTAATGTGAGGCTAACGTTTTTAGTTCGCCTGATGTTCTGACACGATTATTTGTTTAGTACCGCCCGAGTTACCGATAGAGTTTCTGTCTGGACTGTGTATTTCAGTACTTACGCTTTGTTCCGGCAATCAATTCTAACGGTTCCGTTACTAATCGACTAGTTTTCTGCTGATGTACCCCATCCTCTGTACTGTACTGTCACGAATTGGAATATCTCTTACAACAACAACGACGATCAGACTCGGTAATAACAGTAACAATTGCATACTTCTAAAAAAAGACGGACTGTCTAGAAACAACGCAGATTGTGTTTTAATACCATTTTTTAATTTGAATTCCCACGGAATTCTCCACAAAACTGTAGTATGTCTGAGTGTCCACCCGTTTTAAAATTCATTGAAGAAATCTGCTACTGTTCTGTTCGTTTGAGTAGCGTAAACTTCACTGGCAAAAATAGAAACTCGGATTAGATGTGGACGTGCCTCAGACAAAACTAAGCTTATCCAACCATAGCGACTGCAGTGGGGGAACGAATTGTTTGTTCTACCCAGAACCTATTAACTTTTTTGTTGTTGTGAATTTAATTCTTGCTTGCGATCTATACTTGTAACATTTTTAGAACATAAGCTATTAAAAGAATTGTTTACAAAACAATTAATTATTTTAATACAGTTAATAGTTAGATTACTTTGATTGTTTTTTTGTCAACCACGATACAATATTTATTTTTTTACCACGAAAAGGCTGGCAGAAGACAGAGAACAGTGGAGGAGTTCATAAAGAAATCCTGCTATACAGCAGATGAACCGATGATGAATATTTATTAGTATACTTTAAATGAAAAAAGATGCGCTAGCAAAACGTAATTATAGGATCAAAACATTTAACTTAAGGTAGAAGAAAAAATCCAGTGTTAGTCATGTACCCATTATTGACTTTCTTGTAGACAGGGTTTCAAAACAGCAATACAAATTCATTTCCTACTCAACAGTACTGACCACTGATTAGCCATCACCTTATATGTGACCGGTGGTGTACAGTTTAATTAAACCCACGTTACCAATGTACGCTATTAATACAACGCATTAACTAATCTACAGGGGTCCAAAAGGGGCTGTGACGCGAACATATGCTTTCATTGAAGAGAAATCCACCAGGCTCTCCACCCCAACTCCACTGTCACCTACACGTTGGTGGGCCTTGTTACGCCGAACAATCCACTCCAAGGTTGTGGTAGCCAATCTCTTCGACGGAGTGGA
This sequence comes from Magicicada septendecula, assembly GCA_034769895.1. NCBI lineage: Eukaryota > Metazoa > Arthropoda > Insecta > Hemiptera > Cicadidae > Magicicada > Magicicada septendecula. Next base: position 288,373,723 of record CM068376.1, read on the forward strand.
TCGGTAAGCAAACGAGAGATGGGGGTTCTGTCAGGGCAGCCTGGGGGGATCCTGGGCCCTGGCCTGGCAGGATGGTGTACATCGGCAGCAGGTTGTGCATCGAGTGTGGAGACGGAGGAGCCTACAGTAGGCCAACGGCTCCACACATGGGCTAAGTTAGTTAGTCTACTGCGATCGGGCAGAGAGAGCGCGTTAGTTGAGGTGAAAGCAACTCTCTAGGGGACTATCAGCTCGAAATCAAAGTTCCTGGTCCTCCAGGTTAGAGGTTTTACAGCAGGCCAGTAACCTGCTTAAGCAAAAGTATATTTACCTACAGAACTCATACGAGCCTCGGAAAGCGGATGGCGAATACGGCAAAACAACCTAAGCTAACGCAAAAGAGCAAATGCAAGTAGAGAAGGAGATGGTGTGAACACTTGCATGGCATGCCTGATATCCGTCTACCTGTGGCTGCCTTGGGTTATCACCCTACTTCGAAGAGAGCTTTCGGTTCTGGAACAGGTCTAAGGTCTAGTCATTGGAGTGGTGATGATGATGATGAACTAATCTACAGAACACGACAGCTCTAATATAGTAACAGACTGGTAAACTCTGTACTGGATAAGTCGTTTGGAATCCCCCCCTCAAGTACCGGTAAATTACAGGATAACTTTTCCGTTACTGTTGCTCGCTGCTCTCAAACTATTTTGAAGGAGAAGAAAGAGAAGAAGATGAGGAGAAGACGGATGACGATTAAAACGAAAGTGTTATAACGAAACTTAGCAATTGTTTTATTGAAGCTGATGTCACAAATCAGTTGATGACGTCAGCTGGTCTAGTATCGGTAGAAAACTAAACTGAGGCAAAACATAGTCGTAAGAAGAAGAAGGAAAATGTTGGAAAATAAGCAACTAAGTATTAGTCGTTCATCCGCTCTCTCTGAGTCTGACTGACTGTGCTAGCAATAAGGTTCCAACCAGGGGCGGATTAGAAGCGCGTTGTGCCCTATGCTGTCATCAGCCTGGTGTACCCCCTCCCCGATTCAAAAATAAACCTTGTATCCATTATTTAGACTGATAAATGGCATACACAATTTCAAAAGTTAACAATTATTTCATTAAACTCACAAATTACAACAAATATGTAGCAGTACCTGTAGTACTTAAGCTAACAAAATACCAATCGATCTATTTTTTCTTGTTTTTACCTAAACTACGTCTTGTATAATTTCTTCTAAATCGAGAGATTCAAGTATCTCACTTTCAATATTCAATCTTGCTAACGAAGATAATCTCTCATCTGCCATAGTTGAACTAAACATATCTTTAATACGATTTGATACAGAAAATGATCTTTCAGATTCGCAGTTAGTTATTGGAATTCTCAGAAGCAGACGATAAGCAATGTATCTATTCGGACATAAATCAGTTATTTTACAGTCAATAATCCGGTTTAACACTTAGAGCGGACAAACTGTAGTATCATGGAATCTGTCATCTTCATTCGAACGATTTGTCAATAAACCTTTCTTGCAATTTTACTTGTAGCACAAAGTGCTTCAATTCTGTTAGAAGATCGTTATTCAAATCGACCGAGTAAACTTCTATAAGAGCTTTCGCTTGATTCTCCAACCCGACACTCTCCACAGTTAATAACTGCGTAAGAAAACCAAACAATTGTGTAATGTGATCATAAGCTTTGCTTCGCTTAGTCACTTCAGCTGGACGGTGCCCCCTCTGACAGCTGAGGGCCTGGTGCCCTGTGCTACAGCATACCCTAGCGTTATGGATAATCCGCCCCTGGTTCCAACTACGCCCAGTGCTAGATACCAAAAACGAAGCACGAAACTACTACTTTCTTCAGTAATATCATCTGTACGGATATCCGGTCAGATGTAGTAAAGGTTGAGGTATACGGAAACAAGGTTGTTTCGGAGGGTGCCGTGTGCGTTATTACAGGAATGCTGCCCGTTGATATCTTGGCGGCAGATCGACAATTTTTATTCGACTTGCGCTTGATAAACAGACTTCTAATAGAACCGTGTCTCTTCGGAATAGGAATTATCAGGGAAGTATTTACGGGGGGGGGTACGAACGGGGCAGGATCCCCCAGAGGGTCGAAAAAGTTGACGAATTTTGTTAGGCTCTTAATTTTTAGACTGTTTTATTATTTTTTTTCAGCTGTGTACACTAATATAGTAGTAACTATTTTTTAAATATACAAACAGGTTTATTACACAGCATTAGCATATACGTTTGAAATATGAAATATATGAAAAAAATCAGTTCAGTCAATAAGTATCTCGTACACAATGTTTCAATAACGCATATTTTATTGTGTTATTACCGTTTACTTTAATGAGACTGATTTCAGCCACTTTAAAGACAGTAATGTTGATTAGTCTTAACTTGTTTATTCTTTGGTATGAAGCCAACCCGACCCCGGATCCCCCAAGGCCAAATTCTAGATACGCCACTGTATCTAGCCATGAACTTTGGGAACTCGTACAAGGTACGTGAACTCGTCCCCGGAAGTATTATAACGAGCAAAAAATTTAAAAATTTCAAATTTTTTCCTCGACGGATTTTGTTCACACGAAGTTGTGTCAAAACGACTTCTAGTCGATGCAATAAATAAAACTTAATGTGAAGATGTCAGAACAGCGTCGCTAACAAGACAATAGGAAGACGTTAAGTTCTACTCAACTATAGAAATTGGATGTACGAGATGACAGGGGAAGTTTAGCTAAAAATTATTACCCACAACAGTCGAGACAAAGCAGGCGAGGACACTCACGCGTGTACTGAGAATTAAGGCAGGTTACGAACTACGTTCAGTCAGGTTACGTCAGAATACGAGGTACTGCAAAAAAGGGGACAAGATGTTTACAAAGGAATGTACGTACAGCACTTTAAGAGACAATGTATGAAGAGGATAATTAACAGGACTCTAGCCAAGCTACACAGCTGGAGGTAACGTCTAAGTGTCAGACGCAATTTACGATTAGAAAGTCAGGGTGACTTCACCAGCCAACATATGTCAAGAATTATTAATAGTTACAAAAAAGGGGTGTAAGAGAGAACAATGCTTCAGAAGGACCCAAGAACAGATGAAGGCAACGTAGAAAGACACAGCGTATATTCCGCACAAAAGAGTGATCGACAGGCGCTTAATAGCTAGAAATTCTGCGAAATAGGTCAACGTTCGAACAGGACAAATCTGGGGATGTCTGACAACCTATCAGAGTACAACTCTTGTGAAGAACACCGGTGGAGAGGACAGTTTCTATAGCAACCAAAAGCCAAAGCGTATCAGGAGATAGGAACCAAAAAACCCTGGTGTAGTGGGACGAAATATTCAGAGAAAAATATGAGCTGACCTATCACAAGTAAGGAAAGGCGTGGACAGTCCAGAAGACAAAATTTGAGTAGGTACAAGATGATAAAACTATGTGTCTAACACAGGGGCGCGGCTAGTATATCTTAATTTGTGGAAGATAGTATATTTTAAACTTTCAAGCCAGTATATCTCAGTAAATTTCAGTTTCATATAAATTAACAGACTTAGTGACATCGTCATGTCATAATATTCGGACTTAGTGATTTTCTAATAGTGGAATTCAAAGTGCGATTTAACGGACTCATGTATTAATCAATCAAAGTGAACAATACAATCTCGACACGTACAAATATCATTACTAGTGTATTGTACAAAATAGACGAACTTACAATTAGTCAGTGCTACTAAATCACATTAAACATAATAGAACATGAAATATTTGAACGAACTAATCTAATCATATATACATTGATAGAAAGTGAAATAAGTGACGATCGGACATAAACATTAATGTTGCAAAATGAACATACAACACTTACTTTAGAATGAATTATTCAAACTAACACAAGATCCATTACTTATTTACACAACTCTATTTCGACGCGCGTTATCGTGGATGTATACAAGTGTTTGTGCTATCGACGGCAGTCAAAAAATGTGTCTTTCTGTCTTCATCACCACAAGGACCGGACATCGCTGGACACTAAATGGATATTCTATAATCTTAAGTAACCATTATTAATTTATTACTTTAAGTAACTGCTACTGACCTGATTCTTTCAAAGAATTCCTACCCTGGGAAGTTATAAATAAATGTAATGAATACAATTAGAGTTAATTCGTTATAAATAACGAATGTGTTAACAAAGACTATCTGGGATTAATGAACGCATCAATAATTAGTATTTGAATTGTTGTATTCTATGATTTATGTATGAATGTCTTTTTCAGCGAATATATAAACTAGAACTTGTTTTTTTGAAATATGTATGTATTTACAGGTGCAACGACGTTTCTTATATGTATGATTATAAATTTATGAATGAATAATAAATTAGTTATTTAAGTTGATTTTACACATGCGTTCATTATTACAGATAACCCACATGTTAAATTAATCTTTGAAAACATAAATTAATTTTCTAAGAGTCTTTTTGCTAAGTGATTTAATTGAATCCACAATACTAATTGTTAACTGATATCAATATAAATGGCGATACCAATCGCGAGGCTTATGAAGGATATCATTTGTTAATCTATAAATAATTAAATTAATTATTCAATTAATTCACAATTTAATTAATTGCACATTGTAGTATGGTTAAATAGATCTCACGGAGATATTAAGTTTGACATAACGTGGCTTCTGTCGGTACATGGATGCCTCCGAACTTACCTGTTAAAATTGGGTCATGAGCATAATTCAAAACTTCACTCATCGTCAAGGTATGGTGATCGAGGATGTAGAACACGGGTTCTTTAATTGGGCTCGATTTAACGAGACACGACGAAGAGTTTAGGCACTACTGCCAAAGCAAATATTCAGGGGTGTATTTACAGAGGGGAGGGGTAAACGGGACCGGACCCCCCTCCCAGAGGGTAAACAAAGTTGACGCTTTTGTAATTCTTTAAATTTTTAGATTGTTTTATTATTTTTTTCAGCTGTGTACGCTAATATATCAGTAGCTATTTTTTAAATATACAAACAGGTTTACGACACATTAGCGTATACGTTTGAAATATTAATTCATTTATTAGCATATTGTAAACAATAAGGCGTATAACTTTTGTAATTCTTAAAATTTTTAGATTGTTTTATTATTTTTTTCAGCTGTGTACGCTAATATATCAGTAGCTATTTTTTAAATATACAAACAGGTTTACGACACATTAGCGTATACGTTTGAAATATTAATTCATTTATTAGCATCTTGTAAACAATAAGGCGTATAAATACTGTGCTATTACCGTTTATTTTAATGGGACTGATGTCAGCCACTTTAAAGATAGTGGAAGTTGATTAGTTTCTTTTGTATGACCGCGGAACCCCTCCAAGGATAAACTGTAGACACGCCACTGCAAACATTGGGATCTGGAGAGCGTTGTGGGATATGTATGGAGACGTATGGATGCAGTGTGCGACAGATTTTGCTGCAATTGTGATCAAGGAGCTCCTGGGTGCATAAAGCCATTACTGCGAGACGCCTACATGTTATTTCTGAAGGAACGACCTCGCATCAGGTTAAGAGTTTCGGGTGAGACCTAAGCTCGCGAAGTAATGTCTAGCGGTAGTCTCGTGGGTTCGAATAAACAAGGTCTCTGTTTAGGAAGGAAAATTTAATGGGCGGACCGATCTCTGGGGAGTCCGACATTGGCAAGAAATGTGGTGTTTCTGCTCAAACGTAAGGCACGTTTTAACTCCTTCGATATCAAAATAAGTATTACAACGCTACTTTTTATCTAACACACTTATATAATATTTTTAATGATAGATAAAACGTTACTTACCCGTGATTTTACTTTACCTGGGCGCCAGAACAAATCCCAGATATAAATGACACGGTTTCAGCTTAGCTCAGAGCATAGAGACACACTTTCTCAGGATTCGTTCAGTGAATGTGGAATTCAAGGGGAATCGTTACAAATAACACTTAAAATTTTTGTTGAAGTTTGTTTAATTACCGTTTTAATTATTTTGATAACTTCTTGAAAAATGCTACTTGTAGGTCTTTTGCTACCCTAACTCTTGTAATTAATGAGTGTGCGTGAAAAGGGAAGATTAAAACGTCCAAACTACCTATTGCTCTTATCTGGTTTAATTAAGAAAATTTATATTTCCCAAACCAGTGCTAAAGAACAGGTCTGCAATAATTTGCACGTTCAATACTACACCTCACTTTCCATTCAACACTCCTATACTATGTTATAACTAATCTTACTAATTAAATACAAAGTGTGAAGTTCTTAGTGTCTTTTAAAATTGTTTATTTTTATTTATTATTTATTTATTATTTATTTCATTCATCAATGAAATAAATTTCTTACTGTTTGATGCGTCGACCGTAGATGGGAATCCGTAGAGATCCTCCTTTTGATGGTTCAGCACAGAAGAAATGATGTTGACCAATTCTGTTGAACGATGATCTGGGCAATTACAGATGCTGTAACTCTCTGTTGCACCAGTCACTTCACAATTGATTATTAATTAATTATTTAATTAATTAATGTGGTGTTACACAGCGAGAGTTGTTGTCGAACTGTACTAGTTCCTCTGCAACTGCGGACTACTTCAAGAACTTTTTACTTAAATGAAACTTTGCGTGTTTGTGAAATTAAGCACGTAATTTACACACGTCTAGCGCATTGAAGATCCGAACGAAGAGTGAGCGCTACACTCCGTCAGAGTTGGCGTCTGTTCTAAATGCAGGATTCTGATTGGTTGTTCCAAATAAATCATGCGTTTTTCCAGTTGAAATAATATCGGATAGGTCGAGCAAACGCCCCTTGACAGGTCTGAGACGGCACAGAATTACTGGCTAAAATCGTATTTCCTTTGTTTGCAAATCGTTTGATTACAGGTATTTGCAAACGTGTTTTCAAAGATCTGACCACAGAATATTGTTGCTTAGATCTTTATCTGTGTGTGTGTGAAAACACCTAATTCGTACCTAGCCTAATTCTCGAGTTATTTCGCTTGGCGTTCTTCTTCTGTATATCTTCTGTAAGTGTTAATTATATTGGTTGATACTTTGGCTACTTATAGAGCTTTAATTGCTGAACACTATGCTGTTTTCAGAATTGCTGTATATTTATTGGTTTTAAAGATATTGCAGTTTTAACACATAAATTCAACTGAGTAAAATTTCCTGTCTGTACCGGCATTTGTCGTAGCAGTGACGAGGTTAGACAGAGATGGCTGCAATTATACGCTCTCTCTCTTGCTTACGTCGCTATACTCGCTCCGTTTGACACTTTCATATAACGCTCAGATAGGACGACAATATGAATCGTTATAGTATATATTTGTGAATACGTAACCAACAAGAAACACTAAGAAGATTTGAAAGAAAGAACATAAGACGTGTTTATCTCCAGGTTAGAGAAGATGAAGGCTGGAGAATAGGAAATAATAACCAGGAGATAGATGAGCTACTGAATCATGAGGACATTGTAAGATTCATAAAAGCTCAACGAATACAATGGTTAGGTCACCTAGAGCGGATGGATGATCAACGTATGCTAAAGAAAATTTCTGAGGGCGCAAGTCTATAAATATAGAAGTAGGGGCCGACCTAGGATAAGAAGGTTGGTTGATGTGCTAGAAGATTTCAGAAGAATGGATGTGAGAGGTTACACTGAGATGGCAATAGATAGGATACTTTGGAGAATACTTGTGTTGGAAGCCAGAGCTCACGTTGGGCTGTAGTGCTGAAGAATAAGATATCTGTGAATACGTGATGTGTTTGTCTACGTGTAAGCAATAATTTCATATTTGAAAGAACTCTCTATTGCCCATTGAAGGCATGTCTCATTTGCAAGGTTACTCATGCGATTAAAGTATGTTGGACGGTTGCTTTACAATCCAAATATATAAAATGTAAGATAAACAATAGTTCACAGTGAATGTTAAAAAAATATATATCTTTACTTGTTATATATACGCTTATAAAGGATATACTGTGATAAACATACAAAATTTTTTCTTGTGTTAGTTGAGCGATTTGATTGCTGCGGGAATCTGGAGAGAGCGCGTCTCGGGATGGGGGACTGCATTTGCTTCGTGCTCTTCACTCTCCGCCTGGAGCTAGTCGTTAATGTAAGATTGGCAGCAATTCTATCACGTTCCTCCGTGGTTTTTTTTTTATTTTTGCTTTTTAAATGTAAAGTACTTAAGCGTAATGCGTTTTCATACTTACAAAAATATGATTTATTCGTATATACTAGAAAAAACTCGTTTTGTGATTTACGTATCCTATATTTTCTCTAGAAAACTTGGATTATAATATAATATTATAGTCATAATCACAAAGTGAGGGCATTCAGAATAACTACAAAAAACATTTTAATAGATTACTAATAAGTGGTTGCTTGTGAAAGTGGACAACTTTGATAAGTGATGGTTTGGGCAATATGTTGCCCAATGTTAGTGTATCATAACGTAGTGTAAATAGAAAAACTGAACTTACAATTATTTTACAATATTACACATTCATGTAATATGTTATATCGGCATACGTGTGTAATAGGAAACAACTGTAAGTTCAGTTTTTCTAATTACACTACGTACGTTAGATAACATTTAATATTCTTGTTCTTCTTCTTTAGGCTCACAAGCCTCTGTGGGCTCACAAGCCTGCTACATCAAACGAGTCCATCTAACTCGATCCTAAGCGATTTGTTTCCATCCTCTCATACTCATCGCTCTCAAGTCATCCTCCACACCCTCCAACCATTCGTTTTCCTCTAGCTCTTTTCCCATCAGGTTCCTACCTGTTATTCACCTGGCGCCCCTCAGCCTCCATTCTACACAAGTGGCACAACCATAGCATTCTTTGACTTTTAATAAAGCTGACTATATTTGCCCCTTGTATGAGATTTTCCCATTTAGCGGCTCAGTAGACCAGTGGGTATGGGACGTGGCTACTAATCTAGAGGTCCCGGGTTCGATTCCCGGGACCGTACCATAAAATCAATGTCCGTTTTTCAGCCCCCAGGTCGACTCAGCCTTTTGAAAATGAGTACCTGGGATAACATCCTGGGGATAATAATGAGCGGCTGAAGCGTAGTGCTGGCCATACTGCCTCCTTGTATGGCTCACATTAGGCAGCCTACCCTGCCTACACCTAAGCTACTTTGGTGGTACACATGGGAGCCATTATTATGATGAGATTTTCAAGTTTATGATTTGTTCTTATTCTGTATCACCATCATATACAGAATGATATGGTACAGAATACCTGTGTGGTCCAAATATTTTTCTTGGTATTTTCCTTCAAAAGGTATTTTCCGTTGCTCCCACAAGAATTCTACCGTCTTGCAGTCTTACCCGATCCCAAGTGGAAGTGCCAATAATTTACTGGAAAGAAGTTCTTCATTCCCACTGTCAGAACGACGTTCGCTGTCCGCAGTTGTAAGTATAAATAATAATGCCGATATTGATTCACATTCTCTGTGGTGTCAGAATTCTTGCAGTTACAAAGTGCAAAGAGTAGTGTTGGAATGGACGCGTACCATCTCTAGTATCAACTAGAGTGCTGAAATTGACACACTACTGAAATGCCACAGTATCGAACACTGTCCCTTTTGCCTTTAGTCGCAAATGTACTGTGGCGGTCGAGATTCAGTCAATATAGTTTTACTGGCGTTTTATGTCTGCAGCAAGTCGTCACAGATGAGACCTATAAAACGGTGTCGATTCTATGGACCTATCTCTTAGAAATTACTTTATCTGCTGAAGTATAAATTTCATGTGCATGAAACTGAGAACGGCGTTTTTAGTGTGATGAAGCCTATAAGAGTTTTATAATTAAATCTTCTTAAAATCGATTTAGGCTACACGTTTCTTATTTTTGCTAGAGAAATATGATATTTAACAAAACAGGCAGTATTGTAATACTGCTTTTGCGACACGCTTTTAAACAGACAAACAGACGCCCATTTGAATGTTAGTTTGATTAAAGTTTGAACCCGCCCCCATACATATTTTATCATATAAATATCAAAGTCTTAAACGATTAAAGGCTTTAAATACATATTATACGATGGGTATTATATTAGGAGAAGTATTACAAGAATAAATAGCCTATTATGAAGGCAAACTCAGACTGGACCAACGCTTTAAGGTAAAAAGTGTGATCCGTTACAAAAAATTGAAGCAAGCTGTGGAATTATACATAAATTGAAAGGTAAAATGATTATAATTTATTACATAAACCATCATCAGGGATTACGGGATTGTAGATTAATATTCAGCAAAGGTATGGTTATGGAAATTATATGTTGAAAGTGTGGTGGTTGTGAAAATTAATTAATTTCTATTAAAAGTGGAATAAAAGACTAATAATTCATTCATTTGTAATCATAACCTTAATACGTAAAGACCTAATACTGACGCATTATCGCCTTACAGTTTCAGATGGCTTGATTAGTCGTAGGTCAGCCACATCTTTTTACTTTTCCAGTGTCGCTAAAATAAATCCGAAGCGTTTGATTATCTTCAAACGCTGTTCTGGTTGTCGTTCTCGACGGGTTGAATCGCCTCAGCGTTGAAGGAGCTTTCTTAACGTTTAACGGAAAATTGGTGCAATGTTATTGATAACAAGATCACTAAGATTATCGTAATTTCGAGAAAGCAGCGGAACATGTACATAATACTTTGTTGTTAATAAATTTTGTATTCTTTTGACACACACTGTACGGCAAAGATGTGTCTCAGGACAGGTTTCCATTAATTTATTGCTACTTCCATCTATTACTTTCATTACTTCCATCTCTTACTTTATTTTATATTGACAACTGAGATGCCCTTTTTTTTAAAAACGAGGTCAGTTTATTATATCTTATCTCTTTTCTTTTTATATGCTCTTACCACCTTACCTCGGTGTTAAGGGCCACTCAAATATATTTGCGATAGGGTAAGTAATATTTACATGATACAGTAATAAGTCTGGTAGCGCCAATATTCACTATATTCAACATAACTAACTTTGATAGAGATTGTCAGTTGATTACTTAATTTTTATTGGTAAAATATCGATACATTCCGGGTAGTTCAATTTTTCTTTTGCAAGTGTTCGTCCGTCTTGCTCTCTAAAGGTTAGTTTCTATTCCTACCAGTCAAGGTAAAACGGTCACATTAAACCAAGAGTAGTTACGATCGGAAATTAGACATGCAGATTAGAAGACCATAAGGAAGATCTCCGTCTCGCCACATAAATTAAATATGCTGAAGTGAGAAAGCCAGTTCATCATCAATGACACTCGTCGACTGGTTCCGCTGTAAGTTACGATAATTAAGCTTTGATTTGTTACCTGAAATCTTATTTAGACGTTATGGTAGCTAGGAGCAGTTGTCTGCAGTGCTGGCCACGGTCGCCAACGATGACCCTCGAAGAGACATTGAATAGACAGAGTCCCAAGCCCGGGGCCTCATCTCGAAAGTGATGAGGAAGGAAGAGGGGGAGGAGTAAAAACCCCGTAAAAAAACCTGGATCCATCTGGCTCCGGATGGTTAGGTTAAGGGCCCTGTAAGGGCTCCTAGCCAGGGTTACGGTGAAGGCCTCAACGGCGGATGCGGCAGAGTAGGGAGCCTACGGTATGGCGCAAAAGGCGGAAGAGGCAACCCGTTCTCCCTGGGGTAAGTAGAGAGAATCGCTGCCTTGCGAGAAAGGGATCTTCAAAGGCTAAGGGAGTAAACTCTGACAGAAAATCAGGGTAGACCAGACTCTAAGCTGTTGTGAAAGCGCCTGGTCTAGGGAATGGTAACCCTGAATAAAAATGACCCGGCCCTCCAGGTTGGCTGTTAGGTGAAGGGCCAACAACGCCTCCCCGTAAAACCAATATGTTCAGGAACCACAATAATCATGCCTCGGAATATGGATGGGATTAAATGGCAAAGGCACAAGAAACTGGACTATGCGATAGGAACTTGGAACGTTAGATCATTGATGAAAACAGGAGCAGTGATGGAGAACGCGTCACATTGAGGAACTATACAAGCTATATAAAAACAATGATCTGGCCACCAAAATCCGACTGCATAGATTGCAATGGGCAGGACACATCGAGGGTAGAAGGCCTGTCGGAAGACCCAAGCATCGCTGGATTGACGCAGTGGCGAGGGATACTCAGGCGGGACAGGGAAAAATGGAGGCGGATGATTATGGAGGCTAAGGTTCGACTCCGAACTGTGACGCCATAGAAGAAGAAGTAGTAGTTTGTTTTCATTTTGGCTGGGGTACTGGTGGTAACGTGACTACTTTGTTCTTTTTCAGCGAACGGGCGTGAGGAACAACAAAGGAAAGTGAGTCTTAACTCCTACAGTAATAGGTTCAATAAAAATCAAAGAAGTTACTGATCACAGTTATCTAGTAATAAAAAAGTAATAATGATACGCCTAATATCAAATATTGACATAAATTAAATTCAGAAATAATGGTAACCTACAAATGACTGGCTGAGACAATTCCCTCAAATTATGTCGCAAGTATTTGTTGCTGAACTGCCAGCTGCTGCTTCGCACTGAACGAGGGCTACCGGTGTCAGTACCATTATCAGTACCAAATAGACCTTAATAGTGGTGGTGACACCGATAGCGCTCGTTCAGTGCGAAGCAGCGGCTATAGCGAGTGCAGACCTTAGAAAAAAAGCAACATGTCTTCTTCTGATCGTTATTGTCACCTAGTAACTTACTTTACTCTCACTCCCACTTTTTGTATCTCTGTTGGTGTTTTACACACGCATACGACTTGTTGGGCTAGATAGATGACCAGAAGATAGATAAGCTATCGAAGCATGAGGACATTGTAAGCTTTGTAAAGGCTCGACGAATACAATGGCTAGGTCACCTAGAGCGAATGGGTGATCAGTGTATGCCAAAGAAAATCCTGAGGCCGCAAGTCTATAAAAGCAGAAAGAGGGGCCGATCTAGGATAAGATAGTTGAATGATGTGCTAGATGTCAGAAGAATGGATGTGAGGGTTTACACCAGAAGACTTTAGGGAAGATTTTGTTGGAAGCCCCAGGACTCACGTTGGGCTGTAGTTCTAAAGAAGAAGAAGATACGACGTGTTGTATCTAAGCGCACGTTAGTGGTGACCAATGAATAATATCGCTTCAGCATAATGCATGACCTTGTGCGTGCGGTAGAGTGACAGTGTATTATTCAGTAACAGCAGCTTATCACCTTCAATGAAGCCTGTCTCCTGCCGTCGGCACTTTACTATCACTGTAGCCCTTTGTTAAAGCGATACAAGAATGTGTCAACAACACAATAAAAGAGTCATTAAAGTTTATAAGATTGCTTTCATAGCTGACGTTACATGTTTTAGCGATTTAAAAACAAACAGATGACTGTTTCATTGTTAAATGATCACACACTCGTTTCCGTTTAACTTACTCTGACATCTACCCGCTCATTGATTTGTGCGAATGTGTTGAAACATTGCTGCATGCATGCAATATAAGAGAGTGAGAAAGTGAGAGTGCTGCGTGCATGCAATATAAGAGAGTGAGAAAGTGAGAGTGAAAGAGAGAGAGAGAGAGCGAGTGTGTGTGTGGTGAAGAGTGAGATGAGAGGGGTAGTGTCTGTGAGGCCCGCGCGGAGTCTCGACCACAATAAAATAATGGCGTTACGTTGTCAACACTGTAGTCCATAATCTAATGCTATTTTCTAAGATCTGCACATACTAGAGCATTTCAGCAACAAGGCGCGACAACGTTGGAGTGATGCAGACTGTTTATACGAACACCTGGTCTTGTGTTTATATCACATCTACAGTAAGATTTGTAAAGTTATCAAGCCTGCCGAGATTCCCAGCTTTCACACTCAGCTCAACCACTGTTACTTCATTCCCTGCCGCCACGAGCGAGAACCATTCTCGAGCTCATAAAATCGCGTTTTTAAAATCATTATACTTAGTATTCTGAAATGTTTAGTTGTCTTGAAGGAGGAATTTAACCCTACTTGTGGATCTCTCGTTGCACGTTTCAGTTATTTCAGGAAACGTCTTTTACATCGGCATGCGTGTACAGAGGTACGCAGGAATAAATGTTTAAGGGACGCCGATGAATAACTTTTAATGAAAGGATAATTTAGTACGCTGACAGTTGTGGTTTGCGATCGGAACACGAGAATTCCTACGTCTGCTCTTCGTACTAGGAAAACGATTTAAATTATGAATTTCGAAGAACATTATGTTCTACATTTGATATTTTGTTTTTCTCTTCTCAGTAATACTTCAACCGTATGAAAGCGGCGGGTTAGGCTATTATTCCTTGAGATGTATGAATTAATTTTAATAAGTAAACTGAAGACGCGGGTCTGCTGTGGACCTCGTCGCTGTGCAGGTTACATTATCAAGGTAACAGTTATTCATAAAAACATTTAAATTAATAGGCTATATTGTTATAAGGCTTTCACGGCCGGTGTCAGTTGTACTAAAAGTATGTACCGGGCTGTTTGGCCGTGGTCTAGGGTTTACAGACAAACCAAACGTTTCGACAGCACCACTGGCTGCCATCATCAGTAGAATTCGAGGAATTCGAGTCTACCTGAACGCGGGTTGTTAAACGTCAGGCCTATAGTACTGTGGTAAAGGCTGATCAGTCATTTCAAAGAATTCTCCACCGTACTGGAAATAGGTCGTTTTTAAAACATGCCGGAAGAGCGCAGTAATGTCTGCCGGAAAAAGGTCAGCTAAGTGGCCGAGGACATCGTCCACGGGCACCATGGTGAACAGAGAAACCACGTCACAGCTAACCATTATGTCTCCAGGACGCAACGATAACCCACCGAGCTTTTCAAGAAAATGAGTAGAATCCTTTACATATGACTCCGTACCTCCGATATATGGCCGGAGAAGCTTGGTCAGGTGTTTAGCAAGATGGTAGGTTGGAGACCCTATGGCGCTGATGATCGGTCTCAGCGGGACATCCGGTTTGTGGATCAGCCTTTACCACAGTACTGTGGGCCTGACGTTTAACAACCCGCGTTCAGGTAGACTCGAATTCCACTGATGATGGCAGCCAGTGGTGCTGCTGAAACGTTTGGTTTGTCTGTAAACGCTGGACCACGGCCAAACAGCCCGGTACGTACTTTTAATACAATTCAAATCAATATGTTCGTTCGTCCTTAAGAAAGTAGGACGTGGATTTTTCTACACCAATAGCCCATCCTTCACAGCAACACCCTTCAGCTTCTGTTTCCTGCTTATTTCGCTAATAACGTCTTCTGGTCCTCTGCTTTGTATTTTGTTATTTTGCGTCTTTATCAGCTTTAAGAACTGATATATTGTAAACATTTCAGATGATATCTTCTAAACGCTCAAACATAAATGTATCCATTCAATTGTCAGCTTTACTTACACATCTACAATGGCAATGGCAATGGCAATGGTACCCGTAACGTTCAGAT
The DNA here is from genome assembly GCA_034769895.1 of Magicicada septendecula. Taxonomy (NCBI): domain Eukaryota; kingdom Metazoa; phylum Arthropoda; class Insecta; order Hemiptera; family Cicadidae; genus Magicicada; species Magicicada septendecula. Next base: position 288,389,174 of record CM068376.1, read on the forward strand.
GAAGCGTTTCAGACTGTAGAATTTCGTATGTTTTACGGCATGAAGTTATTGAAACTTTTATTCAGATTTCTTACATTTCCATTCACGCTTCGCTTCAATAATTTGTCTTTTGGCAAACACTTAAACGCCGGTTTTATGAGTTTTATAATTATATGTTGTAAGAAGATTTTACGTTCGTAATGTTCATTTGCAGCTTGTGCTATATTACTGGCTACTATATTGGCTATATACAGTAAGGCTTCATTTATACGTTTTTTAGGGGACATCGAAGAAAAAACGTATAAGTGAAATAGAACACAAATAGGATACTTAAATTATATAGTACTGAATAAAAGTAACGTATAATTTGCAAATTCGGAATAACACAACATAAACTTACAAAACACGACATATATAGAGAGAAAAATTACACGGATGTAATTAATCTTTTCCCCAGAATCCGTTATCTTCCCCCGTTTTTTCTTTTCTTTTGCGGCTACAGAATAAACTATGCCCTCAAATATGTTTTAGATTTTTTTAAATCTTTGCCACAGTACTGTATAAACTGGTGAACACCGTACCACAGGTCCTTCTTAATCGTTACACTGAAGATGGCTTCCAACGGTGGGGCCGAAACGTCTGTTCAAATCGACATTCGCGACTAAGTGCTTCGCTGATGCCAACCTAATAAACATTATAATTATACCCAAAATTATTATGACCAAATATTATTCATTATAATCACACACACACACACACACACACACACACACACACACACACACACACACACACACACACACACACAATATGCTCGTTATTAAGCCTTTCACCCAAAGGTGTAAGCTATATAATATATAAATACATATGAACGTCATAGTATTTCAACATATCGTGGGAGTCTGATACACTGCAGACGGTTATAACACAAAAAAAAATTTCGAAAAGTTTTATTTTATAATTTGCAGTAAGGAATGTCGCTGAAAGCAATAACGAAGGGTGTATGTGTGGAAAACATATTTTGTAAGGGACAAAAGGGGAACGAGCAAGCACGCTGTAGTGACGGACAGGTCATAAATTTCGTAGGCAGCTGCGACGCGTACCCTGTGAACAGAGTTCACTGCTCCCGGTACGTAGAACACCAGTTTTTTGTGAAAACACATTGATTCCATAGGAAACTACATACAATGTGTACAGAGCCATTAAAGGAGAAAAGGCTTAACAATGGTCAAGCATACATGTGTACGCCAGCTGTCAGGAGAAAGCGACGAAGGGTGGATTGATTTGAAGGACTCCAGCGGTCGATGACAGGGTTTTGACCTTACTTGGAAACGAAAGCGCAGAGAGTACGTCCAAACTCAAGGATGGGGTGTTGCCTGGCAACTTAAAGAAAAAACCAACTTTCAAAGAAGGGTAGGCGAGGCCCTTGAACAACAATAGATAATAACGGCAGAGCGACGAAGTTGAGAAACAATGCAAATGGAAGAGAAACTCAGAGTTGTCACTGAAGACTTTAGAAAAAAACGACAGATACAATTTATTGCTGCGTTGGCTGGAAATGACAACGACCTCAAAATATGAAGCAAGGGAAGAATCTGGTGGGGAACCAGAAGCCCTATCAGAGAACGCCTTTGAAAAGATAGGTGGTATTTAGACTTGGAGGGAAAAATATGAAACCAATAAGGACACGGCGTCGTTGGAATCAGAAGTCTGGTGGGAGATTTGGTGAGGAAAATATAGGAAGGAGACAGGAACGCGCTCAAAGGGAGTTCTAACTAAAATACGGACGCGAGAAGAGTTCTAACTAAAAATTCGGACGCGAGAGGAGTGAAGTCCGTGACGAGAGAAATTAGCATTTTATCGAACTTAGAATAATTCGATACACACTGTGAGAAGGTAGTTTTCGAACTTATAACAAAAATTAATACAGTCATTACAAGCAAACGAACTATGAAGTAGAGTCACACTATTACCCTACAAGTGAACATTAACTGAAACAATTAGTAACCAGACAATAATGTAATTTCAGTGTATAAAAACACTTTACAACAATAACTTTTAAGAACGTTTAACAACACAAACTACATTCATGAACACTTAATAACCAGACATACCGCAACAAAGGTGCGTAATATTAATTCAGATTTGAAATGATTTACGATGTCGGTGTACAACAGAGAATGCTAACTTTTATTCATAAATTATAATCCGAATGCGTGGAGTGGGTGAGTGAAGTGTCTGTGAGTGACATCGTGGAATTCATCCAGTGCCATCTATCATATTATCTGCACGATTCTAGAACGATCGACATGAGAGAATCGTCACCGCAACCACCGAGTGATTGGATATTCGAATACCAAGTATAGTAAAACATGTCTTAATTAATTTAGATCCACTGTCTGTCATCTCAAAGAATCCACACACAATAAAATTCAATAAAGTAATTGTAAAGGAATTAAAGAAATCGATTCTAAAGTTTGTGTAGAAGTAAAATTATCATTGTTTATCAGTTTGGAGTAATGTTTATTTCCAAGTTCTAAATGAATCCGTAATTACAAAATATAGTAACAACTTAAGAGATTCATATTAAGAATTTATAAGATGAAGCTAAACATTATAATTTACTTAAGTACTAAACGCAATTGATGAATGATCATTAATATGCAACCATTAGATTGAGTTTGGATAACTAATTTTATTAATGTATTATTTTGATATTTACAATTTAATGAGTATTCAATTTTATTAATGTATTATTTTGATAGTTACAATTTAATGAGTATTCAATTTTGTTAAAGTATTATTGTTTGATATTTACGATTCAGCCATGAGTATTAAATTTCGGTAACGTGTTAATTTTATATATTTACAAGTACTAATGAGTACGTAGAATTTTGTGCTATCTTAATATTTACAAGTAATAGCAAACTAATGTTAATAAATTTAAGAGTTATCAGTAGCAATGAGCATTTATTATTTTTTAACCCTGAGATAAAGAGAATAAACAGTAATTAATGTTAAAACTTTTGATAAATTGACGCACACAACGTCGGGCATATTTAATTGATAAATTGACGCACACAACGTCGGGCATATTTAATTGTTAAATTGGCGTCCACACGCGGGACATTAAAAAGATAATATAACAGTAATTACAAAAAATATAAAGTTAAACGGTGAGATTCTGTAATTCTTCACAGACGCCCGCTTGCTCAGATTTACTTACCACACGACTAGAGGTTTTCTAAAGTAGTATTTGAAAATAACAGGTACGAATGATACCATCCCCCAACAATAACAAGTACATATATACCTGTTATTATATACTTATTATACATATACCTGTATTATATAATTTGTTATAAGAAATAAATTGAAACTAAAAGTATTAACAATGTTACTTTACACTGTGACTTTATTAAGCTGTTACTGTTTAAAAGAAAATAAGAAACAAGAGAATGTATAGGTCTATCTCCCTTTGGGAATACTAATTTAAGTTTTCACTGGGAGTAAACAAACTGACATAGATTTAATATTAAATTATTGATTCCATTTTGGTTAGACAAATCAGTTGCGAAACTCGGGTAATGAAATTTAGCACATTTAACATTTAGGCACGTAATAGCACAACAAATAATGTCAAAAACCATATAGCCTAATTTGTTATTATAATCTGTAGGCCCTACTATATATCTTCATAACACACGAGAATAAACGTGACATCAGTATGAATTTTTTTCATTTATTAAAAACAGTTTCGTCTGTTTGGCATAAAGACATTCTGAACCTCGCTGTTTTGCTTCGTTTCGTACTTGTATGGCAATCGGCACATGCGCAGAATGAAGTATTCAGCAGCAAAAAGTAGCTTCGTACTCATGTACTCGTAATACTCCTAATAGTTGTAGTACTCGTTTACTTGTTTTTACTTGTGTACCCGTTACACTCCTAATACTCGTATACATGTTGTTACTTGTATACTTGTTTACTCGTTAGTTGTGTAGAGGGGAGGGTTGAATCGGAACAGGTATTTCAACTTCTCAGTCACTGTTATATCCGTTCCACAAAAATATCGTTCCAAAATACCTGTTATAGGTATATCAGCCCACCTCTACACACGACTACCAACGCAGTACAAAAGCAAAGAAACGTGTTACTCGCTCTGAACGATCGCCCGCGTCGTTTGAAGTAAAAAGACCTTTGAAGTGTGCAACTCAAGTTCAAAGACGATCAGACGTACTTATTTTCTTAAAGTTCACCTTTGAGCTGACAGCGTTGCTTATTTCTATCAGGGTAGCATAAGTGCCACAGCTGCTGATTACGGGTCTGTTGTGACACAGTAACAATAATAAAAAATAGTTTTTGCATATTCTAAATATAAATGGTAGTCTAATGTTTGTATAATGTACACTAGTAAAAGATGTGGACAAGAGTACTGAACGAAGTTAACTGCCTTTACTACTTACGTTGTGCGATTGAAGGCGCAAAGCAATTTTCGTAGTTTATATTGTGTAATATCCAATATGTGATAAAATCAATTTATATACTACAGTTACAAATGTATCTTGATTTCGTTCATACATACATCGTAGTAAAGAAGTTTTATTAAGCAAATTGCAATAATATTAGCTAATTTTGATTATTTCTCATATGGAATTATGCTTTACATGTAAGGTATAATTTACGTAGATTAACTGAAATAAAAGTAATTTATACATGACGTTATTCGTCTAATGCAATAATTCATTGTCACAAAAACCCATTATTCCTAGTCCACAGTATTATTAACATGTCACTGAAATTAATAACACAAAGACGTTAAAGAATTTCGGCTTAACTTTTGTGTCGTACACATAACTGGCCAACTCTGTGTTTCAATGGCCATAACTCCTTAGTTGCAATATACAGTTACCATTTCGTATACTGTTCAATGTTCTGACAATCAACAATACGTTTTTGGGCAGTAACGTAAATTCTGCAGCAGCGTAGTACGATTCCAACATAGGAGATAATAGTAGAAATGTTCAATGGGTACTGACAATCTCCACGAATAGTATATACTGACGCACCATTTGTGCAGTGTGGTACATTGTATTGCTGAGCCAACTTGATAGTCGAGTTACGGCTAGATAATAATATATATATATATAATATATTATATAGTATATATTATATTCTAAATGGAGTTAGTTTTCGTTTAATAAACACAGCAAATCTTAAAAAAAAACTTTCCTAAACTTTCTGTGGTCTCTTGTTTCTAAGCCGCATAAGCCACGCTGCTGGTGGGGGGTCGAAATATTTGCACGGTATTCAGTTTACTGCAAAAATAGCTACTGCAGTGACGAACCCCCTCTCCCCCCCCACACACACAAAGAGTGAATAATTTTTTATCTTTAAAATTAGAAATCCATAATAAGTAATGGTTGTACGTTTTATATTGTCATTAACAGGTGGATTTTTATGTGTAATGTTATTGAATATTTGTTTAGTGAGTTAATGTTTTATTTTGTTTACTAATGTATTAATAGTTTTTATTTTGTATCCATTTTCATCGGCTATCTGTTTGATAATATTTCTTTTTTTTGTTATTTAATGGGATCCTGGGCATTCGGTATACCGTGGAATTAAATACTGCCTTTTTTTGTTGTGGTGGATGGTTAAGAATTATTTGGTATTATTAAATTAGTTTGAGAAGTTTTTCTGTATACTGAGTATTGAGTATTGTGGTTTACTTGTAGTGTTATATATCAATACGTGTTGCTTTTGACTTTTTAAATAAAAAATGATAAATAGACGTTTTCTTATGTCTCTGCCGATAACGATCCTTAAATGAGTAATTTGTAAAAGGGACTCTATACTAACACGCACACGCACGCACACACGCGCGCGCACGCACACGCACACACACACACACACACACACACACACACACACAATGTATAGTGCATTATGTAGGTACGTACTGTTACGACAGTCTAACTGATCGTCGTATGGTACAGTGGAAAAACAAAATACAAGACACCAATTAAGTCACTAATCACCAGCTTTAATTATCACAATTAAACAGTTTGTAATCAACAAGATAGTCTCTTACAACAAATCAAATAAAAACTGTTCACACGCAATAAAAATGTCAACTAATATAAAACACAATTGTATTACAATTGTCCCGCACGATTATAAAACACATAACACTTCGCCACAATATTTCGAACCGCACTGTGTAATCGCCACTTGAACGCACTGTGTAATCGCCCGACAATAGCTAACTTGACAATCGCTGAATGGCTGTATTTATACCCCGCTGATTTCTAGAACAATCTGTCGCTTTGGATGACTTGTTAAACAAACAGGCGCTCTCGAGAATCCACTAGAAACAGTGTCCTTGAGCACACTGCGCTGACCGGTATCGGCTAGTATAGACCCGATAGTTGACGCACACACACATTAGGCTACAGCTGGGATATTCGAAAAACTTGTAGAACGTTCCGTATTACGTAACACTTATTCCGCATTACGTACAGTATACATTATGTTTTGCAGTTGTATCAGTTGGCGATAAACATTGTTAATTTTATCAGCGGTGTTGAATATGATGACAATCAGTGTTGACCGTTTTTCACCAGTGAAATGTCATTTGTTTCGTCTCCTGTTTCTACGAGAGCTGTTTCGTTCCTTTCCACTCCACTAACAACCGTTTCCAAAAACCAGTGGTTAGACCAGTAGCGAATCTAGAATTTGGTCTGGGGGGGGGTCCGGTCGAGTCGGCTTCATACAAAAGAAAAAGACCAGTTAAGACTAATCAATATTACAATCTTTAGAGTGGCTGAAAAACGTGTAATAACAAACTGTCACGTGATGCAGAAACGTGTAATAACATACTGTCACGTGATGCAGAAACGTGTAATAACATACTGTCACGTGATGCAGAAACGTGTAATAACATACTGTCACGTGATGCAGAAACGTGTAATAACATACTGTCACGTGATGCAGAAAACGTGTTACGCCATTACGAAACGTTCCGGTACACTGGAGAACGTTGTTCTACTCTATTCCCGCAGCTGTAATGCGTACGTGACGCTTGACATGCGAGACAGAATTACGTAATGGGGAACGTCTTGTGTGTTCGATGGTGTCGTTCTAGGAGCTTCTCACTTAGCCCAACGGTGCGTGTTTCTACGAAGGTCGCGCTGAAGCGTCCTCTAGAATTTTCGATGGATTGTTAAGGACGCATATTATGGAACCCTGCAGACTATAAATAGCCCATGCCTGCCGCTTAGATTTCAGTTATTGTCGGGCGATTACACAGTGCGTTTAAGTGGCGATGTACACAGGCGGTTCGAAGTACTGTGGCGAAGTGTTATGTGCTTCATAATCGTATGGGACAATTGCAGTACATAATACAATTGTATTTTATATTAGTTGACATTTTTATTATTCCGTGTGAACAATTTTTATTTGCTTTGTTGTAAGTGACTATCTTGTTGATTACAAACCGTTTAATTGTGATAATTAAAGCTGGTGAATAGTGACTTAATTGGTGTGTCTTGTATTTTGTTTCCCACTGTACCATACGCCGAGTATGTACAATATGTATTGTACCGTCGGCGTCGTAACAATACATACTACTGAAATCAATCCCATTAAAGTAATAACACAGTAAAAATAAGTGCTACTGAAACATTGTTTATGAGATACTTATGGACTTAATTGATTTTCCTATATTTCATATTTCTGAGGCCGTGTAATAAACTTGTTTGTAGATCTATATTTAAAAAAAAAGTTACTACTGTATTAGCCTACACAGCTGAGAAATTAATAAAACAGCTTAAAAATTAAAGATATTAACAAAATTTCTTGTCGAGTTTCGACATAGGGGAGGTCCGGTCCCGTAAATACGACCCTGAGTTAGACGTGCAAAAATGCCCAGGGTTACGTACGAACCAGTTAGAAGTCAATAAACGTCCACATAACGACCCGATAAATGTGTTGACACGGATAACAAATGTGTAGTTGTAGAGAAAAACGTTTAGGTCGTTAACGAGGAAAGCTAATACAGCAACGGGTAATTGGTTTTGCCTCCCGGCCCGTACAGTATGTGACAGATAAAATGTATTTTCATTTTCTCGCTGTACCCACTTCAGTTGGAATACTTTTCGTCGAATGTAATGAAACTACTTACATTGATGTGATGTAATTCACTTCTATCGTCTTCTATCGTATTCAGCTTCTTATCTACACTTTAAACATTAAAAAAATTCTTACAAATTTAAAGACAACGCAGTTTTTTAAGGTACATTTTATTTCTCTGATTAAGGTTACACGATATCTACTACAAAAGTGGAATCCTATTTTGCGCTAACAAACGATAGGCACTACGCATTTCTGTGAAAAAGTAAGGTTGAGTCACGTAATCGATATTAATAGAGAGCAGATGGATATTAGAGTGACATCTGCGAGAGGGATTTATGTACTCAGGTGGGCTGAGAAATCGATGATGAAGAAATATTATTTCATTCACACTTTCAAACCTGGCTCGTAACCCTTTACAATATCACAAACAAGTCTTATGTTTCTTGGTATCTAAAGTTTTATCTTGACGCGTATTCATTTCAAAAAGATTTAGAGGCCCGCTTACTGTTATAATAAAAGTTATAGGTATTTTGAGTAGTTATATCTATATGGAAACCGAAGGTTAGGTATTTTATTTACCTAATCTTTGACGTTTTAAATTTCTTTGTTTCTATGCGCGCAACCATATTTATCTGTTGCCTTATAATTTTTATTTCGGGATTTACTTTTTTTTGGTACAAACGTCGAGAACCTCACCTTTCGCAACAAGAAAAATATTGGTATGCCTGATGTTAAAATATTATTTCATTAAATGCATGTATAACTTTCCGTAACCTTGTTCTTCGTCCCACTTGCGCAAAGCGTATGTTTAACACACGCTTCTTATGTCTTTCCATTCTTTATCTGGAAAGACGACAAAAATAATAAAAATAATTGCTGTCAGCGTTTGCCGGTGTTTATACGAAGAGTGCGGACAACAGAAATGATGCGGAGAGTGCGGACAGTTGTACAGTCTGATACATGAGGAGGATAGACTGCGATTTCACAAGCATTTGACATGCGACGTGTGCGGACAATACTTTGGACTAGGGAGGGGGGTCGAATAGAGACACTGAATACTTTTCGTTAAGACTATGTCAGTTCATTATATTGAAGGACCTTTACGATTTTACAAACTGATTCCCAGCACACTTTTCCAGGCTTTGGAGTGACAAAATGACAGTACGCTGCCAATCATTTTGGGGTGTTTAAAATTAGCTTTGAGTGTTTTATTTTTTTTGTTACATTTTGTAGGCTATTTTTTTTAAAATATTTTTAATCTTTTAACTTTTTATGTGTTACGTTTTCAACGATATATTACATACATGCACAACATCGACCTACTCCAGTTAGGTATGTAATGAAAGAAACAGCTCTTAAGCATGATTCGATGTCGCCCATTTTTTCATACTTTTGAACAGTTCTTTTTATCCTCTCTTCCGCTTTCACGTACTTTATTTCTTCTTCTCTCCTTTCATGCTTAATTCTATTTTCATATACATACTGTTGGTGACCTCCGCTTCTTTTATCAAACATCGTATGACATCTTTCAACTTGGGCTTGGGATTCAAGAGAATGCTATTGATTTTATGACGCCATCCCTCAGTAGCATTGCCTGTTCTGTGTCGTTTTTGGTAGCGTGTCCGCAGCGATAAAGGGATTTCTTCATTTTCTAGCCACTGCTCAGCAAAATAATAAAAAAAATATTCAAGAAAATAATATTAAATATCGTTATCTACATCTAAACAGATGACGCTAAACAGAATACAGTAAGTTGCACGATGTACGCTGCATATTCAGTTCAATGCAAAATGTATGTACCACGGAACAGAATATACACGTTGTGCAGCCTATATAATTGAGTTTACCTGCCCCGGTCCATTAAAGTAATCATGAACAAAATGGCGGTTTTAATTTGCAAAATATAATTGCATTTTCATACGTTATATGATATAAAATGACATACTGTCAAATTATAATTACTTCTGCAAGTAGTTGTATCTTATTTTTTATCGTTTTAATTGATACGATTCACGTTTCACCGACCATATCAGCATCTTCAGAGGTTCCTACATGAATTAACGAATAATCGAATTAATCTGATTTCAATATAAAAGTTAACTAATAATCGACTTCTTTCGATTTTAATATAAAATAACGAATAATCGATTTAATTTGATTTAAATTATCGATGTTATTTACTTAATCAGCTGTTTTGATGGTTATATTGGAAATATTTAATATTTATATATATTTTAATAAATTTATAATTTTAAATATTTCATCTTGTTTTGTTTTTATTTGAGTCTGTTCTTTAATTAGTAAACTATTGTTATTGTGTTTATAAACATTAAGATCATCCCAAAAATATTCATTTTTTGATTTTTTTGAATATTTTTAATTAACTTGATATTTTGAATTCTTGGAAATTTATGTTTACTATTTACACAATGCTTGGCTAAATTAGAATTGTAAATATTTGTTTTTAAAAATGTATCAGGATTCCTTCGGCGGTGCTGAAGGACTCTATCGAATAGTTTCTTCTTTTTCTGGCCTACGTAGAATTTACTGCAATCTGGACGTCTGTTTTTTAAATTCCATTTTTATTGTGAATATTGAATTTCGGTTTAGGTTTTGTTTGATCAAAACTAGATTATCTGTGTTATAAGATATTTTAAAATTTGTTATCTTTAAATATCTCTAAATAGTTTCTAAGTTATATTTCCATAAAGGTTGTATATTTTAAATTATCATTAATAGGTGGATTTTTAGGTACCGGTATAGTGTTATTGGGTACTTGTTTTGAATTTATGTTTCATTTTATTTTCTAATTTATTGACAGTTGTTATTTTGTATACATTTTCAACCACTATCTGTTTGATAATATTTCTTTGTTTGTCATTTAACGGGATCATAAGCATTCGGTATATCATGGAATTTAACACCCCCATTTATGTTGGGGTGGATGGTTAAGAGTATTTGGTATTATTAGTTTCAGGTTTTCTGTATACTGAGTATTCAAAATCTGTTTCATTTTTGTTTATTGTTATGTCTAAATAATTTAATTTATTGTTAGAGTCTTCTAATGTAAATTTTATTTTGAAATGTAAATTATTTCCTGAGTTGAATATATTAGTTATGTTTACACCATTGTTTTGGGATATGTATAGAGTGTTATCAACGTATCTAAAGTAACACCCTAATGGGTCATTCGATTTCTGATATTTATTATTTCTTCATCGACTTGTAGAAAGATTTCTGATATGAAAGCGGAGGCTGGGGCTTTCATATCAAGGCCATTTGTTTGATAGTGTTAGTTTGTTATTATATTGAAACAATTTTGACTTGAAATAATTTTTAAAGTAGGTCTATTATTTAATTGCTTAATATATGTGCCACTTTTATTATTTTTTTGTTTTCAGTTTATTTATCATAATATTTATAGTTTCGTAAACTGGGAAATCTGTATACACATTTGGTATGTTGAAGGAATATAATTTTGTATTTTTGTTTACTTTTATGTTTTTTAGTTGTTCCGTGAGTTCGATACTGATTTTTATGCTGTATTTAGCTGGAACTTTTATTTTATGTTTAAAAATGTTCGTTAATAATATAGCTAGTTTGTAATCTGCTACTGTTCTAGCGTTTATTATTCATATGATAACAGAGTACAACATTACAAATTATAGCTAATCTACAGCTGAATACGGGCTTTGTCGTGAATTGGGCTGATTCAAAGCGGTTCGTAGGAGATCATTTTTACGTTTCAGAGAGATGTCGTGTATCCTCTACTTTACGTGTCTACGTCATTTCCTTTCTTTAGGATGCATGTATCCTCAACCCTGCACACCCAGGGATGCCAGGTGTGGGGAGTTTCCCCAGTGTGGCGAAATTTTAAGGATGAAAATCCTACGTGGGGAATTGGTAGGGATTTCCTTTCAACATTGACGTTTTAAACAGAGGCTTTCATTTCAAAGCCCCAAACATTTGTAATTCCTTGACAGAAGAAAATTAAAGACATTAAATAGCTTCAGCAGCATCAGCCTTTGAGAAAAGCAATTAATTTCCTGACCTTGACAGGGAATGGAGTGTCCTTAGGAATGCAAACATTTCCTGACCTTGACAGGGAATGGAGTGTCCTTAGGAATGCAAACATTTCCTGACCTTGACAGGGAATGGAGTGTCCTTAGGAATGCAAACATTTCCTGGCCTTGACAGGGAATGGAATGTCCTTAGGAATGCAAACATTTCCTGACCTTGACAGGGAATGGAGTGTCCTTAGGAATACAAACATTTTCCAGACGCTTGTGAAAGTTTATTAAGCTTTTGGCAGGAAGTGAAAATACAGAGAAAGGATACTCAAGCGTTGCCTACTTCGAATACTCTTGTGGCATATAAACCTACATTTTTTTTACCACTTTGTAATGAGTATATTGGGGGGATTTGTAGTTGTGTTAACCTTAATAACAACAAAGTAAGAAGTAAATGAGATAGCCTATTCAAACAATTTCTATTACACGCAGAAAATATCCTAAGCGAATGAAGAAAATCCTGTTTCGATTTTACTATAAATGATGAAACGCTGGCCAAACATAGCAGCTACGTATATGTGAAATAAAATCAGGTGTCACTGATTGCAAATTGTCTTTACGAATTAAGCAGTTGGAAAGTTGTGCGAATACATTAAGCTAAAAATGAACTAAGCACAAGAAACGGATTTCAAAAGTATGCAGCTCGATCTGTTAGCTGGCGAGTACATTTTCTGTTATATTGTTCAAAATCGTTTTTCAATAGTTACGTTATTCTTACAATAGTATTTTATAATTTTGAATATAGTCACAGTCTTTAAAATTTTACGCTTTGCATGAAGGACTCATGTTCGTGGCAGTAGGGATTTGTGTGCTAAAGTAGGAAATTTGGAGTAGCTAGGGTATGTGGGGAAAACAGATTCACTGACCAGGCAACTCTGTCCCCAACCGAGGGTCCGCGACATATGGGTAGGGGGTCCGCAGAATACAGTTAGGTTATTAGGTAATAAGACTTTTAGTAACAGTTTTTTAAACAGTTTTTCTAATTAGCAATCCCTTCACTTTCAAAACATCATTAATTACGTAACCCGTTGGACTTACAAATAGTATGCTGATTAATAATGAGTAACGTTCAAGTAACTTTCAACTCAGATACGTAACGATACATCGTTTAAGTGGAAATTATTTCTCGCTAAAGGGATATTTCGGATAGCAGCACTGTCAAACAGTTACGCGCATATCTGATTTTGTTGTCTGTTATTCTGCTTGCGTGCTGTGTTGACGTTTCGGTTATTTTTGTGAATTTATTTTTGACAAAACGAGTAAAGAAAATTCACTGTTGCGTTTTCGTGAAAAAGAAGTTCAAGAAACTAGTGACCGAGTTGGTGTAGTTTCTCCGTTTAATGAACGACCCCGTGAAACTTATGGCGAAGTAAGTGGTGATTGTGTTGAAGAATTTACCTAGGTTACTAGACCTGGCCCTATTTTAAGCAAATAAAAACAGGGAAGTGCTGTAAGTACGATGATTCTGATATAAATGTTCCTTTTATGGCTCACTTAGTGGAGTTCACCATCCAAAGCGTATGAATTGTGTGTCAAATGAATCAACGAAACTAGTAAAATTAAAAGATCACTTGGAAACTGCCCATCCAAATCTCAAACATAAACCTCGAAAATATTTTCTCAGACAAAAGACTGCTTTTCAGGAGCAACAAAAACTACGCAGAATGTAAAGAATGTTGACTCTAAGTTTGTGAAATCGTCATTTTTTGTGGTTTACAAAATAGCGTAAAACAGCGAACCAGTTGTTCGTGAAACTTTAATATAACCATGCTTGGTAAAAATTGTGAATGAATTGTTTGGAGATGAAGACGAAAAAATAATTCAAGTTTTCCGTTGTCTCACACGACGCGGTTACAAGGCGAATTGAAGTGATGTCGATTGATTCCAAAGAACAATTGATTAGTTTTGTTAAAACTATGCAATCTATGCAATGCAGAAGCAATCTATGCACGAATCAATAGCTGTTACCAACCATGCCATTTTGTTTGTTAATGTGCGGTGTTCCGACCACACGTCTAACGGGATTCAGGAAAATTTACTTGTCTGTTTAGAGGCTAAAACTATTTTACAAAGACGTAGCGAGAACTCATTTGTATCTGTTTACATTGGAACAAGAAGATTGTGAAGAGTTTGAACAGGAGCCAGATGTAAGAGGTTACGTGACAAACAGCTAAAGAAGATCCTGATGCGATGAGATAACCTCTGAACATGAAACACGATACTTGTACATTAGCGAGAATAAAGTATGGATATACTCCAGTAAGATGTGCACATATAGCTCATAGGTAACTGGCCTCTAGATCTGTTTATGTCGAAACACCCCCCTTCTGTAATGACATGTGAGAACTATGAGATCATTTCCTTGTTCCCCACGCTACCAAGTCCGTCCTTTGTGTAATAAACGGTGACTGAAGAGACGATACAGAAATGCGTTTCCGTGAACTGCAAACACATGTTAATGTCTTGCTAAAGGGGTGCATCATCATGTCACCTTGTACACTCAACACAAAGCTTATATGACAGAATCAAGGCAGCGACGGAGACAAACAACAGACCGTGGTCTGGGTTGCTTACTTTGTTCAAATCTATTTGATATTTGTAGTAAATTTATTATGCAGAAGAATCAGACAAACGGAGAGGAGGAAATGGCGGTAACAAGAAGAAATAGTGTACTTGGTAGATAGAGTAGAAAGAGAAAACTAAAAATAAAATTTGGTTTTGAATAGAATTGTTGAAAGAATAGAAATTTTGGGTTTGAAATTAACCGCCTTCTAATCAGATTTAGGTAGATTTCCATACCAATCAAATCTAATTAACAGAAGCTGCTAAGCGACCGCGTGCCAAATATAGCAAGACGTATTAGGATGATACTGTCACGCTTTAATAAAATGCGGAACGAAGGTGGAAACTCTAAAGCGATTAAATCTGTTTAGTCGTGTATCCAGTTTTCTCCACATTTCCTTACGGAGTCGGGAGAGAGACTCTACAGACAGACGAAAAAAAATTGGGTGTGTCGTGGGACACACGCCAGAAGTGAGAGAACTTCACTGGCGAGTGGCAAGTGAACTGATTCAACGTGTATATGTTTCCTCGTACGTATTTGAAGTAAGAGAGATTTTGCTAAAGAAGAATTAATATTCAAATAAGAGTGAATTGAGTATTAAATGACAGGAGGGCATAGTAATGATTATATCTATTTTAAAAATCGTTATTTATAATGAAAATTAATAGAATCACATTACACGTTTATTTTCAGTATATACAAACAAACAGTTAATACATATATCAGTTTATACATATACAAACAATATGATAATAAATATATTCCCTTCAATGTAACAACATGATTTTCGCAATATTTATTTGAAAAGTAGAATGTGATAATTTATATAGGCCTATATATATATATATATATTATAACTCTACTTCTATGCGTTATTGTTATGTTGTGTTGTGTGTGAGTACCTACCTGCTGTCTGATCTTGCAGATTCTTCCGACTAGGGCGTGTGGATTTTGGATTTGAAGTTCGCAAGCTAGTAATCTCAAATTTATTACAACAACACACAAAATAGGTTACTTTAAAGGGGGAGAGTTTTGTGAGACTGGTAGGCTTTATCGTACAACAATAAAACACTGTTATATGGGGTAATAAAACGTTGTTTATTACACCAACAACACACAAGAATAGAATGGTTATTATTTTATGATTTTCTTATAGTCTAAACAATGAATCAATGTTTTTCGATTGGTCAATAGTTGAAAGAAACTGAACTCGTTCTTTGGCGAGTTAATTGCAATTTAAATTTTACTTTATTAATTGATTTGAATTTAATTAAATTTATTTAATTAAATTGAATCTAAATGTTCGTGGAACAAAATATAAAACTCTGAAATTAATTAGAATAATTAATTAAAATAAATTAGACGTGACAGTCTAGTTCACGTTATTTCATTTCTAGTGATTCTGCTTCTGATATACTGCAGTATGATCTAAGATTAGATTGTCAGTTAAGATTTGTATAGCGCTTTTATACTACTTCTATATCTTAACTATAACTTACTAATGACTTAAACTGCTATACAGATTATCACAACGAATTTACTTTTTAATTACTAGAGTCTTTGCTTTTTTTTTGTTTGGCACCTGAATTATTTGAATTATAATGTTTTAATTGAAAAATAGAAAATTTGATCTGAAAAATAAATAAGTGGATTTTGCTTTCCTGTTACTGAAGAGGATGTCGTCCCGATTTGTCCCTCGTCGATTCGAGTCCTTGGTTAGAGAAAGTAATCTGCTTAGAACTGCTGGATTCGGTCGTGGAGTTCAAAATTCGGCAACACTCTGCTTCCTTGCTGTTTGTGAATATTTTAACGTCTGCTGTTGTCTGCTGGACCTGGTTCCTGTCCCTCGTCGATTCGCACGTTGCACGTCAGCGTGTGTGTGTGTGCTTCGTTCGGGTGGTCGCTCTGCTCGTCAGCTGTTCACCAATGATTTAGACGGCCTCTCTGCTGTATTCTTGAAGTCTGGTCTTGAAGTCTGGTGGATCTCTTGCGTGCTTATGACTAACTGGTAGTACACAATAAGCTTGGTTGATGTACTGAAGAGTATCTCGCCTTTACACAACAATTACGAGCTATACAGATGATCTGTACTTAGTGTGTTCGTAATTGCGTGTGTGTTGACCACGTAGAGTCTTCTTGTTGATCTTCACCACTTCGGTTACTAGACGATCAAAGGACTACGTCTTAACTTCGTGAGTACTGGCAAAAGAGTGAGGTTTCAACCAGAAAACACCGCACTGGCCGGGGCTCGCGTGAAATGATTTCATTGGCTGGCACACTCTCCCTACCACATAAAATTTTGAATTCCCTTGGTCCGTGAGAATGAAGTTAGGTTCCCACAGACGGAGAATTGCTATTATTATCTAATATTCTTATTATAATTATCCGGTGGAACCAATTTCCCGCTCCGGATATCCTGTGCTTATTTAATTTTGCAATAACTTGGTTGCAAACCAAGTTGTGTGAAATCTAAAATATACAATCTGTCAGAAATTATTATCTTTATAACATACTAAAATCTCATTACTGTAACTCTATTTTTACAGAAGTTATTCAATTATTTTAATTAACTCTTTCATTTGTTAATTATATTGCATCAAATTTGCACACGTCATTATTAATATCTCGGCAAACATTTTGGCTATGTTAGATTTCGCCTTTATTTATTAGTTTCCGAGATATTAATAATTAACAGTTTGGGTGTGGTCGCTTCCTTGTACAGCGAACTGATTACATAATGACCACGTGTGCGTTGCTTTACAAAGCATTATTTTCAATGCGCTACATTCAAATGGAGTTTTGACTGAAACATTTTATTTAAATATGCTTTCAGTATGCGGTAAACATATAACCCCAAATAGTTAATATTTGGTGCTGTTATAATATATATATATATATATATATATAATATTATAATTATATATTATATATTAAAATATTTATATTATATATTATAATTAAAATACGCAATATAATAATTCTGTTTTTTACAAATTATAAAATAGTTTAATTATACAAATCAAAACTAAATCGAATTTTGAAGATAAACAAATTTTCAGCAAAATACAATAAGAAAACCAGACTCAAACTCACGGATTAACCGAAATACGTACTATGTAAACAATTAAATTATATTCTTTCGACATTTCAAATAGGTACACAAACATTTTCACTGACGATACTATAAATATTATAATAAGAAGTAGGTGTCATTGATTTTAAATTCTTTTTATGAATTAAACAATTGGAAACTTGTATAAATATATTAGGCTAATAATTAACTATGTACAAGGAAAGGATTTCAAAAGCATTCGGCTCCATCTCTCAGCAAGTGAGTACACTTTCGTTTATCATGAATAAAATTATTTTTATTAGTTACGTATATTTTTAGTACATTCTGATAGTATTTAAACACTTAATATAAACTCACATTCTTTAAAATATTACGCTTTTCTTAAAGCACATAAATTTGTGGCAGTGGGGAAATTTTTGGGTAGCTATACGGGGAAGAGGTTCGATTGATCTGGCAACACTGCTTTTTCGTTTCATTTATTTCGTTGTACGTTGTATCAGTTTACTGCCCTAGGAGCGCGAGGTGTACGGGAGTGAGCCGGGCACCGTAGTGGCGGCGTGTGTATGAAATTGACGCCTCCGAGATGACATACTGGAGGTTTTTGTTATAATCCCATGGACACTTCGACACACAAACTTGTGTATATGACAAGGACTAAAAATAAATGCCAGGCTACTCTCAATATGTTTCCAATGGTGTTTCCAACGTTTAGGACGCATGAAAAATGACTGGTTGGAAAAACGTCTGATAGCTTGACGAGTACAAGTACGAAGAAACAGGATTAGATCACCAACACAGTGAGGCTGTCATTCAACACGATGCTGTACCAATTCATATTGTTACGACATTACAGAACAATCTACGTGTTTATCGAATCTTTCAGAGGAATCCGCCTGTAATGTGTGTGCGTACGTGATTCTCAACGCATTAGCTAGACTGTGGCTGAAGTAGCGCGGAAATAATGAATCACTGTGCCAAGGCCGCAATGAATTACGCTGTAATGTTTCCGTTCATTGTTAACGCGTAGTATGGAATATTCTGGTATTTAGGCGGGGCATAAATACAAGTACTCAGCGACGCTAAGTTTCAGTTTGAGTTGCGACTTATTGTAGGGCGAGTACACAGTGCATTTGAGTGGCGATTTACACAGTGCGGTTCGATGTATTGTGGCGAAGTGTTATGTGCTTCATAATCGTATGGGACAATTGTAATACAATTATGTTTTATATTAGTTGACGTTTTATTGCGTGTGAACAATTTTTATTTGATTTGTTGTAAGAGACTATCTTGTTGATTACAAACTGTTTAATTGTGATAATTAAAGCTGGTGATCAGTGACTTAATTGGTGTGTTGTATTTTGTTTTCCACTGTACCATACGACGATCAGTAGACCGTCGTAACAATATTATATACTCCATGATGTATGATGTCAACGAAGACTGTAAATATAGCGTACGTTAAACGTGGATAATTCCTAAATATGGATCGTGCGACTGTCGGCGATGAGGACCCGAAATGAAGAGGGAGAAAATTTACGCAGAAGTAAAACACAAACATTAACCAGCATCACCTGCAACAAAAAGCTTACTGAGTGAATGTGTATGTATCGCTCGCGCGCGTGTGCGCGTTGTCGCTCGTGGGCGGGCGCGGACTGTGCAAGCGTCTCTTGGCGTGAATTTAAAACGTCCATTTACCCTCTGTAAATTTTTAAATTTTGTTTCGAAACTCCAAATCGAAATACGATACCAGATAAAATCCACCCTCTCTGAAAGTGGCTGTACATTTTTAATCTAAACGAACAGGGAATGGAACAGTGTGACGCTCTCCCGTAAGCCCCTGCCTCTAGTTTCGCCATAACCTATAGTCATTTATCACACTTCCCCTATTACGGAGCTTCCCCACTAAACTACCCCAACATCCCTTGGCGCACGGTTCAACAATGAACGGGGAAATACAGAAAAAGTCTACTCGAAACTTAATATTGTTTCTAACTAGCGTTAATTGTCTTGAAATGGTTTTATAAAAATGAACACTGTATGTCCAAGCACAATATTTAGTTTTGGCGAAATTTTTTTTTTTTCAATGAAACAATCCAAACTTATCCGAAGTCATCTAAATGGCAGATATTCACGTATTATTATGCAGTCTGTAAAATTTACAATGCTTATGTATACTGTAATTTTATTATAGTTAATATTACCTCGTGTATCCGGGTACACTGGTGCTCCTCCTTGCAACTTCAATGTTTTTTAAAAAACTACGCGTTTCGGGACTCATGGTCCCATCATCAGGTTGGTAAAAACAAGAATCACTCACATGGAGTACGTCAACTTAATAAAATACAAATAAAAACTTTCACTCGCACATCATTCCAGAACACAAAGTCATAGTACCGCGTGTACACAATTACACCACTACACGATGCGCATCGTATCGGAACTCGCAAGCGGCTAACCGTTATGCGTCACACTATATCTACCTTTATCTATGTGTTGTTCCAACACGCGTATGGCCGTGTCATACAGTCCGTTGGACTTAAAAGAAAGCCTGTCATTCAAGAGCTGATTACCTTGGGTTTTTGAGGCCTTATAAATTTCAAATTCTTCCAGCGCGTCCATAAGCCTGCCCTTTTTACAGAAATGCAACGGCTTGAAGCTACTTTGAAAACTCGAGTAATTATGGTTCTGGTTGACTATATGCAAGGCAAAGTTTGATTTTATCTTCTGGATATCACCTCTAGGGAGATGTTCTCTGTACCTATCCAGAAATTTCCTGCCCGTTTGTCCCACATAAAAATTGTTGCAGTCCTCGCATTCTGTTTTATAAATACCAGAACAGTTTTCTACTAGTCTGTTGGTCACTGGTCTCAAGGCGTTCAAAGTACAGTTACTCGTTTTGAAAGAAACTGCGAAACCGTGTTTTTTAAAAACGTTCTTAATAGCATTAGGCAAAAGATTTGTAAATTCCGTTGGTATATATTTAGTGTCACCGTTGTGTGTTTTGTTTATGCTTCTATTTTTATATATGTTCCTCCTCTGCCTCGCTACTATTTTGTCTATAACTGTACTACTGTAACCGTTGGCCACCGCGATATACTTTATCGTATTAAGCTCATCGATGTAGTCTTCCGCCTCTAACGGAATTTTTAGTAATCTGTTAACCAACGAGTTGAATGATGCCATTTTTTGTGCAAATGGATGAAATGAAGAAGCGTGAATAGTAATATCTGTGGCGGTTGGCTTCCTATAGATGTTGAACCTAAACAAATTATTTATTTTCCGCACAGTTATGTCCAGAAAATTTAGGCTACTGTTATTTTCCATCTCCAACGTGAACTTTATTTTTGGGTGTATACTATTTATGTATTTACTCAAGGTTTCTATTTGTCTATGCGTGCCATTAATAACAAGGAATGTGTCATCCACATACCGAGTGTATGAGATGATATTTTTGTAAAGCTTGTTTTTATGCTATAATATGTGTTCATTTTCAAAATAGTTAAGATAAAGATCGGCCAAGAAACCACTAAGTGGCGATCCCATTGCAAGGCCGTCGTCCTGCGCAAAAAATCGGTTATCAAAAACTAAACTTAGTTATTTATCTCAACTATTTTGAAAATGAACACATATTGTCGCATAAAAACAAGCTTTACAAAACTATACGAATACGTTTCTTAAAATGCGTGTATTAATATACGAAAACATAGAAATACTTGTTCGTGTTTAAAAATATGAGCACTTTTGATGATTTTTGACTGTCTTCTATATAGTTATTTTCGTAACTTTCACTTATTGTTTTCAGTCTTCTTTGCACTTCGATCCATTTTTTCTTTGGTGCGATTTTGATTCTTTTTTGCCTAAACTTAGCTCTGCAAGACTGACCTCAGCGTCACCCTAATTAAATTAATTTTTGGGAGAAACAGTGTGTTCGAGAAAATGGATTCGAAAAAAGTATTCGGGCAAAAAGATTTCGGGTTTTTCGCCATTCGGGAAATGTCCATTAGGGGATAATGGATTCGGCAAAATGACCGGGAATCGTCCGTATAAAACACGTAGTCTCCTTTAACAAAACTAACATTTGCGTATGGAATACAAAACTCATAGGAAACTACCCACAGGTAAAATTAGTGGGGGTGAAGTTTAAAACTGAACAGTGGGCGTAGGTGCCGCGACTGAATACGTTTACGATCTTTCTACCGACTAACGAACGACACATATTGCGTTACAGTTCGTGTCACCTTGTACTGTCTGGTTAAATTATGAAAAACTTCACACAATTGGTTATATAAATCTCAGAAACTTTGCTGATTTTTGACTCGAATGTACTTTACGAGAGTTGTACTTCTTTCTCACCCCGAAACGCGGAAGTTATTGAACACCTCCATAACAACGTATTGGTGGCAATCGTCGGAGTGAAAGTGACAGGTTGACAGCACTTCAATATCGCATGCGCTAACACAATATTAAAAAAAAAACGTAAATAAACACGAAACCGATGCAACTTTTTCGGACGTTATACTGTGTTCTGTGGAAGATTTCATAATTTCGGTATGTTGTTCGAGTGACAGTGAATGAGTTGAACCTGAAGACAGTGATTCTACAATAAGCGGAGTTCACCCACTATAAACGTAAGTTTTTATTTTGCTTAATGTTACAAGTAATTTTACATTACAATACAAAAATATTTAATTTAATTTTTAATTAAACAAAAATTAACAAACGAAACATTATTGTTTAATATTATAATGTCTATCAATTATAAATTATTATTTTACTATACATAGCCTAGGCATTTTCATTTATAAAGAATTCGCAAACATTTATGCTTGTTTAATCCCAAAGTATCTGTATTGAGTTAGTGATATGATAATAAAGTAATTATTTATCACGTTTTTAGAGCGCTAAAACAATGAAATAAAACACTCGTATCACTGTCGATAAGGTGTTTATTTATCGGTGTCACAAATAATTTTCACAAATCCAAACCAAAATATGGAGTCACAAATAAGATCTCACAAATTATCCGAGTCGGACTTAACTGGAATTCGCGTAACACGATTCATGGTCATTTCACAAAAAACGTTTTTAAGGAATTGTGAACAGATTAGTGTGCACTATGATTAAGGTAATTTTCAGTATAATTCGTAGGCCTATAATTGCAGCCTAAGATTAAATAATCGAATTTTATTAAAATTAAATCAAAGTACTCAATTTACGCAACTTTACTACAAATGCATCTCTTACTGTCTTACTGTAATTATTTATTACGTTTTAAATGTAAACTGTTATGTCTTGAAAAGCCGTATTAAATGACCTTATGCGTGAACGTGTTGTAAGTTGTTTGTATGTGAATCGTTGTTTCATGTTTATCCACTTGCAAAAACCACGTGGTCAGGAGTGTGGCGACGTTGTTTCCATTTCATTACAACTGTCAATACCAAACTAGTTTTAATATTACTATAGGTTCATTAAGGCATGAAAGAAGTTGCCGTAATTACCGTAAAGAAGAAAGTGTTTTAGCAAATTACATGCAACGACTCACCTGTCCGAGCTTACAAAGATGATTTCGAACTTAATTCCTCTGCTTCTGATCTTCTTGTACGTCTCTATCAGCTGCGGAGTAAACGCTTTACAAGGGGGGCACTGAAAAAAAAAGAAACCATAATAATAATTCAGTCAGTATTTCTCACCTTGATCTGAACAATAAACAACGCACTCTTGCGGTACATTTCACCGTACAATATCGTAAAAAAATTAATTACTATACGAGTTTCTGTATTAATATTCTCAGAGCATTACACCGTTAAATGATTGTTATAATTATTGTAATCCTCTTACTCGGCGGCGGTACGACACTTGAATATTTATTTCGCTGTGAAGAAGCTGCAACCTTCTCCCTATATCCTACCTCTACGTGCCGGCTTATATCGCACCCCCCAATAAGCAACCCCTTTTCAAAGATTACCCTCCCCTTGCGCGTTTCTTACGTACACTATTTAAAGTATATTTAATGTTACTGGTGAAACGCATGCCGAATAAGACACTGTTATCGTCTCGCGCACAGCGATCTGCGCGGTCATCACCGGACACCGTAAAAAAAGTCATCGGTTTATGCAAAGAAATCACAATACGTTATACACTACTGACAGCAGGCCTAACAACTATCGCTAAAGTCATTGTCCACTACGTCGTAAATGAACGTTTAATACCACCAATATGCACTAATTACAACGCAGTAAATAATCGCTAAAAACTACAGGCTAACTGAACCGTTCTGAAATTCGTCTACGAATGTTTGTACGGATTTCAGCGTCGTCTTCTACGTCATAAATTGAAATAAAACACTCGTATCACTGTCGATAAGGTGTTTATTTATCGGTGTCACAAGTAATTTTCACAAATAAAAATATAACAGAAAATACAATTTCGATCCACAACTAATATATATAGACTAACACACATAAGGTTATGAAGATTCCGTCCGAGTTCCCACCTGCCTCTCGTATAACCAGTTCTAAAGGGATCTCTAGGTCGGCCTTAGTTACCGTTGTGGGAAGCGCTTTTTCTTCTAATTACTTCTTCTACTGGACGGCTGTCATGATCTTCAAATATAGCCTACTCTTCCCATCTTTTCACCCGCACTGCGCAATTACTAAATTGTAACGTAATTTAGACACTAACTTATAACGTTAAAGGAATTAGTCCTGTCGCGGTCACTAATTTAGTCACCTTCAGGACAGCAATTGAATAAAACGCTGATATCACTTTCGACGCTTTGTTTATTTACCGGTATAACAGATAATGTTCACAACTAAGTATATAATACATTTACATCCACAACTGTGATATCGATTGTAACACAACCGTAATTTATACAAACAAAAAGATAACACGAAAATGCAATAATGGTCCACAAATGTGGTATTAAACACAGCCACTAACTCTGTAACTCATTAACCGAACTCTCAATCTAGACTGTATCCCTCTGTCTCTTACTGACTTATATACAGCTGGTAATGACGTCACTGACAAACGTGCGTCATTTTTGTATCAACATTTACTATAAGTACGGGACTTAGCATTGTAAGCTTCGAGGTTACGCAATAGTAACAGCTCTTCCCCGCCCATCGCCCTCCAGCGTTGTCGCACGTTACACTTGGTTATGCGTAGGCAATGGCGGGGAGGGCGGGGAGTGAAGCGACATGGCAATACCGCAGTCGCCTCGAAGCTTATATTGATACGTCTCACATTATAGTACCATCGACGTCGCTGCAGGCGGGTATTATAGAATAGTGTAGAGAAAAATATGTTTACCTGTCAATGTATTGCGCACAGATACAGAACATTCTACTGTATTCTACAAAATAGTGTCTCTATAAATAGTGTGCATCAATATACATAAATTATACATCAATTGTGGATAATGTAATTACACGTGAGTAACATAACCTACGTACTTAATCTATGTGTTATTCTAGTAGTTTCAATAATATGAGAAATAGTTTTAAGAATACCAGTCACAGTATCACTTAACATATTGCAACAAGAACGCTACCGAACATTCTCCACCCTTCCCCCGCCTAATGTGGCAGGTGTTGTCTCAGTCAAGACCGGGTTAAAGTATGTTCCAGGTTCTTCAAGAGCACACTTGAAATACACATCAGCGTCAGCAATTAAGTTGAGGATGGAAAATTTCTTGAAGGTGTGCGCGATCTATAAAAAGCCATATAAAAAACCGAAATTTTAGTTTTCGATGTATCGATATTCTGTAGACTTTTAACTTTAATTAAGGCTCGTTTTAATTTAATCCTGATGGCTAGAAAATATTTTATGAAAATTTTGTGTGTCATTGTCGTTGGCTGTTAGGTTGGAAATCATGAAAATGAATATTTTGTTACGTGTTTGAATTTTGTATGCAGCGATATTTTGTCCTTCCTTAAAATCCGATAACACTGTCTCTTCATACGTGATTTTAGAAATTATTAGAAAAGTTATGAGTGCCAGTTGCTTTGTTTAAAATTTTGTTTTCAGATGTGAAATAGTGCTTTTTGTCAGTTTGTAGGTTATTATAGTCTGTTGTTTTGTGTACTATTTTTGTAATATCAATAACTAATCTTAACTGAATCTTTATAAAGCAAAAAAACGTATGGCAATGAAAATGAGTGTTCGTCTGATACAACTAAACCTCAAACTCGTACTTCTGCAAAATTAAGTGAAGAAACTGAGATTAGTAGTCCATCCTAAACGAAAGGTCGGAGACGTTCTTTCTAATTATAAAGAATTTCTTGAAGTCAATGAATTTGGTAGTTTTGACATTATAGATGTCAAAAAGGAAGGTAGAAGCAGGAGCATATTTACGTGGGGAGGCGAACGGGACCGGACCCCCCCCCCCAGAGGGTCGAAAGTTGACAAGACATTTTGTTAATCTCTTAATTTTAAAGCTGTTTTATTAATTTCTCAGCTGTGCACGCTAATACAGTAGTAACCCTTTTTACATATATGTCTACAAACAAGTTTATTACACAGCATTTCCGTGTACGTTTGAAATATGAAATATAAGAAAATCAATCTATATATTGTTGATATGTATGCTAAGATAGAGACGCAAAGGCTTTTATATACATCCGTACTCATCAAACTCAGTTACGAGCTGAGAATTACATAGATTTGCGAGATGCATTACGAAATAATGAAAGTTTGGATAATTTAGGCCGCTTGGTCATTCTACCCTCAAGTTTCAAAGGAGGTCCACGATATATGCATGAGCGGACGCAAGACGCTTTTTGTTCCGTACGCAAATACTAGCGGCCTGATTTATTTATTACGTCCACTACAAATCCTAAGTGGAGAGAGATCGTCCAGGAGTTGCATCAAGGCTTTTCAGCTCAAGATCGACACGACTAGGTAGCACGCGTATTTCATCTGAAATTGAAGAAATTAATGGATTTCTTAGTGAAAGGTAAAGTTTTTGGCTCAGTTGTCTCCTACATGTACAGCGTAGAGTGGCAAAAAAGAGGTTTGCCGCATGCGCATATTTTGCTCTGGTTAGAAGAAAAAATACGACCAGATCAGATAGATTATGTGATTAGTGCAGAGCTGCCGGACCCTGATAAAGATCCAGAGCTTTATGATATAGTTAAAACACATATGATTCATGGGCCATGTGGAACAATTAATGCACAGTCACCATGTATGAAGGAGGGTCAGTGTACTAAACGATATCCTAAATCGCTTATAAAAGAAACGACGATAAATGATGACAGCTACCCTAATTATCGCCGACAAAGTCCTGAAGATGGAGGATTTCAGTGTGAAATCCGTTTGAGAGATGAGATTTTGATAGTTGACAATAGATGGGTAGCTCCATACTCACCGGTGCTTTCACGAGCTTTTGGTGCTCACATCAATGTTGAATTGTGTAGTAGTGTAAAATCCATTAAATATATATGTAAATACGTCAATAAAGGGTCCGATCTAGCTACGATTGGTATACAAAATTCTTACGATGAGGTATTACAGTTTCAAAATGGTCGATACATAAGCGCATCTGAAGCTATATGGAGAATCTTCTCTTTCCCTATACATGAGCGTTTTCCACCTATTATTCATCTAGATGTACATCACGAAAATGGGCAGAGTTTATTTTCGTGAAGATAATTTGCACGGAAGAATAGAAAATCCAAGAAACACCACTCTCATGGCATTTTTTTATCTATGTCTGGAAGATGACTTTGCCAAAACTTTGTTGTACGAAGAAGTGCCAGCATATTACACTTTCAATAGGGAGACAAAAAAATTTCAACGTAGACGTCGAGGAGTCTTATTAGAAGGGAGCGAGAACGTATATCGTGAACACGTATTGGGTCGAGTGTATACAGTTCATCGAAACAATCACGAATGTTATTTTCTTCGTTTACTTCTCTGCACAATATACGTGGCCCAACTTCATTTGAAAATATCAAGACTTTCGACAACGTAATTCATCCAACGTTTCAAGCTGCATGCCAAGCTCTTGGTCGTATAGAGAATGACAATCATTGGAACGACACATTGTCAGAGGCAAGTTTATCTGCTAGCCCTGACAAAATGAGTGAACTTTTTGCAATAATGTTGGTGTTCTGCAGTATTTCAAACCCGAGTGCATTGTGTATTAAATACAAAGACCAATTCTCTGACGACTTGATTCGAGATATTATGCGTCGAATTCCTGATGCTGATTTGAGTTTATACAAGGAAAGCATTGAAAATAGTTGTTTACTGGTTTTACAAGATTTTGTTACTTCTGTCGGTGGTAATCCGATAGATCAATACGGATTACCAAATCCACAGTCTACCGTGCAAAATATTTAAAAGGAATATCTTTCTGAAACCACTTATGACAGACAACAGCTACTTTCTACAGTTGAAGAGAATGAAATATTACTGACAGACGAACAAAGAAATATACATCAACTCATTCTTCAAAGTGTTTACTGTAAATCTGGAAATGCATTTTTCCTTGATGCACCAGGAGGCACAGGTAAAACATTTTTAATCAAATTGACTCTTTCGAAGTTAAGAAGCGAAGGCAACATCGCATTAGCAGCAGCTTCCTCGAGAATAGCTGCTACATTATTACCTGGCGGAAAAACGGCTCATTCCTTTTTTTAAATACCAATAGATTTGAATTGCAGCGAATTTCCAGTGTGCAATATTTCCAAAAATAGTGCTAAAGCAGAATTGATTAGAAATGCAGACTTGATTGTTTGGGATGAGTGCACTATGGCCCCTAAACAATCAGTAGAAGCTCTCGATAGAACTCTACGAGATTTGCGCAATGACAACAGATTTATGGATGGAATAACTTTCCTCTTTGCCGGAGATTTCAGACAAACATTGCCCGTAGTTACGCGAGGTACCAGAGCTGATGAAGTAAACGCTTGCGTCAAACGATCGAATATATGGCGTACCGTTCAAACAGTATCACTCACAATAAACATGAGAGTTCAACTTGGAGGTGATGCAGATATTCACGAATTTTCTACTACTTTATTAAACGTTGGAGATGGTAAGATACTAGAGACAGACGGTGCGATATGTTTACCGCCATCATTATGTCGTACAGTTTCCTCACTGGCAGAGTTGATCGAAAAGGTTTATGGACATATTGAGTCTATAAATTTGCACGATGATGTGTGGTTATGTGAGCGTGTGATACTAGCACCAAAAAACGAACAAGTAAATGCCATAAATAGCCGGATATTGCATAAATTTCCACGAGACGAAAAAACATATCACTCCATTAATACAGTTTTGAACGAAGAGGATGCAGTAGGCCTACATTACCCAACTGAGTTTTTGAATACTTTATCTGCATCAGGATTACCAGCTCACGCATTGAAATTAAAACTAGGTGTTCCAATTATACTCATGAGAAATCTGAAGCCACCACAGTTATGCAATGGAACACGATTGAAAGTTAGGTCGCTAAAAAAACATATTATCGAAGCGACTATCTTAACAGGCTGCGGCAAAGGAGAAACAGTATAAACTAAACGAAAGTGTCGTTTCGTTTTTCTGGCGTTTACTGAAACTATGTTTACGTGAATATGAAAATATTTAAATTGAATATATTTAAAATTCGTATGGGCGCCAGAGATTATGTGATCTCAGGGGTTTTCTGAATGAAAACAGTAATTTGGATGCTAATAACATATATCTTTAATTATCTCTGAAATGGAAATATTGACAAATACATTTATCGTTTAACTATATTGTCGAATATACAATACGTTACTAAAATAATACTTCATAATCAGAATTATATAACTTTTAATTTCTCTATATGTTTCCTAATCAAAATTATTCAAATAATGTCATCTGATAGAGTAAAGTTAATACATACATAAGTATAAATCAATTATTATTTAAATAGGAACAATTGCATATATCTATATTAATCAGATATGCCTAATTTGTTACACCTCTCATTAATCATCAGTATCAATAAATACCATTAGCATCTACAAATGTTTAAGTTATTTATAAGTACGTATCATTATTAATCATAATCAAATTGACTCTACTACAAATGAACTTTCAACTTTGAATTACACTAACATACTAATCCTTTCTAAGTCTTAAGGTAACTCAAGATAGCATCCATTTACTCGTAAGGTTCTTTAAGAAATGAGACGGGAGTTTGGAAGTATATAGACGATCTACGACATTGTAAATGTGTATTATATAGATATATATAAAATGTTAGATTGTACTTGCTCACGGTTTGTTCACATCAGGAATCCTTTTATCAGCGTGGTTAATTAACACTCACTAACACATACTCTGCTTTTAATTGAACACACTTCACTACTGTAGGCATTACCCGTATTTCATTGTATTTCGCACACGGACTGCCGCGCACAAGATAAATATACTGGTTGATTTAATATCACTAATCAATATAAACTTCTTCTTTCTTCATGTTCGAACTGATTTAAAGTCATCACCCGCGAAGATTATTTTCTTAATTACACTCCGCTTACCATTATACTTCTCAAGAATAGTTATGGAATTAACTACCCTTCTATTACTATTAAACTGTGAATTTAATCATCACTTTGTTTCTCCTACACTATTACTTTAAATCACTAATTTAAATAACAAAGTTTATATTAAGCGTCTTTACATTTCTCGTACTATTAAATGATACTCTAAGACGATAGATGTTTTAAGCAACAAAACTGATTGTAAAGAGAACAATCTGTAAGAAAGTTGACTTGTAAGAAAGCTGATTTGTAAGAGAACTGATTTGAAAAAAAGACGCGATCGGGCGCGTTGGACTAATATTTATAATAGTTGCCCTCTCTACCTTTCCTCTAGTTCTACTCAAAATTCCCTGATAGGCTTAGAGCTTAGTTCCGGGCCGGGAACTTCGAATTTGCCCACTCATGTGTCTTAAAAAATTGGCGCTTACTGGTTACGCTTTTTATGATTGGCTGTTCACATAGAAAACGCGCTGAATTTAGCACGTGTTG
Source organism: Magicicada septendecula (assembly GCA_034769895.1). Classification (NCBI taxonomy): domain Eukaryota; kingdom Metazoa; phylum Arthropoda; class Insecta; order Hemiptera; family Cicadidae; genus Magicicada; species Magicicada septendecula. The sequence continues at coordinate 288,420,008 of CM068376.1, forward strand.
ATTTCACTCCAACCGACGCTGCTTTCACCCGCTAAACAAGTTTTTTATGAGTGTTCATCTTTTGTACTCTGCAGGCCAATATTTGTAAAAACTAACGGTACATGACACTAAAGTCGTTTTTAGCAAACAATGAGTTTCCGTTACTTTATGACTTCGAAAGTTAACAAATATGTCCCACAGCCGACAGTCTGTCGCCGCTGCTACATATTATAGAAAATTTTTATCTGAGGCATATCTTTGTCTCAACATTACACTCCATATAACGAAATATTTATACTTACAATTAACTATATAAACACTTAATAATATCTAATATACATTAGTGTCATCACATCAATCGCTATAAAATTTTATCATTATAACAGTATTTATCCCAAGAATTCCAATCATACCCAATAACTTTCCATTTCAATTTAAAAGACTTCAGTTTCCGGTTAATTTATGCTTTGCAATGACTATCAATATGTCACAAGGGCAAACTTTACTTACAGCTGGTGTGGATTTAAGAGCTGCTTGCTTTTCTCACGGACAACTGTATGTGGCATGTTCTCGAGTAAGCAGAAGCAGAGAGCTCTTTTATTTGCTCTGATAACGGCAGAACGTAAAATGTAGTTTATAACGAGGCTGTGATGTAAAAATGTATATAAAAACTGAGTATACTGGACTGTGATACACTTACGTATATAAGGATTCTACCAAAAAGTTTAAGACTGACTTAGCACGTAAGATTTCGACTAACTCATATCAATATACTTATGTATTCATTATTTGTATTATTCTATACGAATAAACATTTTATCTAATTGTGTTACTGCATGTTTGTAAATATCTACTAAATTATCAAATTTTTATTTTACGTATCGAGGAAACATGAATGATGGATCTACTGCTTCTCACTTTTTGGATATTCATAACTTACAATATAAGAACATTATTAATATAGATGTACCATTAGCAATTTACCAACTCGACAGTTACCACAACAATCATATACAAATATTCGCGTGCGAAGCCGCGGGTACCTGCTAGTCAATCAATAAGTATCTTATAAACACTGTTTCAACAGCGCTTATTTTTATTGTGCTATACTTTAATGGGTTTGATTTCAGTATGTTGTTACACGTTTTTTAAGCCACTTTAAAGATTGTAATTGATTGGTCTTATTTTTTCTTTTGTATGAAGCCGACTCGACCGGACCGGACCCCCCCCCCCAGACCAAATTCTACATTCGCTACTGGCTAGAAAGTACCTTAGCAGCTGAAGAAAGTGAAGACTGTAGCGCTTATGGGAGTGGAATGCACTAATAGTGAGGAAAAGAAAATAATTACTTTATAATACGTAGCATGTTATTTATCTTAATTGAATTTTTCTCAAAATTTATTTATTCGTATAAAAGACCTATTTTCTCAGGAACAGCTAAACAGATTTGTTTCAAATTTTTGTCGGAGTTTCGTATAATAAAATACGTCTACATACGGGAGTATTTTGTACAATATTGGTACAAAAATGGATTAGAAACTTTTTTCACAGTATTTACGACATTTCAAACTAAGTGGCGGGTAATTTTTTTTTAATTGCAAAATAAAGTATCTAAAAAAGGCTCCATCTATCTTTGCGAAAGATGTCGGTAAAGAAGTGGTAAAAATTTGATGTCATTCCATGTACGGACAGCTGAGAAAAGGGGGCAAACATTTACATGGGAAAGACTGGCATTACCGCAACCCCCCCTTAACTGTTTCACATTGTATGCGCATTATGCCCAGTTTGCTGCTTTTGTCGTGTTGTTTAGAGGGCGTAAAGTTATAAGTGTATTTAAGAAATTCTGCGACTGGAGAACGAGGTAATGGCTTAACAAAGAAACACCTACCTGTGTTCTCAATCTGTGTAAAGTGTATATTGATTGTGCTCAGCAGTTACGTTTCCCGGATAGTCAAACGGATAGACAGAGAGGGCGAGAGAGCGAGAGAGAGAGAGACGTTTGTATTTCTATACGAGATGGAATGTTAAAATAATCCGGACCCTCTTTAAACAAGAATTTATTTTATTTAGCTCTGTTGGTCAGACAGGATTAACACGCGTGAGATGAACGCCTCAACGGGTAAAACAACCCTCATTAAACACCAGCCATATTCAACATTCGCTTTATTTTACTTATGTTTCCAGTACCTTAATGGTTAGAGCAGGGGTTCCCAACCGGTGGTACGCTTATCACTAGTGGTACTCGGAAATATTCAGTGTTACGCAAGAAGACCTAGCTAGGAAAAAAGTATTTACTTAAAAATAATAAATAAATAAATTTATATTCAAAACAACAATAAACTTTTATCGGACATGATTTAAAAAGATTAGGCCTACCCTTATACCCTAGGTGGTTTTGGATGGCAACAAAAACCTATTACCCAGGTCATCATAAGCAAGCATTAACGTCTTTAATACCTTTTGTGTCAAGTTACCTTTGTGAAAGTGGATTCGCTGAACTCGTTTACGTTAAAAACAAGTATAGGAACAGGGTGTCTACTGATAAGTTTAAAAATAACATCAATTGAACCTGACATTAACCCTTTGGAACAAAATAAGCAGCAACAAGTTTCACGTTAATTATTTTCATTTTAATACGTATTTTGTTATTTTTCAGTACTAACAAGAAAATCTGTAATGAAAATAATCAACTGTCTTTCAAAAAAACCTTTGTATTTTATTTTAGCATAGAACCAACCTAAAATTAATTTTAAAAATCAGTTCCCGTTTTGTAAATTCTATGTGTTAGATTTAAATAATTATACATAACTAGGAATAATAAGGTATACTTCATGCTGTATAAAGTTTTTCATTGAGAAAACCCCAATAACCTTTCCTTAAGCTTCGGTGGTACTCGAATGAACGTGGAAGACAAAGTGGTACGCGGATCAGGAAAGGTTGGGAACCACTGGTTTAGATTAATACCTTATATGTTTCATACATATAATTTGTATGACGTTTTACACCCTCTGTCATGTACGTTATAATACCGCAGACCGGGACGGATACCACAATAATTAACGTAACCACAATTCTGGATCTATCGATAGTCTTAAAAAATTATTGCGTTTCCCGGAATTTTATCTTTGATGCTGTATTATTAATCATAATAACATCGTCGTTTCTAGTTGTTCGCTCACATAGCCAATCAAGATTTGTTAAATAGCTTTATATATATCTGCGAAAACTTTGCCTATATCCGTATACATAAATGTGCCAAAGTATACTAGAAAAGAAGTCTGATTTTCTTTATCAGTGGAAAATTATTCTTGTCCAAGACTTAATAATTGATCGGCAACTTTCTGTGCAAAACAATATTGCCACAGTAACGAATCTAAAATTTGGTCTGGAGGGGGGGTCCCGTCGAGTCGGCTTCATAAAAAAAAAAAAAACAAGTTAAAATTTAATCAATATTACAATTTTTAAAGTGGCGGAAAACGTGTAATAACATGCTGAAGTCAATCAAATTAAAGTAATAACATAATAAAAATAAGCGCTATTGAAACATTGTTTATAATATTGATTACTGACTTAATTGATTTTTATGTATTTCATATTTCAAATGTACACGAAAATACTGTGTAATAAACTTGTTTGTAGACCTATATTTAAAGAAGGGTCACTACTGTATTAGCGTGCATAGCAGAGAAATAGTTAAAACAGCTTAAAAATTAAGAGTTTAACCAAATTTCTCGTCAACTTTCAACCCTCTGGGGGGTCCGGTCGCATTCGTCCCCACCCCCATAAATATGCCCCTAAATCGTCACACGATATTGACTTTCCGGGTGATTCAATATTTAATTATTTTGCTTGTCATTAATCACGTATTAGATTCATTTTTCCATCAATGTTTGTGCGTGAGATCGGCATCCGATGTTTGACTAGTAATTAAAGGGTATCAAATATAAATCTGATTAAGAATTTGGTCGTTATTGATTCTGTTGTACACGATCGTTTTCTTATTTCATTTGCTGCAGTTGGTTGGTTTCTGTTGCTCTAGATGCGCTCATTAGTGTAAGCGGTTTCCATTAAGACTGATTTCACGATTTCAACGCTTTCCAAAGCATTTCTTTAGTATAGTTTTTCGTGAAACATTATTGATTATGGTCCAAGTCACGTTACTGATAATAAATTACCTTATTTCAAATCCGCCCTGTGACTTCGTTTTACGAAGTCACAGGGCGGATTTGAAATAAGGTAATTTATTTTTCGTGAAGCCTATATACGTTTTAGCTATGTTTCCTACTCTAGTTTTCACAATTCTTAACCTACTTTCTTGAAACTGATGTTCTCGTTGTTCTGTTAATTCTGAAGCTGTAATTTCAGCACTTTTTCGCCTAATTTTTTGAAGGCAATTTTTAAGGTGTGATAATGACGCATTTGTGATACCTTTAGCTAAAAAGGAAATATATAACAAGTTTATTTATGTTTTTTATCCTAGATCTTATAATCATTTACCTACCGACATAAAAAATAAAAAAAAATTTCTGAAACATTTGGAATCGTGGCTAATGAATTAGAAGGTCAATTGAGTACTTTTATCATCCTGGATGTAGTTAATAATAATTTGAACCACACGAGATGCTATTATTAACAATAATAGAAATTTAATTTGTGTTTGTATTTTATTTGTAAAGAGTATAGCTAGATTTAGTTATGATTTTAAAGTATTCATGATTTGTTTATTAATAAAAATTGTTAATAATTATCATAATAATTTCATTTAATTTGCAAAGATTATATCAGTTTTAGTCGAATGTAAATTTATTGATTTTAAGTTGAAAATTGTCATAACTGCCAAATATTAGGTCAATTATTTTATATTTTTAACAATAATTCTTAATATTTATATCTTGGTTATAATCATTAATGTGAATTAAGGTTAAAAAGGATTATTTTAGTTGGAGTTAATTTTGAAATGTTAAGGATATTTTTTATTAGTATACGTTAGTATTTAGTGTAGTCTGTATAAGGTTTCAATGACTGGACAATAAATATGTGACAAAATTGTTGTCGATAAGAGCTAATCGGACCTGTGGAAGATTGTTTTTTGTTATTAAATATACAACAAGGATATTAATAAACCTTAACTTATCACTGCTCACAGTGGTGAGATGGTAATTCCTAGTGCTGTGAATGTAATGAACATTGTAAACTCTAACAATAAGAATATAAATATTTTAAAAAATATATTTTTGTCGCTCTAGCTTCAGTATTTCTTATTCTGTTTTATAAACGTCAAGACTAGGGCTGTTGATTTGTGCTCAACAACTTTATTCTCTTTGATTCTGGATTAATTCGAGCAAACTGGTGTTCTTGTCATAAAAGTAAGCGCGATCAATAAATTAAAATTCTTTTTCATTTAAACAATCAATTAATTTATTGACGGACTATGAAATTATATATATTAACTAATTTAATATAAACTATGACGGACGTTGCAAGTACGATGCATAAGCAAATAGACTGTAATCATATGTCAATCTTCTACTATAGTGTATTCATTGTTCATTGCCTAAAGATACCATACATACGATTACCATATGCCTACACATTACATTGACGACAACTCTCAAAAATTAGCCAGAACATTTGCAAACTACGACTATCAATTAGCGTGAAGAACAAACAATGACATCTAAAAATAAACAATACAAAAAAGGAAAGCATTTATGAAAAAGCTGGAATATACCAATATCAGTGTCAGCCTGTTAACACGACAGAATATAATGTGCGATGCAACAGAAAATACATAGGTTTCACATCAAGATCCTTTAAACACAGGTACACCTTTAAGATACAACACACCAGACATTCTCAACATTCAAATCTGAACTCAATAGTAGTCAAACACATAAAACAACAGTCTTGTGAGTATGGTCCAATACAACAACATTTAACGGTATTGAAAACATGCAATGATGAAATAAGATCTAATATATATGAACAATATCGAATATACAAACACGTGAAAGAAGAGGGCCACGAAAATCTATTGAGCATCATGACGGACTTCAAAATTCGTATCACAGTTGAAATATTGCGGCAAAATGAAAATCAACATAATCAGCTGATATAATATATAGACCTGAATGTAAATACAAACACTCCACAAAAAAATCAGTTCTCCAGAAACTTTGGACACAAACGTACGTTTCACGATCATTAATCAGGGTTTTTGAATTCGTTTTTCTGTAAATAGTAACTGTTTCGCAAATCGTGACCGCGAGTGTATGGTGTAAATATCCTGACAATACTCTATGACCGAAATCGATAGAAATTAAGAAAGTGAGTAATTTAAAACTTTATTATAAATCATATGTATGGTATCTTTAGGTTATGAACAATGAATACACCACAATAGAAGATTGAACTGTAATGGTATAGGTACTATTAGTAAGCAATAAGTGTGTATATACAATAGGTGAGATTTGCATATAAAATAATAATTTCACTCTTGATATATGATAGCATGTTACAATGAGAATTGGTTGAAGTAAAGGTTGCATGTTGAGACATCGTAATATAGACAATAAGAATCATGTCAAAACGTTAGATTAAGTTGATTTTTGACTATATAAAAAATAATTCTTGTGAAGTAGTGCGAAGATATGCATAGACATATGGCGAGTGTGCGTGTGCGCGTGTGAATAACTGTGTTACGAAATAACAATAAAAAACCGATTAAATTAAATAACTTTTGGGTAAATCAAACGTCCGACATAATAATTACACCAGAATGTGCATAAAATAAAGACTTATCTGGTAGTAACATTTATTTATATTTTTTTAAAGAACGAAATATATGAGTTTTCATAAAAAAGGTTTTATGACCTACAAAAAAAAGAAATAAAATTATACCGGTTTTATTTGCACGTTTTACATTGTTAATAGACAATTAGAATGCTATCTGGACTAGAACCGTAAGGATGAGGGACCGTTTTGACCAATGAAATACATCAGTCGATTTATCCGTAATGGGATGTAAATCAGTCTAGCTTAGACCGTAAAGAAGCAGCTTCGTTGAACCTAACAACGTGTAATAGTTTCCTCTGATTTAGGACGATAGGTCTATCAAGAGTTACGAGCACATGTAATAAAGTTGGCGACTGAAATAATCTCGAGTGCTAGTACGGTACAGTTCAAGATTATCCGCTTAGGATTTATGAACACATCAAATTAGCCGGAATAGTGAATCGTAAAATACACCATATAAATCATTAATAATTAGCAATTCAACACTGTTCGTAGAAGTACCCAACCCGGAAACGACCCTGAGAGCTGGAAAGCAGAATGAAGAGCAGTATCCTGACGTCTACCTGAAAGAAACATCTGTCGACGATTATCAGAAACAAGAGGAGTAACACCGTATCGTTCATCAAACAAGGGAAGTGAAACAATTTATATAAACTCAATTAAAACAATTGTAGATTAAAAAACACAGAAAAACTTGTAGAAATTAAGATTTATGTAACTAGAGTGTAGGAAAGAATTATTTTAAGTACAAAGAATAGGTCAACTTTAAACTTAACTGTTAGTCAAGTTTATTTTGCAGAAGAAACGGTTAATTAATTTTATTTTGCAACCGAAGTAGTAATTAATTTTATTTTGTACAGAATGATTTCTTAATTTATTGTATCAGAAACGGTCACATTATAGACTAGTCAAATATGTGTGCTAGCTAAAAAAATTAAGGAAAATCGTTAATAAACCGAAACATTCCATTATCTAATATCGACTAATTATTCTATGCGACCTTGTTCATCGCAGTATATTATAATACATCACATTATCGTTAGTAATCATATGTGTCTACAATAGCGCGTTATAAGAGACTGATTGTAAATACGTGAAATAACAAGTAACCTGTAGGTAGGGCTCCGTGCAGTATCAAACTCGGCGGTGGAATGCGGACCGCGTCCATGAAAGTAACGTAGCGTTTTCTATTTAACTTTTAACGCGTAATAATCGAAACAACAGTGGACTTCTTTGTAGCATACCTCATAACTTGACGCGCTTCAACTGTTTTATACAACGTTAATGCACTGATAATTTTCCACTGATAAAGAATATCAGACATCATTTCTATTATGCTTTTGCACATTGGTATCTACGGATGGAAGAAAATCCTAAGCAAAGTTTTCACAGATATACACAAAGCTATTTAACAAATCTTGACTGGCTATGTGTGCGAGCAACTACAAACGACGATGTTATTAAGATTAATACAGTATCCAGGGCTTAATTTCAGGGGGAACGCGCCAGAACGGAGTTCCGGGACCTCTTGGATCCAAAAATAAATTACCAATAAAATATATGAAAAGAAAAACCTAATTATTACAAAAATTTACTACTACTTTTTAAATTGTGCCCCTCATCAGCCCCACTACAAAATTAAACATCTGTTAAAATCAAACACCAGTACTAATCTGTATCTTAACTACTCGTAGTCCTTCAGTCTTTCGACTGGTTTGTACCCTCCCCGCATATACCCGTGGTGCGTGTGGTACTGAGTCTCTCACAGGTATATGGGACCTACAGTTTAACGCCGGATCCGAACGGCATAGGTGGGGAAGGTTTATACTAAGCAGGATACCTCTCGCTGGTTTGCCATTGCCTTGCGAGGGGGAACGGTCGTATCTAAATCAGATGGCCCCCGGCGGGAATTGAACCCGCGCCGACAGCGTAGCAGCGCCACACGCTAGCCACTACGCCACGACCGGTCCAAACCGGTCCGATCTTAACTACTATCGTTCAAAAAATGTTCCAGTAACCTATGGGGAAAATGAAATAAAACTACTTGCTTCAAAATAAAAACTACACGAAAGGCAACTGATTGGAAGCTTCCGAGAATATGTGCATTCCAGAATTTTTCCGGAGAGTTTTTCTATCGTGAAATATGCTATTGAATCAATAGCAATATCTTCAACTGAATGTAAGAGGGCTGATTTCTGGCCATTCTACAGCATTGGACACAAAGAGTAAGGAAAAGTCAAGAAACAAACAATATGACGACACAACGATGAAACTATGGAAATTTTTTAAAATGCCCGAACCACCGAAACCACCACTTAAGAGTTTGATTGAGGCTTCGGGATGCCCATGCCATGACATGTTTTCGATTGTCGTGCGGCTAACATGCCGATGAAATATCAGTGCGGCTCTTTAGAAATATCAGTAAACTTTATTACCTTTTTAAATACAAGTTTATACGTATGTTACATATTTTATAAGGCTTTAAAAATGTAGACTTCCTTTGTGATAACCTGATGTAAACTTATACGCTAATAAGCAATATAAGTATATTTGTATTGTATATGTACAACTTTTGAATTGATGCGTTCCGGCACCTATAATTTTAGAAATCAACCACTGACAGTATCAAAGATAAAATTCCCGGAGACGCAACAATTTTTAAGACTATCGATGGGTCCAGAATTGTGGTTACGTGTCCTTGTGGAATCAGTCCTGCGTTATTATAACCTACATAACACAGGGTGTAAAACATCATTAAAACAATATGTTTAATGGTACTGGAAAAATGAGTAAAATAAAGCCAATGTTGGATATGGCTGGTGTTTTAGACGCGTTCACCTCACACGTGTTAATCCTGGCTGACCAGCTGAGCTAAATAAAATAAATTCGTGTTCAAAGACGGTCAGGAGTTTTTAAAAATATTCTATCTCGTATAAAAATACAAGTTAATCCCAAAGCGTCTGAAGAAACTACTGTGAGCGAACAAGTTGTTTCTTGTTTTACAGTTTTTCATCTTCATCACTGATTTACAGATCTGTAAACATTTCGCATATAAAACCGTTGTACTTCCTTTACAAATGTCTATTCGTTATTTGTATGTACAGTAAAACCTTGTAAAAACGCTCCCGCTTAATACGCTATCCCGTTTAACACGTGCGGTGATTGTCCGGCACGTGTCGTATGCGGAACACTTTATAAAACACTCCGATTACTGCGTTCAAATCTCACATAATACGGGGGCGTATTTACAGGGGGGGGGGACGAACGGGACCGGACCTCCTCCTCCTCCAGAGGGTCAAAAAAAGTTGATGAATTTTGTTAATCTCTTAATTTTTAAGCTATTTTATTATTTTTTTTCATCTGTGAACGCTAATATAGTAGAAACTTTTTTTAAAATATAGAAACAGGTTTATTACACAGTATTTGCGCATACGCTTGAAATATGAAATATGGGAAAATCAATTCAGTCAATACGTATCTTCTAAACAGTGTTTCAATTACAACTACTTTATTATGTTATTACAGTTTACTTCAATGGGATTGATTTCAGGATGTTATCACAAGTTTTTCAATCACTTTACACGTAGTAATGTTGACTACTCTTAACTTGATTTTTCTTTTGTATGAAGCGATTCGACCGCCCCCCCAAGGCCAAATTCTAGATACGCTACTGACTCAATATGCTTTCCCATGAGAATTTCAGAATCATTGTAATTAAAGATTACCACAAATAGGAATATTATAGTTAAGTCTTGGGCTCGCCTAGGCCATCACATACTTCAGGAGAATTGACTTTTAAGCTACTGCTAGACAAATCATACACTTTGTAAAGCGAAAGTGGCGGAAAATTATCGAGGAATGGTTTGGTTGCTGCGAATTTTGATGGTTTAGAAAAACTGTTTCGCATCGTGGCGGGAAAATCGGTAACATCGCGATAAGCCGACATCATCGTATGGACCCAGGGACAAAGTACCAAGGACTTATATCGTAAACGAATCCGTTGGCAAGAAGTAAGTAAATACGGAAAAATAAATGAAACAAATGGCACTAATTAATAATATAAGGCCTACAGTTTCTTTGCTTACAATATTGTTTCCAAGTATGTCAATAACTGTGCTGTAAATACAAGTTAATCGCAAAGCGTCTGAAGAAACTCTATTGTGAGCAGCCAAGTTGTTTTATAGTTTTTCATCGTCGCCACTGATTTACAGATCTGTAAACATTTTGCATATAAAACCGTTGTACTTCCTTTACAAATGTCTATTCGTCATTGTCTCTGGGGACTTGTCTAAGAGACTAATTACTTGTCTCTCTAAATGCCTAAGAGACTTGTCTCTGGGCTATAAGGCTGAGGTCCACTCCTGTCACTATGAACAGACGTTTCGGCCTCTCTGCTGGAGGCCATCTTCAGTGTAAACACGATTCGGGAACTGGCTGTAATTTTCCACAATACTGCGGGTGACTGGTGAAGATCCGTGCCAGTTCCCGAATCGTTTTTACACTGAAGATGGCCTCCAGCGGAGACGCCGAAACGTCTGTTCACAGAGGCAGGAGTGCACCCACGGCCTAATAACCCGGAGACAAGTCAATTAAATTTCAACACAGTTGCCGCCGGCCGTGAAAGCTTTAGATATCGATTATGTCAATAGCGTTAATCTATACGTGAAAAATATGAACAGGCCTGAATACTGTACGGGACGTCTGCCGTCTCATACGCGATCCCGCTTAATTTGCGGTTTTCACGCGGTCCCATGAATAGCGTTTATAACGGGGTTTTACTGTAGATGGTTTCTAGCTTAAAATAAACCACAGCATTTTCCCGTGGTTATCTGTCTAAGATTTTAAAAACTCCGACAAGTTAGTATAGGCCTATTACGCCTACGTGTTTATGCCGACCGCGCCCGGTTTAGTCCCTCACCCAAATGTTTCCCGCACCCAGATCGATAGTTCATTGCACACAAACCTATCGATCGCGCTTGGCGTTAACTTCTCTGCTGTCAGTTTCACATAAATACTCTAGCGCGTTCTCTCTCTCTCTCTCTCTCTCTCTCTCTCTCTCTCTCTCTCTCTCTCTCTCTCTCTCTCTCTCTCCTTCCAACCCTCTCACTCTTCCTTAGATATTTAGTCGCTTTCTGTCACACTTGCACTCGGTCGATGGTACGTTCACATATTTTACCAAATACTTCTATCCGTTGTTTACATTACAGAATGATACAATGTACCGTTAGTGTCCTGTCTGCTGCCAAACGAAACTTCGGGAGCATTTCGGCACACCGTAGACGTGTGTTGGTTTCTTCGGATTAATCTTAATTCTAAGAAAGTTATTGGTGTTTTCAAAGAATCTATTCATAACGCTGTGGCAACAAACAGAAGTTGTTGGACCGTTTCACTTCCGTTTATTTCGAGCGTGGTGTAGAATAATACAAGAGAGATACTATAGAAAATACAATAGGATATTATAGAAAAAAATACAATAGAAAAATACTATCTCGAGAATACGCCAATCAACAGAAGTAGCTAACTGGCTGAAGTGGATCTGCAGGATATTAATTCATACGCAGATGAAGTAGCATATGCTTTTGTAGAGGACTTTACGTCTTGGATACCTTAAGACGACAGAGTAACGAAATACTATCTCGAGAATACGTCGATGAACAGAAGTAGCTAACTAGCTGAAGTGGATCTGCAGGATATTAATTCATACGCAGATGAAGTAGCATATGCTTTTGTAGAGGACTTTACGTCTTGGATACCTTAAGACGACAGAGTAACGAAATACTATCTCGAGAATACGTCGATGAACAGAAGTAGCTAACTGGCTGAAGTGGATCTGCAGGATATTAATTCATACGCAGATGAAGTAGCATACGCTTTTGTAGAGGACTTTACGTCTTGGATACCTTAAGACGACACAGTAACGAAATACTATCTCGAGAATACGCCAATGAACAGAAGTAGCTAACTGGCTGAAGTGGATCTGCAGGATATTAATTCATACGCAGATGAAGTAGCATATGCTTTTGTAGAGGACTTTACGTCTTGGATACCTTAAGACGACAGAGTAACGAAATACTATCTCGAGAATACGCCAATGAACAAAAGTAGCTAACTGGCTGAAGTGGATCTGCAGGATATTAATTCATACGCAGATGAAGTAGCATATGCTTTTGTAGAGGACTTTACGTCTTGGATACCTTAAGACGACAGAGTAAAGAAAATTTTTTTATTATTTGCTTGAAACCTATACAGGACAGTCTGCAAATTTGTGCTTCATCTGAATTTCCAGGTCGCTGCACACGGGTGCGGAAGTTTCCACGGCAGATAGTTTACATAGTGTTGATACCAACATTTTCAGTTTTCTGCATGAAATGAAAGCATATACCTAGTCACTAACAGAAATATACATTCACAAGGCTATGTGTAAGTCGTAATTTAAACATAGGTCTATATAAATAATACTGTTAATCTGTCATCACGCCCGGCGCGTTGCAACGGGCAAGTTGTGGGGGGTGGGGCGATTGACCGTTGGCGCAGTACACAAGCGCAGTGCCCTGCGCCCTTATATTGTTAGAAAGGTAGGGGATTATCTCCTGGCAAGTAGATTTTTTTTTTTTAAATACATTACATAATCTGCAAACAAAAGTTGCAATAAATGTAAAAGTTCACAGAAAATTCACATGAATGAGTTGTGCCCAGTGGCATAACTCATATAGTATTATTGAACAGTTCGCTTAATTATGAAATCTTGTCGGGAGTGCCAGTACATCATAGCGCTGAAGTCTGTATATCGCCTCGCTGTTGTCGAGGAGGTTTAATGCCAGTGGATTTGGGTGACTGTCCAGCCTCAGATGATACCTGTTGGTGTGTTCGCTGGTGGTTTCTTTTACAGTTTTCATGTGTAGATCTTTATGTATCACTGCGTTGCTGACGTACCACGGCGCGCTCAGTATTGTTCTCAGAGTTTTTGACTGAAATCGTTGCAAGATTTCGATGTTTGAGTTGGACGCCGTTCCCCAAAGCTGCACTCCATAGGTCCAAACCGGCCGAAGCATTATTTTGTATATCAGTAGCTTATTTTCCACCGATAGCCGTGATTGTCTACCCAGTAGCCAGTACAGCCTATTAAATTTCAGGGTCAGGTGTTTCCTTTTTGCCTTAATATGCTTGCCCCATGTGAGTCTTTTATCTAAGTGCATTCTAAGGTATTTTACATCATCTACCTGTGGCAGGGGCGTATCATTAAAAGTGACTGGTGGACAAGTAGATCTACTGGCAAGTAGATGAACACTCAAATGAATAAGTCTCTTTTACGTGTACAAAAAACTCGTATTTTGTAGTATAGGCCAAAATACATTTTGAAGGTATTTTCCCTGCTCGCAGATGTAGAGGATTTCCACTACATCGTTCTCTCTCGTATCCTTCCTTCTTCACGTCCTTCTGTCATCGTTCTCTATTTCTTCCCCATCGTCCTCTTATTCAGCGTCTAATCTCTCGGAATTCCTCTTTCACCGTCCCTCGAAACTCCCACTCGCTTGAAACATTAGAATAATCTGAGCTCTCTGGCGTTGTCAGGTCACGTTCTGATCAATTACTACACTTCCACTATCGTACATGTGCGAAGAGCAACTGCTGTTCAAAATGTATTTCTCATTTATCTATATAGTTATCGAAGCTTGCAAATATTTTATTAACCATATATAGGCTTACTTCTTACCTATATATAATTTTACTCCTTCTTTCTTCTTATGGTGCTGCACCTCTTTTTGGCCTGTCCTATAACCCCTCACGTTCTCCACCTCCTCACCACCAAGACTCTCATACCTTCTAAACATCATCCCCTCCTAGGATGTCCTGTGATTTTCTAGGAAAGTGTCTGCTTGATATAATTGGCTCTTTCACTCTACAGTAAAGCCCCAGACATGCCAGTCTTCGACTTCTAATTACGCAACTAGCTCAGATTAATTAATGAAATACAGTGGAACCTCACTAATTCGTCACCCACTAATTCATCTCCCTCTGTAATTCGTCACCCACTCAAGCTTTTTTTTTCTTTTTATTTATTAACAAGCGAGTAACATATACGCTCTAATTATAGCCGGGGTAAACCAAAAAGGTGCTGATTGTGGCTGGGGTTCTGATAATCTCCAGGAGAACGGATTGCGGAAGGTATTGGTTTCGAGAATGGGTATTCCCTACTTCTGTACAATGATGAAGAAGATGACCAGCCAATAAAACTTGCAATCTCTCATAAGGAGGCCATTCAAACACCGACTACAGAAATCAAGTGGTACGAAGGCCAAGATGAATCAGAACTGCCTAAAATAATTTCACTGCGCCAAATACATAATTTGGCTCTTGAAAAGTACGGTTGACAGAAAAAATTAGATTTTTTTCACAATCATTAAACACATTTTTTTTTGTAATTACTTAACTTGTTTGAGTTTAAAAATTTCCAGCAATAAATATTCTACGACAGCACAGAACAATCTACGCGTTTATCGAATGCGCCAGAAAGATCTCGATGTAAGCATGTGGTGTACGTGCTACTAGACGCATTTTGCGAGAATTTTCTCGACTGTGCCAGGCTCCGCTCGGGCGCTCGGACTGTGTCAAGGCCGTAGCAATTACGTAGTTCGCGAGAGATAAGACGCAGTTTGGAAGCTTCTGGTGTGTGAGCGTAACTATAAATACATCGCGTCGCGGCCTTAGTTTTCAGTTCAATGCGAGATTTTTGACTGTGCGGTTCGAGAGTATTAGTGCGATATATTTACAGAGCGGTTCGGGTTATTACGGTGTACGTTCAAGTAGTTATTAGTGAAGTGTTGCGTTTTATATTCGGACGGTATAATTGTAATACAGTTGAGTTTTAATATTAGTGGACATTTTATTGCGTATGAACAATTTCATTTGATTTGTTGTAGACACTGTGTTGTTAATTACGAACTGTTTTACTATAACAATTAAAGGTGTGATTAGTGACTTAATTGGTGTCTTGTAATTATTTTGTTTCCACTGTACCTACGACGATCGAGTAGACCGTCGTAACAGTGGTGTCAGAACTGGGATAGAACGGTTAACAGTGGAAACAGTGGATACTTTGTACAAGACGAGTGTAATTCGTAATTAATCGAAAAACAATGGATGCCAGTCAGAAAATTTCCAGGCTCTGTTGTTGCAGACAGAAGAACGACGACGACAGGAGGCGGAAGAAGCAGAAAGACGACAAAAAGAAGAACGAAGACAAGAAAGAGAAGAAGCTGAGGAACGTCAGAAAGCACTAATGCTAGAAACAGAAGACAGACAGGATGAAAAACGTAAGCAAGAAGCAGATAAAACGGAAGCTCTCTTTGAAGTTATGCAGAAACAGTTGCAAGAACACACTACCGCAGAATTGGGTCTTCTACGTGGTGACGTAGGTGAATTACGAGGTGAGCTCAACAATCAGATTACCAGAATACCTGACGTAGAAGAATCCATGTCAAATAAAATAGCTAAAGTAGAAAAATCTGTCTTGACTGTTGAAGAATCGATGTCTACAAAAATATCTGTTATAGAAGAATCTGTTTCAAATAAAATATCTGCAGTAGAAAACTCAATGGCAAACATAAGAGAACAAATTAAAAGTGAAGTCGAACAGTGCATGAAGATTCAACCAAAACAAATTTCTGAACAGACTGTACCAGTGATAAAGACAGAAAATAAGTTAATAGAGAAAGTCACTTTGCCTGCAGTAGGGACAGTTCATGTCAAAGCTCCAACCTTTGACGGAAGCAGTCACTGGGCAACGTACCTCCGCCAATTTGAAGCTGCTGCATGCGCAAATAATTGGACAGAGAAAGACAAGGCTGTTTCACTTGTTCTTGCATTAAAAGGACCCGCGGCAGAATTACTACAGAAAGTGCCACCTGACAGCCAGAACATCTATGCCGAATTGATAAAAGCTCTGGAATTACGGTATGGTAATAAACATTTGCGAGATGTGTACTGCACCCAGTTGAGAGCAAGGCGACAGCATTCCGGGGAAAGTCTTCAAGAGTTTGAAGCAAGTATCGACAGACTAATTAGACTGGCCTATCCTGAAGCGCCAGAAGATTTTCGAACGCGTTTTGCGATGCAGACATTTACTGCCGGTGTCCGAGATAACGAACTACAGCAAGTGTTACGAATGGCAAGACACCAGAACAGTGCGGACGCCCTGGTACATGCTTTGCAATTTGAGGCCGTCAAATCAGCGTCTGGTTGGACAAGTCATAAAGTGCGCGAGCTAAAAGATCGCGACGGCACAGACGATGAGGAAGAAGAACAAGGAACAGAGACCCGACGGTCGGCGCCACAGAATAAAATAAGAAAGGATGGAAGACCGAAGTGTTATCGATGTGGGAAACCTGGACATCTACAACGAGATTGTCGGGTTAGAATTCAGCAGCAGGGAAACGAGCAATAGTCGGTGCAACGGGGCGTGTGCTGACTAACTGGAGGAACGAAGCCCCTAGAGAATACGCAATTTCTACGCTTCAGAAAAACACCGGGAGCTTGGTAGTTACCGGATTTGTTCAAGAAAGGCCAACCTCCATTACAGTTGACACAGGCGCAACAGTTTCTATTGTGCGCCCCGACGTGGTGAAAGATCTCAAGCCAATCTGGTGCTCTTGCAGCTTGCGAACAGCTACTGGACGGCCTGTAAAAGTGTATGGAAAAGTGGAGATACGCCTACGCCTCGGTAGACTTGAGTTTAATCATCAAGTACTTGTTGCAGACATTGTGGATGAAGCAATTCTTGGTGTGGACGATATGAACGCATACGGATTTATAGTCAACTTCAAAAACAATGTCTTGAGAATCGGAGGCGAAGAGGTGATGCTATCAACAATGACGACAGCAGAAAAATCGATGGACGTCATAAACCAAGTGGCCGTAACTGTTCCGCCAAACTCCGAAAAGATCATCATGGTTAGAACTGCGGTAGATACTAGGGGCAATCAGTGCTCTATATTCGAACCCCAGGTAGTCAGCACACCGGGCATACTAATTGCCAGAAGTTTAGTAGAACCTGACGAAACCGGAAATGTACCTATTAGAGTGGCGAATATTTTGGATCAAGCTATCACTTTACAAAGCAATACGCTCCTAGCCAAATTGACTCCTGTGGCCTGGGTAGCCGGAATAACGCAACGAAGACCCAGTTCTTCGGATACTTCTAAATTACCAGAGGAACTGCAAGAATTATTGAACAGATCTTCTAACGACCTCTCAAGTGGTGAGGTAAAAGAACTCGGACAGTTTTTACACGAATTCAAAGATTGTTTTGCAGTTCGGGGACAGTCACTGGGAAGAACCTCTCTTGTGCAACATCGCATCAATACCGGGGACACAACACCGATACGCCAACCTCCTCGGAGGCCTCCATTATCTAAACAAGAGGAGATGTCTCGGTTAGTACAGGACATGTTGACAGAGGGAGTAATTGAACCTTCGTCAAGTGCTTGGTCTTCCCCTGTAGTGCTGGTAGCGAAGAAGGATGGTGGATTGCGTTTCTGCGTAGACTACCGGAGGTTAAATGACGTTACAAAGAAAGACTGCTATCCATTACCTCGCGTTGACGATACACTCGACACGTTGTCCGGAGCACAGTGGTTTTCCACATTGGACCTGAAGAGTGGATATTGGCAAGTGGGTCTTCATCAAGAAGACAAGGAAAAGACCGCTTTCTCGACCCCAAGTGGCTTATTCCAATTTAACGTCATGCCATTTGGACTCTGTAATGCACCGGCAACATTTGAGAGATTGATGGACCTGATACTCCGAGGCCTGACGTGGAAAACTTGCCTTGTTTACTTAGACGATGTCATAGTGATCGGGAAGACTTTCGAAGATCATTTGGAAAACCTTAAGGAAGTTCTAACTAGAATTCACGGTGCACAACTGAAGCTGAGCCCGAAGAAGTGTTCTCTATTCCAGAAGGAAGTACAGTATTTGGGCCATCTGGTTTCGGCAGCGGGCGTTAGCATGGATCCTAATAAAGTAGACGCCGTAAGAGACTGGCCAGTTCCGAAGAATAAACACGAAGTTCGGAGTTTCCTGGGGTTATGCTCATATTACCGACGTTTTGTGAAAGGCTTCGCTACTATTGCTAAACCACTACATGAGTTAACGGAAAATAAACGAAACTTCCAATGGTCGAGAGAGTGTGAACAAGCATTTAGAACGTTGAAGATTGCATTATGTTCGCAGCCAATTCTCGCTTTTCCAGCTTCCGAAGGGAAGTACATCGTAGACACAGACGCAAGCAATACTGGTCTAGGAGCAGTTTTGTCTCAAGTGCAGAACGGTGAAGAACGAGTAATAGCGTATTACAGCAAGACGCTTTCTAAACCAGAGAGAAATTATTGTGTTACAAGAAGAGAGTTGTTGGCAATTGTCAGAGCTTTGGAGCACTTCCATAAATACCTCTATGGGAGAGAGTTTTCACTACGTACCGACCATGCTGCACTTGCATTTATGCAGTTTTCTACGAATAACATAGGCTATAACTCATTTTATTCATCTAAGAACACTCTTCTGGATAAAATAAAGTTGTGGAATTTTGTCACATGATATTCTCAATTTAACATTTTCTGAATCATTTTTTTAATGAAGAAATTTGTGTTAGTGGTTGAAATCACAATCAGAAAGATCACTGTTGCACACCACTATATAAAAATTATCCCGATTAGCGCTTTCAAGCTTCACAGCTCATCGTCAGAGCGGAACAGACAGAAATTATGTGAAAACAAACCCTTCACCCTCTCACCCCACCCTGCTCACACACAACAAGCTAAAATATAAATGACCCTTCCCCACCGCCAAAACCCTGTCCCACCATCTGTACAGTTACATATTTTTCTAGCAAATTCCTTGTGTTTCAGTGTTTTGTGTGTGTGTGTGTGTGTGTGCATCCTTTTAAACTTACCCTCTTCCTCTCCACACACGTGGGTCAGTCACACACCCTTATTTTAAAACATCCAATTAGTACTATGCAATATAATTCTTAATCTTATCTATCTGTCCTCTATCATTTACTTCTTAATCATGTTATAAAATATTTCTTCATTATCAAATTTAATTTTAATATTAATTAAATTGTCTAACCCTTTTTCTCTTTCTTTCAATATTTCTAAGTCCTCTCTAAGCTTCCTTTCAACTGTGTCATTTACTACTTTTACAATTTCGTATTCTTCCAAAGGATTAACAAACTTATGGTTGTCTTCTATGAAATGTCTTGCATATAACGAATTGGTTGTTCTATTACCTTCTCCACGTTTGTGGTCAGACAACCTGCATACGAATTTTCGTCCTGTCTCTCCTAGGTACACTTTATTGCAGTCTTTACATTTTAATTTATAAATTCCGCTTTTCTGTAATACTGGAATTTTTTCTATATTCTTATTCCTTATCTTATCAAATACCGTTTCACATTTTTTAATAGCTATATCTACTCCATATTTATTAAAACATTTTATAATTTTTCTAGTATGTGAACCTATGTATGTCAATGACCCTGCATAATTCTTTTGTTCTGGTTCTATTTTAGCTTTTTGTATGTTAACCCTTTTCATAACTTTATCCACTATGTTGGTGTTATAATTATTATTCCTTACAATTCCCTTTATCGTTTTTAACTCCCTATCTTTTGATTCGGTCTCTTTTAAACACTTCTGAGCTCTGTAACAAAATGAATTGATTGCCGCCATTTTATATCTATATGGGTGGTAAGACTCTCTTGGTATAATTATATCAGCATACGACTCTTTCCTAAATATCCCAAACTGTAGTTTCCCCCAAACTGTAGTTATCTTTAATTTCTATGTTTAAATCTAAGTAATTTATTTTCTTACCTCCTATCTCTTCTTTAAATTGTAAGTTTTTATCCTTATTATTTACCTCATTTATAAACTCATGCACTTCTTCTATGCTTCCTTCCCAAATTACTAATACATCATCAACGTATCTAGACCATAATTTTATATTGTCTTTATACTTAGTGGAAGTTATTAATTGCTTTTCAAAATCATTCATGTATATTTCAGCAAGAATAGGGGATAATGAAGACCCCATAAGTAAACCTTTTTTCTGTATATAAAACTTGTTATTAAACCTAAAATAGTTCTGATTTACACATTCTTTAATTACTTTCATCAACTGCTTTTTATACCTGTATTCTCCCATATTATTATCGTTTATTAACTGAATAACTTTATTTACTGTGATATTGGTAAACATGTCCTTAACATCCAGTGATATCAATTTTGTATTTACATTAATTCTAATATTTTCTAATTTTTCTATCAGATTTACATTATTCTCTATGTTGTATTTTGTCCCAAATTCATATTTCTCTTTCAGTACTCTGCTAACTTCCTTTGATAATTTATAAATAGGTGCATTAATAAAAGAAACAATCGGTCTAATCGATTTTCCTTCTTTATGTATCTTAACCTGACTTTTAAAAGTTGGTGCTGTTGGATTACTTTCCAATAAATAATTTTTCTTAATAAGGGTGAGTGACTGACCCACGTGTGTGGAGAGGAAGAGGGTAAGTTTAAAAGGATGCACACACACACAACACTGAAACACAAGGAATTTGCTAGAAAAATATGTAACTGTACAGATGGTGGGACAGGGTTAGGGGTGGGGAAGGGTCATTTATATTATAGTTTGTTGTGTGCGAGCAGGGTGGGGGAGAGCGGTGAAGGGTTTGTTTTACATATTTCCTGTCTATTCCGATCTGACGATGGGCTGTGAAGCTTGAAAGCGCTAATCGGGATAATTTTTATATAGTGGTGTGCAACAGTGATCTTTCTGATTGTGAATCATTTTGATAATGCCAAGTTATTCGCAAAAACTGATTTTACTCCAGAATCTGTTAGCAGCATCACACGGCACTGTAATCGGTTAATGGGTGTCATTTTTCCACTTTCACGTATTTTCAGTATGTTACGAGAAGCGTACCGAAGAATCCAGAACATTCTCCACTCCCTCCGTCCAGTGTGGCTTGTGTTGCGTCATTCATGTAGGTGGTTCTAGTGAGTTCCAGGAACACTTAGATTCCTGGCGCGGCGCGGCGTGCAGTAAGGAGGCAAAGCTGTACTGCACCTCTGCGGGCCTATATAAAGCCATAGCAGCCGGGTTGTCAGTCAGTTCGACATGACATGACTCATTCTTCTGCACTCAGCTTTGGAAGAGAACAGACGTCTGACAGAACTTCGCAGAAGAGGATCGCCTCGACCTTATACTACTGCCATGAAGAGGCCTTCAGGACAAGCTACTGCGGCGGCAGTAAAGAAGAAGCCGCCGGATCAAGACTCGCCTCATCGCCAGCGCCACCATCCAGCTGCAGCGATGGAAGTGGACCAGCCGTCTTGCCAAGACAAAGACAACCAAACACGACTGGGTCCTGCCGCACAGTGCCGGTAAGTCGTTTAGGTAGCGCTACCCAGCGGAATCCGGGGAGTCCGAGAGTAGGACTTACCAATAGAGATGCGGGTTGCGCCGCCACTGTGACGGTGTCACAGTTCGGCCCCCGGATACCCGCTGGGCAAAGAGCTGAGCTAGTCAGCATTGGTCCAGCTGATAGTGTCCCTGAAGCACTGTGCGGGAGCGACGAGCCCCCCGGCCGGCCACTTGGGCCAGCCGGGAACCCTACGACTTGCGCGGGAAGCCCTGCTCAACCCGCGCAAGTACGTGATAATAATCGGTCCTTGTTAGGGCCGACCAAACCCTAAAGGCCGGACCTTCCGGCTGCACTGCCGCTAGTAGGCCAGGCAGCCCTAATCCTCTGCCGGAGTCTGACTCCCCAGACATGGAGACCTCGGCTTCCACCGACTGGGTGGTAGTAGGGCACGGTGGCAAGCCGAGGAAGTCTCCCTCCCTGGCTTCCCTGAGTTCGGTTACGGACTCGGCGGCATTCCAAGCCTCCGCTGAGGTTGCGCCTAGTCGCACCTCCGAAGGAAGGATCCCGCCGGTGTTCGTCACGAACGTCAGGGACATTATCGGCTTTAGTCGCCGACTCCGCAAGGTCGTTGTGCTGGCAGATAACGCTTCTGTCAAACTCCTAGCGAGTGAGACTGTGCGCGTTACCTGCCGCAGTGCATCTGAACACTTGGGAGTAATCCAGTGGCTGGAACGAGAATCGTTCCAGTTCCACACATACTCCCTGAACCGAATCAAGCCTGTAGCCCTCGTCCTTCGGGGGCTAGACACACAGGCGGACCCGCAGGTCGTCCTTGACGAACTGTGCGACGCGGGCTACAAGGTTGTGGGAGCCTCTCGGTTGTACACAACCTATGGCTCGCGTCGACCACTTCCCCTAATCAGACTCCAGGCGGAGAAGGGCGAATCCTCCCAGGCCCTTTTAGAGTTGAAACGGCTTTTCGGGCTCTGCGTGAGCGTAGAGCCCTGCCGTCAGACCGGGCGAATTTCCCAGTGCCACAGGTGTCAGAGGTTCGGCCATAGCAGCTTCGGTTGTCGGAACGCGCCGACCTGCGTCCGCTGTGGAAATGACCACCTAACGCAGGCCTGCGCTGTTCCTGACAACCACAGATATTGCATTAACTGTGGCGGCGCCCATGCTGCTAATAACAGGCGCTGCCCAGTTTACAAAGAGCAGCTGGACAAACTCGCAAAGCCAGTCCAGCCTAAGCCTCGAGAAGTTGTTGTACAACCCGTAAAAACGGCCAAAGCCTCTGAACCAGCGGTCCAGAAACCAGCCCCAAGGTCTGCTCCGGTTCCGAAACCACAAAGTGCAATGAGCCCGAGCAAAGCTCAACAGGCCACACCAACTACCGCGCTCCCGGAACCGGAACGCGAGATACCCCTCTACGCTCTAGTCCCGTTGCCGCAGGATGACGAGGAAATTGATCCTCCACTGCCGCCGCCACCCAAGCCTCGATACCCCAGATCAGGAAAAAACCAGGTAGAACTCAGACCAAGAACACGGGCCAGCCAAAACTTGCCACTGGACCCAAGCCTGTCCGCCAAAAGCCAGAGCGACCACCCGCTCCAGAACCTGCCCCCAAGGCTTCCACCGCCCCGCCCCGCCGCAGCTGCCGCCAAGCGTTCTCCCCAGGCCTCATCTACCGATGATCTCGCCGTCGTGTCCGACTTTCTGGCAAGCTACGATTTGCAGAAAGTAGCCCAAACTTTCCTTAAAATCAAGGGACGCTTGGCAACAGCCTCGCCCCAAGACAAATTCCTCCTCTTGGTGGAAGCCTGCCGTATTATTGGTCTGTTATGAACGGACAACCACGGCAATCCCTCAAGCGAGACCTCGAGCTCGTGGCGTGGAACGCCAACGGCCTCGCTTCCCGGCATTCTGAGCTCTTAGAGTTCGTTGCCCGACACAAGCCCGATGTGCTTCTTATTGGTGAGACGCACCTGACCCCGCATCGTCGTTTCCGACTACCCAACTACGTGTGCTACCGGGATTACCGGTCGGATCGCGCAGGAGGGGGCACAGCCATCGCGGTGAAGGCGAGTCTTCGCCATCACCGCGTTGTCTTGCCTCAGCGGCGGAACCTCGAGTGCACCGCGGTTGAGCTACATGGTACTCTCGGCGGTCTACTCGTGGTTTCCGCTTACAAGCCTCCACAAACGGAGCTCCTGTCGAACGATCTGGAGGCCGTCTTTGGCGTACACAGAAGGGTAGTCCTGGCGGGCGACCTGAACTGTAAGCACCCTGATTGGGGGAGCCGCTTGGTGAACTCAAACGGGGCCCGCTTACGCAGGTATGCTGATGCGGCTCGGGTCACAGTCATGGGTCCTACCGGGCCTACGTACTATCCCTCGAGGGCTAACTCCCGCTTTGATGTACTGGACATTGCCGCGGTCAGGGGCGCTTATTGCCCGGTCCACGTCTCCGTCATTTCGGAACTGTCCTCGGACCATTGCCCCATCAGTGTGCATATAGCTATCCAGCACGCTACCGTCCGCGACGAGCGGCGGGTAATCGAGTGGGAACGCTTTGGCCCGGCGTTCAGTCGCCGCCTACCTGAGCATATCCCGCTCGACACTACCCAGGATGTCGACGAGGCAGTTGCCTTATTCGACACAGCCGTAGTCTCGGCGGTAGACGTGTCCTCCCGGATGAAGCCGGGGCTCACGCCCGACTATCAGCGTATCCCCGAAGAGGTGTCTCAGCTCGCTTGCGAGAGGAATCGCCTCCGGAGACGCTGGCAGAGGACTCGTGACCCGGCTGACAAGGCTGCGTTCAACAGAGCGTCCGGCAAGTTGCGTCGCGACATGCTGGCGTTCCATAGACGCAACTGGGAGCTAGCTGTTACACAGATGGATGGCCCTGCCGAGAACCGTAATGTCTGGCGGATTCCCAGTGCCCTAACGGGAAAGCGTAAACGCGCGCCTCTCTCCGCACTGGTCGGACCCGGCGGTCAACCCCTTGGCCGCCCCCTCGAAAAGGCAGAGTTCTTGGCTGACAGTTTAGAGCGTCAGTTCGCTCCCAACCCATCCAAGAACCCGGCTTTCACTGAGCAAATCTGCCGCGAGGTAGAGCGCTTTCTATCGGCCGGTATCACAGTCCAACCGGAACTCATCTCCCCGGAGGAGGTCACTGAGAGGATTGTTCAGCTCAAGCCCCGGAAGGCGCCTGGCCCGGACGGAGTCATGAATTCCGCCCTCCATCGCCTTCCGGAGCGAGGAACCCAGTTCCTCTCTGACCTGTTCAATTCATGCCTGAGACTGGCCTACTTTCCGGTGAAATGGAAAACTACTACAGTAATAGTGATACCCAAGCCGGGAAAGAATTCTTCTCGCGTGGAAACCCTCAGACCCATCAGCCTCTTGTCCGCGACGTCCAAGGTTTTCGAGCGACTGATCCAGCGTAGGATCCGCGACCATCTAGAAAGACTAGACGTGCTGATCCCCGAACAGTTCGGCTTTCGTGAGCTGCACTCCTCGACTCATCAGCTGATGAGACTCGTGGAATGCATTACCGAGGCTGGCTGCCAGGGCAAACAGACGACAGCGATCTTCCTAGACGTAGAGAAAGCCTTTGACCGCGTGTGGCACGAGGGTGTCCTGTACAAACTCACGGAAGTCCTTCTTCCAGATTGCTACGTTCATTTGATCGGCAGCTTTCTGCGACACCGTAGCTTCCGAGTGAGAATAAACCACGTTCTCTCTTCGGAGAGGCGTATTACCGCTGGCGTCCCTCAGGGAAGCGTCCTTGGGTCTCTCCTGTTCTCGCTGTTTGTCAATGACACGCCCCGAGTTCCTGGAGTTAAATTGTCGCTGTTCGCGGACGACACTGCGGCTTTTGCCTCAGAGCCGAACGCAAGTTATGCGGCAATTAAGCTCCAGCGTCAACTCGACGCGTATGTCGGGTGGACCGATGACTGGAGAGTTGCCGTTAACGCTTCCAAGAGCGCCGCGGTAATATCCTCGCGCAAACGCAAGCGGCCTCGGCCGCTTAAAGTAGGCCCCATCGAGGTGCCCTGGACCAACAGCGTCAAGTACCTCGGGCTCCACGTGGATTCCCGACTCACCTGGCGAACCCATACTCAATACATCCGTCAACGCGCTTCGGCGCAACTCGGTAGACTCTGGCCCGTGCTATCTAATCCGGCAATGACCCCCCGGATAGGTAAGCTCATAGTCAACTCGTACGTGTTGCCCGTGATTACCTATGCCTGTCCTGTTTGGGGATACCTGGCTCGTGATCATAGAACGCTCCAGCGCGTACTCGACCGGGAACTGAAGCTCGCGTGCAAAGTCCCCCGGAGGTACTCTTCTCGTCTTCTGAGGAGAGGACTCGGTGTCCGCTCTCTTGATGACACCGTGAGACGCCTGGCGCGTAGATTCTATGTTCGTTCCGACAGAGTGACCCTCATTGCCGGACTTGGTAAATACACCCCGCGACCAGGTGAGTCCTGGAAGCGACCTCGTTTGCTAGTCCCGGTGGTATAATCCACCAATTGCAGGTCGCTTCAGACCCCCCCCCCATAAGTAGATAAAAAGTATATAATGAAATCAAATAGACCCAGTGCCAGGAGTCCTTCCTGAGACTCGGGACACTGCACTATTCGCGACCCGCATTTGTGTATTGTCAGTCAGTTACGTGAGCGATTTCCGCTAGTGCGGATTGAGTGTTGTCGAAGTGAAGTAGTATTGTGTTAATAATTGTGTGAAACTCTATTATTAGACATTGTTATTGCGTGTGGACAAATCTAACTGGAAGTAGTGTACGAGTTAATTACAAACTGTGTAATTGTGAAAATTAAAGCTGGTGATTAGTGACGTAATTGGTGTCTTGTATTTTGTTTTCCACTGTACCTACGACGATCAAGTAGACCGTCGTAACAATATACAGTATACATGACAATACGTGGATACTTACAATCGTTGTACATAGTTTTAACATAAACGTGTCTTCTTCGCAAGGCAGCCACTTTAGTGTACTCCAACACAAAGACCTGTCTGTATTCACTGCTCTCACCTATTTTTACCACTTGCACAAGTGCACAAGTGCACAAACTTTGTTCTCTGTGTCGCTATAAACTTGTGTGTGTTGTAAAAATCAGAACATATAGTGCAATCTAACATAGGAGGAAGAAGAATACGAGGAGGAGAAGGAAGAAAATTAAAAGGAGATGAAGAAAAAAAGAAGAAGAAGAAGAAGAAGAAGAAGAGGAGGAGGAGGAGGAGGAGGAGGAGGAGGAGGAGGAGGAGGAGGAGGAGGAGGAGGAGGAGGAGGAAGAGAAGAAGAACTCATTCACGATGAATAGTAGCCATGGCACGCCATTTTATGTTTTCTTCTCCATCGCCCGACTGGGTTCTATCTTAGCACATTTGGTCTGCCTGTGCTCGTTTGTTCTCCAATCTAATGACGATGACACATTAGCAAACCACATCGCTATCTTTCGTACAGAACTGGCCAGGATTAGACTGTCGAGTTATTTCAGACTTCTGAAATAACTAGAATTCTTGAGTACACTATGCAAGCGATGACAAACCGAGGTTGACAGCGAGTGGATGTCATGCTATATAAAGAATAGCCGGCTTAGTACCGGGCCCTGGCATGTACTTCAGTTTGTTATACCGTAAATCATACACCAGCAAGTCTAAAACAATACTTACAAAGGGAGTAAAGTGTTGTAGGGGAAAGGCTTTATTAACTTAGGCACAGGCTGCAGGTATGCCCGCGCCCCCTACGCGCCTTGCACTTGTCAGTGAAACGCACTTACAAACTGTAGAGTGTTTCCATTAAATCTGATCTTACACGTGTCAACGGTGATAGATTCTTGACTATTTACTATGTGTAATTAACAATACATTCACTAGAAAGTAAAACGATTTGATATCTGTCTTGGTTGTAGACTAATAAATTTAAGAAGAAAATCATTTTATGAAAAAGTTTAATTACATTCATTTCCATTGTTTATGGACAGCGGATATTTAATTTTTAAGGTATAATATATAATTGGAAAATCTCGTTCGCTCACGCTCATCAAATGTACAGTGGTGAAAGTATCTTCAAGCAATGACAAGATATTTTGATATTATTTGAAAGCTACGTTTACAACATAGATAGATCTTCTTCTTAATTGGCGCTACAGCGCTTTGAGAGCCTTGGCCTCCTGGACAATCCGCCCCCAGTCGTCATAGCCTGCCCACCGGATTCTACTTTTCTTTATGTCACTGACGATATCTCCATAGACTTGTCTGGATTTTTGAATTCGTCCTTACTCTCCATATGTTATTAATCCACTAATATGTTATTATGTATAAGTTGTCAATTTTCTCTTGTCACTGAAGAAATAGTAACACTAGATTACTATAATTACAGTTTTGTTAACTGAAATAAATATTAACAACTCTTAAAATTAATAATTATAATAATGTTAATTGCTGTATTATTTATTACTAAGCAATGTGATTATAAGAATGAAAAGAATATACAACGACGATTGTCAAACAATTATTTGTCGTTTGCAACCTATCATGTCACCACTTAGGCCAACAACAACAAAATCTCGCGTATCGAAGAATTATACTTTTTTAATAGATTTTTTAAAAGTGTAGTTTAACAATCGTGTGGAATAAGTTACTAATTTATACCAAATTTTATCGTGTGAAAAAGCTGTTGTCTGGTGTTTATATGATCGCTGTTAACGGGAAAATTATCTGTTATAGGTATACAACGTAGAAAACGAGCTGCGCAGAACAAACATTTTTGACACGCCTGAGACATTTATAGGAGAAAGTCACGTGATGCAAGGCAACTGTGTGGCCGAACACCGTATGTGAACTATACAGCGTGTTGTTGATTATGAAGGGAAGGGGGACAGTAAGATAGAGAAAGTTGGAGGGGGGGAGTCTTACTTCTCCACTCTATGCGTACTGAAATCGGTGATAGCTTTTTTAAAAGTTGTCAGGCTATAATATTTACTACTAAAATCTGACGTTCACCTTCCCTAAGTGGGGAGGGGCAACGTTTGATTAACTAACGGCTAACGAAGGGACTGAATATCTCGTGGGAGAAGTAGGTCCCCTTCCGTCTAGTGATAACAGTCTGTACGGAGGGTGGATAAGCGGGTAGAAGGTAAAGACCTTGGAGTGGGATACCACTCCTAAGGTGGATGAACGACATAGAATGCGGGAACCACCGCATTGTGGAATCCCTAGTTACAATCGTGTGGTTGTAACTAATCCCACCGGCCTATGGTCTCAAGTATTGTTTCCTGAGATATATTTTGGTTCCAGCATATATTGCGTAGAAAATGTCTGCAGCTAAGGATCTCAGAGGGGAGGTGGAAGTAAAGATATGGCGGGGAAGAAGAAAGGATGGATTTCTTGACGACATTAGAAACGGAGGAGCATCCACTTGAAACCTGCCATAGGACGGTTTTACTGAAGATTGATTAGTGAAGAATATTTTATTAATATTACAGCAGTAGCTAGTGAATCTAGAATTTGGTCTTGGGGGGGGCGGTCGAGTCGGCTTCATACAAAAGAAAAAACAAGTTAAGACTAATTAATATTACAATCTTTCAAGTGCCTGAAAAACGTGTAATAACATACTGAAATCAATCCCATTAAAGTAATACCACAATAAAAATAAGCGCTATTGAAACACTGTTCATAAGATACTTACTGACTTAATTGATTTTTTCTGTATTTCATGTTTCAAGCGTACACGCTAATGCTTTGTAATAAACTTGTTTGTAGACCTATATTTAAAAAATGGTTACTACTGTTTTAGCGTACACAGCTGGTAATGAGAAATTAATAAAACAGCTTTAAAATTAAGAGTAACAAAATTTCAAGTCAACTTTCGACCCTCTGGGGGGGGATTCCGGTCCCGTTCGTCCCCCTCGTAAATACGCCTCTGTTATATAGTATAGAATAGTTGAGAGAGTGTGGAGGCTTATAGCATCGTCGTATTTATAATGGTATCCAGATCATGAGCTTCGAGAACTTTCGCTTAAAATAACAGTTTTGTCCGGCAGTTAGTTAGGCCTACATGTTTCCAAACACAATGTATTAAAGAATTTACGTGTGTCTCTTTTGTGTGTGAAGGTGGGCATGTGTGGTGTAAATGACTGTTGCAGACTCATTTCTGTGTTGTCGGAAATTCGCAAGCCTTTGTCGGCGTGTGTGTGCGCGCGCGCGTGTGTGTGGACTGCCGTACAGAAATCTCTGGGAGTCAGTTTGTTGTGTTGACGCAAAATTATGATTATGTTAATCGCGACACTTCTGTGTTAAGTACTATGAATAATTCGAAGAAGAAGAAGAAGAAGAAGAAGAAGAAGAAGAAGAAGAAGAAGAAGAAGAAGAAGAAGAAGAAGAAGAAGAAGAAGAAGAAGAAGAAGAAGAAGAAGAAGAAGAAGAAGAAGAAGAAGAAGAATCTCACTGTGTATATTTTTGTCCTTTATTAAGTTTTTAGTTCATTTAAGGTTCCTAGGTTCCATTCTTTCCCAAACCACTTTTTATTCTATCATTGACGTAGGCTATCTAGAATTTGGCCTTGGGTGGTGGTCCGGGGTCGGGTCGACTTCAAAAGAAAAACAAGTTAAGACTAATCAATACTACTGTCTTTAATGCGGTTGAAATGAGTCCCATTAAAGTAAATGGTAATAACATTATACACACGCGCGTGCGTGTATATTTTATGATATTAAATTATCTTAATTATTAAATTATGCCATTAATTTAAAGATATTTAATGACTGAATTGATTTTCCTATATTTCACATTTCAAACGTATACGCTAATGCTTTGTAATAAACCTGTTTGTACGTTTAAAAAAGTTGCTACTATATTAGTGTACACAGCTAAAAAGTAATAAAACATTAAGAGATTAACAAAACTAATCAACTTGAGGGATTAATCAAGAGATTAGGAAATTAATCAACTGGGGATTGTAGACATTAATTAACCAGACTGGGGGGGGGTCTGGTCCCGTACGTCCCCCCGTAAATACGCCCCTGGCTTCTAGTAACAGAGGTAGTAATTGTCAGTAGCATTGGAATTCGTCAAGAAGTTGCAGACCAAAGACAACAAATTATGTTGATTGTGTTTTGCCCGGCCTACACAAACCGGTACGGAGCCTGCGTACGTGGGTTGTGTTACACGTAGCGCCACACCGACAATACGTTTTACGTTTACACGCTAACTTAACATGAGTAAATGTGAAATGTGTGACAGTTGAAGTGCATTTATTAACAACTCTATTAAAAATAAATACCTCAAAAACTGCGTACCTTATAGTAGGCGGTGAAGGTCAAGACCTAAAACTAGTAACAAAAGTGATAAAAAATATTAAAAACTGCAAGTATTTGGATGTAACAATGACATCGAATGGTGACAGCAACCAAGAAACAAAAGTAAGAATAGGACAAGCTAAGACAGCAACAAAACGATTAAACAGTCTGCCTTGGAGTCCACGAATAACAAAAAAAAAAAAAAAAACAATAAAATTAGAATATATAAAAATAGTGTCAAAAGTATAGGCCTATATGGAGCAGAACTGTGGGAAATTAATAAAAGAAATGAATCCATAATAAGAGCTATGGAGATGGATTACTGGCGGAGGTGGTGTAGACTAACAAGACTAGATAGAGTGAGAAATGTAGAGATAAGACAAGCGATGGGAATCGACCTTGACATTATAGAAACAATAGAAGCAAGAAGACTGAGTTGGTTTGGACACCTAAAAAGAATGTCGGATGAGAGATGGCCAAGGAAGGTATGGGAATGGACTCCACCCTCTAGAAG
This sequence comes from Magicicada septendecula, assembly GCA_034769895.1. NCBI lineage: Eukaryota > Metazoa > Arthropoda > Insecta > Hemiptera > Cicadidae > Magicicada > Magicicada septendecula. The sequence continues at coordinate 288,452,048 of CM068376.1, forward strand.
AAGAAAAAGGAAGACCTAAACATTCATGGAAAATGGATGTCGAAGATGGAAAGAATGCAAGAGGACTTACAGAACAGGCCTGTTTAGACCGGCGCCACTGAAAGGATGTGAGAGGCGGCGCCGTAATTAAATCGCCTAAAAAACCAGTAACAAACGGTTTACCGAGCATCGGTATTAACATATTACTTATGCTTCCCGAACATTTTTAACTTTCTTCGTAACGAACCGTCCGTCGTTTCTTAACTAGCGATATAATTTTTAACGACCGTTATCTTAATAACCGTTTACCAACATCCGTTTTTGGGCCCAGTTATTAAACGTTTATTAACACGATTATGCTACCGTGATAATTATCGGTTTTACTTCAGATTAGCAGAAAAATTGAAATAACTTGTAAACTATGTGTAGTTGCAGAGGCGCGCCAGTAGTGTCCGGCGCCTGTGTGCAGAACTTTAGTTGGCACAACTAACTATAATCTCCCCAACAAAAAAAAATTATAAAAACATATCAGTGAGTACAAATGAAGTACAAAATATATTAATTATAAGTTTATTGAACAAAAAGCAGGAATTACAAAAAATTTATAAAAACAATAAACATATAAGTAGGGCACAAAAACGAAAACATCAAAAATAATTTCGAAGAAAAGAAGTAATTTATGTTATTTGTCAAGAAAATAATTTGCCAATTGTACGTTATATAGTTTTACGTACACTAACAGATAAACTTACAGTTTTATAAAAACAAATATAGGCCTATCAAATATTTTTTGGTACATAATTAAACTTACTTTATTTTATTTGTACGAAAATCACTTGGACATTTGCACTTTGTATAGATAACATATAAATAAGAAACAGATAAACTTAGAAGTATATAAAATAGTAAAACTGTACAAACATTATTTGGTAAAGAAATCAGTAAGTAAATATTTAAACAGAAAGAAAAATCATTTAGTGAATTGAACTTTTCTTGCTTTCATTAATGAAAATTCTCGAATAATACGTGTATATCAAGTTGATCCAAAATATCTGACTCTACTGATAAATGGCAAGACTTGAAAGTCTGTCTTATACTATTGTGAAACGCAAGTAGTTTTTAATCATTTTAAGTTTAGAAAAGGATCGTTCCGCAGAATAGCCGCCCGGAGCACCGAAAAATTTAATAGTGTTACGACATCACAGAACAATCTACGTGTTTCTCGAACGATCCATTGTAATCCAGCTATAATATTGCGTGCGTATGTGATGTCAACATGCGCTCGCGAGACTTTTCTGGAAGCCGCCAGCCGCGAGGACTGTGTCAAGGCAGCAATTAATTACGTCGTAGTTTATAGATAAGGCGTAGTTTGGAATCGTCTGGTCTGTGAGCGTTGTATAAATACAAGGCGTCAGCGGCCTTAGTTTTTCAGTTATAGTTTCGATATATTTACAGTGCGGTTCGAGTTATTATCGGGCGATATCACTGTGTGCGTTCAAGTGGTTATTAGTGAAGCGTTGCTTTTTATAATCGGGCGGTATAATTGTAATACAACTGTGTTTAATATTAGTTGACATTTTATTGCGTGTGAACAATTTTTATTTGATTTGTTGTAAGAGACTGTGTTGTTAATTACGAAGAGAGGCGGCTCACTCATAAGGGCACATGGTCACGTGCCCCACCAAAAAAACACGAAATAAATAAATAAATATTGTAGAAACGTCCTCCTTTCAAATGATAGTTTGTAACAGTGCGAAGTCTGGAGAAATGTGGCAACGCGAAAACAAATGTGGCAACATAGCGACGGTCACAGCGACCGTTGTGACCCAGGTCGCACTACTCCCTTCCACTTCTCAACTCTCTTGTGGTGGGAGAGCGTAATGCTAAAATCCCATAGCGTTGGGTCACACTAGACTATGTGACCATTGACCAAACATTTACAGTCTTCAAGTAGTAAACTCTGAATCCTGTAGGTGCGCCACATTACTGCAACTAACGGATATGAATCGGAGCTATTTAGTAGACTATTACATTTTACCGCCATCTGAGCTGTTCTATAATACTAATAATTACTGTTACTTTCTTAGTGTATATTGTTCGAAATAATGTTATTATAATGTTTCTATCGTGAATATGATTATAATAATTTTTGCGATTTTATATAATTTTAAATTATATTCTCATTGAAGGAAATATTAAAATACAACGTGTACCTAGAGCGGTTATGTTATGTGCTACACGATAGTTGTGGTGGCAGTGCTTATAGTAATTGTATAAATTGTAGTGTTACAAGTTTACAAGTGGTTTTCAGTAATCAGTGTTACGCACGCGTGTAAATAACGGTGTTGAAAATATTCAAGTGTCGGTATTTTGTGTGCTTGTGTAAATCTCTGAGACAAAATGAATGATGTCAAGTATTTACAGAGTAAAACTTTGTGCTATGAAGATAGGTTAATAGCAAAACAATTGGGTCCACCAAGACCGCAGTTGTCTATCAACCAAGTGTTTAAGGACAAAAACAGAAACTATAATAGAACTTTCAATACCACAGTGTACGAAAAATGGGAATGGATGTGCGGATGCCCCACAATCAATGCTTTATTTTGCTTTGCTTGTCTTCTGTTTGGCGGTGAAGACACGTGGACTAAGTCGGGCGTTAAAGATCTGAAACCTTTACCAGAAAAGAGTAAGAAGCATTCGCTGTCTAAATGTCATTTAGACAATGAAATGAGTTTAGCCGTGCTAGGTATTGTAAATATTAGATTGCAACTCGATGATGGTTACAGAATTTCTGTTCGTAAACATAACGAACTTGTAGACAAGAACAGATACATCTTGTCTCGAATAATTGATGCGATTAAATTTTGTGGGGAATTTGAATTAGCTTTACGTGGCCACGATGAAACGGAAGAAGCAGACAACAACCCAGGGATTTTTAAAGGACTAATCAATTATACTGCAGCACTTGACAGTGTTTTGAAAGATCATTTAGAAAATTCAACAGTGTTTAAAGGAACCTCGAAAACAATTCAGAACGAACTTTTAGATGCCATTTTGTCAGTGTGTCGAAAAAATATTGTGACTGAAATTTCTACGATAGACTTCATATCACTTCAGGCTGATGAAACAACTGACAGTTCGTGCAAAACACAGATGGCATTGCTTTTGAGATATCTCATTGAAGGGAGAATAATTGAAAGGTTTTGGGGTTTTTTGAAGTCCCTTTTGATAAAAGTGCTCGAAGTTTAGCCTCGACAATTTTAAGACAGTTGGAAGAAATAGGAATATACAAGTCCCCGGAAAAACTAATTTGTCAGACTTACGATGGTGCATCTGTTATGAGTGGTCAGAAAGGAGGGGTCCAGTGTTTGGTTAAAGAGAAGTATCCAAATGCAAATTTTATTCATTGTTATGCCCATCAAGAGAATCTGATTCTTCAAAACTCAACATCGTCTGCCTCCCAGAGTAGAATATTTTTACAAGACCTGCAAGGAATAGGACCATATTTTTCAAGATCTCCAAAGAGGTGGATTATTTAGTAGAAATTGTAAAAAAAAAAATTGGGTCTGTGCCTCCTACAAGATGGTACTTTCAACACAGGGCTGTTAATACTGTGTTTGAACATAAAGATAATCTAATAAAATGTTTTGAACACATTAGGGACATAGAGATTTCTGACAAAAGTGCTTCTAGCCAGGCTGCAGGATTTGTACGAACTTTGAGGGATCCTCAGTTCATTTTCTGGTTGACTTTTTTCCACAAAATTATGCCTCATGTGGCGATTTTCTTTGATTGCATTCAACAAAGAAACATTGATGCAATAAAAATGAGAACATTTGTTAAACATTTTGTGAGTGCAGTGGTTAATATTCGTAAGACCTATGAAGACAGTGAAGTGTCTGTAAGTGAGCCTGTGACTAAGAGACAGTGTGTTGAACAATTAAGTAATAGGAGCAACCGTGTGGCCGGTTTGGAAGTATGTGATATGATTGTGAACAATATTAATGAAAGATTTCAATTTTCAGATCATTTATGTGTTTCCAAATTGTTTTTAGTTGAAAAGTTCCCACAGTACTGTGTTGAGTTTCCGGAAAATGATTTTCAGACTACAATTAAATTTTATCCAACAATAAATGGTCTGAAACTGAGAACCGAACTAGAAGTGTTATACAGTCGTGAAGATTTACGTATTGCTTCTGGTGCAACACCCTTATTACAGTTTTTCCTTGATAATAACATGTTTCGTACCTTCTCAGAATGTGTGACTATTTTAAAGATAATTGTTACCATACCGATGACAACTGTTGAAAGTGAAAGGTGCTTTTCTACATTGAAAAGAATAAAAACATTTTTAAGAAATTCCATGGGCACTGATAGACTGAATGCATTGGCTATGCTATCCACAGAAAAAAAAATGATTCATGGAATTCAAGATTTCAACAAACAAGTGATAGAGGAATTCGCTACATCTAAAAACAGGAGAATGGAATTGTTATACAAAAAGTGAAATACCAGGTAAGACATTCTATATTTTTTTACCTAAGTACTAATTACCGCGAATGGTGGCCCACCTTAGATCCTCCCCACTGTGTGCCCCTCCCATTTCATTACTCACGAGCCGCCACTGATTACGAACTGTTTAACTGTGAAAATTAAAGCTGTTGATTAGTGACTTAATTGGTGTCTTGTATTTCGTTTTCCACTGTACCTACGACGATCAAGTAGACCGTCGTAACAATACAATTAACTTAATGAATAATAATTGTTTTTTTTTCAAACATTTCCTCCTCGCCTTAAATTGTTAGCGCCTTTACTACCGTGGCGCCTGCGTGCGCCGCACACTTTGCACACTGTGTCGCCGCGCCACTGTGTAGTTGTTACAATCATGTGTTAAGCTTTGCAACCCAACAAGGAATGCGGTGACGTTTGCCATTCCACTGCACGTATCACGGTACTACTACACATTTAAAATACGTTTAACACTGTCTCTCGCACGGTATTTCTAATTGCATATAGCTTACTGAACAATGTTTACAGAACCAGTAATACCGCACCAACACAAGCACGCGTTATCATTCAGTAGACCCCCCGCTCTTCAGGCGTCTCGGTAGCATAGCTTGTGCTCGAGCAGTACGTGGCTCTTTTAAATTTCTTACGCGTATACTGTAATTTATTTGCTGTTTGCTCTTTTTGTTCTAACCTCTATTACGGGGCTTCATGTTAAGTTTGTCACGTTGTATATTTGTTGTCTACGTTTTTAGTCGTTTTGTTCTATAAGTCATAAGAATCGTGTTAAAATAAAAACTGTCTGTTGGCAGGCGTCATTCTTTCGTATTTTTCTATTTATCAAGTGTGTTTGTGCATTTTAAAAAATGGTTTCTATTTGCTTTATTCCAGTTTTTGTTTTTGTAATTGAAGATATTCCAGATTAACCTAAGTTCTTCAAGAATTTTGAGAGTAACGTTTTTGTAACGATCAGAAATTTTGTTTTGATACAAATTTTGAAAGTCGTATTGCTCTTACTTGTACCGGTTTTCCCCATTTGGATGATACTGTAACGACGGAACACTGGAGAGCGTCCTTCTACACGGCTCCGGGCTAGCCGAGCAGGTGCGTGTTTCTGCCAAGGCCGCACCTAAAGTGTACTCTAGAGTTTTCGAGTGCTTGTTAAGGACGCATATTATGAAACATTAGTTTGGAACCCTGCAGGCTAAATATAGGCGACAGCTGCCGCTTAGAAGTCAGTTATAAGTGGCGATTTATTCAAGTGCAGTTCAAAGTATTGTGGCGAAGTGTTATTGTGTTTTAATTAGCGTGGAACTCTGATACTTGACATTATTATTGAGTGTGGCCAAATTTAACTTGAATTATTGTACGAGTATAATCTTGTTGAATAACTTGTTGATTACAAAATGTTATTTGTGATTAACAAAAGCTGGTAAATTAGTGATTACATTGGTGTCTGTATTTGTTTCCACTGCATCATACAACGATCAGTGAGACCGTCGTAACAATATTCTACGTAGGCCTAAATTATTTCAGCATCAAAATTGTCTTCTCTCTGATCCAGTTTTTTTTTTGTCACAATATATTATATACTCACAGTCAGCAGTTGAACACAAAAAGAATTATTTAATGAAAAACAAAAAATTCAGACAAAATAAAGTTTACGATTACAGAAACCCAACAAACATTGCGTGTATAATTTTTTTAGCTTATACGAACGACCGCTTCACGAAATACAACGTCCCGGTATGTGAAGTTATGCCAAACGATATCTTAAGGTTAATTCTAGTCGTTTGGACGGTCCATAACAGTTTGTGTACTGCCGTTAAATTAACCAGCGGTTTTAACGGCCTTTATCTTTAACTGAGCTCTGTGAAAGACGATATCGCTCGTTAAACTCGTAACGGGAGATTTACCGGCTGTTAAATTCTTACACTGTTAAGGGGCTGTTAAGTGATTACCTGTTATTCAATAATTCAAATTTAGGAATCCATAGATCGCTAATCAATAATTTTATTAATCCATATGATGAAATCTGTATCGTTACGTAATTTACTAACAACGATAATCCGCAAAGCGTTTACGATGAAGTCCGTTCATAAATCAAAAACGGTTTCTCTTCAAACAGTATCTGAATCTGGAACTAGGAGTGATGGTGTCGAACTGTTATGATCTCCTAAAAACAACTGTTTTTCCACTTAAGGGCACTCGTAACCGGTATATCGACCAAAATCGAGTTTTTTTGTCTTAAAAAAATCTTCAATATTTTCTGAGTAATTTGATACCAAATTTATGTGAGTACGATTAATAACAAATTTTTTATGATTAAAAAAATTGAGATCGTAGGAAAAGTTCTGTCAAAAGTGCTGATAATATTACCATTTTGTACAAAAAGCTGTAACTCACATATAACAAATCGTAGGGACACGCGGTTTTTACCATTGGAAAGGGAATTTCAAGAAACGTTCACTGTCAATGTATGTAGTGCATTTTTCATAAAGCCGATATTTGCTGACCTGAGTCATCCTAATTTGTTAAATAAAGGTCTTCTTGGTAGTACTCAGACCGTCAACGAGTCGCTGAACCATTTGATTTGGAATAGATTGCCAAAAAAGATATTTGTTAAACTGGATACTTTGGTTTTGGGTGTACATGATGCTGTGTTAACCTTCAATGAAGGTAACATAAGTAAGTGTTAAGTTTTACAAAAATTAGGGATCAAACTGGGATCAAATATGGTTAAGGTAATGAAAAACAGTAACCTGCAACGAATCCTTGAGGCAGACACAGCTGTAGCTGAATTGGTGAAATAGGTTACACAGTCAACTAAAAATGTGAAGAGAAAACTAGAGGACTAAATGGACATAACTGAAGACCCCAGTATGGTGCTGGGCTATTTTAAATCAAGTAAAACGATAAAATTCGGGTTTAAAAACTTTAAATACCTTTTTCGGTAAGTCTATTTTTTTTTAAAGCTAAATGACCCATTATTTCAGAAACCAAGTGAACTATCAAGATGAATTTGTTTGTGGCTATTGTGTTAATGGAGATATAAAACATAGAATGTAATAAAATAAAACAAAAAATATAAGATCGTATTGTATGTTGGACATGGCTGGGACGTTAATGGAGAAACTCATCAGGAGAAGACTGGTTACGACGATAAGAACTGCATGTGATCTCCACGAGAAGCAGTTCGGCTTCAGGTCGGGAAGGTCGACGGTGGACGCGATACACGAAGCGTGTGATGCTGTTAGAAGACCGGACGATCACAACCAATTCTTTCGAAGGGTTGTGCTGCTGGTGATACTGGACGTTAAAAATGCGATGAACTCAGTAAGATGGAGCGACATGCTGGAGGCACTGGATCGTGACTTTTGCGTACCGAGGTCGTGTCGAGTTTCCTGGAACACAGGAAGGACAGCGTAGGACGGCTGTCACGGCCGGGGTGGCCCAGGCTTCAGTCCTGGACCGGACCTCTGGAACGCATCCTACGACGGCCTGCTGAGGATGGAGATGCTGGAAGAGTAGTGTTCGTTGGGGTACGCCGACGATGTGGAGCGCTCGTCGCTGCTCGTACCATCGCCCAGGCCCAGGTCAAGCTATCAGGATGATGCGATTAAATAACAACTGGATGGTATCGCACGGACTGTCATTAGCCTCAGCAAGACAGAAGTTGTGGATCTGACTAAGAAGACGATCTCCACTGTAATCCCGGTACGAGTCGGGGACGAAGTGGTCGAGTTAAAGCAAGCGATGAAGTACCTCGGAGGTATGATCGACTACAAGTTGAGTTTTTCGAGCAGATTAGGCAAAGGGTTGACAAAGCTTGGTCGGATCATGGCCATCATCGGTGGCCCGATGTCAAGTAGAAGAAAACTTTTGATGGCAGTTGTGCAGTGAGTCCTACTGTACGGAGTGGAAGTGTGGGCAGACTCCCTGAATCGTAAGAGCTACAGGGAGAAACTAGCCCAGACGAAGTGCTATTGGGTTAGCATCTATTGGAAAAGACAGACTTAGAGAACACAATATAGAAGAAAATTAACAAATAAGACGTTAGCCCTAGGGCTGAAGAATAATAGGACTAGCTCGAAGTAATGTGTCAAAGAGCTCAAGGTCCTAAAAGAGGAAGGGAGGTCGAGGTCGTTTTTTTACTGGGTCGGGTGTAATACTCAAACCCACAGACCCCGGAAGTATGCACCCTTCCAGACATTTGTACAGACATTTTTATTTTACCTACCAACGTAAACTAATTATTATTATTATTATTAGAGACCGGATTATATGCAACATAAAAAGGCTGAAATATGCATGCAAATATGCATGAAAAATGCTTAAAATATGCAAGTAAAGTGTGAAAATATGCAAAAATATTACATCAACAATCTTTATTTTTTAACAATCTTTGTGTTTATAAATGTTTACAATCATGTATTTCTCTAAATTTTCAACAGTCTTTATTTTTAACAATCTTTGTTTTTATAAATGTTCACAATCAGGTATTTTTCTAAATTTTCTGTTGTAAGGTTGTGCCTTCTATCAGTCAAAATATTTTTATAATTTGAAAATGAACGTTCCACGTCCACCGAGGTTACCGGGCAGTACTTGAACTTAGGTGCTACATTAGCGCATATTGTCTCAGGTAAAAGTTCACCCATGCCATTAATAAAACTATTTATTTGACATAAAGGTTCGAAGCCGGGGTTGTTGTGTAAAATGTTTTAAAACTTTTCTTAAAGTTTATGCGGGAATATCTCTGGCAATTCGGAGTTCAATTGACGGATTTTGCTCATCAACTGAATGGATTCATTCAACGTCAAACCATGAGATTCAAGCTTTTTAATACTCTCCGGTATGTGGGAAAAATGGGTGCTAATCATAGCAATGCTCTTTTTAATAGAAGTCTTCAAATGCTTACTTGCACTGACGAACTATCATACAATCTGCGCTGTCGAAGTCATTTACTACACCTTTAATGGCATCGAAATGTTGATTGAACAGTACAGCTTCAAGCCACGTTCCCCATCGAGTTACCACTGGTTCAGGTGGTAAAGGCACAGTAGGAAGTTTTTCTTTATAGGCCTTAATGCGAGCAGGTGACTTGAGGAATACTTTCTTTGTTGACGAAATCAATTTATTTACTTTTCCAAACGTGCATCTTACTTCTTCGGCGAGTCGATGGACTCCGTGAGCAAAACAGGTGACGTGAATCAAATTCGGATAAAATACCTGGAGGGCTTTGGCTGCCTTAATCATATAGGGTGCAGCATCTGAGAGAAATATGTACACTCTTTCTTCTACAGAAGGATCAGGAAATATTTTTTTAATACCCTCATTCACAAATCTATTATTTATGTGCAGTTTTATCATAATTTCTCGCAAATATGTGTTCAAAATGAACTCAAATTTTTACTCTTGTAATTTATTACCAATTTTACATTTAGCTGTAAAATTTTATTATATTTTAGCTAACATTTTGCGCCCCCCCCCCAAAGTGCCGCGCCCTAGGCTACAGCCTAGTCAGCCTAATGGTTAATCCGCCCCTGCTTACAGAAGACAAAGGTGGGATCGTCTGCAAAGGATGACATAGGATCGTTTGCCGAAAGTGACACTGAACTATAAAGCCATTAGTAGAAGAGACGTCGGTCGTCCGAAGATGAGATGGGTGCCGGAACAGGTTTACAAAACCTAATCCTTGAAGTGAAGAAGCAGAATAAGAATAAGAATAAGAAGAATGACGAGGAGGAGGAGAAGGAGGAGGAGGAGGAGGAGGAGGAGGAGGAGGAGGAGGAGGAGGAGGAGGAGGAGGAGGAGGAGGAGAAGAAGAAGAAGAAGAAGAAGAAGAAGAAGAAGAAGAAGAAGAAGAAGAAGAAGAAGAAGAAGAAGAGATCATTAAAATGACCTTCACCGAATGCAGTGTGTTTATTTCCACTTGAGCTAAAAATGAATCCCGTGGATTATCAGAAAAATCATGTTATCAGACAAACCTCTGCTTCGATTAAACAGAATTCTACTGTATATTAACAATTTAATTTATATTGCTTCCGATCCAGTAAAACCATTCATACTATACTGATTTTTTTTTAATTTAAAGTTACTCGTCGACAAAATGTTTTGTCTATCTTATCGTGTAGTGAGGCAGATGTAGTTTGTAATTTGGCAAACGAATACATTAGTGTGCTATACGGGCGGATACAGAGGGAGTAGTTTCGGGGTGGTGATAAATAATGTAACAAGAACGAAGTATTCCTTTTTCAGGGTTTTTCTTTCTAAATATATAATTAAATTTTTTTAAACTTTCTCTGACTATACTTGACCGTTATTTGGAATATTCTGAAACTATGACTAGCAGACAAAACAAATTTCCGTCAAAAAGATTGTGGAAACATTTTTTTTCATGATTTGGAGGTGGGATTTCCCTGATTTCGTACACGGCGGCCACACACATAAAAATACATCACGGGATATACATCCACATATAATTGTGAACAGTTTCCTACTTAATCACACGCGTTTTAATCGTTGTGTGTGCCATACACTGTACAGAAGATTCACTGAAGCAAGTAACAGCGTTCGTTTGGCGTGTACTGGAGCACTTTAGTCCATTGTCTTTTGTCCAGCACCTGTCCGTGTTCTCGTTTGCATGGCACACACACGCACACACACACACACACACCGTTCGAAGCAGTCAACGTATGTAAACAATTTATACATTTATACTTATACAGTGTATGCTTTTTTAAAATAAGGATTTCACCAAGAGTCTGCTTCCCTTTTTCACGTGCTTCGATATTTTATTTTACTTCTTTAAAATTCAAAGTTTAGAAATACTCTCTCTCTCTCTCTCTCTCTCTCTCTCTCTCTCTCGCAAGCACACGCACACACATTGACCACAGATTTAGGTAATTGATCACATAATTAACTAATAGTTCACAAAATGGCCCAGAAAGAAATGTTAGCTACCGAAGAAGCAATGATGGCCACGCAGCAGGCAGAAGTTAATCAGAAACTAGATGAGCGCGACAAGAAACAAGGGGAATTAATGAAAAAACAACTGGAGAAATTTGAAAAAACTAACAGCAGATAATAAAACACTCTCGGATAGAGACGAACATGTTGCAAATAAAGCTTGACGAAAATTATACAGCACACGAACAGAAGCTAAAGAAACACGAAACTAAACTGTCAGAAATTGACAAGACTCTAAGTGAACACGAACAAAAGCATACAGAATTAAAAAAAAAAAAAAAACGGACTGACAATTTAGAGCTGGGTAGTATAGGGCCCGCTAGAACTATTTGCACGCCCGGAAGCAACACTGAGGCCGGACATAGTAAATTGACCAACGTATTCCTCCAGATAATATTAACCCGTTGTTTGAAGGATCTGCAATCGACATTAGAGGGAAGTGAACTTGTATTGTTTTATGTACGCTTATAAAACTTATTTAAAAGAAAACCAACAGTACAAGTTACATCAGCAAAGACGTCATAGTTTAGACAAAACAAAAAGAACTTTTTGAATATTAATTTATTTCATTGTACAGAAATTAAACTTTAGTTTGTGTTACGACGGTCAACAGAGACGAATTAAGTATTTTTTGTAAACTGTATTGAAGGCACGGTAGATTGTCTGAAAATCGATATATTATCATTAATAAATCCGTTTCATTCCAATAATCTATATCCCGAATGTTTATTATATGCGACCCTTATACATCGCCACACACACACACACACGAATCAGATACTGAACATGCATCTGTCGTGGTATCGGTGATGCGTGTCGGAGAAAGTGAGCTACACAATAAACTGACAAGTTATTACCACTTTAAAGATTTTTCTGTCTTTCATCTTAACATTACGATGACCTAATATTATTGAAGAGTGTACACGTTTCTGAACCTTTAATTAATACGAGTAACAAAGTAGTCACCTACCGGACGCAGGTGCAATATTAAAAAAAAAAAAGTGAATGAAGAACTTTCAAGCCAGCTGTTTGTAAATAAAATTCCATGCGTTTATTGTAAAAGCATTTGAAAGAATCTAATAAAACGTGATAGTTTTCACGGTGGAAACGTTAAATTTACATTTCCAAACGTTTCGGCTACATGGCTGGCAACCATCGTCATGGCAGCCTCGTAGGTTTCTTTCGTCTTAACATTATGGTGACCTAAGATTATTGAAGAGTGTACACGTTTCTGAGCCTTTAATTAATACGAGCAACAAAGTATTAACGTATTAACCTACCGGACGCAGGTGCAAAATTAAAAAAAAAATGAATGAAGAACTTTCAAGCCAGCTGTTTGTAAATAAAATTCCATGCGTTTATTGCAAAAGCATTTGAAAGAATCTAATAAACCGTGATAGTTTTCACGGTTGGAATCGTTAAATTTACATTTCCAAACGTTTCGGCTACATGGCGTGGCAGCCATCGTCATGGCAGCCTCGTAGGGTTCTTTCGTCTTAACATTATAGTGACCTAAGATTATTGAAGAGTGTACACGTTTCTGAGCCTTTAATTAATACGAGCAACAAAGTAGTCACCTACCGGACGCAGGTGCAAAATTTAAAAAAAAAATGAATGAAGAACTTTCAAACCAGCTGTTTGTAAATAAAATTCCATGCGTTTATTGTAAAAGCATTTGAAAGAATCTAATAAACCGTGATAGTTTTCACGGTTGGAATCGTTAAATTTACATTTCCAAACGTTTCGGCTACATGGCGTGGCAGCCATCGTCATGGCAGCCTCGTAGGGTTCTTTCGTCTTAACATTATGGTGACCTAAGATTATTGAAGAGTGTACACGTTTCTGAGCCTTTAATTAATACGAGCAACAAAGTAGTCACCTACCGGACGCAGGTGCAAAATTAAAAAAAAAATGAATGAAGAACTTTCAAACCAGCTGTTTGTAAATAAAATTCCATGCGTTTATTGTAAAAGCATTTGAAAGAATCTAATAAAACGTGATGGTTTTCACGGCTGGAATCGTTAAATTTCCATTTCCAAACGATTCTGCTACGTCCATGGCATCTTCGTAGGGTCCGTGGCGTTTGGTAGAACCGTTTATCATTACGGAAAGTTTTATATACTTATTTAAAGAACCTGTTTCCTTTAAGTCTTGAAATATTAAATACATTCTTGTAACTGTTACGTACAGAAAATAACTATTTTAATGAAGAAAGACTCACCCAATGCGCCGAGAAATAAATTCCTTTCACGTAACCGTCCAAGCTTTCGTACAGTATCCTTTTCTCTCCTTCACCTGAAACAATATAAAAGGGAAATCTTTCGTTAATCATCGAACCATAAAGTTCTATGACAAGTAGTATGTATCATCTGCGTAGCCAAAAAAAAAAATTGTATCTATGAACAGTAAACACGTGTACTGTACGCACACCAATTTTGCTGCCGAGACGCCTGTGGAGCGGGGGGTCTACGGAATGATAGTGCGTGCTTGTGCTGGTGGGATATTACTGGTTCTGTAAACATTGTTCAGACGTATTTAGTTGTAATTTTGTGTGCGTATTAGATTGAACCTTCGTACATTATATTAAGTGTAATTTATTGAATATTTTTGTTAAAGTGTGTTTCTTTATCCGCTACAAGAAATGCTGTGTGAGAGACAGTCAAGTCACACCGAAACTGTGTTAAACGTATTTTGAATGTGTAGTATTACAGTGATTCGTGCAGTGGAATGGCATCCGTCACCGCATTCCTTGTTCGGTAGCAAAGGTGAACTGCTGATTAAGCAGTTTGGATTCTTTCTGTGAAGTGACACTTAGAAAAACCTAAAAATATTCTAACTTAATAAAATTCATCAATGAGGACCGTATCCCTATGCGTATATGTAAGCTGTTGATGCGCGGTAAATCCTTCTGCAAGTGGAAAGCGACCGACAGCCATATATTTTGTTTAATATACCTTTAGAATTGACAGTTCACGTGGCGGGAATACGGTATTGTCACGTGATGCACTGATGGCGGCTTGCAGTAGTCTAACGACGGATCGTTGTTACAAACAGACGTTTTAAACGTTACACAAAATTGTAATATTAGTTCTATTTTAACATGGTTCTTTCCCGGGGTGCCCCCCCCAAAAGGCATGGTACAATTCCCCCTCAAGTATTCCGAAATCTCCGCAATTTGATTTCGTGGGTAGGGGGGGGATCACAATACGGAGGTATGGAATAACCCCCAGTTAACGGTGGGTCTTGGGGCTTTATGCAAAATTTTTTGAAAAACTACTGCTATTTGAGCAATTATTGAAATAAAAACTAGTGTTATTGTTTTTTATCAATACCAACAGGTTTTCTAGTATGCCTAATCAATAATTAAATTATGAGAAGTGTAAAAGCCTGGTCAAACTTGGCGTAACATAATTAGTAGTATATTACTACGCCGTATCAAGATAATCTAACTTGATTTTGTAATGCATTCTTTTTCTTCACTGATTTGTAATCACTGATTACAAAAATCGCCTTGAAAATCCCCCCCCCCAAATTACAGTGGTGCGACTTGCACCATTGGACCATGCTGTGGTTTTTCCCACGCTGCTCTAAATGATACAAGTAAAACTGAGCATTATCTGTTTTCAGGTTATAAACAAAATTCTTATCGGTTAATTGCCAAAAATTAGTACATCTGGAAAATTTACGTTCACTAAAATCAAATACAAGACACAAAATGTTATCATCAGTCTTAGATAGATGACCAGATGACCGAAACGACACGTCTTTTGTGGACTGTCATTTCAGCAGCAGTATCTTTTGTAGTATCATTAAACCTAAGGACTTCCCTTCAAAAACGTTGCATGTCGTACTGTACTTGGGGGATCTTTGGCTATAACCTTTATCTTGTGTACAAAAAAATTATAACTTAGGTTGAAACTAAGAAGTTATTTGATTACGGTTTGAACGATAGAAATCTGAGGTTGGTGTTGGAACTTCATAATAAAAATTCTGAATGGTAAGCTACTTAAATGAAACACTCTTTAACGTGAATCTTAGACGACATATAATAAAATTTATAAGCAAAAAGATTTCCAGAATTCCGAACTAAAGGGAAAAGATGAAGCATACGCATTTTGCTGAGACGTGCTATTTACAGAGAAGCATCCTGTTGTGAAACCCATAAACATTTCCTTAGCTCCCAGTTGCTTACAGTCCGGAACATAAATGGCCGTATTATGCGGGGTTCTTCTTGAGTTTATGTGGCGGTATTTAGTCTTATTTTTAGCGTTCAGCGCTCAGTTTACATGAAATGATTTTAAATAATAACCCTTATAAATAAACTACTTCTAAAACACAAAATAAATAAATAAAATAACATTAAAATGAAGTATATGTTAATCTGACAGGATTGAGTTGAGATGTCTCGATCCTGTCAGATGTAAAAATTTTTTTCATCATAGTAGTTTCGTACACGCATACTTGTCTTTTTTACTGTATAAAAACAACTGTAGTGTGACTAAATGCATAGTTATAACACTGTTAATTTAAGTGTAACCATTAATTGCAAGCCTACCGTGTGAAAACATCATAACAGAACAGAGCGCGTCGAAATTATTTCGTTCTGTGGTTCTGTAAATAAAAATAAACCTCTGCTCAACAGTTCGTAAAGAACTAAGGCATACCGCGCGGCTTTTGTGTTTAGTGGGAAGGTTGCATGGCCAGTACAACGCGTCTCTAGGATCTATGGTCTCTAGCCGTTAGTTGTTATATTCACAGCCAGGAGGGGCCCCCGTCATCTCATCGGCTACTCAATTTTCTGCAGTTCCTACAAACTGAGCCTAAACTGTATTTGAACACGTATCACATGGCATATTAGAGCGAAATTTTCATTGTAGTTTTAAAATATCTTAAGCTAAAAATTACGATGCCTGAAAGGATCAAAAACTAAAAGCCGGTATTTCCAGTCAAGTTAGTTTTATTAGCAGAGTTTTACTGCGCTCACAATATGTGCAACTTATGCGAGAGTATGAAGAACTCGGACATATGAAATTACGTGTGACGAAGCAGAAAAATCGAAGGCGTACTATATCCCACATCTTGCGGTACTGAAGGAAAATTCCACAACAAAACTGAGAGTAGTGTTCGATTGTTCAGCAAAAAAACACTTCGAATCTTTCTCTAAACGACATTTCATTAGTAGGTCCAATGGTGCAGTCACTCTTGATTACCATTATCACAAGGTTTAGAACTTAACACCAACTTTGTCACCACTTGTTGCAAAACTGGTAGTCGTTTCGCTCTCGACTAGGCCTTTTGGTGTTTCCACCATCTTCAGGTCTTAAACAAAGTTAGTGTAAGTCGTTTAAGAACTGAATATGGTGGAAACACCGAAAGGCTTCGTCGAGAGCGGAGTGACTAGCAGTTTTCCAATAAGTGATGACAAAGTTGGTGTAAAAATCCAGTAATGTTCAGAAAATAATAAACTTGTACTCGCTATGTCATATATCTACAAGGCTACGTCTTAAAAACTGTCATAGAGTATTTACAGTATTAAGATCCAAACTACGTTATATACAATATAACCAGCACGCACGATAAGTGGTAGGCCTATATGAACTTGTCTTGAAGAAGGAGTACTTGTTTCTTGAAAATGAACGTAATCAGCTGATACAATGAAAATTTCGCATTGGTTGATCGGTTAGGCGATGACGTTTTGAATGTGGTTGATACTTTACCGGTACCACATTTGCGTACATAACAGGAAAAGAGTTAGTCTGTCGGCCCAATCACTGTGATTGTAAAGTGAATCTATCGTCTTAGTCTATGTGTAAAGAGGGACATAAGTGTTTAAGCGACCAAACGTGCGTGCTAGTTTAGTAGACTATACATCCTAGTTTTGAATCACAAAATGTTTGTTCTGTAGTACCAACCGTGTGTGAGAAGGTGCTTACGTGTAGTCGCGATAATAAACGTCTCTGCTGTATCTGTTTACAAGCCCCAAACCAAACAACCTTTTTTGTAGACTATCAGTTTGAACTGCCTGACAAGCAAAACCATATCAGCTTCCCAGTGAAGGGCAGGAAAAATTATCTGCTTCCCATCCGCTGACGACATCACTTAGCTCGATGGTACATTGAGTATAATGAAGACTAACGAGAAAGCCCACGTTTTGTCTTGTCACTAAACGTGGGCCAACAAGGATCGTGGAGAGCTGGTTTTTACTACCAGGGCAGGCAGTACGGATATCATCATCATCTTCTTTTTCTTCTTCTTCTTCTTCAGCACTACAGCCCAACTTGAGCCCTGGCTTCCAACACCAATCTTCTCCAAAGTCTCCTGTCCATTGCCATCTCAGTGTAACCCATCACACCCGATCTTTTAATAGATCATCCAACCATCTTATCTTAGGTCGGCCCCTCTTTCTGCTTTTAGAGACTTGCGCCCTCAGTATTTTCTTTGGCATACACCGATCATCCATCTGCTCTAGGTGACCTAGCCATTGTATTCGTTGAGCGTTTATAAAGCTTACAACGCCCTAATGATTCAATAGCTCATCTATCTCTTTGTTATTTCTTATTCTACACTCGTCATCTTCATTAACGGGCCATAAAGAAGTCTTATGAACTTTTCTTCAAACGTTCTCGGTGTTTCTTGTTCCTTTTTTGTCAGTGTCCACGTCTCGCCTCCATAAGTAACAACCGGTCTAATAAGTGTCTTATATATTTTTATTTTTGTGTTACGACTAATGAGTTTGCTTCTTTACAGTCTAATTTTAGTATTGTGTGCCCTATTTCCTATTTGCATCCTGTCACGTACTGTCGTGTTTATGGACCCTTCATTATCTATCATGTTACCCAGGTATCTGAACTTAATAACGGCATGAAATGAATTATCCTCTACGCATAAATTACATAGATTTCTTCTCCTTTCTGATGCAGAAATCGACATGTATTTAGTTTTGCTGATATTTACATTGAGTCCCATTCCAGCAGATTTTTGATTCAGCTTTTAGTATGCCCCAACTAGCCACTGTCTTCATCCGGCTATTATCACAACATCGTCAGCGTAAGCACATATATTGCTTGTGAGGATATCATCTACTGATCGCAAGTCCGTGGTACAGGCCTCAAAAGCGTCAATTATAAAAACATCAAGCACATAAGCAGGTCAATCCCCCCCCCCCACTCACATCCCACCAAGATCACGAACGTTGGGCCCTCGCTTTGTGACGATCATCAGATCCGCAAGCCAGAGTGCGTCAGGGTGGGTGGTTCGGAAGTACGAAGAACCATCTGCAATCAACGATACAGCCCTTTCTGCTTCCGAGGTCTAAACCCCTGGCCCATCTGGTGTAAGCTGCTTGCCCTGTACGACAGCCATTTGCGTTACTAGGGTATATTTAAGTGATAGTCGTCACACTGAAGGGGAAAGCATCCGCATATCCGTTTACCAGGGACGTCGCAACAGTGGTTCACGTTTGCCCCTCTCTCTCTCTCTCTCTTGCACACACTCGCGCGCAATTACACACACACACACACACACACACACACAAAACTCTTTTTTGGGTCCCGCACACATCACCTTCAATCCAACCGAAATGCCGGTTAATCCCCGCTCCAACGCTCTGCCGGGTGGCGTGTTCAGGGTCACCGAAACTGCATTCCCGGCTCCTTTCCTCACTACTTCAGGACCATGGCCCCGGTCCCATCCGTTGTAGATAATATAAGGCAGGGGTCTCCAAAATTTTTCACTTGAGGGCCGAATTGGACAATCTTGGAAGTCAGGCGGGCCAAACACACACACACACACACACACACACACACACACACACACACACACACACACACACACACACACACACACACACACACACACACACACACACACACACACACACACACACACACACACACACACACACACATACATATATATTGTAAACTTATTGTTTTAAGTTTACGAAATAATGAAGTCATTAAAATAGGTATTTAAATAAAAATTAAGGAGACTTATCCAAAGAAAACAAATTCATTTATTCAAGATAATGTAAATAAAAGTAAGGAAAAAATAACATGTAAAGACGTTTCTTATATGTTGTTTTTTGGCTTTCTTATGTACGTATGGTATGTGTGGAGTTGCTTCTGACATATAATGTTTGTCCATTTTGAGTCAAATTTTGATGCTCCTGTCACTAGAATGGATTTCAAGCGTTCGTCTGACAAGTTAACCCTGTACTTTGATTTTATACTTACTTCTTGTTTATTTATTTAGTAAAATGCTATAATATTTGAAGTATTTTGACGATCTATTTACAAACTGCACGCAGCATCGGACGGGTTTCTGCGGGCCGTAGTTTGGAGACCCCTGATATAAGGACAAGGGAAATTTGGAGAATCACGGGAAAATCTGATTATGTAGTAGCAGGTAGTAATCAGCAGACAAGGTCGTCATGTTAAATGGATGCGAGACAATAGACATAGCAGCGCGTTTCTGAAGAGTTACTACGTGGAGATCACATTTAGACCGAGTGATGGATCAGAAGGGTTTAATGGCAGACTGGCACGTACGAGGGATAATCGAAGAAGAAGACGAAAAACTCTTGTTTATGGACAGCACGCGAAACCACGAGATACGTAATGTTATTTCTGACATATTTAATTATTCAAATTTTGTAGTCCATGCTGATATTATATTTTCAACTGATGCGATCCCAGTATATTATTCTTGCTTTGAAAATAAAAGAATCAATACAAGAAATTTCCACCGTATTATTACATTTTTCCATTAGCCTGGGGTTGAGGATGTGTGCGGTTTCCCAGTACGTACAATGAGAATGTGTGTGTGTGTCTCTTAGACGAGAAGGGACACACCGACACTGTTGAAGGGAAAGAACAGCTGACTTCAAACGAAAAAGGCAGAGAAGGGAAAGAAAACTAAGAATAAAAAGACATAGAACTAGAAGAAGAAGAAAAAGAAGAAGAAGAAAAATACGTTCCTTATCAAGTGCGTGTTAATGTGCTGGACCAGGAAGGAGGAGGGGCATTTTTAAGTAGGAGCTCTTGATAGTTGCTGGTCTCACTACCTTCAGCCATTTTGGTAATTACTGTAAATAAATGCCACTGGGGCACCACAATGAGGAATTCATTACTTAATTAGTTTAGCAGTAGTTCTGAAAAAAATTAAATATAATAATGAGCATATTAATTTGTTCGGCTTAATTTAGGCCTAGTTGGAGTTCTAGTTATTACTTATTAACTAAATCGCTTATCCGCGATGGTTTTAGTTCCATTCCTTAACGCCAAGAAAAACGTTCGAACGAAAGGAATGCATATCCTTTTATAAAATTATGTACTTACTTACTTAACTAGCGCTACAGCGCTTGGAGAGCCTTGGCCTCCTGGACAATCCGCCTCCAGTCGTCTCGATCCTCTGCTCTCAGTCTCCATCTTCTTACACTGAGGCTGCGCAGGTCGTCCTCAAGGTCATCCACACATTTTTTTCTGGGCCAACCCCTCCTTCTTCTTCCACCAGGTCTCCCCGTAAAAATTTTCTTCAATGGGGATGTCTCTGACATTCTATTGACATGTCCTGTCCACCGGATTCTACTTTTTTCTTTATGTCACTGACGATATCTGGTTCTCCATAGGTTTGCTGGATTTCTGCATTCATCTTTATTCTCCATACTACTTGGACGTTCACTGCACCAAATACACTCCTGAGGACTTTTCTTTCCCTCCAACGCAACCACTCTTCCTCTGTCGCTGTCGTTGTCCACATAAAATTATGTGCTTTATTTTTATGTTTTGAGGAAACTATAACACCTCACTAGGATTCTCCGTGAATCAACGTAAAGTATTCCTCGGAAGCTATGGTATAACCAATCGTTGCCATTTCATGACACAAAATACTAACCAAGCAATACGAAATGCACGCTTTATACTCCACTACCTTTGAAACTGACTCACGTTTATCATTTTTCTTCTTGTTATAATATTTGTAATTATTGCCCTAACTGCAGTGATATTCACTGAGAGTATTTTTGTTGTTGTACAGGCACAGGAGATCATGCGAGTGTATGCACTTGTTTCGGTCATTATGAACAGTTGTTTCCATTTGTGGAGTCTCAACACCAAAGTGATCTGTATGTGTGAGTGTGGGAAGAGGGGTTTCCCAAGTGAATTGGGCGGCAGCAAAAGCTCCCCTTTCGGTAAATACAAGGTCAATTTTGTTCAACAGAATTGTTTGACCTTCCAAAACAATTCTACGTCAACAAATTACCTCAGTATTTAAAGGACTACATTCAGGTGTAGGAAGAAAAGGATTTACTGGACTAAAAGAAGCGTAACACAGACGCGTTTCGTGACGTTGGGTAATTGTTCCGCACTGATAATGTGACGAAAATCATGAAACGCTTCTGTGTAAGTTAAAATATGTTGTTCCTAAGGCTTTCACGTACTTGGAAACATGATTTGCCGGGCTTTTAGGCCGTGGCCTAGAGTTTGTGTTGACACACGTTTCGCCCTCTACCTCATCACTGGGGGGTGAACTGGTGGACACCGAGCCAATTGTTTCCGACACTGGTGATGGCCTCCGATGGTGAGGCCGAACGACGGTATAGTCCTCGGCCTAACAGCCCGGAAAATAATGTTTCCAGCTATGTTAAAATATGTTTTTACTAGTCAAGTAAATATAATAGAGTTATCGATTTAAGTGAAAGTAAAACCGAGACATGGCAACGGTTAATTTCAACAGGGGTGGAAGAGGAGTAAGAAAGAAGTTTCGGAAACGAATTACAGTCAGTATTGCAACTAATTTCTATCAGCACTTAATAATAATCTAACGTATCATATTGGCGCAAACAATGTAATGCTATAGAATGAATAAAATTTCTGTAATAAGGGTAATAACATTTCTGTAAAATTAGCTGTAACTTAAGATAGGAGTTCCTTCGTTAATTGACTTATGAATTTTAGCGCGTTCACACGTGAGCGCTCGGTCACGGTGATACTTCGTTACTGTAAACAAGCGTTATCTAAACGGCAGAGTCCCTGCAAACCTGCTTAGCAACCCTGCAGCGCGTTAGAGAAAGTTTTCACACTTTCACGGAAGTTAATAACTTTCAATTACGTCTAATAGTGTTTCGCCAGACACTAATGAAATGTCGGAGCGATTTCTTCACTGCACAACATTTTCTACGTTAACTTAGGTTTTCCGTTTCCATAAACGCTAGTTATAATTAGTTACCTATTTTTTCTATTTTACCTATTAACACTTACATTGTTATCAGTACGTAATATCGCAGCGAGGGTGGTTAGGCGTTAAACCCCCCTACAGAGGGACAAGGAAGTTATAAAAATAAAGAAAAATATGGGCTGATAAAGCGTAGTCATACAAGTCGAATTAAATAATATAACTAGATATTTTTATATAATTAAATTACATAATATATTATGTTTTAGTGGATGGTTAGTGAGGATCGGTCAATAATACAAATTTTAGTTATTTTGCGTCGACGTTTCGACAATATTTATTGTCATCTTCAGGCCCTGTGTATGAAATACAATAGAAATATCAAACATAACGAAACAATTAAATATTTGGGTGAACGTGTTGGTGATGTGAGTGTGTGCGTGCGTATGTATGTATCATTTTATATGTGAAGACTTATGATAGTTTGTTTACATCTTCAAATTATATTTTATTCATATGTTCAAGTAGTGGTGTAATGTACAAGGGGATCCATCACCCTCACAGAGCTATTAAAAATTCAACGCACTTCCGCAATAACTTAATGTAGGATTATATATTATCCATAATCACTTAATGTTTCTAAGCCAGTTCCGTGTGTTAAACTAAAGCTCATAACTTATATAATTGTAGATACAAAAGGAATCACAACAATTGTGAATTAATAAAACAGTTGTCTTAATAACAATTAGTCTACTGAAATTTAGTAGGCTAAATTTATTATTCAATAATAGGCTAATAGATTATTTCAATTTACAGAGGACAATGGTGGGATCATCTGCAAAGGATGACAAAGGATCGACTGCCGAAGGCGGCACTGAACTATAAAGCCATTTGTAGAAGAGACGTGGGTCGTCCGAGGATGAAATGGGTGCCGGAACAGGTTTATGTAATCTAATCCTTGAAGAGAAGAAGAAGAAGAAGAAGAAGAAGAAGAAGAAGAAGAAGAAGAAGAAGAAGAAGAAGAAGAAGAAGAAGAAGAAGAAGAAGAAGAAGAAGAAGAAGAAGAAGAAGAAGTTTAGTAAATAACCTGCGTATTTGTAGCTGTAAAAAAAAATTGCGCATGCCCCAAAAGACGAAGGAAGCGCTTGTTTAACTACGTTTCCCTTTTTGGACAAGACACACTTTGGCTCACGGGGTTGTATACGTTATGACTCCTCTAGTTATAACGTAAAAAATAATTTAAAATATTAAATAATATAATAAAGAATATTTTTATAGGGTGTACCAAACCGGATGGCATCTAAGGGTTTAGAAGACCTTTACTCTCGCACGCTCACTCACAACCAGCCCGGCCCGCCAGGCACGACCCGGGAGGTTCAGGTATAAGTATGCGGTCCAATTCAAAGCTATAAAATTTTTTATTTAGCTTATAATCCAAATTAAAATATAATTTTTGTAATCTATTTGTAATCTAATTTTTGTAATAAAATTGTTTTAAAATTATAGCCTACATTGTTTAAATTTTATATTGGAGTCTAACGTTTAGTTACCATAAAATTGCTTAATATTTTATGTTTACTAAAAGTTAAATATTCCCAAAGTATCTGAAATATCTTTTATTTTGTTCTCGAAATAGCAAAAGATACTGTACGGACTACTAGGCTCGCCGAAAAACGAACTAAGCTGGTGTCCGTTGTAGAGACCATAATCCAGCGATGTCACTATTATGCATCTGAAAGCAGAAGTTTTAGAAATGAATCTATGATTGAAGAAAGACAATTTGAGATTTTCATACTGTGGAAGTTCTAAGGTAAATGGAAGAGAGGAACGAAACGTTTATATTATAGAATTTGAAGTTACGTATGAAATCATGACGTAAGGATGTACGAAAACTATGAAATCTCCAGAAAGCAATCTAAAGAACTGAGGTTTTATATGGAGACTTACATATGTTACGACGGTCTAAACTGATCGGTACAGTGGAAAACAAAATACAAGACACCAATTAAGTCACTAATCACCAGCTTTAATTATCACAATTAAATAGTTTGTAATCAACAAGATAGTCTCTTATAAAAAAAACAAATAAAAATTGTTCACACGCAATAAAATGTCAACCAATATAAAACATAATTGTTTACGATTGTTCCGCACGATTATAAAACACACAACACTTCGCCACAATAATTACTTTTCACTAATAACCACTTGAACGCACAGAGTAATCGCCTGACAATAACTGAAACCAAGTAGCAGGTATGGGCTATTTATAGTCTGCAGAGTTCCATAATTAACGTTCCATCCTTAATTTCCACGCCACTTAATGCTCACGCTAATGCGTATCTCAAGTGACTAGAACAAACTTGAACGCGGCCTTGACTAGGCACACATGCCTAGAACACTAGAACAGTGGAGAATGTTCTGGGTTGTTCGATACGCTTTTCGTAACTTCGTGAAAAGAATATTGGCCTTTAAAGAAAAATGAACAACTGAGCAACGTGAAGGAACGCTTCGTTGAAAACGACCAATATTCTTTGCAAGAAACTGTATTGAAATACAGGGCGAGTGAGCTATAATACTGAAGAAACAAATGACAATATGTATTTGAGGTGATGAAAACAGGTGGCTAGCTCTCCGTATTGACTGACACATCACACAATGCGATATTTAGCGATCCGGAATCTTCGTTAAGTTTGTTCGGAGACGAGGTGTAGCTGAATTGCTGAGAAAACGTAATAAGCTTACTCATCACGCAACACAAAAACCTAACATTTAGTATACATTATTTTTAGTAAAGAAAGCTTATTACGAAATTCTGTTAAAATTTGTGGATACCGAATATTTTATAACAGCTAAAATTTATTTAATATTGGTAATGTGAAAGCGGCTGAAATGAGATTTCTCAGGCACGTGGCAGGGTATACTCTCCACGATCATAGAAGAAATACAGATATACGGCAGGAACTGAATATTATGAGTATAATATTATGAGTATTATCGGCTGAATTGGTGAGAACGTCTTTGCCGAATGGATGACTGCCGCATCCCCAAACAACTATGGAACTATAAGCCGAAGGGACGGAGAGGTGTGGGCAGTGGCGTACGGAGAAATCAATCTGGGGGGGGGGGGGCTTGAACGTTAGCAGTCCATATATTAGTCTACTCTACTACAACTTATAGTATAAGAAAGAGCACATATGCCAGTAGTTGGTTAAAATTTATTAATAGGCGTATTATTTTCAGTGTGTTTCACATTTTCTTTATTAAAAATGTATTAACCGTAATTGGGAGACATATGTCTCGTTCTATTTTAATCAGTAATTTTAAAAACATTACTTTTTCTTTCAAAAACTAAATATTTTTTAATTGATTTTTATGTTCATTGTAATATTTAACAATAGATTCATTTTATTTCAATTGGACTATAATATTTTGTACATTACTGTCAGTAGCACTGGAAATAAAGTTTATGAAAAAGGTTTATGTAGTTATTTAAGTTTCATAAAAATATTATTAAAACTTAAGTAACAATTCTTAGGGTTCACTGGTAGTAGTGGCCGGTGGCCGGTGAGGGGTCCCGTATGGACGCGCCATCAAGTGAAAGCGAGAGAGAGAGAAAACAGGTAGCTCACTGAACGTTACACTCAGCGTAATACACCGCTCAACGAACTATAAATTATAACTGAAGTAATAATTGTTACTTTAAACAACATAATTTGTTAGTATTTATAGCCCCGTCCAAATCGGTCAAAATATGCAATTTTGTAATTTTAAACGAGAGCCTAAGTAAATTAAGGAAGTGCATATTACATTTTTGTGGTTGGGGTGGGCTTGACCGCCCTTGCGTATGCCATTGAGTGTGGGACGTCCGAGGAAGCGCTGGAGTGGCCAGCTCTAGACTTTGCCGGTTTGAGACCGGAACAAACCGTCATTGGTTTAATCCTTGCAGATGATGATGATGATGGTAATCTGAATGTTGATTTATTAACTGACAATAAATTCCCATTTTATTTATAAAATATGCGTGGCAGCAAGTAGTGGATATGAATCATTAACTGAATAACTGGTAGTAACGAATCAAGTCTAGGTCACATGTTTGTAAAGAGAAACCTGGTGCATTCAACATCAGAGAACACATTATGAGAGAGAACAAACTGGTCTGACACATTCTTGTCATATTGACTAAGATAAACTATTTGCTCTACATGTCGCTCGGGCTTTTGATTAATTCATTGCATTTCGAGGAGTTACTTATCCTGTTGTAATAGTGAGAATTACGTTCAAACTTACGACATTGATTGATGACTCGTTGGGCACTTGGTGAAACATATTAATACAAAGGTTTTAAAAAACAAACAAACACTTGGTAAGTTTCACAGGTTTATTATTTACCTCTGACAGCTGTTTCAGCTTATTAAGCTATTCTCAAAGAGATCAAGGAACAACTAAACAAAGACTGTAAGGGTGGTGAACATGTGTGTGGGGTGTGTAAGACGGAGGGGGTGGAGGAGGGAAGGTCAAGTGTCTGTAGAAACTAAGTATAATCGGAAGACAAAATATAAAAAATAATTAAACTAAATAACAACTTCTTTTATAAAGGGGGTACACAGAATTCAATTCGTTCGTTTGTTAAATTTTCGTTACTTTTGATTGCTTTTCTAATTTCTAGAATTTCTAATAAATCCATTTTTTTACCTTTTTGTATGTTGTGCAGTAGTGTTATGCTTTTTGTATCTATGAAGTGATTGTGTTGTAAACAATGATCTGTAAAACCTGTTGTATTGGCTGTATTTGTTGAAATCGCTATCTTATGTTCAGAAACGCGATGTTTCGGAGCACGGCCACATTGTCCGATATAAATTGCATATCATTCTGCACAGTGTATCTTATAAACTCCATTTTTCTCTAGTACGTTTGATATTTGTTTATTGTTTACTAGTAATGAAAAAAGATTACGTTTGTTTACTCATACCATGTTAAGCCCATTATTCGAGAGCGGTAAGTAATTGTCGTAGCCTATTGCACGTGAATACTCGTAAGTGTATTATTGTTTACGTCTATTGTACAATCGCGTTACTTTACAGTGGCCTCTCCATAGTTGCGCGAAAAGTGGGGGTAGTGGGGAGACTCAGTGTGCTCAGTTGTAACACTTCATTTCAAAAACGTCCGTCTTACTGTTCCTACAGCCGGCTTTATGGGTGCCCTTAACAATTTAATTATTACAACTCGGGTTTTACACATTGTTGACATTTCCGGATTTCATTCAACTAACTACTATTTATAATTCTACTCAGTATTACTCGAAATTGTATCAAATCTGTATTTGTAATACCACAAAAATGTTATTTGTTACATAATGTACATAATAAATAATTAATAGTGTAAAGCAAGCAAGTGGAATACTAATAAAAGAAATAGAGAAATATAAATCTAAAATGACCAGAAATATGCTTTATGCAAGTGCTGCTAAAATAGGACCTAAACGAAAAAGTGGGTAAAATATACGTAACCACGCATAAAAATATGCATACTTTATATAAAATATCACATAAAATCGAGCCCATTAATTTTCCTTGCATTTAATACAATTATTAATACAAATTTTTAAATTAGTATGTAAGTAATTAATGTAAGCAACTTACCGACTTATAAAGAAGTATATACGAAGTCAGAATGAACTGGAATTCAGTGTTATTCTCCAAGTCCGGCGATGTTTCTCTGTCCAAAATTGTCTCGACACCGGAGATATAGCTGCCATCATCTGAAGAAGATTCAGCGTTTGATAGGTCATCGTCGTCGTCATCGTCATCATCATCTTCGTCTAAGTTAATTACAAGTCTATCTTGGATTTCATCTATTAATCCTTCTCTTTCCAAATATTCGTCTTCAATTTTAATTACATTTTCACTCTCTGATGTCCATTGTTGTTTTTCTGTTGATTGGCATGCTTGCCTAGTTAAATCTATTATGTTTGTATTATCAAAAGTGGTGTTGTTTTTTGCAACAGAGTGTTTAAGTTGAGCCCAAATAAGTTCTATGGGGTTTAGGTCAGGATTATACGGAGGTAGACGAATAACAGTGTGGCCGTGATTTCCTAAAATACTATCTATTTTATAAGGTTTTTCTAACGGTTTATTCATTTTTACTAACTTATATAGCTCTGGTTTAAACATATTAGGTGTAAAAGGAATTTTTTTATTAGATAACCACTGCATTAACTCACTTTTTGAAGAATTTTATGTGGGACATTTTTCAGATTGGTAATTGTGGTATGGTGCATTATCTAATACAAACACTGAGTTTTTTGGTAATGCCGGAATTAGCTTTTCAACTACCCATTTCTCGAAAATTTTGCTATTCATATCTCCATGATAATCACCTGTTTTCTGTCCTGATTTAAAAACCAATAAGGCACCATCAATGAACCCTTGATCTGTACCCGCGTGAACTATTATGAATCTGTCTCCTTTATTTAACGGTATACTCTCTCCTTCACCACTTTCGTCGTACCACGACTTTTTTACTACATGAGACTTGTGTATATACGTCTCATTTGTGTAAACGATTGGCCTGTTTTCTGTCCTGAATTGTTTTATTTTCCTAAGGTATTCAATTCTATTTGCCCTTATCTCTTGACGTTCATTTAATACACTTCTATTATTTCTAATCTTCTTCCACTTAAACCCTAAGTTTATAATAACTTTCCTTAAACATGGTAAGCTACCTTGAAAGTTTACACTAGACTAAAGAAGTTGGTGAAGTTTTCGTAGCGTGGTGATATGTTTTTTGTGTTGTCGTAAAATTGTAAATTGTTCGTCTCATCACACATTTATCAAAATCATCAATATTAGATTTTGTTGACCTCCTCTTTCTTTCTTTACGAGGTGTTATAAAGTGTGGTGACTGTCTATTTTCTATTGTTATCCCCTCACTTTTAATACGGGCGGATCGTTCTTTCAGAAACTCCTGTTGCTGACGCTATTCGTTTTTGAACCTTTTTTAGTGGAATACTAATTCCATTTTTTTCACTTTCCATAAATTTACATACATAAGAAATGACTTCGCGAACTTGGGTATGCACAATCTTTTTACCTAACTTTGATTTAATAGGAGGCATTTTTCAGATAACGTAGTGAAATAAAATGTACTGTAAAAGTAACAATACTTTAAGAAAAATAAAATTTAGTTTAACTTATCGTAATGTCTGAAAACACAACCACAGACAACATTAAATGAAATTTAAAATGTAATTAGATTATTTAGCACACGTCACAGTCCCAAATTAAACACTAGTAACGATACAAACTAAATAATTAAATGAAATACAGGCCTACACGGTAAATGTTTTTGAAAACGCATCAACACTTATGCACTCAGTGAGACGTGCCGTTACACTGACAAAAAACAGGGTTCTGCGCACACTGCTTTCACCAAGGTTGGCGGCCACCATAAAGTACACAAGTAAGTAGTAGGTGAACATGTGTTTAGGGAGTGTATCCGGACACGTGTGTGGGGTGTGTATGACGGAGGGGGTGGAGAAGGAAAGGCCAAGTGTCTGTAGAAACTAAGTGTCATCGGAAGACAAAATATAAAAATTAACTAAACTGAAGAACAACTTTTGATAAAGGGGATACACAGTTTGTATGTTTGTTAAATTTTTGTTACTTTTGATTGCTTTTTAAAACCTTTGTATTAAAAGTTAGCTAAGTGGCATAATTTATAACATAGCTATTAAAAAAAGCGCAACAAAGTATGTTCTTCAAAAATAGTTTTCTAGAAGTCGAAGGATGAAGACAATAAGCTTAGCGGCCTATACGGAGTGCATTAGTTACTTTTATATCGGTTTTGAGTGATAATTATTTCAGATATTTTCAACTGTTGCGCTAGTACTGAAGCTTTAGTATGGCGTTCAGAATAGAGGTTAGCATTACTAACATTCTAATTTTTTTATTTTTATCGTAGTGTATTTGCTTCAGTCTTGGCTTAATTTCATGCTGTTTATGTGTAAGTTTTTTTTTCTGCTAGGGTTTAAAGGGTCTGCAACTCTTATTATTTGGGTGATCTCTAAATTGTCACTGTTCAATTTGTTTGGAAGGACTTGATCAGACTATTACGGAACACTGTAATAGGAACAAAACCGCGAGCCAGATATTCTGTAAAAAGTCTGCTTTGCTCTGTCGTGCTTGACGGCGGTCGTTCTTTGCTTATTTGGGTAGTTGTTGTCAACCAGTCGCGTTTATACTTGACCGGTATATCTTATCTGTTCAGACACCTCTTAAGTATGCTCACCTTTATCGGTGTCTAGTCTCAATGGTTCGACCGCATCATACTGTTGAACTGAATTGCAAAAATTATTTATTAAATACATGCAATTATGGCTTTTTGCTTTCGTGCAATATTACAATGGAACCTACTGACCCTAGAGATATGAAAACTACAGGCTCTGACACAAAAGTATAATCCGAAAAAATTGTACACTGAAACTAAAAGAATGTGATAAAATAAAATAAACTAAAAGTACCAAAGAGAGTCGTGCCCGTTGAAGCCATAGACAGCGTATTATTAGGTAACGAAAAAAAGAAAGCGCGTTGACTGTCCCCCCCCCCCCCAACTTAACACAGTCAGCCATTACTTATTTACATACGTTGCAATTTAAGTTGGAAGCATGCAAAATGAATCAATAACTGAGATATAAATATAACGAAGCCGTTTTTAAATAAGCACGGAGTGTTTAGCTTTATAGTATTTCTTCTTTTTCCTTTGTTTCTGCTTCTTTTTCTCCTCCTCCTCCACTTTCTTCTTCTTTTTCTTCGTCATTATTATCATTATCATTCTTATAAAAACGTTAGGCCTACACTTGGTTGCGACTAATTGGTCTGTAATCAGCATTATATTGCTCCAAGTAAGTTGGTCTTAATGAACTGACCTCAACCGATCAGTTACACTAGTCAGAGAGTGTTATGTGTCTTTTATAGGTGGCACCTTGGTACTAGCTTACGTCGGCCACGTACATAGTGGGTAACAGGGGGCACCGGTTTTAGTGGGGTGTCTCGACTCGAGAGATCCACAATTCACATAGATATGTGTGAGATCTAACACATATTGGACAATTTAAATGTCTAGAATGTTTTTTATAAATATAGTAAATATAGAATTAAGAAATAATCTAATGATATACAATAGGGTACTTGGGAGTAAAGCTGTATGAAGTAAAAACTTGGGCTTTGGAAAAACCGATCAAAGCGTCTGAAAAGTTCGAAATATGCACACGAAAATATATATAATATAAATCCAACACACGAGACGTAAAACAAAGCGTATTAATAACGCTGGATGAGAAGAAAGAAATATTTAAATTATTCGTAATTTTAGTAGTGCAAAAAAATATTTACCTTTCCTAAGACCGCCCGGTAATAGACCTCCTTGTGCGGCTTCTTGTAGAACCTGTAACGCAGGCCTAGGAAGCCAAGGGAAGTGCGCGCCTTCCGGATCTTCACGTATCCTCTCTCTGCAGTCGCGACACAGAACGTTTCCTGTTCTTGCCGAGAGCAACACGACGGCGCCGTCCTTAGCCTGGTACCTGTGTTTCAGTCGCACCTGCAAAAGATATGAGACCCACGTATTAGTGTATTGGGTTTGCACGTATGTTAATGTAATGAACGAAACCGTGGGAAAGGTGATTTTCCGCGCACGCGCAGGGCTTATAGGAATTCGTAAACCGGAAAGTTGTAGGTGAAAAAGTTATAATTTTGGAAAATTTTAAGTTTAAGGAGACCATGTCGTGAAACATTTTTTTAAAGTCGATTTTTAGTTTTCAGCATTAAAACATTCTCCTTGCCTTCCTGTTTACAATATACACACACATGTGTTGTATACACGAAACATTTATATATATATATATATATATATATATATATATGTACATTTCAATCACTTTCTGCTACAGTCCGTTTCTTGATGTATATAATACATTTAATATTTATACTAAATTTACCTCAAGATGTTTTTTCTATTTGGAACATGTTTCGAGAGTTCCTGTTCTCTCATCTTCAGCCTTCGCCATCTTGTTTCTGGTGAAGTATTTGTGTGTTGGCTGCTGGATGTTATTAAGGTTGTTTGTTGGTCTTTGGTCTTTTAAAGTTGTATTATTGTGTGTGGTTGTGTTATATGTTTTTGTATTTTGTGTATTTTCGATGTTGAGTGCTTTGAATATTGTGTCATGTTTTATATTGATTTGTATTTGTTCTGGTTCACAAAACAAACTAATACCAGAACAAATACAAATCAATACAAAACATGACACAATATTCAAAGCACTCAACATCGAAAATACACAAAATACAAAAACATATACCACAACCACACACAATAATACAACTTTAAAAGACCAAAGACCAACAAACAACTTAATAACATCCAGCAGCCAACACACAAATACTTCACCAGAAACAAGATGGCGAAGGCTGAAGATGAGAGAACAGGAACTCTCGAAACATGTTCCAAATAGAAAAAACATCTTGAGGTAAATTTAGTATAAATATTAAATGTATTATATGTACATTTATACGAAACATTTTTTCGTATAATCACCATTTTTTTCATGTGATATCACCCAGTGCGATGTCCATTGACCTCTTTCAAACAAACATTTCAATATTTTATAATAATATTATTTGCTATAAAATGAGGATTGTGGAAGCAACTAAGAGTGTTCTGGAAAGAAGTAAGGAGAAAGAGTAAAGAAAAGGCAGCTAAAAAGGAAGAGAGATGAGAGTGATGAAGAAGAAGTGCACGTCGATTTTGAATAAAAGCGTTATAAATCTTTAAGCGCGATTTTCCGTAAGTCCATATTTTTCATATTTGTGTACATATAACTTTGCACTGGAACGTGCTAGACTTGAATTTTTTTATTCCGTTTGTCTCATAACACTTCTTATACTGAAACTGTAATTTAGTATGATATTGTATGTAAATAATTAGTAGTCTATGTTTTCAAAAAGAAGTAAAATATTTTCATTTTTGAAAACACGTTTTTGTAAAATCACCCTAATTACTCTTTTACGAATACATATATTTAATTAGGTTCACTGTACGCTCTGTGCATTTACCTTTCAATGAAAATAGTTTCATAAAGATATATTGAAAGTTTTTTTTTAAATAAATGTACCCAACTGATAAGCGACACTCCATTTAATTAACATGGGACATGCCTTCACGACCTGGTCTCCTTAAAATAAAATCGTTTGTTATATTAAAGTATGAGACTCTCAGTCATACAGATGCATATATGCATGCATGTACATATTATTACGTCGAAGGAACCTGTGACTTTTAGGGAACGGCATCCTCAGAATGCGGATCTGTGAGCGCTGCCCACATATGGATGAGAAACGGGAAATGAAATACCTCCCCCGGACCTAAGGTAAGGTGAATCAAACGGGACCTAAGGTATGATAATTAAGCGTGATAGGAAAACAAACGGCTATGTATTGGGAGTCACAAACTCAGTACTGGAAACTGACAGGAGTGTAGCGATGCGTCTTCAGCGCCTCAAAGGTGAATCCGTTGGTCCCTGCTGCCTAAAATTTATAAACCGATGTAGAAGACAAAAGTCTTGAGGCCATGGACAGGGTGACGAGAAAATCAGTAAATTACCCTTACTTATAACGGGCAGTAACTAATTTGCATGGGAAGACCCGGATGTTATAACAAGCGACAGTAGGCACACAGAAAAGATAAAACGGCAGTCCTTAACATTCAAAGGCACGTCCTTTCAAAAGAAGAAAAGGAAGCATAATATCCGTCTCGAGGGTAGTAGAAGACAGGAAGATACAATTGAATTAAATGATGCCTTTTGACACCTCAAGACTAGAAACTAAACACACAAGGTAAAAGATGATGCTCTCTCTCTCTAATAGTCTGGTCATCCAAAGGAAAACTGCTTTCACAGACACTAATTACGGTTAAAAGGATCTCGTATCTCAAGAGCCTTAGCGACCAAACGAATAAGACCAGAGAAACAATTAGGGAATCTATCATTTTCTTAAATAAAGGTCTCTTAATGAAAAGGTATTGCACGTAACAGTTGAAAGCTGACTACTATGCACGAACATGACGTGCAGCAGACAGAACAGATGATTACGCATAGCGATAACTATTGAGTAGATCTGCGACGTGTTTGAGGACAAGTCGAGGAGTCCACGGCGTTACTACTGTCTAGATAAAAGTTATGAAAGAAGCATACGGACACTTTTGGAGGCATTCGGAAAGGACGTTTTGGAACTCCCGGAGAAAGGAATTTTGATTAACTATTAGAACTATTAGAACAGAGAATTTCCTGTGACATGCCGTTCTAGAGAAATGTGTGTCCAAGTGGGTGCGAGAATTTTTGGGATTTCAGTGACCTGAGAGAGGATGCTTAAACGGCCAGATAAGTGCATCAGAATAATTAGGTTTTTGGAGGAGTGATGACTACCTAGATCACTACTGTAAGCTTTCAACACCAGCCGTCGATATTTTGTTGTTTGGCAGGTAAAGTGCGTTAGTAGATGTACCTATATCTAAGAAAAGAATAATAAAATTCCTGGATATTGTTGTCCATGACGTGTCCGTTGTTATCGATTAAATATATAGAACTCTACTGACGCGGAACACAAATTATTATTGATCAAAATAATTAAATTTTTACCTTACTACCTAAACTAGCTTTCCCTCGTTAGGGCTTCATCAGAGGCTGCCGCTAGGAGCGCTGTCCGTCGTGCTTTTGATAACGGCGCCGGCGTTCAAAAGGTCGTTGTTGTGTAATATATTACACAACAATGCCATGTAATTACAGTAATAATAACATGGCATTGTTGTGTAATATATTACATGACGTTGTTGTGTAATATATTACATGGCGCTGTTGTGTAATATATTATATGGCGCTGTTGTGCAATATATTACATGGCGTTGTTGTGTAATATATTGCATGGCGCTGTTGTGTAATGTATTACATGGCGTTGTTGTGTAATATATTACATGCCGTTGTTGTGTAATATATTACATGGCGTTGTTGTATAATATATTACATGGCGTTGTTGTGTAATATATTACATGGCGTTGTTCTGTAATTTCACGACGCCGTCACGTACACTTCTTTATGGGTCTTAGAATTGGACTTTAACGAAAGGCCAGGCCAGTCGTATCCAAGCGGCTGAAATGAGATTTTTCAGGCACGTGGCAGGGTATACTCTCCATGATCACAGAAGAAACACAGATATACGGCAGGAACTGAATATTATGAGTATACTCGACAGGATCGCCCAGTATCGGCTGAATTGGTGGGAACATCTTTGCCGAATGGATGACTGCCGCATCGCCAAGTAACTATGGAACAATAAGCCGAGGGGATGGAGAGGTATGGTACGTCCGAGAAAGCTCTGGAGTGACCAGCTCTTATCTTTGCCTGTGTGAGACCGGAACAAACCAACCTTGGTTTAATCCTTGAGGATGATGACGATGAATAATATTTAACTTTGTGATACCCGAAGCAGATTGTTGAGGCTGTGTTGGGATGAAGAGATTGTGGCTCAGGTTGGTGGTCACCTGGTGAGAGGACGGATTCATGTCCGAGTTGCCGACTTAACGAGACTGTAGCTGCATCTCTTCAGAGCTATTTTCAACACTACAGATCGGGTCGCTGAATTTTAGTATAATACAAATGTTCTTTTCAAGCCAAGCGTATTAAAATTCCCTTTATCTCTTTTGACACATCCTTGTGTACGTGTGTTTGTAGTTTTACCAGTATAGTACGGTTGATAGATGGGTACTCTCACAAAAGGTAGTGATGTTAAACTGTTTCAGGCGTAATAAGATTTATTAGACACATGTACGCCTCAGGTTTAACTGTCAAATTGTTAAGGCTGTTTTTTTTTTTATATTAAATCTGTTTGGAATGTTTTGAAGTATAGGAACTTAGGAACTGTTAATTAAACACTCTGGCAACGTTGTTTTAGACCTACGTACATGTTTTAATGACGTTCACTTTATTTTTCGTTTATAATTA
Organism: Magicicada septendecula; assembly: GCA_034769895.1. Classification (NCBI taxonomy): domain Eukaryota; kingdom Metazoa; phylum Arthropoda; class Insecta; order Hemiptera; family Cicadidae; genus Magicicada; species Magicicada septendecula. The sequence goes on from CM068376.1 coordinate 288,488,721, forward strand.
ATGACTGCAGTAGCATTAAACAAAGAATATTTGAATTCAAACTGAAAGCATATTATCACTGATGTCGTCTATTCGAAATACATATTGAAATTCAAAACGGCTGTAATTGAATACACGAATTTACTATATACTGTAAATCTCATGCTGTTGGTAAAATGTACTGATATAAATGACGTACGTTGGCCGAGATGTATGTAGAGAGAGAGAGAGAGAGAGAGAGAGAGAGAGAGAGAGAGGGGGGGGTAGATGGAGAGAGGGGGAGAGTGAGAGAGAGTGGGGGAGGTACATGGAGAGAGGGGGAGAGTGAGAGAGAGAGAGAGAGTGGGGGAGGTAGATGGAGAGAGGGGGAGAGAGGGAGAGAGAGAGAGAGAGAGAGAGAGAGAGAGGCGCGCTACTATTTTTTGACTTTACAGTAGAACCTATCCTTTGTTCAAATAGTTTTTATATACTCCTCGGCGTGTGTGTGTGTGTGTGTGTGTGTGTGTGTGTGTGTGTGTGTGTGTGTGTGTGTGTGTGTGTGTGTGTGTTGCGCATGCGTTTTGCCACAAAAGTGTAAGTATTTGTTGATGAGTATATTGACAAAGAGGCGCGTGGAATGAAAGGGATACTGTCAAGTAAGTTTTCGAGATAACAATTCCTGTTTGGGGAAACGTGAAAGGATTGTTAATGTTCACGAGCCGGAGTGTTTTGTGAGCTCGCGCGCGTCGTGTATATAATTTCAAGCATTTCGAAAACTCTTTTCTTTTTTTAATGCATTGTCGACTTATTTAGAAAACGTAAAGCTAGTTTTTTGTTAGCGCAAGAAAACATCGCAAGCAGAGCCGTACGGGTGGGGTACCAAAAGGAGCAGTAGGTAACCCCTGACGCCACAGTTATTAGGTGTCAAAATCAGAGACCAACTAGATGATTATACAGTAGAGCATCGATTATCCGAACCTCTCGGAACCAGGGCCCGTTCGGATAATCGATATTTCGGATAATAGATTGTAAATTGAAAACATTATTTCCCTTTACAAAAACAAAGGTTTTTATAACAAAATCATTTCTAACATACTGTTATATAATTACTGCAACCTGTATACTGTACTGTAATGTATTACTAAGGCTAAACATCACTGAATTAAAACTGAGTGTAGTTAATAAAAACAAAAAGTTAATTTAAACAAAATTAGAGTTTAATGACAAACACTGTACTATAAAATTAATTAAAAAATAAAAAACAAAACAAAACATACAGTACCATGGATTTACACTTTCTTTGAAGAATTGTCTATCACTGTCTGCTTGAAAGCGATACCTCGTTTTCTCGCTGCTAAAGACTGAAGTCGTTTAAGTTTCATAATCTGAATACAATCTATCTCGTCTTCTGTTTCGGCCCACTTTAGAATAGTCTCAAATGCGTCAAAACCTTTGGCTGCCGTCGTGGTTTTGTATTAGTAGCATTCTCGCCGTATTCATAGGCTGTAAGGCTGTATATCTACAGCGTTCATTTATAGCTATAGCGTTTATTTATTACTGTACAATACTGTAATAATTTATAGTATACACTTTTTTACGTTCAATTAATATCCAATACGCTTACACGTGTCCAATACATTACTGTACATTACAGTACATAATTGTACTTTTTATTGGGTTCGGATAATAGATCGTTCGGTTAATGGATATTCGGATAATAGATGCTCTACTGTATATAAAAATTTGATCTGAAATAATCTAATACTACGAACACTGATAGCAATAAAATATACGCGTATATTAAAATAAGGATTCTTGTGATCATCAACCTCCTCTGGTGGAGTCAAGGGTCGTATCAGTTGTATAGGACTATTGTGACTACGTGAGCAAGACCGCATACACTGTGACTTTATTAAACAGTCTTGAGGTGACTATTTTGTCTGCGTTTGGTTGACAGCTTACGTTTAGTTTCAGTTGAAGAACATGATGTGGCGGAATCATTATGTTTAGAAAAGATTACCGTCGATTTTGCCTCTCTCTCTAAAAAAAAAAAGTTAAGATAGTTCATTTGCATTCTGATGTAAACTGCTTGTTATTTACAGTTTTTGTTGTGTTAAATTAAACAGATATTACCAAGAGCTTTACTTTAATTCGTTCTGGTAATATCTCTTGTTTATGTTGTATTTTAATTTATACTACTTTAAATAGATTTTTGTTGGATTTTGTAACATATCTTTTCTCAGTTAAAACGTATAATAGTACTGTATATACCAAAATCATGATATATACAAGAGTCCATATATCAGCTTTTCGAAAGAGATGCCGACCAAATTCAGTTGCTGCGGGTGCAAAACGTTCTTTGCACGACAAATCTTTCGATCGTTTCGAAGTTTGTATGCTTCTGTGTACGTTCTCATTTTGCCGTGTTAGGTACTATATTCAACAAAATTTTACTACTGAAATTCTAAAAATTCTTATCTTAATCTGTTATTATATTTCAGTGTGTCCAATATATAGTATAAACACTAACACTCAATGTTTTGTTCATTGAGCCTTCGAAAACATACATTTTCGCCAACGGCTTACAGGAAGTTGGAAGATAATATTTTGCGTCGTCTTTCCTTTGTAATTTCTTCTAAAATAGAAAATCCCTCAAAATCATTCGTCAGATTTGCACTTATATACGCAAATACTCCCACCTCGCAGCTTACGCCAAACAGCAGGGAAGACAGTATTTTTAGGAAGTCGTAGGCGAAATATTCACCGCTCTGCTAAGAACGTTTGTTTTGTAAATCACCCTAGTATATTTCAATACGTCTTGTACAGATCGATAACGGATGTAGGCACCGATCAACGTCATGGAAGTATGCTAAAGATTATAATTTTCCACTCTCATTTGTACTACACATCGAATTCACTTCAAATGAATGTAGACATTCAGTTCTCTAGATTGGTTGGTTGGGTTATAAAGTACATCTGTACCTTCGCAGCAGGCAGCACAAGACGTTTTGTTTCAGGTTTAACAAAATAATCTCTATAGCTAAATCGTGGAAAGGGCATCACATCGCTCAATATAGCTGTAGCCGGATCTGTACAAAGTACACGAGAAACTTGTTTTCCACAGACTCAAAAAGGATTTCAGACCAGAAAATGAGCCCTCCTTCACCAGTTCGATTTCCATCCAGGACGTTCCACAGTACCAGGGGTGCCGATCCCTGCAACACCTATGACGACGCTTCCTTTCCAATTTTATAAAAAAAAAACCCTTTTTCTGACAAGACGTTTTCTCTCTTTTACAGTAAAATTTCTTACCTAATCGAGCAAAGGCCGGGGCTTTCTAACTCAAAATTATTACAAAATATTACCTTTTACCGAAACGATATATTGATTGTAGGTAGTTATAAACTAAAAAAATAAGGATTTCTAATAATAAATCACAAATTAATATTTTCAGTAAAACGTGATTTGTTTTACAATACCAGTACTCTATGACTTTATTAAAAATATACTTAGTTATGCCAACTTAAAAGTCTCACTTAAATCTGTTTTTATCGATAAAATGCTACAAAAATTTCAATCTGTTTTTGGATCTTTTCGTAGTGTACTAAAATGTAGCAGAAAGCAAGGGAAATAAAAATATATATAATCACAAAGTTCTCTTGCACACTGTACTTTATTAATACAGTAAATAAAAAATAATATTATTTTACAATTACATTATCATAATATGAACAATGTACTATTTCAAGCTTACAGTCACAATATTTTTGATATTTGAAGTTGAAACATAACTTATAAGTAAGCAAAAAAAAAAAAAAAAAAAAAAAAAAAAATAATAATAATAATAATAATAATAAGTAAGTGTTTTTAGCTGGTCAATAATATTTTTGGTCTTTGTTTGGTGGACAACGCAAACTTGTCAATAATTTCTTCGTGCGGAATCTTGATTAAAACTTCAGACTCACTGCATCAAATTATCAAACATTTTAACCAATTATCACTCATGCTCGTTCTAAGACGGTTTTTGGCAATAGTAAGATTTTTCATACAATAGTAAACAAAATCCCTCCACCAAATTTTCTAAATGTCGCCAATGGCGACACGATCCCCTCCTGTAGGCACGCCTGCACAGTGCAGTAAATTCACCCCATAACAAATGACATTAATAAAACAAGAGAAGAGTATAAATACTGGTCGTCATTATTGCTAAAGCGAGTGCAAACCTTAGAAAAAGGCATTGGAGCTAATGGCAATGATATTTCTTATGAGCGTTGTTGTCACGTCGTACTTTACTACCATTCCTACTTGTTTATTCATTAGTTATAACTAATGAATAATATCAATTCAGCATAATACATGACCACGTGCGTGGGGTAGGGTGACAGTGTATTATTCAGTAATTGCAGCTTATCACCTTCAATGAAGCCGACCCGCCTAGTGCCAGTGTTGCTTTTTTAAGTTTTGCTTTCAGTGTTGGCCTTTGTTTAAGCGATACAAGAATGTGCCAACAACGCAGCAACATAAGCGGAAATAAAAAAGACAGGGTCGTATTTACGGGGGGAAAGAACAGGACAATGTTTTTTCCCAGAGGGTCGGAAAAGTTGACGAATTTTGTTAATCTGTTAATTTTTAGGCTGTTTTATTATTTTTTCCAGCCGTGTACGCTAATATAGTGGTAACTCTTTTTTAAATATACGAACAGGTTAATTACACAGCATCAGCGTATACGTTTGAAATATGGAATATAGAAAACTCAGTTCAGTCAATAAGTATCTTGTTAACAATGTTTCAATAACGCACATTTTTATTTAGTTATTACCTTATTGATTTCAGCCAATTTAAAGATAGTAACATTGATTAGTCTTGCCTTGTTTTTTCCTTTTGTATGAAGCCGACCCTACCCCGGACCCCAAGGCCAAATTAGAGATACACCACTGATGAACGCCATTAAATTTGAATAAGAGTTGCTTTGATAGCTGACACCAACTGTTTCAGTAATTTAAAAGGAAACAGATACCTGTCTCCATTGTCAAAATTTCACACACGCGCACGAGTTTAACTTAATGACAACTATCTCTCATTGCTTCGTTCGAATGTGTTCAAACATCGCTGCGTGGATGTAATATAAGAGAGAGAGAGAGAGAGAAAGAGAGAGAGAGAGAGAGAGAGAGAGAGAGAGAGAGAGAGAGAGAGAGAGAGAGAGAGAGAGAGAGAGAGAGAGAGAGAGAGAGAGTGTGAGACTGAAGAGCGTGAAAGAGAGGGGGAAATGTTTGTGAGGCGCACACATTGTCTCGACCACAACACAGTAATGGCAACGCTGTAGCCCATAAGCACACTGGTTTTTCTAAGGTTTGGCAGACTATAGAAGTAAACCAGTCAATTGACCGTCTGACGGCGTATTACAAAAAATAAAATTAACATTCCCAATCTCATTACACTACATCCAGACGACCGCAAACCAAGTAAGGGTGCTAAATTCAACTTATAAACTATGCCTAATAAAATGAGGAGTATACCGGCATTATACCACAGGGGGGGGGGAGAGAGAGAGAGAGAGAGAGTGAGAGAGAGGGAGGGAGTGTTTGTGAGGTGCGCGCATTGTCCGACCACAACACAGTAATTACGTTTTTCAACACTATAATCCATAAGCACAATGTTTTTTTTTCTAAGGTTTAAACATACTATAGATGTAAACCAGGCGTTCCTGATCCAGCGTTCTACGTTCTGTTTACGCCAGATTTACCAAATTACAACATTCGGTGTGAAACACAACCACTGGAACATTTGCAGACGATACAGATATTAGCGAGAACAACAGACCAAACACTGCGGCATCGACTCGCAATACCACCTCAATCTACTCCAAAACTGGTTAAAAAAATGGCGTATAATTCAGCTCTATACTTTTCACCCTTAACAAAAGACCTCACATGATGTATAAACAACATTGCATCGCCTCGGAAAGATGACGTCAAATACTTAGAATGCTTTACGTGTACAGCAGAATGACTTGGAAACAAACAGCACATAGTAAAAAACAGGAAGCCAGTAGACTTAGCCATCAAATAACAAATACTAGAATACTAGGAAGCGGACCGAAGTTCTCAGTAAATAATAAAATTTTAATATACGTAACCTTAATAATACCTGCGGCGTTGAGTTGTGGGGATACGCCAGTATAATCCAAAGATGTCCTTACAAAATACTGAGAACAGTTATTAGTAGCCATATGCCACAATCAAACACTCCACAGTGACTTCGGATATCATTCGCCTTAAAAGCAGAAAGCATCACGCTGACCTCGGAACCACGACTGCTAGTGGACAGAGAATATGACAAGATACCAGGACCGGCCCCAGCGCTTCTGCCGCCCTGTGCAGTATTTATGAGTGCCGCCCCTCACTATTTTACTTCTGAACACATTCACGCGCACAAGACCTACTCTAAAGATACGGCGATTGCCTTCAAATGACGACTAGGAATGTTTGCACTCATTGTCAGGTTTACGTTCTCTCGTTCACGAGTTTTCGACTCTTCGTTAAACTCCGCTGACTTTACACATAAAGTAATTCTTACAGATCTTACATATTGTGATGAAATTAAGTGAATAAGTTTATTTTTCACTCAATTTCAAAACCTAACATCCCAGAATCTGCCGCCCTGGGCGGTGGCACGTTCGCCCCTCCCTGAATCCGGACCTGCAACAAGATGCTCAAAAAAAGTTGCGCAACTGACCTCACGTAGTCGGGCAATCTTTACTGGCCTTTACCAGTGATGTTATATTCACATTTTATCAAATTAGTTCACAGAATGTAAAATTTTGAATGCTAAGTTTATAAATAAAGAAAACAATTTACTGCAATAAATTAAGATATTTCGAGAAGCGATAATGAGCAAGATCAAAATTAAAAGTAAAGAAAATAGGTAGCCTATAGAAATAAAATACAGAAGGGGAGACTATGAACTGGAGTAGAAGACTATTCAAAAGGATATGAGAATCATTTGCTAATATGTAATGGTATATGAGCAAATTCACAGGAAATCCCTTTAAGTTGAAAAAAAATCCCTTCAACTTGCCTTACACTTCATGATATTTTGAAGGCTTTACTTGTTTTCCCTCCCACTACAACTGCACTGCTGGTATCTATCAGTGTCGCTCTTACAAGTCTACCTGGGCCAAGTGGTACAGGGTTTTTACCAGGGGCGGATAGGCATCTCTGGGGGCCCTCGGCTGGAAGCAGTCAAGGGGCCTCCTGCAGCTACACACACAAACGCGCACGCGCGTATTTGTGTGCGTATACTTTTTTAAATTATTTATTTACTCTTTATAGATACATGGTGTGCACAGTATTCACGTAAGTGAACGTTTTAATACAAAACATACAGAACAGTTTATCTGATTATTCAGACTTTAACATAACCAGCTTTAATACCATAAACCGGATTCATTTATTTGGAGACCGGGAAAAAAACACTCGGGTGTGGGACCCTAACCTCGCTGTGGCTCTGCAATTTAGCGATAAGCTTACTGACAATAAAATAAAACATCCTTGACGGGGTTAGTCGTCAAAGTAAATAATAGACCTGTAATAACATTAGGTCCACTATACATGTTTCTCTACGTTGTTGTTGTTTTCCGTTTACTTAAAAAGTTAATTTTTTGTTTCTACTGTAAAGAACTTTTATATCCTACAAATCTACATAAAAGCGAAATTAAAAATATTCCACATTGTATTAGGACGGTGCAGCCCTCTTGAGCTCGGCTCCCGGCCCATTGTCACTCCGTCCCACCATCCATAGCCCCAGTAGCGTAACATTTATTAACCGGGCCCTCCTGCAAGTTTATGCCACGCACCCCCTTTTGAATCTTGACATAACGCCCTGAGGCCCTCCCAGGCCTTCGGGCCCCCCAGCCCTGAATGTTGCAATGACATTCAAACCAAAATGACAATAGCCTACTACTCGTCGCGTCAGTCAGTTGCCGCGCGGCGCGTCTCTACAGTAACCTCCTTCGCTTTTCTCCATTAGTAAATACTAAATAGGCTGTATATAAACAAAGCTGAAAAGTGATCACTTCCAATCTGACCAAAATAAATCCTAAAGATTTATTTCCAACAATATTTAGACGAGAAAGGGTTTTTAATACCGGTAAAAAAAAATATATATATATATATTGCGACAATACAAGCATATGCTGTAATGTGCATTTATTAAATAAAATAAATATTAGATTAATTTTAGTTATATGTAATAGACAAGTAGGTGTAAATTTGAAAGATGAATTAGACACAGGAATGAACATGCATGATCACGCGATTATTGCTGAGAGAGTGTACAGTAGTAAATAGTGTGTGTGCGTGGAGCCTGTTCAAGCCTGAAAGTTTGAAATCTCACCCTAAATAGATACTAAATTATAGTTTTATTTAATTATAAGCAAACCGTAAATGTTAGAAAGATTGCAAAGACTTCTAAATATGCATAAAACATGCACATGTGCAGTGCGAAAACGGTGTGATTATGACGTTCAGTGCGAATTCTGTGCGATTTTAAGAGCATAGTAATTACACTAATTATGCGATCACTATGGTAATTACGTATAATATGTGTAATTAAATCAGACAATGTTAGATCACTTTGAAATCCTCATTAGACATTGAAATTGGCAGAAATGTGCGAATATGTGAAATTGGACGATAGTGGGGGAACTGACGCCACGGGCAGTTTCTGACATGCAGAATCCTGAGCCGACAGGTGTAGTTTTTTTTGTTGAATATAAATACAGGCCCAGGAGAGCCAAATTTTACTCTCAATCAATCTTCAGAAGCAGCGGGACGCTATGTCCGTTAGCGACGCGATTTTTTTAAAAAATAAACTAAAGTCGGATGGACAATATGTTCATCCGAGTATCAAACAGTAACTCTTAGTTTGATTATTTTAAATACAATTATCGAACATACACCACCAGTCTACAACCACAAATGTTCAGCACTCTAGACAACTGGCGAAGTCACATCAAGCAGAGGAACGATATGCAGAGCAATCAAGGCGTCTGCTAGGACAACAGCAGCTGATGCAGAGTGACATATCATTCTACAGCAACCAGAGAGGACCAGAAGGAACGAGTAACTGAAGGACGACAAGTGGAACCGGAGAACGTGCAGGGAAATCCATTAGAAGAGGACCTACCGATCACCGGAGGACAGGGGTACAATATACAGAATTGAGGTGACAAATAACCAATTTATAATTAATAAATGAAAGAATAAAGACATTGAAAAGACATTTTAAAATTTAAAAATAAAGAAAATTTGGGTCAAATGTAGATAGAGATAATAGAATATAATATAAATTTAGTAAGAATTTTCTTTGATGATGAACAATTAATTTAAAGTTAATTTAAGTCATCGCTTGGATGATTGACATTAATGTAATAAATTTATATTCTCATTTAAAGTGTGTAAAGTAATCAGTGAGTAATATTACACGCAATGTATAAAGTAACGTAGTTGGAAGTATAGAAGAAGACTAACAATTCTATTAGTCAATTAAAAATTTTATAAAGCATTAAGATGTATGCAATGCATAGAGTAATGTAATAAAGAAAAAATAAATAAAGCAAAGAAAACAAGACTGCAAATAAAGCACACAGTCAGACTGAGCGGTCGAGAAATTTTAGAGTATATTTATTTAACAAATAAATGTTTAACATAGATTTTTGTGAATATAGTATATAAGATTTATTTTATGATGAATGTACTGCAACAAAGAAACGTTTAAACAAAAGATAATGAATATTTTATGGCGAAGTAAATGCTATTTTAAAAACACTTATAATTTCTTTTGAATAAATTAATCAAAACATGTTACAATTTAAAAATGACTACTCTTATTATGATTACACTCAAACTCCAATTATACATACACGTTATCAGTAATATTGTATGAGCTATACCACTACACAATTTAGATTACATTTAATTAATACGTTGTGTCGTTGTATAATTTTGTCTCCCAAAAGCGTGGGGCTATACAATTTAAAATACATTTAAATTGGCAATTTGTATTGTTATAATATAAAATATATATATTGCAACGATACGTTTAGCATAAGTCTCCGTATCAACCCCTGACTGCGGTATGAGAACATACGAACGCACGTATGAGTTGTATAAAAGATGTAAATAATGAAAATAATGTAATAATTAAGCGTTAGGTATAAGACATAAATAAAAGAAACAAACGTATTAATTAATTTTAAATAAGGAATTGATTGTAAGTGAACATGCATATGGAATTGCCAAGCCTTGTTGGTTTTAAACGCTGCGAAGGGAGACGAAACACGCCTCGACTGGCAGCTGTGACCTCATGGCGACAGGCAACCGCGTGTGTATCAGTGTGTGTGTGTGTGTGTGTGTGTGTGTGTGTGTATGTGTGTGTGTGTGTGTGTGTGTGTGTGTGTGTGTGTGTGTGTGTGTGTGTGTGTGTGTGTGTGTGTGTGTGTGTGTGTGTGTGTGTGTGTGTGTGTGTGTGTGTGTGTGTGTGTGTGTGTGTGTGTGTGTGTGTGTGTGTGTGTGTGTGTGTGTGTGTGTGTGTGTGTGAAGAACAAGTTGAATTGTGTATACGATTGTGGAAAATTTTACACAGTTTTTTAAGTGCTGAACGAAAACCAGAAGTCACACGAATCAGAGACATATGTAGAAAACAGCTGGCGCCTGGCGCTACAATTCAATACTAAGAGGTCTATGATCGTGGGAACCGTTCAGCTACCGTGTGAAATTTTGCCATAACTTCCATAGTTTACACACCTTAAAGTTCATAATTTGCATAGGTTAAGTTTATTAATGTACCTAACGATTTGTCAACTAATATTTATAAAAAAGTTTGCGCTTCATAGAAAGACGCGTAGGTGAAATTAGTTAATAAACCGACGCGCTGACTTGTTCAACTCTGTCCGAACAGTTTTCAACAGGAATTGAACGCCGGCAGGAGTACAAAACCCCAGCGAGCGACACACGCTTTCTCAGATCATTAACAGACAGTATGTGAAATCCACGCATCTCGCCACCGCAAATTTTACAAGGTTTAAGTAATGTTTTAAATCGAATTACGTAACTTAAACTGCGATGGAACCGGCAGTACGTCGGTGAAAGTAATTAGTGATATACACGAGTGATGTAAAAGACAATAATATCGTAAACTACGAGGAGTCGAAACGTCGTCGATGAACTTCAAGAAGTCCACGTAGAACTTCGAGACATCCACGAGGGGAGGAGAGGAAACAGAGCAATATACTAGAGGACGCAGGGACAGCCCACACGCAGCTACATCCAGCCGTACATCATCACGACCCGAGGTCCATGTCAGAACTCAGCATCCATTAGACGGAGAGAGTAATACCAAACGACGCAGAGACAGAGAAGGTGATACCGGAAGGGGATCCCGAAACTCGAGAGTCCAGGTGACGGTAACAACAGTTAAATGGTTGCAGAAATATGCAGGTGAAGTCAGACATTTATTCAGTCTTATAAATGACCCTGAGGTCTATCAAAAGAAGGCTCTAGATTCCATATCCAAGTTTACATAAACTTTATTATTTTTTTATTTGCATAATGAATAATTAATAAAAGTGTAGAGAATAATAATTTATAACAAAGATCATAAAACTTATTAATCTCATAAATAAATGGTAATTAGAGAAACCTTATTTTATTATATTTTTATTATATAATTAAAATCAAGTAACTGTAACGTAAAATCAAGTACGAAAGTTTACTTCTATTGTAGATTTTAATTAATTGAGACATTAGGAGTATAGTTAAATAAAATAATAGAATGGTCTCTATTAGAATTTTTATAAATGTTTAATTCTTTTTTTTAATTAAGTGGTATATAAGAGAAAATACCACACTTGCTAAGTCAATATTAATATTCAATTTCGTACGTGTTCATCACGCATTGTAGGAATATATGTGTTATGTATTATATGTCTGTGTAAATATTCCAGGTCATATATGTCTTATTTTTGTGTATAATGTGTCTTAGACTATAAGTGATAAGATTTTGCCACGTTATAATTATACGATTTTCGTATAAGTGAATATAAGGGTTTCAATATTAGTTAACCCACACACTAATTAATAACATGACAATTTTCAGTTTTTAATTAATAAACAAATGAATATAATTTTATTAACAAAGTAGTACTAATTTCACAACCAGTAATAAATCCTCTGTACTCTTTACTTGTAACGATATTCACGTGCTTATCCACCCTCAATTAACTACCAAAGCCTGAGACCTAGCTGGGAAACATCAAGGTAAATACTGCAGAAGAAGAGTATACCTTCGAGACGTGGGTAAGTGCGCACAAATGAGTAATAAATAGCATATGTGCAAAAGTGAGTGGTTAAGAGTATCGTTGCAATATATATATATATATATATATATATATATATATATATTTCTCGTTTTTTCTTGAAATAAAATTTTCATGGCTCGGGAGCCCACTAAACCTCCTCGGGGCCCGGGGCCCTCGGCGATCGCCGACCTGGCCAGTCCGCTCCTGGTTTATACAGAGAAGGCGATCACCAAAATGACCTGACAGAATGTTTTCAGAATTTGGCCACCTACCAAACTCCGAATTGAGGCTGCTAGACGCAATACGTACACAATGACTTTTTTCTTACTAAACCTCTCAACCGCGTAGGGATACACAAAACAAGACTAGCATGTATTATATGCATGTATAAAACCACGAGAGGCCATGTTTCGCATTCATAAAACTACTAAACGAGACTCAACAGAAAACGGGAAAACTGAAACGTGTACTTGTTTCATTGTCAATTGGAAATGCAAACTCAGCACGTTCTAACACGGTACTTTACTTGTATTATGTACGCAAACAAGGCTAGTGAATCTATTCACTTGTTGTTAATGCATATGGATTTGTTAGCGCAGTACTTAATGAGACAAAATGGCTGAGTGCTGCACCGTAATTACCAGAGATCATAAGCTGCATGGGCTATTGTTTCACTATGAATACATAATGTCGTCGTTTCTGTTAATTAGTTTAAAAAAATGCTGACTATAGAAGTTACGTTGAAAACATTCCAACCTTGATTCAGTTAGTTGGCCGTAAATGTGGTTATTTTTTAAATATTTTACATTAATATTAAAAAATTCTCACAACATACGTAACAAACAAAAATGTGTGTAAAGCAAAACACTTACTGTAAATAAGTTTCAGGTTGAATAATACAAACATATATCAAAGTAAGTAGGTCCCACACTTGTCAAAAATACCTAGGTCCGCCAAGATATCAAACTCAGATCTGCCAAGTTATCGAGCCAAGTTCCGCCGAGTTATCGAGCCGAGATCTGCCAAGCTGTCGAGCCAAGTACCGCCGAGATCTGCCAAGCTGTCGAGCCAAGTTCCACCGAGTTATCGAGCCGAGATCTGTCAAGCTGTCGAGCCAAGTTCCGCCGAGTTATCGAGTCGAGATCTGCCAAGCTGTCGAGCCAAGTTTCGCCGAGCTATCGAGCCGAGATCCGTCAAGCTGCCGAGCCAAGTTCCGCCGAGTTATCGAGCCGAGATCTGCCAAGCTGTCGAGCCAAGTTCCGCCGAGTTATCGAGCCGAGATCTGCCAAGCTGTCGAGCCAAGTTCCGCCGAGTTATCGAGCCGAGAGCTATCAAGCTATCGAACCGATGTCCGCCAAGTTATCGAACTCAGATTTGCCAAGCTATAGAGCCAAGTCCCGCCGAGTTAGCGAGCCGAGAGCTGCCAAGCTGTCGAGCCAAGTTTCGCCGAGTTATTGAGCCGAGATCTATCAAGCTATCGAACCGATGTCCGCCGAGTTATCGAACCAAGCCTAGGTCCGCCGTTGAACGTTGAACATGGCCGACGCTTAGATTTCAGGTGCTCAAGTCGTCTTCAGTGGCGTGGCCTCTGTTTTGACTAGTGGACACTTACACCAGACGCCGACGAGGTTGACCCCACTGAATATGGAGCCCGCACCGCGGAGTTGAATGTTTTGACACTTTAGCAATAGACCACTACTCTACGTCACGACAAATTTAACATTCTGTCTTATTGTTCTGTTATTTATACATAACATGGAATGTGAGATGTTGTGATGTGAAATGCGAATGGTGGATATTCATTTTGTAAAGCATCATTATTGCAGTATGCAGGCAAGTGTTCATCACTGAAACGTGTCATTGTTTTCAATGTTCTTGGTCTGGGTTTTCTTCCATCCTAAACATTATCATTATCCGTGGAATAGCTAGTGATAGTTCAAATGATTGGTTTTCAATCACTATTGTAACAACGACCCTGCTATTTTATAAGTTATACGTTTTAAAGTGATCAGTACGGGACATTTACGACAGGATTACGTTCTCTGAAGTCTGTCGGACTCTGAAAACACATTGCAGATGGGTATACATTTGTCAAATGGAATCTGCAAAGACGCTGGATTGCAGATATCCAAAATTAAAACCAAGGTGATGGCTTTTTGTGGAACTGATCCCGTACAGGCAAAAATTGTTATAGATGGTACTGTCCTGGAACAAGTTAGCAGTTTTGAATACCTGGGCTACAGTGCGTCTTATAATGCAAGCAACGACGTGGTTCATAAGTTGCATAAGTTCAACCTTATCTGCAGGACCATCAGGCGAACCCTTAAGTCAGCAAGTAAAGGAACACGCCTAAAATTCTACAAGGTGATGGCTCTTCCCACACTTCTTTATGGGTCTGAGAATTGGACTTTAACGAAAGGCCGGGCCAGTCGCATCCAAGCGGCTGAAATGAGATTTCTCAGGCACGTGGCAGGGTATACTCTCCATGATCATAGAAGAAACACAGATATACGGCAGGAACTGAATACTATGAGTATACTCGACAGGATCGCCCAGTATCGACTGAATTGGTGGGAACATCTTTGCCGAGTGGATGACTGCCGCATCCCCAAACAACTATGGAACTATAAGCCGAGGGGACGGAGAGGTTTGGGACGTCCGAGGAAGCGCTGGAGTGACCAGCTCTAACATTTGCCTATTTGAGACCGGAACAAACCATTCTTGGTTTAAACCTTGAGGGATGATGATGATGATTACGCTCTCTCAGTCAATGGGCTGTGACTTTGGAAGTGACTTTTTTCAGAATGGTCGAGCGCTGACGATCCAGAGAGAACTGTAGTACATTAAGTACATTTGCATTAGTGAAGAAAATTTATAGGAAACTGACTCAGACTTCAGAGCTGTTCCAGTAAACCTCCTGCTATGATGGGTTTTGTTTATTGACTCGTTTTTGTAAATCGCTACAAATGGTATACGGTTAATTCCTAGGTGCACAAGTTAACTTCTCAATTACACAAAGAAATGTTGGCCCTTTTGCTAGTCAACTGAACGCGTGTCTCCAAATAAAAGGAATGTTTGTTGAAACGAGTTCACTTCAGAAAATAATCCACCAGGAGCTGTAAATTTTATCTTTTAGTAATCAATGTATATTGTCTTCAATGAACTTTCATATCCGAAACTGTACACTGTATTGTCAGCATTGTTATAGGAACACCTCTGTACAGCGTTAATCTACAGAGTAAAATATCAAACTGACATTAGAGATTCAGTGAATTATTCTGTTAATTACTTTAAACTAAGTCATTATTAATTAAACAATTTTTCTCATAAACACTAAACAATAATTGTTTAAACTTTGTACTTGTTTATCAGCTGTACGCAGTGGACTACTGCAATGCGGCACGAGCGATGACGTCACGCGCTTATCAAACGCTGCCGCCGGTCATCTCGGCCGTCGGGAGACAAGTTTAGTTTAGTTTCTAACAAGACTCCGAGCGGTTCTCTCGTAAAACATTTTCTCTTCCAGCCGCGGCTTCTGGACAATTTTTAAATATGTATTCATAAGATTTAACTTAATTCAGACTACCTGCGTCCATCTACAATGGACCACGATTTCGTTCAAAACTAATTTTCGGGCGTTATTGCCTCAAATGCATCCGCACGTGCCGATCATGATCAATACTTCAAAATTTCAATAAACGCATGTCAAATATCACTAATACAGTCCACTTCTTTTCTTACATACAATCCAGCCTTTCCTGCTTAGCGTCTTTGGAATAACTCGCGATTCATCAAGAGCTTCCAAACCGCAACATTTTTGGTCCCACCGGGCAGGATTTCTTATTTTTGGCCCAAAAACGAAAACGTTTTTGGTCACCACGGGACGGATTTCTCATGTTTGGGTCCACAAGCGACAGCATTTCTTTGTACGCATCATTTCTGGCCCAACCGATCTGAATTTAGTCACGCCCTACGGGCATTATTTTCGTCCTGAGCGACACCATTGTTGTGAATCACATCGCAGTCATCACCACAGGATTCGGCCAAGCAGTAGATCAGAGACGACGGGACACGGCAGGACAGCATTTGAGAGGTCATCAAAAAAAAAAAGAGATTCCACAGCTTTAATCATGGAGGGTTACAACATGAGGCGTCATCTGACCAGCAGAGACAGGAGGTGCAACAGCTCCTAACAGGATCGAGCAACGGGATCGAAGCCAGCTTCATCACGAATGGATCAACGGCCACGTGACTATAAACTTTTTACTTATATTTGATGTTTAACAATATTTCACATTTAATAGTTACTTCTTAACACATTTGTATAAACAAACACCATCATTACACAATGCAACTTAATAAATGGTTGGCAGTTCATTATCAGTTAAAACTTCAAAGATAAAGATATATGTTGCTATCATTTAAATTCATAATGTTAATAATTTAATTGCCAACAAAGCTTGATTAATTAGAGAGAGTAAGTCTATGTTCTAAACAACGATCGCTAGCTACCGAAGCGTATTCAAATTCATTCAAACTTAAGTTTATGGTTCACATGCTCTATGCTCAAATTCTTTCAAGATATTTTTCCTTTTTCTCTTAAACTGTAATAATGGCCGATGTAAGGGCTCTAATAAAAAAACGAGGCACAATTAAAGCCTCAATATCACGCGTAAATACCTTCGCGGATAACTTCGATTTGGTAACCAGCGATCCTCATGCGCTGAAAATAAAACTGCGTCATTTGATGGAATTATCCACCAAATATGATGAGATTCAATCCCAAATCGAAGCCGAGGAAGCGGACGTTGCTTTAACGAGTGATAGGGTACAAACGGAGGACGATCTTTGTAATATAGAGTGTAAATTGCAACACCTGCTGGAGCAAGCTGAGCATATGAACCAAAAACCAGTAAATAATGCTGAAAGTAAACAGCTTAAAACACCCCCCATTCAATTGGAACCAATCAAATTACCACGGTTTGCGGGTAGTATTGTTGAGTGGCAACATTATTACCATATTTTTCTTGAATTAATTCATGTCAGAGCAGATCTGACGGATATACAGAAACTTCACTATTTGCACTCGTCATTACATGGCGAGGCGCTTAACGTAATAAAATCGTTACCAATCACTCATGAGAATTACGCGGTGGCTATCGATCTGTTGAGGAATAGATATGACAGTAAGCTAATTGTTTCCGCCCATCATGTAGGGAATGTCCTGGACGTACCATTAGTTCAACAAGAATCCCAAGTCAGCATATCGAGATTCATTGATGAAATCTCTGCCAATATAAACGCTTTAAATAATCTCAAACTGCCAGTCAACACATTCGAAATTATTGTCGTAAATTATTTAGCTAAAAAACTTGATAATTACACTTTCCGTTTGTGGAAAGAGAGTTTGTCGGAACATAAATTCCCTGATTTTAATAATTTTATGAATTTTCTAAATTCACGAAGAAAATTACTACAAAATCTTGATAACGCGACTACCCCAACGAGCAGGTTGAATAAAAGCGATAAGTCGCCTTATCGCAAGGCAGTTAAACAGATAAGCGCTCCAAAGGGCGCATTCCATTCTCATATCAGAAACAATTTATGTAGGCTGTGTAACGGTGAACATAGAATTATCGACTGCTTACAATTTACATCGCTGTTTATCCCTGACAGAAGAAACGTGTTAATAAAAAACAAACTTTGCTTAAATTGCCTCCGTTCGGGACACGAAAGCTCAAAATGTCCCTCAAAATTCTCATGCAAAAAATGTTCTAGGCGTCACCACACCACAATTCATGTCCCCAACAGGGACGGAGCTTCTCTTAACAACCAATGCTCACTGAAGTCACGGACCAATAAATCGGTATTGTTATCCACCGCCGTCTGTATGACCGCCAATAAGGTCGGTAGGAAATTTCCCGTTAGGATATTACTGGATTCCGGTTCTCAAGCGAACTTTTGCACAATGGATTTCGCCCGCAGAATGGGCCTCCAATTGGTTAAATCACAACTACCCATCACGGGTATAAACAACTCGCTTTCCCAGGCTGACTTTAGTACGAAGGTAAGGCTACATTCTCGCTATAATCCCTTCACGTTAAACGTGCATTGTGCCGTATTACCCAGTATAACTAATAATTTACCGGCGAAGTCGTTCGATCTTGCCTCTTTGAATTTACCCAAGCGCATATTCTTAGCGGATCCTCACCTACTATACGAGCACAAGCTGTGCCACCGAGACGCCTGAAGAGCGGGGGTTCTACTGAATGATAACGCGTGCTTGTGTTGGTGCGGTATTACTGGTTCTGTAAACATTGTTCTGTATGGAGTTGTTCAGAAGACGTATTCAGTTGTGATTTTGTGTGCGTATTAGATTGAGCGTTCGTACATTATATGTCAGTGTAATTTATTGAATATTTTGTTTGTGTTTTCTTATTCGGTACAAATTAACAATTAGCCATCGTTTAATAATTTTATCGTTCGTTGTCAATTACTAAGCGGTGAATTTGACATTAATAATTATATTTTATGAGTAGTTCCGTTAAAAAATAATATTAAAATGACTTCGCAAAAAAGTAACAAAACAATTCATTCGGAAGGACGTGAAATTATATCGTCTGTTATTGAAAAGTGTGATGAAGAATCAAGGGAAGTGTCATATTCCTTCACGGTTAAAAACGCTACAGCAAGATCAGCGTATTACACTGGCGTTTCAGAATTTACAATTAAAAAAATCCGAAAAGAACATAATAACCCGTCTAGAAAATTGCCCGGATCAGCGTTTAAGTACCCCAGGGAAAAGGAGAAAAACTAGACCGAATCACATCTTGGTAAGCGTGGACGAGTTTGACAGGTGTGTAATCAGAAGAATTATTAATGATTTTTACACAGTGCAGAAAAAAGTGCCGACAGTGGCAAAACTTCTACCCGTGGTGAAAGAAAAAATATATTTTCCATGGGGTAACAGTTCTTTACGAAAAATAATTAAGGAAATAGGGCTTAAGTGGAAAAGATTTAGTGCGAGAGACAGTGTAAAACGTATTTTAAATGTGTAGTAGTACCGTGATACGTGTAGTGGAATGGCAAACGTCACCGCATTCCTTCTTGGGTTGCAAAGCTTAACACATGATAGTACATTGCTCGGCGCAAGTCGATATATTACTCGGCGCTCAATATTTTCTCCAATTAATTGAACCTATGAAATTCAAGAGCGGACCACACTTTCCTATAATTCAGGAAACCAAGTTAGGATTTATTTTGGCCGGTGACTTACCCTTCAACGTCGATATAACTAAAACAGTTTCGTCCTTTATGGTCTGCAAGGATGATAATCAGATTTCCTCGCAACTAAAAGAATTCTGGAAGTTGGAGGAGATCTCTAGTCGCGAAACCCGCTCTGAGGACTCGCCGTGTGAAAAACATTTCGTGGAAAACACTAGCCGCAACAGCGATGGGAGATTCGTGGTATCCCTGCCACGCAGATCTGATAAATTTCATTTGGGAGATTCTCTCCGCGGAGCTATCCGTAGGTTCCAATCGTTAGAGTTCAAGTTCAAGCAGAACCCTATCCTTTATAAGGATTATAGCGATTTCATGAGTGACTACTTGAAACTTGGCCACATGTCGCCACTTAATGACTACGATTTGTCGCTTGACAGCTCAGAGATTTTTTATCTGCCCCATCACGCAGTCTTCAAGGACTCTAGCTTAACCACTAAATTGCTCGTGGTATTTGACGCCTCCGCTAAAACCACAAATAATCTGTCCCTCAACGATACTCTAATGGTCGGCCCTACGATCCAGCAGGATCTGTTTTCGATAATGGTTCGGTTCCGTATCCACCGATACGTACTTATTGCGGACATAGAAAAGATGTATCGCCAGATCATGGTTAACCCAAAGGATTCAAACCTGCAACGCATCGTTTGGCGTGATGCGCCGCATAAGGAATTGCGACATTACGCTTTAAGGACGGTTACATATGGCACTGCTAGTGCCTCCTTCCTTGCTACACGTTGTCTGGCTCAAATAGCCTACGAAAATAAATACGACTACCCTACAGCTTCTAGGGCCATAGCCAATGATTTTTATGTAGATGATCTCATAACGGGTTCGGATGATCCGAATGTCTTAGCTGAAATGAAATGCGAGATCGTGAAGTTGTTGAGAAGGTATGGTTTCACGTTACATAAGTGGTTCTCTAACCACCATAAGATTATGACCCTTCGCGCCCAAGTAACCCATGACTTCAGCAAAGGTCAAAACGTGCGTACATTGGGAATCCAATAGAACGTTGAAAGGGATAACTTTTTATACACCGTTTGGGGTGATGATAATTTGACCGTGTTCAACAAAAGAAGCGTGTTGTCGGTCATCGCCGGGATTTATGATCCATTAGGTCTTATCGCACCCATCACATTTTATTGCAAGCATTTAGTGCAACAGTTGTGGTTGGCGGGCACAGATTGGGACGAACCCCTATCTGGGTCATTAGCCAATCAGTGGTTGGAATTATACGCTCAATTAGTCTCCGACACTCATTTTAAGATTACGAGGTCGGTTAAGAGTTCGAACAATTACCCAAATAGTTCATTACAGCTGCACGGATTCGCCGACGCTTCGGCTAAAGGCTACGCGTGTTGCATTTATGTGCGGGCGGTCTATTCGAACGGCGCCATGTCGTCAAACTTGTTGTGTGCTAAGTCTAGGGTCGCGCCGCTGAAACAGATAACGCTACCACGTCTTGAGCTTTGTGCTTGTTTATTGCTGGCGCAATTAACGTCCAAGGTTTTAAACGCCATCAATTACAATTTTGACGGACTATATCTCTATTCGGACTCGATGATAGCGTTGCATTGGATACATCAACAATCTTCCCGCTGGAAGGTATTTGTGGCCAACCGCGTCGCGGAAATACAGCGTCTTGTTAGCAGCAGGGGAACTTGGCATCATGTAGTATCAAATGACAACCCTGCCGACATTTTATCGCGCGGTTGCCTTCCTCGTAGTTTGCACTGTCATACTCAATGGTGGCATGGTCCGTCCTGGTTAGCGCATGAGTCAGCATCATGGCCAGTCAGCGCTTTCGACACATATGAGTCGCGTCCTCAACACATAGTTATGTTGAAAATTATTCATCACTTACTAGGCTTATTCGCGTCTTCGCATATTGCCGCAGATTTTTTCGCAACTCTAGGCTCGCGGTTGTTGACAGAGACACGTCCTTTTTGTCGGCTCAAGAATTGTCTGACACACTCTTGATTTTTGTCCGGCAATCTCAGCAGTTGCATTTCGGCGTAGAAGTTATGGAACTTGAGGCACACCGGTGCCTTCCTCGCAGTAGTAAAATTCTTGCTCTCAACCCATTCCTGGATGAATCAGGCATTTTAAGAGTGGGTGGACGCTTGCAATTCTCCCCACTTAACTACGCGAGTAAACACCAAATAATTTTGCACCCGCACGCTCATCTCACGCGATTAATAATTGAGTACGAACATATCCGTTTGTTGCACGCTGGGGTGCAATCAACTCAAGCTTCGCTTAGGTGAAAATATTGGATCATACACGACGAATCCTATATCCGCTCAGTGATACATAAGTGTGTCACTTGTTTTCGTTTCCGGGCTAGAGGCGCGAATCAACTACTAGGTCAGTTACCCCCTTCTAGGGTCACGCCTTCTAGGCCGTTTTCACAGTCGGCCGTGGACTACGCCGGTCCTGTACTTTTGAGCCATGGCGGGCAGCGCTCTAAGTCCACGACCAAGGCATACATCGCGTTATTCATATGCATGTGTACAAAGGCCATCCATTTAGAATTGGTGTCTGATCTCACTTCCAACGCCTTTATAGCGGGTTTAAAAAGGTTCATCTCGCGCAGAGGTATTCCCGCGCAGATATTTTCAGATAGTGGTACGAATTTTCGTCGTGCCAACCATACCTTACATGATTGGTACAAATTTTTAACCTCAAAGGAAGTTGAGCAATCTTCTCTGGAGTTTTGCGGTCTCCACGGTATCAAATGGTCCTTTATCCCCCCTTCAGCCCCTCATTTCGGTGGTTTGTGGGAAAGTAGTGTAAGGAGTGTTAAATTTCATTTACGTCGCGTAATAGGCGGTACGATCTTGAATTTTGAGGAATATTCTACTCTTCTTTCTCAAATTGAGGCTTGCCTTAATTCACGCCCTTTGTGCGCGGTGTCCGACGATGCTAGAGACCCTGAACCCTTAACTCCTGCTCATTTCTTGGTCGGTGCTCCACTGACGGCACTTCCGGAGCCCGACTATACCCAAAGCAATAATAGTCATTTGGGCAGATGGCTTCTGCTCCAAAAATTTACGCAGACCATCTGGAAACGGTGGTCTAGGGATTATCTGCACCAGCTGCAGCAGCGCAATAAATGGCGCACCCCGTTAAGGAATTTGAATGTCGGACAGCTTGTCCTCATTTTGGATGACAATTCCCCCCCTCTAGAATGGAAGCGTGGGGTAATTACCAATGTTTTTCCGGGTCAAGATTCCTTAGTACGCGTCGCAGAAGTTCGCACCGCGCTAGGTATCTTACGCCGACCCATCCACAAATTATGCCCCCTTCCGGTGGCAACAAACTAATCGTATGCGTGCCACACGAGACATACGACGTGTGTGTGTGTGTGTGTGTGTGTGTGTGTGTCACATTGCCTAGACTACGCCCGGGACATTCCCCGGGCGAGCATACAAGTCAATTGTATCATAAACATTGTAAGTATCATAAGCATTGTAATATTGTTCACGTGCCGCTAGCTATTACTGCAATAGTGACTGTGTTTCATATGTACTATCAATTATTGATGGATTTTATGTATTGTCATATGTTTATATAATTCAAGTTCCGAGAACTACAAGTGTTACTTATGGTGTCAATTATTCTATGTATGTATTGTATTTTCTAATGGACATTATGATAACATTATGTACGTATACATTATTATGTTTCTATTATTTCTATTACTATATATGAAGCAGTGTTCAAGATGGTTTCTCTTATATAATTTAAAGTTGTCACTTACGTTTGTCAAGGTTTAAATATATGTATTTCTTATCCATATGTTATGCTTCAAGAGAGATCATGTTTAGTTATGTAAAGACTCGTTTTTATCATGATTTTTTATTTTTTGTACTTTTTCTAGCACAGAAATTGTTTTGTTTTGACTTGAGCTTGGTGTTAGCTTAATGAATTTTGTTTTCTACAAATTTTATATTAGAAGTGAGTTACTTCAATCCAAGAGTCAATTTAATGTATAAGCCTTTAAGTGTATTATGTATTGTTTATATATATATATATATATATATATACATTGTTAATATTTGTAATATACTGTTCCCAGTTAATGTTTAATGTACAAAATCGTCCCGATTTTGGCGGGCAGTATGTTTAAACTTTGTACTTGTTTATCAGCTGTACGCAGTGGACTACTGCAATGCGGCACGAGCGATGACGTCACGCGCTTATCAAACGCTGCCGCCGGTCATCTCGGCCGTCGGGAGACAAGTTTAGTTTAGTTTCTAACAAGACTCCGAGCGGTTCTCTCGTAAAACATTTTCTCTTCCAGCCGCGGCTTCTGGACAATTTTTAAATATGTATTCATAAGATTTAACTTAATTCAGACTACCTGCGTCCATCTACAATGGACCACGATTTCGTTCAAAACTAATTTTCGGGCGTTATTGCCTCAAATGCATCCGCACGTGCCGATCATGATCAATACTTCAAAATTTCAATGAACGCATGTCAAATATCACTAATACAGTCCACTTCTTTTCTTACATACAATCCAGCCTTTCCTGCTTAGCGTCTTTGGAATAACTCGCGATTCATCAAGAGCTTCCAAACCGCAACAATAATAGACGCAAAAATCGCAGTTAAAAACAAATAACATGTAATATTTCCATCGCAATGTTAGCGGCACAAACGGAAGGGGGATTCTACCGTATACTAGAAAACCCCCAAACCCTATAATAATATTAGAATAATATAATGAATATTGTATGATATATTAAGCGATACTGTGATCGGTATTATAAAAACTATTTGTCATACTATTAAAGCTCTTAGTATAATAGATAGGTTAAATACGTAGGTTATGTTACTCACGTGTATTTACATCGTCCACAATTCGTGTAATAGTTATGTATACTGATGCACACTATTTGAAGAGTACAGGGAAAAAAGATTAGGGTCCATTTTTTGCTCATTATGAGTTTTGAATTCAGTCTTATGTATTTTTTGATGTAGAATTCATTTTTGTACATAAAAATTGGAAAAGAATGAGGGTACCAAGTTATTGCTATATTAAAAAAAGCTATGGCGAGGAAAATAGACAAAGGTGCCAGTGAATCAAGGAAGAAGGATGAGGGTCCAATACATTAAGTACGGTATGTGTGGTTGCACTGCTCAATCAGCTGTTCTTTGTTTAATCCTTTTGTGAGATTATGTGGTATACGCTTAGTTTGAGTTATGGTTTTTGTTTTTTAAATGTTATAGTAAAAATATTCATTATATTTATATTTGAAGTTTAATGGATTATCAAAAATGGAAGATGCTGAAAGTAATACACCAACAAATCTGTCTAGAGAAAGAAAGTCGTTATGTAGTTCACACTGTAAAACGGCTGAAGGAAATAAAAGTAATTTTTCCAATTTGAGGGCACTCGTATCTTGAGTGCGACCGTAACATGGGACTAGCCTTTGTAGAGTTGCCAAATGAATGTAACAATGTGCTAGAGACTGCTAGAGTAAAGCCAACTGCATTTAAAATAATTTCCTGTAAAAATCAATTAATTTTTAAATACTGGACAAATCTGTTTAATGAAATATATTTCAATAAGTATCCTTTTCACACACCAATAAAATAACTAACTATAACTTAACACTATCCTTGAGGAATGGTTATACAGAACTTCTTACAGTGGAACTACCATTGAAACTGTCGTTATTACACACACAAAAAATCTTTCCTTGCCTGAAGAAGAGTTTCAATTGCCTGAATTAGCATACAATGAGTTATTACCGATATCAAAAGCCAAATATGATGACTTGCAAAAATTGAAAAGATTTTGTTCACAAAAAGCCGAAGAATTTTATGAAAATTTACCATTTAAATGATTTTGTGTTCTTCGAGTTTTTGTAATGTTTTTAATCTTATTTTAGTTTTCTATGGTAAGATAGTTTTGTGTATTGTGTGTTTTTTCCTTTAATATTAATGGTATACCGGTACTAACTCGTATAAATGAGTTAATTTGCTTTTTTGATAAAATAGTAGATTAAAAGAATTTTATTTTTCTAAACAATTTGGTTTGAATATGAGACATAAAATGTGTAGAAGTACTGTTATTGGTGTTGTCAATGTTTGGCGGAACAAGCACAAAATATGGATTCTCATCCTTTTTCAACACACTTTATGGACTCTCATCTTTACTGAACTGTTTGTTGAGTACTTAAAAAAAATTTAATTTTTTTAAAATCATCTATTAAAGGTAAGAAAATAAAAATTAATTAAAAAATAAGTTGATTTAGTACTTTCCTTACTGATAAAATATTAGCATTAAAATATAATATTTGAGTATTGTTATTAGTCTTCAAAATTTCGTTTCCATTTATCTCAAAAAGCTGTTCTATGGAGCCTCATCTTTTCCCCCTGTGCTCTTCATTTATAGGCTACACTAAAATGTTCTGGATTCAGAGTTCACTGAGTTAAGGAGTTAGTGGGTGTGTTTGATATCACATTTTTGGATCAATATTATATTTGCGTGTTATCTTTTGTTTGTACAAATTACGGTTACAGGTCGAAATTGTATTTTGTGTGTTATATATTTTTATTTGTGAAAAATTGTGATATCGGATAATGAACAAAGTATCGACAGTGGTACGAGTGTTTTATTTCAATCACTGCCCTAGAAGATGACACGGTGTAACAGCTGGTTTAACATACAACAATCGCTAATATGACATTAACTGTCAAGGTCAGTAATGGCTCGCGGAGACAATCTCGGACACCGCCAGAACACACTCGTTGCTAGTCAAACAATCTGGAAAAGTGCTATTTTTAGCGTCTTTTCCTTCCTGTAGCTTGGCAGCACTTTACTGGGCTCCAATATTCGTTTCTGTGACATTTGCTGCCACTTAATGACATCTTTGTATCAGTAAATCGCTTGCAGCGTTTGTGATGTTCTTTCATTATGCCTCCAACCCCGATATTATTCTTTTGTCGCTTCCCAAGGTAACCCCTCCTTCTCCGTACCCTGCCTATCTAAATCTCTGCAGTTTGAAAACGTTTGCCAGGCTGTGATCCTTGAAATCATCATCATCATCACCACTCCAAGGATTAGGCCCCTAGACCTGTTAGAACCCTCCTACTCCTCGGTCTATCGACATCTCTCTTCCCAGTAGGGTGATAACCGAAGGCAGCCACGGGTAGACGGATATCAGGCATACGGTTCATGTGTTTCACCGACACTTTCACACATGGACGATATATTTCGGCGATGGACAGCGAAAGTTGACTCGGGAGTATCACTTCAGCGAAATATTCGTGTGAATTCAATGCTTTATGCAGATGACAAGGTAATGATACAGAAACCGGTT
Source organism: Magicicada septendecula (assembly GCA_034769895.1). Taxonomy (NCBI): domain Eukaryota; kingdom Metazoa; phylum Arthropoda; class Insecta; order Hemiptera; family Cicadidae; genus Magicicada; species Magicicada septendecula. The sequence continues at coordinate 288,515,658 of CM068376.1, forward strand.
ACAAAAAGGTTGAAACTTACGTTCAATACAAGACTATGAGCTACAGATCTCTGCTACACAATCTAAAACGATGGCATTTAAGGGCAATTATCCTACAAGAACTAGGATAGTCGTGAATAATCAGGTTTTGGATCAGGTTAGTCATTTTAATTACCTGGGTTTTGGTATCTCCAATGGAACTGATATTTATTAAGCAACTATTCCAAAATTTAGACGCATCTGTGGAACGATTCACAGGTACATGAGAAATAAAACACAGAAGGATACCCGAATGAAATTTTACGAAACTGTAGCTGTCCCGACATTCCTGAATGCTAGTGAGGCATGGACTCTTGGTAAAACGGACGTACAGAGGATTCAGGCAGCTGAAATGAAATTTCTAAGAGTGACGCAAATTTCTCTCTTGGATTGGAAAAGAAACGATGATATTAGAAGCGAATTAAACATCCTTGAACTATGAGCCTTATTACTGATTTACACAATATAAAACTTTTTATTGCTCTTGCCTAACTTGGAGTGTATAATCTTATGGTATACTTAAAGTTCACAGTTTCCTTTCACCAGATTCTGGTTTCCTAAATGATGTCGTTGTTTTAATTAAACTTACTTTCTAGATACGTACAGTCTTTGACCGATTCGATGATACCATTGATATTTTCTTTTAAGGAGGAGAAAAATGTATCATGCGGCGTCAAGGGACTGTCAGCCAGTCCCTCGTGTGTCGGGTTCTAACCGACTAAAATCCTCCTCTCACGTTCAGGCAACTCCACCTCGGAACTGCTCCTCGCATTATTCGAGGTGTCGCCTCTGTTAAACTCATAGAATCAGCACCTCATTTTCCGTACTCCCTGTGGGTTTAGACTATATAAAACCTTGTTCCATCTTCTCCTTCAGCACCCCTTTAATGTAGGGGGCGACACGACACCATTGGTCCTCATCCAAGAGCATCAGTCCCACGATGCTTTTCCGGGGTTACTTAGCCCATTTAAAGTTTACGATTACGCCTCTGTCCCATACACCTGTTACACTTAAAAAAGTGAGGTAAACGTTGTCCGCAGGCGATTCGCCATACTCGCAGGTTGGACTCTGAATTTTTCCCGTTCTACGAAGATAAGCATAAAATAGCCCAATAAGAAATTGGGTGAGGTAGTAATTAATTTTCCCATGACCGCTTTCTGCCCATTCGGGAAAGACCGTTTATGATTAACAGGCATGTTATTCTAGTTGATTCCGGAAAGTAGGCTACGTTTCTCATAACTACCTCCAATACTATTATTTCCATGTACTTAAAACGGTTTTAAAGTTAATAATATAAAACTTTTATTATGGCATCATTTTGACTCTGTAACAACTAACAGAACTGCTGCAAATAGCAACTTTGATAATGAAATGATCATGCCTTTAGAGTAATCGAGCGACCACAGAATATCAGTTGGCATGGTATACATTTTCACTAGCAGAATTTTATGATTGGAATTTTAAATTGCAACACGTTTTCCGACTGACCACCGTTCCTTTTTATCACTCAGGATGCTGCATCATAGAATAGGCGAAACGTTTGGTATTAGTAATAATAATGTCAATGAAACTTGGCTGTAATGTGTTTTACATATTTATCTGACAAATTCCAGATATATCTGAGAAATTTGTATTTCACTGCTGTTCTATCGATTTCTCAAATTTACATACAGTGTTTGTGTAATATTTGTTACACAAATTACATATTCATTCTGCAGATATAAATTTATTTTGCAGGTAATTGCAAATTTATTCTGTAACATGAATAAACAAACATAAATTTAGTCTGTGTCCGGATCGAATGGGTTAGAAACTTTCAAAGGTTAGTGGTGCTGGAGACAGAATACCTCATTTGAAATGGAAGTATGCGGTAATGCTGCCAGAATTCAAGATACTCGATGGAGTAGGACAATCGTATGATGGAGACCTCAGTACCGGAGCAAAAGGGCTTATAAGAGAGAGAGAGGGGGAGAGGGAGAGAGAGAGAGAGAGAGAGAGAGAGAGAGAGAGAGAGAGAGAGAGAGAGAGAGAGAGAGAGAGAGAGAGAGAGTATAAATTTAATTGGAGAAAATTTTTTACTTTATCAAGACTCGTCTTCACTACTTTTCAGTGGTAACATCGTCAAAAGTATTAAATAAGATATCATAAAATAAAATATTTATCTTTAACTTTTTAAATCAATAGCGAAATTCTTATAATAAGCCCAAAATATAGTGATCCTTTTTTAAATACAATTTACAAATTAAAGGGGATAAAATACATACAGCTAATACTCGCGGTTCATGGAAAGTGGAGGGAAATAATATTATGTACGTACAAATACATAGTCATGTAGCTGGTTAGGCATGTAATTATGAGGAAAGATGAAACCCCTCGGAAAAACGCTTCGACTTCTAAACCATAGTTCCGGTTTTACCGTCGTAGACGGAAAATCAAGTTTCAAGCGAGCTTCACTGTTGTCCTTCATTCGGAAACTGGAAGTCAGACGTAAAGAATCTGATAAAAAGCAATAATACAATTAAACACAACGCGACAAGATAGAACCGGTTGGGCAGCCCACGCCCGCGTTACTGATGTCGCTAATGGTTATAACGTTACAAGGCTACAATTACGGGCACGTTTACCACGCTACCTCAGTGAGCACACATTTACCTAGAGTACTTAATAATGCGTATTTGTTTTAAGTTCAGTTGTGACTTTTGATATAGTTGAAATATTATTTTTATTTTTACAAAGAATATTTTCAATTCGTATTTTTTAAGCAGTAAGAGATGCTGTAACAGAAAAGGATTCACAGAAGTAATTTTGGAAAGCACATAATAGACAAAAAAAAACACTTCTTTTTCCAAATTTTTTCTTATAAAACAACACATATTTTTCCTTATAAATCAGTTACAGTTTTCATCACGTGGAGTTAGTGGCGGTATATGTAGGACGAAGGCTCTAGGGTCCAGCGCGTCTACCCCCGGTAGCCTATTGTGTGACATCTTGCTGTGTTGTTACCTTATAACAGTGAGTCGTGAAGTTTTTTCATTAAATTAATGTTTATACTTACACTCAAATACGTATCTCATATCTGTTGTCTATCCAATTGTAAATATATTCATTTGTCTAAAAAGTGTGATGAATGCTTTATGTCAGCATGTTTTTAACAAATTAGAAGAACATGTCCCTGGGAAGAAATTAGTAGCACAGACGTATTAATGGGAGGTGAATACAGTGATCTTCAGTCTCGGGTACGCGAACAATGCCCACAAGCAATTTTGTCCATTGCTATGCCCGTAAGCTAAATTTGGTTCTCTTGGTCGGATAGTTGTATTAAAGAGTGTAAACATTTTTTTTTTTTTTTTGTATTACTTTCGCAGGTTTTAGAACTTCGTTTTCAAATTGGATAAAGAGAACCAAATCACTGGATACAGAACTCAAAAAGGGGTTTTCCAAATTGGCTGATACATGGAACTACAACAGCAGGATTTTAGAAACAGCGTATGAACAGAAAACTGACATTATTAATTTACCGACATCCATGACAGAAAACACCGACAACTGGGGTACTGAAACTATAATTACTGCTTCCGGATTTATTTCGTAAGTGACATGATTTTGATTTCAACTTTTTTCTAATTACATTCTCTTCAAATTCCCCTCTCACTCGATGTTTTATTTCAGATTCTTCAGGAAAATATGATTGATATCGGTTCGTGCATAAATAAAATTAAAAGGGGTTTCAGCTCATCTTAAAAACCTTAGGGAAAATTTCGATCTGTTTTTCAAAAAAACTGAAGAAATTATGTCTCATTTTGAAGTGGAGTTTCCAGTGCGTAGAAAAAGAATGCAAATTGGTATCCTTTCCGGTGAAGACACGAAATGTTCGTATAGATGATTGTTTTATGAAATTATGGACGTGATTTAAACAAACGTAACCGTTGGACGGGCTAATATGGAACTATTCGAAGTTATATGTTACAACACATACTTATGTTACAATAGCCCTAGTATATTGTTAGTTTGAGTCATAAAATAGAAAATACTATAAAAATATGCAATCGAGACTGAAATCTTTTCCTCATATTTTCTGTAGTTTCCCAATCTTCCTATCTTATGTTATGTTATGCTCCTTATGTTGCAGGACTTACCAGTATTGTCTTCTAGATTTAAATTTTTGTTTTGGGTCTTAGTCGATTGTTCCATAAAGTGGAATGCACTGTCTCGTCACTTGTTTCCCTTGTCCTATACGATTTTTTATCTCCGCTACACTTGTGCCGTCGTTTGTAACAATGACTCTGCGAAATGCAAATTGAAAGATATTCCCATGTTGCGATAGGTGCGTCTCCAACGTTCTAAAGCTGAATTCAAGTATATCTAAAATAACGTGGGTGCTGTAGCACAACCTTGTAGCAATCATTGGTGACTGGAAATTCATAAGATAGTCTTGAGATTATCTTTATGCTGCTAGTAACGTTGGTGTATCCATACCTCTAACACATACAGCATTGACACAACTTTTTAATACCGCAGCTGTAGCTTATTCCTTGGAATACTCTCATATGCTTTCTTGATGTCTATACATACAAAATGAGTTTCTACATTGTGTTTTCAAGAAGTCGTTTCAATATGAAGATATTATCTATACAATATTGGCCTGCACGAAACCCATTCTGTTCCTCAACATCATAATATTGGCTTTCAATTCTTTCTTTGATAAGTTTGCCATATAACCTTGAGATGGAGTTGGTTATACTTACTCCTATGCAATTCGATTGTATCTTTCTGCTGCCTTTGGAAACATACGCAGTCTTCTGTTGAGTGGGAGGGGGGGCTCTTAACCTTTTAAAAAGTAATTGAAGGCATATGCCAAAAGTAGGTCATTCCTATTTTTTTAAAGAGCTTATACGGAGTCCATTTGAACCTGGTGGCCGTCAATTTTTCACGGTTTTCAGGGCATTCTTAACCTCCGATAACAGAAATTGTGTCTTCTTCAGACAACGGTACATCAGAGAGATCAAACTCGTGGTCATTTTATATGAAAGCTGATTTCTAAACTTATGTTATTATTTCGTAAAAAGTAAATTATTTCGTATTTATTTCATAAACCGCGCTCAGGGCGAAATAGCTAAGGACGTTTATCAATCTAGTACAATGTAGTGTTCTTTAATGTTTTATGTAACATATCTATAATCTGATTAAAATTATTTTCGACCTCGCGGGCTGCCACGGGACGCTCGTTCAGCGACAGAATTTATGATGCTGGTGTATTAATGTAAAGGGTACACATAATGTAAATGTAAAGGGTGGACATATTTTGGGACAGGCACTGTTACCCTCACTGACAAACGGTTGTTTACATTCTGGAATTCAAACGTGAATTTTATGTATATTAGTAGAAAGTCTACGTTTTTTAGTAAATATAACTCAACAGCAATAAGATAAAAACATGTAGGCCTAGATGCCAAAAGGCATCCGTGTACACTGTTCAAGTAGCGTGTGCGCGAATCAGTTTTTGTTGTTGATGTGTGTTTCACTTTAATTAAAATTTGACCACATAATGTTCACTTTAATAATGTTTGACGATCTCGTATAATGGATATAAAGCCTATGCCTGAAGACGGAAACATCGTTCCTAAACGCGCCACAAAGCAACTAGAAATATCGGTATGGAGAACGATACATGACTTCTGTGTTCTAAGATTTATATTTTACTCGATTTTCACTGATGATGGCAGTCGATGGCACTGCCGAAACGTCTGGTTCTGCAGAAGACATTGGACCACGGCCAAACAGCCCGGGAAGGAATTTTAACAACAAACTAATTCTCTGTTGCTGATAACGTAGTACAAATATAAAAAATTATCCCCTCCCCCTTCAACTACCATTTTCATTTATAGAAAATTACCCCTCCCCTTTCAACAACCCTTTTCATTTATAGATACTTTCTACAGTGGATTATTATGACCTTCTTTTCAGAATATTTTATTTATCAATATTAAGTACTTTACTCTTGTTAAAACATAAAACGTTGCTGGTAAACTACCCCTTCCCCTTAACCGATCTTCGCCAAAACCAATAGATCTTGAGTCCTCTACAACTCAGGTAAATATGCAACAAATTATTTGATTCCGTTTGAATTTACGGCAGTTATCGTTCGTCATAGAAAAAATTACTCTTGTTAAAACATAAAACGTTGCAGGTAAACTACCCCTTCCCCTTAACCGATCTTTACCAAAATCAAAATACCTTGAGTTCTCTACAACTCAGGTATACACGCAAAAATTTATTTTATTCTTTTTGAATTTACGGCAGTTATCATTCCCAAAAAAATTATACACAAGACGCACAGACACTTTTCAAAAAATGACTTTTCTTCATGTTTTGAGGGTAGTACAATCAGAATCAGCTCTTATCTCAAACATGATTTTTTCGCCATTACAATACTTCCATTTCCTTATGGAACATGTTAGTAAAAAGTCACAAGACGGAACTGAAATAAGGTAATATATTAATAAAATAAAATGTTGCCTCGCGCGCAACTTGTATAGACCTTTTCGATGTTGTAAAGTGGCCCTTCAATTTTCTTCGACCGGCGCGCGCACCTTGTATAAAATCTGACCGATCAAAGTCCCGGGTGTGCATACCCGTAGTGGTGGATCGCGCCTTTGATAGGTCTCCCAGAATGGGTGTCCGACTCGTGGTTGATGGGAGACCAGTCATGGGTTGCCAAATCAACACATCGGGGGCTGGGGGTCCCGCAAATATGGTACGCCTTGTTTGTGCCCCGTCTGAGAGTCCGTGTTAGTCGCCGATGCGGGTTGGATTCGAGTTTCAACTGTGGTTTCGGCTGGGTGACTGCTGGATCTGTGCCCGCTTTGAGCGGTGTATCTGGATAGTTACTTTCCTGTGCCTAGATAGAAATGATATTTCCGGACTACGCGGAGGGTTAGAGGTGGATGTCTCCAAGGGTACTGACCACAAAATCACCAGGGGTCTGGTCAACGGTTAGCTCAATAGACCTCCAACTCAATGGAGAGCCGGAGATGGTATAAGCTTTAGCACATTCTAAAAATTTATTAGCACATTCATTTATTTAGAATGAATAACATCTAACGATGGATCGTCAATAGTTCGCTAATACGACTACGGATAATTTTTGAATCATAAATATAACGCATAAGAGATGTTTAATTCTGCACCTTTTCGTAACAAAATGTTATGTAGGATTTCATTATGTTCGTACGTACAGTACAAAAACTATAGGATGAAACGGATTCGACTATCGTTTCGAAAGAGGTGCGAATGTTTCAAGCATACAACGCTACTGATTGAAAAAGTTGTAGTTTAGGGTATTACAGGAGTACTAGAAAGCAAAGGGCTAGAGTGTAAAGCAACGCTCTGATCGGATTAACTCCAAACAATTTAAATTAGTTTTATGTTTTACTGCATCCTGTACGAAATTAAAAACAGTCTTTTTTGCGAGTTACTGCAAGAAGCATATACGTATATTCTCTCTTACTATATTTGATCATTTCCCTTCCGCGTACGTATACAATCATTTTAATGCTCTCTCTTACAACCTCTAATCAGTCAGACTACCTTATGAAAATTGTATTTTATACTGTGGTACTGAGTGGCTACGGCGGTTGGCTTACTAACTACAGTCCGGGGTTCAATTCCCGGGGCACGATAAATTCAAGGAGCGTTTTTCCTACCTCCCAGGTTGACTCAGCCTGGCCACAATAATGTAAGTGGGTGCCTGCGACAATATCCTGGCGCAATAATGGGCGGCTGAGACGCAGACCTGGCCACATTACCGAATGCCAGCCTGCCCTGCCTGTCCTGTACTACTTCGTTGGTACAACAAGCTGCCAATAATATTGTTACAACGGTCTAACTGATCGTCGTATGGTACAGTGGAAAACAAAATACAAGACACCAATGAAATCACTAATAACCAGCTTTAATTATCGCAATTAATAATTTATAATCAACAAGATAGTCTGTTACAACAATTCAAATAGGAATTGTCCACACGCAATAATAATGTCAACTATAAAGAATTCCGCACTAATTGTAACACAACAACACTTCGCTACAGACATTCGATCCGCGCTAAAGAAATCCCTCAACACCACTGAACTGACAAGCCGGCTGCTATGGTTTTTTATAGGTAGCGCACGGCTTCTAGACATTTTCCATCCTCAACTTAATTGCTGACGCTAATGCGTACTTCAAGTGTACTCTTGAAGAATCTGGAACATATTTGGACGCGCCTTGGCTGAGACAACACCTGCAACACACGGCGGGGGGCGAATGGAAGGATGCGCTTCGTTGTTCGAGAGGGTTCTCGCTACAATATTATTACTTATATTCTTATTCTCATTCTTAGTCTCCCTTATTATAAACAGCACTAACGATATTGTCAATGGAATAACGTCAAAGATATAGAAAAGGGTAGAAATTACCCTTGTCGCATGAACTAAAACATACAATCCAAGGAGGACAGACTACAAACGACAGTTAATAGATATATTGTGCAATATACAATACACAATATACATATACAATGTACATACTGTGTGTGTGCGTGTGTATCAGAAGTCGTCGAAGAAAAAAGATGCTGAAACATCGAAAATAATACAAAAATGGACGCTTGTAATCTGTAAGGACAATATCCACTACACATCGTCCTGCAGAAACCTACAAGAGAACACACACGCGCGCGCACTTATTTTATGCGCTCTGCTACAAACGCTATTATTTTGTTTTCAATGATAAGATAAAATAATCACCTTCACAGACATTAATTCACAGTGACAACTGGTCATTCACTACTTAAGAGTTTACTGTTTAGAAATAACCTCTCCTAATGGCACGCTCTCTTATTTTCCAACACGTATGAAACCAGTCATTGCAGGTTTTGTCAAACATTTCGAATAAAAGACTCGACCATTTTATGAAACGAAATGTATAATTTTAAAAGTTCATTTTTGTATTGGTTATTTTCAGATTGTTGTAGATGTCATTGTTTGTTCTGAACGCTAATTGATAGTCGTATTTTGTAAATGTTCTAGCTAATTTTTGAGACTTGTCGCCAATGTAATGTGCAGATATATAGATTTTCTTCCTCTTGATTGACATATTATTTGTTTTTGATTTATTTCTTTTTTGTTTTTCAATGACTTTATCGATCATTTTATGCTGATATCTATTGTTGAGCTATTTGCTTTATGATGTGTATCTTTTTCATCCTGTTTCTTCCATAGAGGATATGTGAGGGCTCGATATACCCTGCTGTTGTATGCAGAAATATGAACAAAGAATACACTACAATAGAAAATTCAGATATTATTGTCACCTATACAACACATATTGAAACGATACGTATTTGTATTTGCCCCGCATGATAATGTGAGGATAGAATTGTAAATAGTTTTAAATCGTGGAAACAGGAACGGACCGGTTTCATAATGGCTGTTGTGAAACAATCGTTGACATACAAGCGAGGGGCCGACGAGATTGCGTGTATATACGGTGAATTCTGATTAGGGCATGAATAAGTACTAATCATTCATTTTTCTTTTAATACAAATTCGCACATTTAAAATGCATTTTGCAAACCGAGCAGTGGGATTAGAAGGCGCACGAAGAGACGCGTATTTAGTGCAAATTCCACGTGAATAACCTGACTACTTAGAGATAAATTAATTATTCTGGTAATTAATATGTTATAAACATTAATTTATATGGCTTTCGCGGCCGGTATCCACATAGTTGGATACGTTGTTAGCCGGGCTGTTAGGCCGTGGTCTAGAGTCTATGTTGACAGACCTCGCCATCGGAGGCCATCATCAGTGTCCGTATTAATTGGCACGGTGTCCGTCAATTCACACTAGTGACGAGGTAGATTATGTATTTTGTCTAATAAGGCCCACTTATATAGACTGTTATGCCAGAACAATCTAAGCTGGAAAACAGCATCAACCAATCAGCAACATGCTGTGCTCCCAATCCAATCACATGGTATTTGATGCTTATCCGATAGTAATTTATATGTACCGAAAAGTGATATTATTAGTGCAAAAACAGACGGAAAAATAATTTGTTTAAAACCGACGCTTGTGCAGGACGTAACAAAGTTTAACAGGTCTGGAAGAGCGTATCCAGCAAAATCAGACCTGTCGAATTTGTACACAACATTGTAAATACCAAGGAAATTTTCGAGCAAGGGGAGAGACTCTAGTAATAACGGCCGGGTTTCTATTGCGCTCTGATCCTCGACGTGGGAACGATGGAATCTCGATCATCAACACCATCACCTAGCAACACACACACACACACACACAATAGCTTCACCACAGCAACTCGACGTGGAAAACAGGTATACAATGGGCTATTCTTTTTTTATATAAAGAAAAGGCAGTATGCAAGTTCTTAAGCTTTTACGGCCGGCTTCAACATTGTTGAGATTATTATTATCAACCAGGCTGTTAGGCCGTGGTCCACAGTTGACAAACGTTTCGGCCCCTCCATCGGAGGCCATCATCGTTGTATAGACCAGTGGGTCCCAACCTTTTCAGTCCGCGGACCCCACCCCCCAAAAAAATTAAATATTTCATCAAATCCCGTCTGAGTTATGAAATAAAACAAACAGTAAATATGAAACAAACTCTTAGGCCTATATTTTAATGAAAATGTATTAAAATCAAAATTCTCTTAACTTGCAAAATTATAATATCAATGATATCAAACATAGTATAATGTGAGCATTAAGCTGCTTTTGAACAAGTAGCTCTGCAATATTAGGTTTAATGTCTGATAATTTCAGTATTAAATGACTCTAGACATCAAGTTTATTTCTTAACTTTGCCAACCTCGGCTCTATCTTTGCAGCCGAACGTGTCGAAATCCAACTATTTAGGCGTAAAACCAGATACACGGAAAAACTATATGCTTAGATATACAGTGCTTGTACGCAAGATACAGCGCTTATAAGCAAGATAGGGCTTACATGTAGACTAAAACAGCGCGATCAGTTCTGCGTTAATGCGGCGCTATAGTCAGTTCGGCTAAAACAGCGCGATCAGTTCTGCGTTAATGCGGCGCTATAGTCAGTTCGGCTGACAAACAGAACTGCTACACGACGTGATTTAAAGACATTATTAAATCCATTGTTTTGAAATTACTTTTACAATTACAATTAGTTTGAACCAAAAAAAACAAAATCTTCTACTAATTGTTTTAAGATTCTAATATTTAGAATTTAGACTATACAAAATCGGAGAACATTACGGTATATTCTATTTTTTTCTTAAAAGTGTCCACGGACTCCCTGAAACATTGTCGCGGACCCCCAGGGATCCGCGGACCCTACTTTGGGAACCACTGGTCTAGACCATCGTAGGCGTTTGAAACGTTATGATATTCTTAACATCGGTGGTGAAGATAAACTCATACACGTGTTTTTGCGGGACGAGAAGAGATCCTTTACTACGTTTGTTTTGATGAACTATTTAATGTAATACACGAGAATCGTATTGCTATTGGTCACGGAGGAAGAACGCCAATGATAGTGGAACTAAATCGCAAATATAAAAACATTACTGTAGAGTCAATTACTACTTATTTAACGTTAAGTGAGCCGTGTCAAAAGAAAAAAAAACGTTAAAAAAGGAATTGCTGTGAAACGTATATTACATAGCAAAATGAGTTCTCGTTGTCAAATCGATTTAATCGACACGCAAGCCGACCCAGATAATCGGTCGAAATTTATACTAGTATATCAGGACCATTTAACTGAATACGTTCTTTTACGAGCACTTCAATCAAAAAGAGTTGAGGAAGTGGCTTATCATCTGTTGGATATTTTTAATACTTTTGGCGCGCCAAATATTATTCATTCCGATAATGGGTGAGATTTCTGTAACCAAGTTATAACAAGTTTAGCTGATATGTGGAAAGATGTTAAAATTGTGCACGAAGATAGTTTTCCGCAAGATAATTCAAGTAGAATGGAAATACAAACTGAATCTTTAATAACAGATGAACCTGAAATAGTTGAACAACCTGACACGAGTGATATAACCGCTACAACAAGCAGGATCGATACAGTGAAGCGCTTTCGAAAGAGAGCCGCCGAAAGACTACAAAAACAACCAGAAAAAAAGACATTTGTCTCTCGTAAAAAAGTAGCTAAACCTTTAGTTGGACAGAATGTGGGAGTCAAAGTGCCAGATGCAGACCGGGCTAAGGTAGACCCAAAATCAAGCATAGCTGCCGTACTGAATATTGGAAATGATGAATTTTATCAACTTGGTACCACAATTGGCAAACTTACATCTTTATACACAAGAAACCAGTTCACGCTGTGTACAGACAATTTTATTAGCCTTTCTTCATGCGTTTATATGGAAATTATTATTTTTTTAATTATTAACCATAAATTTATTTAAAACTAAAAATATTACGCTTTTACAACAACGCAGCGGTAAATCTTTACATTTACAATTAACTGTTGGTAAGTAAAAGTCCGAAATGCAAACATTTTAAAAGGATCTCAGGACATTTACCATCATATACGGTAAATCTTAGGATATACCGGTAAATCTCAAGATTTACCTTATTTCGCACTTTTACAGTAACATATTTACTATTCTAGGTGTGATAACGTTATTGAATGTACTGAGCACATTGAAGTCAATGTTAATTATTAAAATGCAATGCGTTCGGATCTGTAAAATTTAAATTGTGTCAAGTCAGGGGAACGCTTTAGCGTTTATGAACTGTTATGATCTCTTACTGCGTAATTTATAGGGTTAACATTTAGACGTTATTACGGTCATTAGCTTTAATCGCCTTTCTGGGCATACCCGTGAATATTAAAAGACTCGGAATTGCCATGACAAAAACACCAGTTAGTGTAAAGATGCCACATAGGAGCAGGCTACAGTCAAGTCAACGGTAGAAACTGTTGTGTAATAGTCACACACACACACACACACACACACACACACACACACACACACACACACACACACACACACACACACACACACACACACACACACACACACACACACACACACACACACACACACACACACACACACACACACACACACACACACACACACACACACACACACACACACACACACACACACACACACACACACACACACACACACAGAGCCTTGCGTATAGAATGTCATTTATTGTTTTTCTCTCCGTCTGATTATCCCTGCCCCCATCTCTTTCTTACAGTTATTCTTTATAACTCCGGCCAGGTATTCAAAAAAATCGGTATGGAGAACCATACACGACCTTCATTTTCTAAGATTTATATTTAAAATCATTTATTTGACTTCGGTTCGATAATTTCTAAAAAAATGTCGCCCACTCTCAAACTATTTTCACTATTTATAGATATTTTTGTCATTATGGGGTAGTCATTTAATATAATGTTATTTTCGAGTCACTTTATCTATGAAAATTAGGTACTTCATTCTTATAAAGTAACTGAGCTACGCAGATAATAATCGCTCCTCCTCAACCGATCACCACTGTTAATGATATTTACATTTTCATAGAGTAATAGCTTTATCATATGTAATTTCTTATGTATTTTATCCTTCAAAATTAACTATTTGTACTTTAATTAATTTCAGCATAGCAATTTCCAAAAAATCACCCCTCCCCTTCAACTACCAACTCCATTTATAATTATATCATTTACATTTTACAGTGGATTAATATGACTTTATTTTCGGGGCACATATTTATTAAAATTAAGTACTTTACTCTTGTTAAAACACAAAACAATTCAGGTAAACTACCACTCCCCCCACAACCAAGCAACCTGGTTCCCTGGCTACAAAATTATTTTATTTTTAACTAAATCCTTAAATTCGTAGTGACCGTCAATCAATGAATTTTTCAGTGAAGGGTTAGTGAGGATCAGTCAAAAATAACACAAATTTTTAACTTATTTGTGTCACAATAAGTTAAAAATTTATTTAAGACTGAAAAATTTATTTTTAACAATTACTATTGTTTGAAAAAGTTTAAATGAATTTTTAAATACTTTACTTTTGTTAAAACGTAGAACGTTGCAGACAAACTACTCCTCCCCCTTAACCGATCTTCATCAATAAATCAATAGGCCTTGAGTCCCTTACAACTCGGGCACATATGCAAAAAATTATTTGATTCTGTTTGATTTTTGCGGCAATTATCGTTCGCCATAGAAAAATGTTCACACACTCTCTCTCTCTCTCTTTGGAAAATGACTTTTCTTCATGTTCTGAGTGTAGTACAATCAGAATCAGCCCTTATCTCGAACAGGATTTTTTTCGCGATCACCATACTTCCATTTCCTTATGGAACATGGAAGTAATAAACAAACAGGTTGCTTGACCCAGTACCTGTTTGGAAAAGTACCCTACTTCTTGAACATACGGATAAGGATTTGGCTTCCGCTGAGTGCAAACACTTTTGGCTCGAAGAGAACTTGATTTTTATTACAGAATAAATACGTGCGTACCGACGTTCTTATGTCTGCATTCGCTAGAAACCAGTAACGTATCTAGAATTTGGTCTTGCGGGGGGTGTCCGGTCGAGTCGGCTTCATAGAAAAAAAAACAAGTTAAGACTAATCAATATTACAATCTTTAAAGTGGCTGAAAAACGTGTAACAACATACTGAAATCAATTCCACTAAATAATAAGACAATAAAAATAAGCGCTATTGGAACATTGTTTATAAGATTACTCACTTAATTGATTTTCGTATATTTCAAATTTTAAACGTACACGCTAATGGTGTGTAATATACTATTTTGTAGACCTAGGCTATATTTAAATATCGGTATGGAGAACCACATGACTTCCATGTTCTAAGATTTATATTTAAAATTATTTTCGAAACTACTTCTCTCTACTTCTTTCTTCAGCCTTAACCACAGTACTGTGGTCACTAACATATACCACCTCACGTTAACGCACTCGATTTTCAGTGATGATGGCAGTTGATAGCACTGCCGAAACATTGGACCACGGCCAAACAGGTCGGGAAGGAATTTTAACAACAAACTATTTCTTTGTAGCCGATAACGTAGTACACATAAAAATTATCCCCTCCCTCTTCAAATATCATTTTCATTTATAGAAAATTACCTCTCCCCTTCAACTACCCTCTTCATTTATAGATATTTCATCTACCTTTCTACAGAGGATTATTATGACCTTCTTTTCAGGATACTTTATTTATCAAAATTAAGTACTTTACTCTTGTTAAAACATAAAACGTTGCAGGTAAACTACTCCTTTTCCTTAATTGATCTTCACCAAAATCACTAGGCCTTGAGTCCTCTACAACTCAGGCACATCTGCGAAAAATTATTTGATTCTGTTTGAATTTGGGCAGTTATCGTTCGCCACAAAAAAATTCTACACACACACACACACACACACACACACACACACACACACACACACACACACACACACACACTTTTCGGAATATGACTTTTCTTCATGTTTTGAGGGTAGTACAATCAGAATCAGTCGTTATCTCGAACACGATTTTTTCGCCATCACCATACTTCC
Organism: Magicicada septendecula; assembly: GCA_034769895.1. NCBI lineage: Eukaryota > Metazoa > Arthropoda > Insecta > Hemiptera > Cicadidae > Magicicada > Magicicada septendecula. The sequence goes on from CM068376.1 coordinate 288,531,273, forward strand.
ATTTTCTTATGGAACATGGAAGTAAAAGATGGTTTTAGGTCTACTACTGCATGAGCGTACACAGCTGAGAAATTAATAAAATAGCTTACAAATTAAGAGATTAACAAAATTTGTCGCCAACTTTCGACCCTCTGGTGGAGGGGTCCGATCCCGTTCGTCCCCCCACACCGTAAATACGTCCCTGCTAGAAACGTAACGTTTACAAGTAAACCTCACGCGTTTCCATGATCCTTACTTAGTATCCATTCAATATTCCTTTGCTGTTAAATACGGATCAGTACAAACAGTAATTTCGCGTTTTATAATACTTTTGCTTATTTCGTAGCTGTCACAGCAGCAAGGTGTTATGAAGTAATTCTAGTGAGGCTTCTCGAAACAGTGCAGTAATCCGATCGTCAGTGCACAAAACGACAAGTTTCATTATTCGTGTCTATAGTGCGAATGAGCGGAAACGGCAAGACGGGTTTCTCTAGAAACTGGCTCATAGTCTGCGCCTCGATGTTGCCATGATCCAAATTGACCGTATACTGGACAATTCACAGTTGTCTTAACAGTCTCCTCTTCTACTTATTCATTTTTACTTCCATGTTCCATAAGGAAATGGAAGTATGGTGATAGCGAAAAATATCGTGTTCGAGATAACGACTGATTCTGATTGTACTACCCTCAAAACATGAAGAAAAGTCATTTTCCGAGAATAATCTGTGTGTGTGTGTCTGTGTGTAGAATTTTTTTTTGGCGAACGATAACTGCCGCACATTCAAACAGAATTAAACAATATTTTGCATATGCTCCTGAGTTGCAGAGGACTCAAGGTCTGTTGATTTTGGTGAAGATCGGTTAAGGGGAAGGGGTAGTTTACCTGCAACGTTTTATGTTTTAACAAGAGTAAAGTACTTAATTTTCATAAATAAAGTATCCTGAAACGGTCATAATAATCCACTGTAGAAAGGTAGATGAAATATCTATAAATGAAAAGGGTAGTTGAAGAGGGAGGGGATAATTTTCTATAATTGAAAATGATAGTTGAAGGGGGAGGGGATAATTTTGTATGTGTGTACTACGTTATTGGAAACATAGAAGAAGTTTGTTGTTAAAATTCCTTCCCCGGCTGTTTGGTCGTGGTCCAATGTTTTCTGCAAAACCAGACGTTTCAGAAGTGCCATCGACTGCCATCATCAGTGAAATTCGGGTGCGCTAACTTGTGGTGTTATACGTTAGTGACCACAGTACTGTGGTTAAGGCTGAAGAAAGGAGTAGTTTCTATGGAAATATTTCTATTCGAAAATGGCTTTAAATGTAAATCTTAGAACATGGAAGTCATGTATGGCTCTCCGTACCGATATTTTCATTTTATCCAAACCCTGCTACTATCTAACGGCACTGGGTATAATACATTACATTAGGCCTACTTATAATGAATACTGTATAACACATATTTTTTCAGTCAACACGTAATACATATACACTATAATGCAATTAATATATTACATTACGTCCCAGCAGGCTTTAACGAACGTTTTCTCTTGTTTATCTCCTCTTCGCTTGATGTCCCTTTCTTTTCTAAAACGTCAGCAATTGGTCCCGGTGTCTGCCCGATATTCGTTTTGTATATTTAATTTTCTTATTACGTCAGTATTTGTCACTCTGTCTTCTTTACGGCCTCCAAGACTTTCCTCATGTACTTTATTTCCAACTTTTCTGTTTCTCACTTAACGACCGTGTCTCACTGTCAAACTTCAAAATAGGTCTTGAACATCTTCATTTCCATTTCTCTTGAGATTTGTCTCTTCTTCTTCTTCTTCTTCTTCTTCTTCTTCTTCTTCTTCTTCTTCTTCTTCTTCTTCTTCTTCTTCTTCTTCTCCTCCTCCTCCTCCTCCTCCTCCTCCTCCTCCTCCTCCTCCTCCTCCTCCTCCTCCTCCTCCTCCTCCTCCTCCTCCTCCTTCTTCTTCTTCTTCTTCTTCTTCTTCTTCTTCTTCTTCTTCTTCTTCTTCTTCTTCTTCTTCTTCACCATTATAGTCCAACGTAAACTCTTCCATCCCCAATCTTCTCCAAAGTCTCCCGTCAATTGCCTTCTCACAGCCATTTTTCTGAGATTTTCTAGTACATCATCCAACCATATTATCCTAGGTCTATTCCTCTTATACACACCTTTTATATACATGTGTCCTCAGAATTTTCACTGGTATACGCTGTGGTCACCCGTCCGTTCTAGGTGACCTAGCTACTGTACTCGTTGAGCCTTTATGAATCTTACAATGTCTTCATGCTTCAATAGCTCGTCAATCTCCTGGTTATTTCTTATTCGCCATTCATCATCTCCCTTAACCGGGTCTTACGATCTTTCTTTCAAACCTTCTTAGTGTTTCTTGTTCCTTTTTTGTCAACGTCCATGTCTCGCTCATTTACTTATAATTACCGGAGTTTTCTGTTGTATTTTCCTATACCCTAAAAAATTAATATTTTTTTTCAAATAATAATATTAGTATCACACGTAAACAATATTTTTTTATTTTCTCGGTTAGTTAAATTAATGAAGGCTATCATTAAAACTAAACATGATGAACTGTTTAATTTAAAAGAATTTCGCCTAGAATTATAAAATTATTTAAAGCGTGAAGGAACGAACTGAACGAGCCTATTTCAGTTCGTGTAATTCCATGTTATTTTAGCAAAATAACGCGACTTTAAACTCGTCACCCGGTGCACAGGAACCTGTTGTGTGAACTTCTCAACGATTTTGTTTTCACTCTTCCGGGGTATAGTAGGCTAAATGAAAACAATGGCCTGTTCATTCAGGTGAAATGTAGTGGACTTGCGCATGTACGGTTTCAATTTACTGCACGACTGATGACAACCGCAATGACTCTGTTGAACCGGTTCCGACTGAACGTTGTCCCTGGCGTATACGCGTGCGAGCGCATGTGAAAGTAAAAGTAACTGTGCGTACGTGCGTTTCACGCAGTCTAGAGATTTTCTTGCTGCGAAGTGGAGTGCGAACGCGACCCTCGCCAGGACCAGTGTGTAGTATCTTGACTCTGCAGAAATGTCAATTCTGGCGGAAAATATGTACTGTGACTTTATTGAACAGAAAACTCGAGAAGTGCATCGAATCGATAAGCATGCAGCCCCCTCACTCTCTTATCTCCCTTTTACAAATACTACTAAGCATATATGTGTATATTGTACTGCTGTAAATTCAACAGTACACAGACCCTGCCAAAATAAGTTAATTTGTAAAACTTATGAATGTTTAGAGAAGAGTGGCAACCATATTGGATTTTGAAAGCTGTCAAATTGAAATGCAATTAGAAATTTGTAAAATTATTTACAGTAATATTATTGGTAATGTTTAAGAGTAACAAATGTATTTAAAAAACTGTAGGTTAATCCTTTCAAACTATATGTACAAACTGTAAAACTCAAAATTCTGTAAATTATGATTTTTTAAATGTGAAAGTAATTGGTAAAACACAGAATTAAAACAACACAGAATAATCGATTTGTCTCAGGCTTTATGTAAAACTACGTATTATAATAAATTGCATAAGCCACTAACAATTGTAAAACCACAATGTATTGTAAATTATTGAGAAAGAAGTGTATTTAAATTAGTTGTAAATGTAAAATGATTGTATAATGCAGGAAATTAAAAAATTACAAAAATATTATAATGTATAACCAAACCAGGGAGAAGAAGAAAGTCTAGCTTCAGTAATGCAACAATTAATTTCTTTCCTTCCTGAACCATCAAACTGAAAGCGTCTCTCTTACAGAGAAATAATCAAATAATAATTTAACAACTAAATATCAGTATAATAGTAGAAATATTGAGAAAACGTTAGTGAATGAAGAAGTTTGTAGCAAGAATAACTCAGTATATACCAAGGAAAATATAAAAAGTAAATGAATTATTAGTAAAAACCGTACCAAGTAGTTTAAGAAGAAAGGAGTAAGAAAGAATAATCCAAATATAGAATTGATGATAAACATCAGGTAACAAGAACTTATTAAAACACCAATCACACACGGAATTATTCTTCGACTACAAAATTAATAACCTTAAAACTACACTTTACACATTTTGGACTAGAAGTTAAGTGAAAAAATAAACTATTCAGTTATAATATACTGTTGTGTTATATAAAAGTGTTGTATTAAAATAGTACACTATTGAACTGTTTACTGGAAATAAATAGTAATTTTTAAAATTTTATTTAAAACGTTTACACTAACAACGAAACAAAATAGTCCATCAGACCAGAGCGGGGAGTGCACTCAGTAAGGACAGTAAGCGGCAAGAATAGCAGCGAGTTTAGAAATTTTGAACTAAATTAAATAATTATTTACATTTTAAAAAACTGTTATAACCTTTTGTTTCAAACGCAAGAAAAATAGTTTGTCACATTATTTTGTATTAACAAAATTATTTTCTTTGTATGTGGTGGATTAAGAGTATGTTATGTTCATTCTATAAAAAATAAAACCTATTTGTATTGAGTATATTTTGTTGTTGTTTATTTCTGAAAGAAAATGATAAGTAGCAGCACACTGTATTGACTCAGTGGATTTCGAATAAAGGAGAAGCATTTTGAACAGAAACATAAGTTGTAATACGGTTGTTTGTTGAAAATTGTAATTCATTTTTACGCTCGACTCAACGTCGTTTTTTATTAACCTATGTGATTTTATTAACCTATGTGATTTTTTTTAATACCGTTTACCGTTTCCAGTACATATAGTACTTTGCGGAATAGCAAATGTCTGCAAATCGAAATTCCTAATTTGAGGTTTCCGAAACCTAAATGCAAAAAGAGACTTTCATGATCTTAATCAACATCGTCGACAAAAATATATGTTGGCAGGATATTAATATTGAAAAAAGGGCCCGTATTATCGGTTTAAAATGGTAACGAAGGTACTGTATGGGTTCAGCAAACAACTGCTCATGAATGAGTAAAGATGAATCCCGTGGTGTTCGTTTTCTATGAAAATACAAGTAATTTTTAAGAAAAAATAATTACGATTACATAAGTAAAATGGTGAAAGCAAGTGAGTCTATGACATCGAGATTCATCGCTTCTTAAACAATAAAGAGTAATTGTTTTTTATTCACGGAATACCATTTTGTCGTGTCGTTAAAGTAGGTGTGAACACAAATTTTGACTTGCCTAACTTAGATAACGAACGCAGAAGTGAACGAAGATAGAGCACTTTTAAAAATGACTTGAAGAAGGGCACGTGTTATGACAGTATCAATTCTTAAGTAACATTTTTGAAGGAAAGGCGTTGGGTGAAAACCCAAGAGGACGTCCAAGAGCAGCGTCGTCAAAGGTATAGGAAAGGAGATGAACTTCCTACTGTACTGCGATTTAAAGACGACAGTATTGGAGAGAGTGAAGTGGCTAACTCGACAAGGCATGGACTTTAGATAATGATAATGATGAACTTACATAACTGGAAAGAATAAGTGAGAGATCCATGTTACGAACGAGAAGTAGATTTAAAGAAAAACTGTATCGGAAGTGGAAGTCTCGCTGTATTACATAAACAATAGATATCTATAATAGATATTTATAAAAATTTTATAAAAAGAGGGATCCGATAGATTGAAGTAGTGACCTAGTTTATTGTGCTAGTTCGCTTATATGAACGACCTAGCTATGATAAGTTCGTTTCGATTAAGCACTTTGCACGTCTCTAGGTACAAAACAACGCTAGTGAGCACCTGCATGCTTACACAGGCACGGACGTGTCTCAACAGTTAACCATAACACAATGTGTAGTGTAGACTAGTGCAGACAGTAAACAGGACGACGGAAGCGTAACCTAAATGAAGACGCTGAAAAAAGAAAACAGATGGGATCGTAAAGCGCGTTATTTCTCACAGTAAAAAACTGGGGGAGAGCAAGACACATTTACGGTCCATTGTTTAAAAACTTCCACGGACAAAGCAATACACTGCCGCTGCTGATTTTAACACAAACACACACACACCGCTGAGAGCAAGTCACATCTACCACACGTGCGCAAAACAGAATCTTACGTAACGAAAAATTAACTGAAACATCCAATCAATCAGTGAAGTTTCGGCAACATACAGATACTGAAGATTAAGCACACACCATACGTTACACACTCAGAACACTACGTAATTATATTTTATATTCAATGCAATGTGTGTGTGTGTGTGTGTGTGTGTGTGTGTGTGTGTGTGTGTGTGTGTGTGTGTGTGTGTGTGTGTGTGTGTGTGTGTGTGTGTGTGTGTGTGTGTGTGTGTGTGTGTGTGTGTGTGTGTGTGTGTGTGTGTGTGTGTGTGTGTGAAAGGTATATTTTCTTCTTCAGCACTACAGCCCAACGTGAGCCAACACCAATCTTCTCCAAAGTCTCCTGTCCACTGCCATCTCAGTGTAACTCCTCACATCCGTACTTCTGAGATCTATAACATCATCCAACCGTCTTATCATAGGTCGGCCCCTATTTCTGCTTTTATAGACTTGCGCCCTCAGGATGTTCTTTGGCATACGCTGATCATCCATCCGGTCTAGGTGACCTAGCCATAAAAATATCGAAATATCCATCCACAGATATAAAGTTATAAACACGAGCATTAATCAAAAAGTTCGTATAATTTTTGCATTTCCCGCGCTAAGAGTGTCCGATTAAAAAACTGTTTTTATGCGATATTGGTACTCATTTACGTGACAATCGTCTGAACTTTTACACAACTGAATCGCATAGTGTAAATTTTTCAGCTAATTTAGTAAATTGTGTTTTGGTGGATGAGGCTACCTTTTTTTCGAAATTAAAAAATGAGATAAACTGCTGTTCGTTGTGAAAGTGTTACAGAAGCCTTCTGGCGTGTCTGCCCGGTAAATTAAGACTACTTACTATTCGTTGAGCCTTTATGAATCTTTCAATGTTCTTATGATTCAATAGCTCATCTATCTTCTGATTATTTATTACTCTCTACTCGTCATCTTCTTTAACCGGGCCATAAACACGTCTTACGACCTTCCTTTCAAACCTTCTTAGTGTTTCTTGTTCCTTTTTTATCAGTGTCCATGTCTCGCCTCTATAAGTAGTAATGGTTATATACTTTTTCTTTATAAACATCAAAATCTCCTTTCAAAACGATATATTTATATTACACTAGTCAGTGTTCAGGTACCAGGAACTTCTTTTATCTTCAAAAATACAAGGCGTTGTAATTCACTAATCAACTCAGTTTAATCAGTTTTACTTCTGAAGGTGGAAGCTCAGCAAATATGACTTAACGTAAGCTCTAAGTATATCCTTGAGAAGGAAGACATTAAATATTATAACTGTAGTCAATCAATGCAAATGAAAGAAAATAAATGAGATAAATATTTAAATTTATTCTTTAGTTTAATTTATATAGGTTTATTTTTCTAAATATACAAACAGAAAAATAATAAGAATAACATGTGTGGGTATCAAGGAGGCACTACTTAGCAAACCCCGGTGCAAAAGAAACCCCTATATAACTTCGATCCTCCCCAAGCGAATTCTTGGCTTTTTGCCCTTACTTTCTATTATCGCGGAGGGGGGCATGTTCCAACCCAAAGGCTTTGCACGCGTATATTAATCTCTTAACTTACTCCTTGATACTTTTATCCGTGATTTTCTTGTGAGCTCGAAACAATCCCGGGCATATCTATGTAACGTCAGGTAAATGTAAATTCAGTGATTACATATCTATGTAAATTCTGAATTCAGTGATAAAGATAGTGCCTTCTGACAAATCGTCGGTCAACTTTGCCTTCCCTTTACCTACAAACCCCACCTTAGAGAATAGCCAGGTGAGTGTAGAGTAAACCTCACCTGAGCACGTGCTGAGAATTAGAAACCCAGATGGAGAATTTTCTAGGCTTCCAGACTGGTGAATAAATACCCCTATCGGCCAAAAACGTCATTCAACTTGGACGGTACTAACCAGAATTTACTGGTACTTGAATCATAAGAAAAATTATCGGTGATTACAAACTCGTATTTGGGAATAAACACGAAGTTGTATTTTCATGTTCATTTTTATTTTATAATTTAGATAATTTATTCGTCATTTTCTGTATATGTAACTCGAAAGCTTCTTGCAGTAATATATAATATTATGTATATTATACAATATAGTTTCTTCTGCAAGTAGTGTGCTACGTTTTTGTCGTTTCAATTTATTAATTAATGAAAAGGCAAAAAAGTAGTACCCTATTTGCAGAAGAAACTATGTTGAATAATATACATAATATTATACAATATTGTGGAAATAAAATTTTATATAATACAATTTATAAAATCGTACAGAACTTACTTATTGGAGAGACTAGTAAGAGTTTAGAATTTTGTAAAATCATGGTAATTCATTTTGAGGCGTTTAATTAGTTCAGATATATGGGTAACATGGGTGATATATAATGAAGGGTGCATAAACACGTCAATACATGGCAGGATACAAATATGAAATAGAGAAGTAAACTCATTAGTCACAACACAAAAATATAAATATATAAGACACTTATTAGACCGGTTGTTGGTTATGGATGTGAGACATGGGGCTTGCAAAAAAGGAACAAGAAACACTGAGAAGGTTGGTTTGAAAGAAAGATTGTACGACGTGTTTACGTCCCGGTTAAAAGATGATGAATGGAGAATAAGAAATAACCAGGAGACAGATGAGCTATTGAATCATGAGGACATTTTAAGATTCGCAAAGGCCCAACCAATACAATGGCTTGGTCACCTAGAACGGATGGATGACCAGAGTATACAAAAAAAATTCTAAGAGCAGGGGTATAAAAGGTGTGCATAAGAGGAGTCGACCTAGGATAAGATGGTTGTATGATGTGCTGCGATGCTACGATGGCAACGGACAGGAGACATTGGAGGAGATAGGTGTTAGAAGCCAGGCCTCACGTTGGGCTGTAGTGCTGAAGAAGAAGACACGACGTGTTGGCTCTCCGCGCTCATTAGTTATGACTATAGTACGGGACTTACCATAATAAGCTTCCAGGTTACACAATAGTAACAGCTCTTCCCCACCCCTCGCCCTCCAGCGTTGTCGCACGTTACACTTGGTTATGCGTAGGCAACGGCGGGGAGGGAGGTCTGTTGCAAACACTGGCAATACCGCAGTGGCCTCGAAGCTTATTATGATACGTCTCACATAGTAATGAATAATATCACTTCAGCATAATGCATGATCTTGTGCGTGCGGTAGGGTGACAGTGTACTATTCAGTAACTGCAGCTTGTCACATTCAATGAAACCGACCCGTGTCGTGCCGTTGGGATTTTGCTATCAGTGTAGGCATTTATTTAAGTCATACAAGAATGTGCCGACAACGGAGATACATAGGCGGAGATAAAAGAGTCATTAAAGTTGATAAGACCGCTTTCATAGCTGACGTAAATATTTCAGCGATTTAAAAATAAACAGTTGTTTGTATCATTGTTAAATGGCCATACACTCGCGCGCGTTCAACTTACTGATAAGTTAAGTTGTTAACTTAACTGACAAGTTAACTTACACGATAGCTACCGCTCATTGCTTTTGCTTCGTACATGTAATATGATAGACAGATATAGAGAGAGAGTTTGTGTGTGTAATAGCAGACACTGAAGGAGATATTTGTTAGAAGTTAGGGCTCACGTTGGGTTGTAGTTATAAAGAAAAAGAATAAGACGAAGAAGAAAAAGGAGGAGGAGGAGGAGGAGGAGGAGGAGGAGGAGGGAGGAGGAGGAGGAGGAGGAGGAGGAGGAGGAAGAGGAAGAGGAAGAGGAAGAGGAAGAAGAAGAAGAAGAAGAAGAAGAAGAAGAAGAAGAAGAAGAAGAAGAAGAAGAAGAAGAAGAAGAAGAAGAAGAAGAAGAAGAAGAAGAAGAAGAAGAAGAAGAAGCGCTCGACAGATTACACATGCTAGGAAAGAATGAGATACAGGTATGAGACCGAAATCAGCTATATCCTTAAGTCGAAACAATAATGCAAAGAAAAACAAATAAAACAGTAATATTTAAAGATATTTGAGAACTGTGTTACTTGCTAGTTGTGAATAATGAATAAAAATAGTAAAACAGACTCTCATTTTTTAAAATGGATACCTGGAGACGAAGTACAAGAATATTGGGTGCGCAACAAATTAGGATGATTTAAGACAAGCAGTTCATTTGGAGAACTACATGTTGAGATGGACGCATAATAACCTTCGGCAGCGTATAAACGTAGAGGCAGTACTAAGAGAAGATTTGATTGGAACAAGAGGGTGGCCCTAAAACGGGAAATGGAAAAGTGTAGACAACAACGGAAGATAAACCTCTTGGAGGAAAAAATGGAAAAACAAAATCTGTTCGTCAAAGTGATGTGAAGTGCCAGAAACGGTAACAAACTTGTGCGCACGCGTAAACCTACACTATACTTTGTATTTTTATTTTAATAAATGTAAGATACGATCAGTAAGGATATTTTATTATAATAAAAAGTACTGGGACACAGCCAGTAGAATAGGCTTAAGAATGTCTGCAGAAAAAAACGAATTTCTCACGAACATTAAAAATGCCCCAAAATTCCTGGTAACAGATATTGGTCGAATAGAGAGGGTTGGAAAATTTAAGTATCTGGGAGGAATAATTCACGAGAATGGTTTAGAAAAGTCTGCTACAGAAGAAAGGATTCATAAGATGGAAACGGCATATGGTATAACTAAAGATATTTACAATGAAAAGTACATATCTAATATTGGGAAAATAAGGCATTACAGTACAGTAGTGAAGCCAGAATGTCTAGTGAATGTCTAGCATTGAATTATAATTTAGACAAACTAGAAATATTGGAAAGACGAATAATTAGGAAAATATTAGGCCCACGACAAACTTCGGAAGGTTGGAAATTAAGAAGTAATGATGAAATATATCAAAGTATAGAAAATATAACAGAAACAATGAGGAAAAGAAGACTATTATTTTTTGGACATTTATGTAGAATGGACAACAATAGGTTAACAAAGCAGACTTCAAATATCTGTGGGGGAAGAAGTCAACATCAAGTTGGATTAAAGAAGTCCAAAAGGATTTAGAAAAAAATAATATACACGCAGAAGAAGCAATTGAAAGAGAAGTTTTTCTGGCAAAAGTGTTAAAAATTGAAGGAGTCCAGGGTAGGAGAGAGAAAAACGCAGGTGCAAAGTGGACTGACGACAGGAAGAAGAGACACAGTGAAAAGATGAAAGAATATTAGAGAAAAAGAAAAGAACAAAGCATTGAAATTGGCAGTTGTTCCTTAGATGGCCGATACAAAAAAAAGTACTGGGAGTGAAGTGACTCTCTACCCCCCCTTTTTTTTTTGAAATTGTACAATGCAACATTGAAGAATAAGGACTATACGAGGGCTATTCGGAAAGTAATCTCCGTTGCTGCGTAGCGATAAAAGTAATGGGGGAAGTGGCGTTATTGCTATGCGGACTTGTATAGTGGATCACTACGCGTCCAGCTGCATAGTGGGGACACGCGCTGTCATTCTTTCACTCGTTATAGCCTTTCAAAATGAATGCTGCAATAGAAAACCCCGCCAAATGCAAAGTCTGTGTTGTGATAAGATTTCTGATGGTCGAAAACCTTTCAGCGGCAAACATTCATCGTGCACTGTGTACTGTATACGGCCAAACCGTTGGGAGTGAAGGTGTTGTGCGTCAGTGGGTTAATTTGTTTAAAAGCTGAAGAACAAACTTTCATAATGAAGAAAGGAGTGGCATGCCTTCCGTAGTCGGTGATGAACTCGTTCAGAAAATTGATGAAAGAGTCCGTGAAAACCGGCGGTTCACAATCTCTGAACTTTCTGAACAATTCGCGCAAATTTCTCGGACAGTTTTTTGTACGACTTTCGTATTGTGAGACTTTAAAAAACTAAGAAGAGCCATCCAGAACAATCGCCGAAGTCTGCTAACATCTGGTGTCGTGTTTTTGCAAGACAACGCTCGCAAAACACAAGAAGCCCGGATTTGGTTCCCTGTGATTTTCACCTGTTTATGAAGATGAAGAAGTGGCTTGGGTCCCAGCGCTTTGATGATGACGAAAAACTTCACGATGCTGTGACAGGCTGGCTGCGATCCCCGGCGGCAGAATTTTATGAAGAGGGGATTTCCAAACTAGTCAAACGCTATGATAAATGCTTACATTTAAATGGCGATTATGTAGAAAAATAGTGAAAAGTTGTAGTTTTAAGATGTAGCCTATATAATAAAATTTATGTATCTACGTTCGTGTTTTATTTATAGTAAAACGGAGGTTACTTTCCGAATAGGCCTCGTATTTTGTGTAAAATATGAAATAAACTCTTCTCTATCATGGTGAAAGTGATACAGAAGGCTTCTGGCGAGTTTTACGGGTAAATTAAGACTAATATTCGTGCATTTTACGACACTTGTGTGACGCTATTCGTGCTAAACGGCTAGGTTTACAAAAGGATAATTTATGGAAATTGCGTCTCGATAGTGCGCAAGGTCATACGTCATTTCTCGTTAAAGAATACTAGACGAAAACGTTGTATTGACACCTCAACTGCCAGACATGTCCAAAACCGATCTTCCCTGTTCTCAATAATGAATAGTACCAGGAAAGGACGTCGTTTCGTTTTATAAAATAAAATCGCTGAGCGATCTCAGACCTATAGGTCCAGGAATGTTTTGAAGCCTGAAAAAAAACGTTGGCATGATCGTGTTATATCATACTGAGACTACTTTGAAGGGGGGGGGGAACCCAAATGTGATGAATCAAGGCACATTTTTTTAAAATAAACGAAAATTCTTGCTGCATATTGAGTATATGTTTTATGTTTACTGAAATTAAGACATTAATTCAAATAAACAGCGCATACTTTTACGATATCATAACATATAAATACACACACACATTCCTCGTATGTATTTGTAGGCTGTATATCGATATAATGATCAAAGTATCCACAAACTCCACAAAAATATCAAAATATTTAAATCGAAATATTATCCATAAACCCCATAAATATATCCATCCACAGATATGAAGTTATTGATACGAACTTTGATCAAAACGTTCGTACAATTTTTGAATTTCCCGCGCGAAGACTGTTGGATTGAAAATTTGTTTTTACGTGACGCTGGTACTAATGTTTTGATGCATGAAAAGCAAACGTTGGCATAATCGTGTTGTATCGTACTGAGACTACTTTGAAGGGAGCAATATATGTGTGACGAACCAAGGCAAAGTTTTCCAAATAAACAAAAATTGCACGAACTTTTCGATAAAAACTCGTAAACGAAACTTAAGGAGGTCCCTCACTACCTAAGTATTGGAAATCTGGTTCTCTTTCAGGCGTCGATGCGCCTGTTTGGATGTTATGGTTTGCACTTAAGAATTTCATTGTTTGTTATGTTGTTACTTTCCGTTTATGGTGAAGTGTTATAATGATGACTGAATGTTTCACAGTATTGACGACTCACGCCAATGGAGTGGTAATTGTTCCGACGACGATTACGCAGGTATCGAGAACATTGAAGCCTACCAAAAACCACAGATAACACATAAGTGGCTTTTGCACACTTATTGCAACACCTAAACAGTTATACCCCTTGAAGTTCATGTTATTTGCCGATATCACTTTTTATAGTTTTCTTTTTTATTCCCTTATGCAAGCGTCATTAAGGACACTCGTAACCAGCCATGCTCACCACGTTAAATCCATTAACTTTAAGACCCATTCTCTCTGAACCTGTAAAAGATAGAAGTCTGAAATTTTAGCACCCAGGTAAGCACATTATAAACTATAAACACTACTATAATTATAGAGATATCTCAATTTCCTGATTTTTAGAATTTTTATGTTTTGATCTAAAAAATGTGCATAGAAAAAGCATGCGTAATATATTTTCCCGTTTAGTGAAACTGTATAATTCTAGTATCGTAGTTATACCTACATTAGACCAATAGCCAAAAAAAAAATCAGCTTGATAGTTTACTTGGTTTCTGAAATAACGGGTCGTTTATCTGAAAATATAGATTTTCAGAACAATCGCATTTAAAGTTTCTAAAACTTATTTTTATTGTTTTACCTGATTTAGAATAGTCCAGCTCCATACTAGGGATCTTCAGTTATGTCCATTTGGTCCTCTACATTTTTCTTCACACTTCTAATTCTGTCTAACCTTTTTCTACTTCTGTGTCTGGCTCAAGGATCCGTTGCAAGTAATTTTTTTTTCATTACCTTAATTATATTTTATCCTAGTTTTAGTCCTAATTTTTGTAAGACTTGACACTTACTTATATTACCTTCACTGAAGCTGAAAACAGCATCATGTACACCCAAAACCAAAGTATTCAATCCAACAAATATATTTTTTGGCGATCTATTCCAAATCAAATGGTTCAGCGACTCGCTTCCATTTTGTGTACTACTATGAAGATATTTTTTTAACAAGTCAGATGACTAAGATTAATAAATATTGGCTTCGTGACACAAATCGGTAGTGGATGTTTATTGAAATTCCCTTTCCAATGGTAAACACCGCATATCTCTACGATTTGTTATAAGGGAGTTGCACATTTGTAAAAATGATAACATTATCAGCACTTTTGCCAAAACCTTTCCCAAGATCTTAATTTATTTAAAAAATCATAAATAAATTGTTATTAGGCGTACTCGCGTAAATTTGGCGAGATACTAAGATAATATTGACGATTTTTTTAAGTTAGAAACCAAACTTCAATATTTTGGTCAATTTGCCGGTTACGAGCGCGCATAAATTCTTTCTCTCAGAAAGCGCTTTTAATATTTTCGTCATTCCACTTGTGAGTTACCGTTTGTCCCATGAGTTCTGTTTATCTTGTTTTTTCGTTGGAGGTGATGGCACTTGACAAAAGTAAGATAATTTGAAGTGAAAATTTCTCCTTCATAAAGATTAAAGAATAAAAGGCGAATAAGAGAAACGTCTTAGGTGGGGCTGAACGAGAAAACACGATAAACGAAATTTCACGTCGAAAAATCTACTGGCGTTAGGAACTGTCGACGTCAATCCAGGTTTAATAAGGCGTCGGCGTCGGCGTCGTTAAAAATAAATACACCTGACATTTATTCGTACGCACACGCTTTTGCTTTGAGTAGAAATTTAAGACTTTTACATCTTATACACTGTGA
Source organism: Magicicada septendecula (assembly GCA_034769895.1). NCBI lineage: Eukaryota > Metazoa > Arthropoda > Insecta > Hemiptera > Cicadidae > Magicicada > Magicicada septendecula. Next base: position 288,546,447 of record CM068376.1, read on the forward strand.
AACATACAGCAATGACCAAACATCAAACCAAACACATAATTCAAAACTATAGGCCTATTTACAGTATGCCGCTACATCTATTTAACACCAGTAAATCATTACATATTGTTACGAAGGTCTCACGAATCGTCGTGTTGTGCAGTGGAAACAAAATACAGACACCAATGAAGTCGCTAATTACCAGCTTTAATTACAATTTGATCACAAATAACAATGTGAAATCAACATGGTACTCTCATAAAATAATTCAAGTTAAATTTGTCCACACGCAATAATGTCAGCTATTAGAGTTCCGCGCTAATTATAAGACAACAATCGCTTTCCACTAATTCGCAGCAATCACTAGATCCGCACTCTACAATATCGCCAGGTGTAATTAACTAACTAAGCCGGCCGTAGACCCTTATACATACAACGCAGAAATTCCAAAATACTGTTCTATTCTTTTGGTGGCATGCTAGCGTAATTTGCGAAGTTACTAGTGCTCGAATAGTCTAGCGGCTACTTGACTGCACGACCTTAACCGAGACGGTGCACTTAATCGGCTACCTGAGAAACGTGTAGAATGACGCTCTCGACTTTTCGAGAGCGTTACGTATTAGTCGTAGCAATATCAATTGTTATAAATTTTTTAGCCTAACGTAATATTATGTCTAGAAAAAAGTAAATAGATATATATTGATTTTGCTTATAAAAACATGAACATATTCGGGCGCAATTGACATCACTGACACCAACACGGATAATTGGAAAGATCCTGATGCTGAGCTCCGATGGTAATCGGCTTGTCAAAATGAGAAGAAACGAACTGGACGTTAAGTACGAAAAACCTAGTGGCTTGTTGGCTTCAAAAAGTCTCATTCGTCAATAAATAACAAATTACTCCTTTATAAACAAATTCTAAAACCCATGTGGACAATTGTTACACAGCTATGGGGTTGTGCAAAAACAGACAACAATAAATGTATTTAAAATATCTACCGGGCTGTTTGGCCGTGGTCTAAGGTTCACATTCAAACCAAACGTTTCACCATCACCACTGGCTGCCGTCTTCAGTGGATATTCGAGTGAAGATGGCAGGCAGTGGTGTACCGTGGCCATAACCACAGTACTGTGAGCCTGACGTACAACAACCGCGTTAGGTTGACTCGAATATCTACTGAAGATGGCAGCCAGTGGTGCTGCTGAAACGTTTGGTTTGAATGTGAACCTTAGACCACGGCCAAACAGCCCGGTAGATATTTTAAATACATCTGACACCGGCCGTGAAAGCCTTAGAACAATAAGACAACAGTAACCGTTAGACCTTCTAGAATTAAGTGTGTAGAAATGTGTGACCGCGCCACGGTATTCGCGAATCGCCCACGCCCGTAGTTTGAATATGCGCACATTCATGGAAGGCAGCTAGAGGTTTGCAGAGAAGCGTGACACGACATTCCGCACTCAGACGAACACCGAAGTACTGCAGCGTCTGGACAGTATACACCTGACGATAGAAATTGACCATTGACTCCGAATTGCGCAGCGGACAAACACCTCGTTGCGAGGCTAACAAAATTTTCATTCACTTCGCACATGCGCACAACTGTCTTGCAGAGTGTTTCATAGTGTGATCATCAGATGCAACAAGACTGGAGAGAACAATGGAAACATATGTGCGGCAGAGAGAGAGAGAGAGAGAGAGAGAGAGAGAGAGAGAGGGAGGAAGAGGGTTAGCGTGGAAGTGAGACACAGACTATTATTCCGTTGTCTCCCCTCACTACTCTCTAGACATCTTAGCTATACTTTTCAGTGGGGGTAATTCAATCGCTGGATCGGCGTTGCTCAGCGACCAAGAAAGTCTTTCACGTCTCTAGAGGCAGGACGATGTAAATTGAACACTGGGGTCTCGATACGGAGTAGACAAACACGTCGTTGCGAGGGTAGCAAAATTTTCAGTAATTTCGCACATGCGCACAACAGTCTTGTACAGTGTTTCAAAGCGTGAACATCGGCTCCAACAAGACTGGTGAGAACAATGGAAGCATGAGTGTGACAGAGACAGAGGTAGACATGAGTGAGACGGTGTACTGTTATCGCGTTGTCTCTCCTCTCTGGACAACTTAGCTATACTTGTTAGTTGGGGTAATTCATGCATTGGATCGACGCAGATGACTGTTCAGGAGACACTGTCGGGCCTATACCAACCTATGCAGGAACATTCCAAAAAGTTAAAATCCGCTTTGTGTGTGTGTGTGTGTGTTTTTTTTTTTTTTTTTATTAACACACAAAGTTAGTGTTGCATTTTTCAGCTAAAGTTAAAACTGCAGATAAATAATTTTTAATTTCGTTTATGGTAGGCGTCAATGATCGACAGGTTATTCCATGTAACTAGTAGTAACAATACTTAAAACACTCAAAAAACTTCGTGGTATTAAACCCATCGAGGGATATTTGATATTATAATGGATATGTTACGCAAGATATGTCCATGATCACTCGTAATTACAGACGTCTGCGCGCATATCCGCTGGGAATTTGCTATCTATACGGTATCGATCAGGTCTCCGGGCCCCTTCAGTTATGTGTCGGTTTCTTCATTATGTGTCATCGCCAATACGCGATCTTCTGCCGTTACACTTTGTCCCAAATCTTTCGTCGTGATTGAACTCGTGGTGACCGTACTATCGCTTCCATTCTAAAAAGTAACGCGAAATAGAAACAAATCGGTCCGCCTTCAGCTCTCCAATCCTTAGAAATTACTTTGTCTCCTTTACCTAAAGTCTTTGCGAAACAGCTCTTGGCGTACTCTTTTTCTCTTTTTATTTCGACTCAATTAAATTATTATAGGTCCTTTGTTTACAATTTTTCATGACTGCTTAAGTAATAATTAAATAGTGTACATAATAATGCCCCCTAGCACACGAAAAAACGTAATCCGCTGAGTTTTTTTGCAATGTAACAGTGTAAGGCTGCTGGCACTTTAATTCAACCAACAGATTTACGAATGAACGCGTGCATCCACTCACAGGAAATGAATTGAAACCGTTGAGGACAAAAAGATAAAAACACATCATCATCTACTCGATAATTATGTAAATGTAATAACAACAAATATACAGTGGAAACGTTTAACGCGAAATGACTGGAACCGAATTTCGTGTTAACAAACTTAACTGTTAAACGGACGAAAAGTGAAACAAAATGAGTTAAATGAACAAATACTGTATAGATTACTTACTGTATTGTGTAGTAAAATAAAGTAATAAAGAATATTCAGCATGTGCTTGTATATAAACGTTTTAGTTATCCTCTTGGATAATTTCTGGGGAAAAATATGGTCATTTTTTCTTAAAATTTAGTAAGCAAGCACTGTAGCTGTTCTCGACTTAAGTCTTACGATTTGGGTTTTCTTGTCCAGTAACGTAGTAGGTTTTTTAAAGTTCCTATAGTGACAATGTTCAAGTCTTTTTAAAATAGTCCGTTACTTTAATTTCCACACAGTTCTGTATTCCTTTAGTTTCAACAAATTGTTCTAATTTATCAATTTGGTCATACATTTCACCTTCCGAGTTGGCGACGAACATGGCTCAGCAACGGAAGCATATCGGTAACGATAAGACGTGTCAAGTTCGTCAGCATTCTCATCACTTTCACAGTTTTTAACTTGCACTGTTTTGGGGTGTGGATTTTTTTATAATGCAGCTATTAGAAAGCCAGCAAAATAATTATTTTTAACAAGACTTTTTCGTTTTAACCGATATTTTGTGTTAACAGTTTTCGTGTTACACGTTTTCCACTGTGTTTATCAGCCAAGTTTTCATCAGCCAGCTACGACTAGATGTAACCCAATTTATTTTATTTCAAATTACCTTCCAGTTTCATAAAAAGGTTAAATAATCATAAGAAAGAATAATAACAAAACAAAAATATTTATTGTTTGTTATGTTCATGTTGAAGATCTTCATTTTCTTTACTGTTGTCACTTCTCTCACCATTTTCTGTACGAATATTTTGTAACTGTAGAGCCTTTGTGACATCATGCTTGCAACTCTTCTGACTAGTCTAATAAGTGAAGCAAACTTCGAATATCTTTTTCTTTTGCTGTGTTAATGACATGAGCACACGGAGATAATGGTAATATAACACGAGTTTGCGTGTGTTAATGACATGAGCACACGCAGATAATGGTAACATAACACGAGTTTGCTGTGTTAATGACATGATCGCACGGAGATAATGGTAATATAACACGAGTTTGCTGTCAATGACATGAACACACGGAGATAATGGTAATATAACACGAGTTTGCTGTGTTAATGACATGAGCACACGGAGATAATGGTAATATAACACGAGGACGTTGTTTTGTGAATATCGTAAAGGACGCTAAGACAAGAACACTTGAACGTAATAGGTGACAAAACTGCTCTGGAAGTTGTGTACGTTAATCTGGGATATGACGTTAAAGGATTTTGCTCGACGTTACGGCTTACCAAAGACCGCACTTTGTTGCCTGTCCTGAACTGTGGCGATGGAATATTGACGTCAATCGTAGGCATAATATTAAATAAAGAATGGAGAATTGAATAAAACCGTTGAACACAGAAAATGGGCTAACCTCCCAGAGGCCCTAATTAATGCAACTCCTCAATTATAAGTATTGTTAGTATTGTTATATTTTTGTAATTTTCCTGATTCACACGGCCTGTCTGTCACAAACACCGTGTTTTTATTGTGATATTATAGCGACCGTGATAGGTGTATCTGCTGCTTTTGTATAGTTATGATTTGTGGAAGAAAAGAAAATCTGAAGCTAAGCGTTGCACTGAGAGGAGAAACCCTTCTGGATTTGAGCGAATTTACATACTTTGGCAATAAAATTACAAAGGATGGCCGAAGTGAAAGAGATATTATTAGCAGGATAAACCAGGATAAGACTGCTTTTAACAAAAAATGGAGAATACTAACAAAAACTAGCACCCCCCTTAAAACAAGGAAACGTTTCCTAATGAGTTTTATAAGGACCATTGTCATGTATGGTTGTGAGTCGTGGACAATAGGTATGAAGGGAAAAAAATGAAACTTGACAGCTTTGAGATATGGTGTTATCGCAAGATGCTAAAAATAAAATGGTTTGACAAAATTACAAATGAAGAGGTGCTGAACAGATTAGGCAATGAGAGGTGTTTGTTGACAAACAAAAATAGAAGAAGGGTAGAACTTATTGGACAAACACTGCGGCATGAATGAGTACTAAAATTGGTCATGGAAGGAACAAGAGAATGTAAAGGATATAAGGGAAGATCAAGGCTGCAGTATATAAAGAAAATTATGGATGATGTAAATTGTGAAACTTATGAATAAATCAAGAGGAAAGCACAAGATCGATCACAATGAAAGACTGCTGGAAATCTTAGGATTGAAGATCATAAGAAGAAGAAAATGATAGCAACGTGAAATGTTAGCGACCATATCTAAGATAATTTTTTTGTGATGTTATCGTATTACATTTTAGCAGCAGCAGCAGCTAAAATTATAGAACAGTAGACGTTATGGTAGGAATAGTAACTGTGCTCACTTTGATAGCATATAAACGTGATTCGTCATGCCTTCATTAACACATATTGCTGAACATTGACCGATTTGTAGATTTAGGTAGATTTAGGTGTATGATTATCTCCATGCGCTCATGTCATTAACACAGAAAACTCGTGTTATATTACCATTATTTCAGTGGGCTCATGTCAATAACACAGCAAACTCGTGTTATATTACCATTATCTCCGTGCGCTCATGTCATTAACACAGCAAACTCGTGTTATATTACCATTATCTCCGTGCGCTCATGTCATTAACACAGCAAACTCGTGTTATATTACCATTATCTCCGTGTGCTCATGTCATTAACACAGCAAACTCGTGTTATGTTACCATTATCTCCGTGTGCTCATGTCATTAACACAGCAAAAGAAAAAGATATTCGAAGTTTGCTTCACTTCATAGACTAGTCAGAAGAGGTGCAAGCATGATGTCACAAAGGCTCTACAGTTACAAAATATTCGTACAGAAAATGGTGAGAGAAGTGACAACAGTAAAGAAAATGAAGATCTTCAACATGAACATAACAAACAATAAATATTTTTGTTTTGTTATTATTCTTTCTTATGATTATTTAACCTTTTTATGAAACTTGAAGGTAATATAAAATAAAATAAATGTGACACATAATTTAACATCACTGAAGGCAAAAAGAGCTGTTTTTTTTTAATTTGTATTTTACAAAGTTTCAAAAGCATACTCGATCTAACCTAAATATAATCCAATACATAACATTTAAAATAACGCGCTCACTGAATAGAAACGCCGTACATCTTGTCATAATATTTCTATATTAGTTTGAAAACTTTAAAACTCATTATCTTTAAAAGTCATTTTGCCCTTTAGGCCCTTATTGGTCGTAACTCCTCAATTAAACTGAGACCGACGATGTTGATGATACTGTAAGTTGAGAAAAATTGTTATTTTAAAATGTTTTTCAGTCTTGGAACGCTTGAAAGCTTCGGAATTTATATCGACACTTAGCGGGCCACAAACAATCTTTACCTGGCGGGGATAATCTGTTTACTTTGGCCCTGACAGATGTCTTCGCCCATTCTACGCTCCGAGAGTAGTTTTCACCTTACATATACAATTTTTAACCAGCGTTTGTGTCAATATTTGTCGAGCAGACAGAACACGTCAACACGTTTTTAAAATTCTTTAAAAGTAGAGTCAGAAATCTGTGTACAGGGTACTTCGAAACAGGACAGCACGATTGTGTACAACCAGACAGGGTTCTAAACTCACATGACCCACTGAACAATGGCGTAATCTAATAACAATTAACAAAGTTTCCTATTTAAAAATTAAAATGTCTTCAAACTTACGATAGTGATTAAAAAAAATGAGTTTCTATCACTAATTTTTACATCCATGTTCCATAAGGAAATGGAAATATGGTGGTGGCGAAAAAAATTGTGTTCGAGATAAGGGCTGATTCTAATTGTACTACCCTCAAAACATGAAGAAAAGTCATTTTTTGAAAGATGTCTGTGTGTGTGTGTCATTGTGTAGAATTTTTCTATGGCGAACGATAACTGCCGCAAATTCAAACAGAATCAAATAATTTTTTGCATCCTCCTGAATTGTAGAGGACTAAAGGCCTATTGATTTTGGTGAAGATCGATTAAAGGGAAGAGGTCGTTTACCTGCAACGTTTTATGTTTTAACAAGAGTAATTTTTTCTATGGCGAACGATAACTGCCGCAAATTCAAACAGAATCAAATCATTTTTTACATATGTGCCTGAGCTGTAGAGTACTCAAGGTCTATTGATTTTTGTGAAGATCGGATACGGGAAAGGGGTAGTTTACCTGCAACATTTTATGTTTAAACAACAGTAAAGTGCTTAATTTTGATAAATAAAGTATCCTGAAAAGAAGGTCATAATAATCGACTGTAATAACGTAGATGCAATATCTATAAATAAAAAGGCTAGTTGAAGGGGTGGGGGTAATTTTCTATAAATGAAAAATAATAGTTGAAGGAGGAGGGGGTAATTTTTTATATGCGTACTACGTTATCGGCAACAAAGAAGTAGTTTGTTGTTAAAATTTCTTCCCGGGCTGGTTGGCCGTGGTACAATGTTTTCTACAAAACCAGACGTTTCTGGAGTGCTATCGACTGCCATCATCAGTGAAAATCGAGTGCGCTAACGTGAGGTGGTATATGTTAGTGACCACAGTACTGTGGTTAAGGCTGAAGCAAGAAGTAGAGAGAAGTAATTTCTATGGTAATATTTCATTTCGAAAATGATTTTAAATATAAATCTTTGAACAAGGAAGTCATGTATGATTTCCATACCGATATTTTTTACTTTCCACAAGCGGCGACTTGCAAAACAATTGGAGGAAAAAAATGATTACCATGTTTATTGCGAAAAATGGTTTTTATATAGTAAGTAAATATTACAAATATTTTAGTAAGTAACTAAAAAACTATAAAGTTTGTTATTACTTAATGCAGTGCAGTGTATCCGTATGAAAAATATTTATTCGGTTTTGTTAATCGAACGAGCGGTGCGTGTTCCAAGTTTCAACTCGACCATTTGCCATTTGTCTGTCTATTTGGGGCAAGTCTAAGGATAACTTTAGAAGCACCTAATGATTTTCGTAAAACTTGGCTCGCCTATCCATACTTACTTTACCTAACAGACCTCTTATTGACTTTGAGATGGATCCCCCCAAAATCTGACGACTGGAAGCAATGATGCAAGGGAATCAAAATTGTGAAAAATTGCAAAAATACATGTGGTATATAAAATTAAAGGGAATTTTAACAAATATCTGATTTATTGTTATATTGGAGTGTTAGTGGTCTCAAATATTTCTACTAGTAATTTTATACAAACCACTATGTTGTATTGACTATGACTATGTTATACATACCACTTTGGTATTGACTGCCGAAAGCGCTCGTCAATACCAAAGACAACATAGTGGTTTGTATAAAATTACTAGTAGAAATATCTGATTATAGCTTTTATTTATGAAAATTTCAAAATTCTGTGAAACCAAAATTTTGAAAAATGTAAAAATCCATCCAAGGTATCAAATTAAATAGTATTTTAACAAAAATCTGAGTATAGTGACCACACTGAGTAAAAATCTGAGTATAGTGAGTATAGTATAGTGAGTATAGTGAGTTTCGTGTATGTCTTTTAGGGATTATTGTTTAACAAAAATCCAATTCAGTAGGTCTGAATTTTTAGTTTTTTTTTGTTTAGGAAATTTAAAGTTTTATGGCACCAACTCCCAAAAAGGAATTAAAAATTTGAAAAGTAAAAACCAGCTGCGTGTCATACTAAAGGGAATTTTAACCCAAATCCGAGTGTAGTTTTTGCTATGAAAAATATGTAACTTTAGGGACAGCACGGGCTCAAAATTTTAAGAGAATAGTTATAAGTCCATGTGAAGGATTTTCGGTTTCTTTGGTAATTTGACAGAATTGATATCTCTCAACATTCCTTGAAAAGTTTTGACCGGCTTCAAAAAGTGGGGAGTCTACGTTTCCAAAACAACTTTATACATTGTTATCAGTTATGTATATTAAATATACAAATTTTGTAAAATGTATTAGATACCACTGTAGATATTTATGGAAACACACATAAACTTAAAAGCTAGGACTAAATTATTAGTCTTTTAGGTATTATGGTTTAACAAAAATCCAAATCAGTAGGTTTGAATTTTTAGTTTCTTTTTTTTTTGTATCGGCCATCTAATGACCACATGCCAATTTAAATTCTTCATTCTTTGTTTTTTCCTTTTTCTCCAATATTTTTTCATCTTTCCACTGTGTCTCTTCTTCCTGCCTTCAGTCCACTTTCAACCTGCGTTTTTCTCTTTCCTACCCTGGACTCCTTCCATTTTTAACACTTTTGCCCGAAAAACTTCTATTTTAATTGCTTCTTCTGCATGTATATTATTTTTTTCTAAATCCTTTTGGACTTCTTTAATCCAACTTGATGTTGACTTCTTCCCCCACAGTTATTTGAAGAGCTGCTTTGTTAACCTACTGTCGTCCGTTCTATATAAATGTCAAAAAAATAATAGTCTTCTTTTTCTCATTGTTTCTGTTATATTTTCTATACTTTGATATATTTTATCATTACTTCTTAACTCCCAACTTTCTGACGTTTTTCGTGGGCCTAATATTTTCCTAATAATTCGTCTTTCCAGTATTTCTAGTTTGTCTAGATTATAATTCAATGCCAGACATACACTTGCATATAGGCATTCTGGCTTCACTACTGTAGTGTAATGCCTTATTTTCGCATTTTTAGACATGCACTTTTTATTGTAAATATCTTTAGTTATACCATATGACTTTTCCATCTTATGAATCCTTTCTTCTATACATTTTTAGTTTTTATTATATAAAATCGTAATTTGACTTAAAAAAATAGTAGAGTAATCGGGATTGTCATAATTTTATGGTAACTGAAAAATTATTTCATATGAAAATTTACCTAATGATAATAAATTCCTTATTTGTTCCTCACACGATACGAACCAATACGCGAGACAAGTTCACAGGGAATAACTGAGTCAGCCCCTATATATATATATATATATATATATACTGTATTTACAGTACAGTGTATTTCAGAGTTGTTTTTGTACTCGTGCTTATGAGACGGGGTTTAAACGTTTGTGCTTATCTGTTCTTGTTGGGCCTCAAGGTACTTCACCGACCGTCAGGTTACATTTTCGTTTATATACCCTTCTTTTATTATAGGCTTACTTCTTATTTTTCGAAGACGAAGTGTCGTTGGTCGTACGACCACTTAACCGTAAAAAGGGTAGTCACAAAAAATGGAAAACTCATGATTTATGTACGGTCGACACACAGAGTAAAGGATTTGCGAGAGCAAGCGGAAACTCCCACCCCTCATCAGTGACCAGTTTTCGCGTACATCGACGCATGTACCTTGCCACACGCCACAATTTACTTAATGTTGTAGAAGCCCGTGTTGACTTCCTATTCGCTTTCGTACATATCTGAATGATATCTGTAACAGAATTATGCAGTAAACTGTATACTAAAAACGTATAGACGAATATTACGTTTTTTTAGTTTTTTGTTTGATTGCTTTTTTTCAAACAGAATTATCACTGTTGTACACCACTATAGAAAAATTATTCCGATTAGCGCTTTCAAGCTTCACAGCTCATCGTCAGATCGGAAATAACCTCAGGAAATAAATATCGCCTCTAAGCTCTCGTGACTTTTATTTATAACGTCAATAATTTTTGTTATGCAAAATAACCTCAGGTTATTTCCGATCTGACGATGAGCTGTGAAGCTTGAAAGCGCTAATCGGAATAATGTTCCTATAGTGATGTGCAAAAGTGATAATTCTGTTTGTGATTATAACCACTAACACAACTTTCTTAATTAATGTTTTTTAATATCGTCTCTAAGCTCTCGTGACTTTTATTTATAACGCCAATTATGTTTATGATGTAAAACAAACTGTTTCAGCTCCTTCACACATACGCGCACACTCACATACATAAACACATTCATTCGACTGATTTATCTGTTGTGTTTGATATATTCTCTCTTGTATCCGTACACAGGTCCTGAAGATGACAATAAATATTGTCGAAACGTCGACACAAATAATTTAAAAATTTGTGTTATACTTTTTTGACCGATCCGCGCAAACCCTTAATTGTTAACATTTGTTTATAACAACCATTTTTTTGCCAATGATTTTTTTAACGCCAAACGGTTAGCAACGTGAGTCTCGATAGTGTCTGTTTAAACCGAAAAACAGTTATTATTAAACTGGTATTTTTTAAACGTAACGGTTCCTGTTCCTCTCATTTGTCCTCTGTATTAAACGATTACCACTGAATGAGTTGAAACACTTTTTGAATCGGAAAAAAGTAAAATAATAAGTTTTCCTCCAACAGTACTTTTCTTTCATCGCTAATGCCCTCTTTTAACAAAATGGTAGAGTTTCGCCTTTTCGGATCCTGTCCGTTAATGATTTTTATGATAATTGCTAATGATTCTGATTCACCGTGACTGTAGAATAGATGAGATTAGCACTATTGTTCTGAGGAATAGATACAGTTCTAATTTTAGTTCGTGTTTCCAGTCCTTGTAACAACGGGAGTAAATCGATGTAGTTACTCTCGACAGTTTTACAGAACGATCATAAATTTTTTGCAAAGTCAGGACTTCATATAGGCTTATCTTGCTTTAATTGTGTTGATCGAATCTAGCTAAAGAATGAAAGATTTGAAATTCATTTTCAGGATAATAGTAAACATCTAGTACTAATTTTTGACTTCTTATTAAAACTGGATTATACCGAATTCATTTAAAGTAAACGTTTCCTTAAAATGAATTTTTTGCTCTTATAATACTTAAGAAAAGTTTCTTGTTCCTGCGAAATAATTAGAAACTAAAGCCTAATCACTTTTTACAAGAGGGATTACAATATAATTGGTATAATTGATAATTTTTTTGAAAACTTTTCATGGTTCGTTTTATTCTTGCAACAATACATATATTTTTATATTTAACCAGGGCTGTATTCTGTAAATAATTAGTGTAAGGATAGTATGACGAATAGTCTTAAATATTTCGTGCGTGAAAGTACAGGCATATACAGGCGAGAGCCTGTCCAAAGCGTACACCTGTCCGACGGAATTGTTTACAAGTCATCGTTTGTGTGTCTGTGTGTGTATGCCAGTTCCGATAAGCATGGCACTACGTATGAATTGTTCGTTTGTATTACTAAATCAGGTATTGACATGATTAAAATAAATTAATAAATATGTTTTTTACCTGTTATAAAAGACATTGTTGTTTGTTAATTTGTGAAATGTCAGTTAGGAATTTCCAGGTTGTCGCTAATTTAGGGTATTCGTTTCTGTCGTTGACCGCTCCCTGCCTCATCCGGTAGATTTCAGCGGCTTCTCTGTACTGTCTGATTTTTTTACAGTTAGTTCGTGGCAAGATTTTTTGTTTTTGAAATCAAAAGTGTGCCTTGTTTCTTTGGAGTGTTTCGTTAGGGATGTGTTGTCTTCTTGTTTTGCTACTGCCAATTCGTGTTCGCGGACGCGTTGACGGATATTTCTCCCAGAGCGCCCGATATAAGATCGGTCACAGTTTTTGCATGGTATTTGATATACACCTTACATCTAAGTGTATAGTGTCCTTCGGATTTTGCAGAAAGGAGTTGTTTTTTTTTGTCCGTGTTGAATGTTGTCCGATGTGATTTTTCTTTAGTATTCTCCCTATTATGTCTGTTGTGGCCTTTATATATGGTAATGTTAAGGTGCTGATGTACTCCTGTGTTTCTTTCTCCGGTTGCGTCTTCTTTGTCTTCTTTTGTTTGATGGCGTTGTTTAAATCAGATGGGGTGTATCCATTGAACACCAGCGTTTCCTTCAAATTTTTCAGCTCCTGTTTCTTGTGTTCCTCTGCAGCATGTACGTACGTGTCTTCACTACAGACTGTAACTGCGCTGGGTGGTGATGGGATTGTGTATGTAAGTATCTGTTTCTTTATTTGGAAAAGCTCAGGTGACCGTCTTTCTTTTTTATGAAAAGGTCAAGGAATGGAATGCCGTTGTCTGTCTCCGTTTCCATAGTGAACTCTATTTTTGTGTGGATGCTGTTTATATGCGTCAAGAACTCTGTTAGTGTATCCTTTCCGTATGTCCATATTACGAACCAGTCGTCGATGTATCTAATACATAAGGAAGGTTTTAGCTGTGCTGTGCTTATTGCTTTTTTCTCGAGATTGTCCATGGAGAGGTTTCAGATGACATGCGATAACGCTGAGCCCATTGGTGCTCCTTCTGTTTGCCTGTAGAAGTGATTGTTGTGTGTAAAGTAGGAGGAGGTCAGACAGTGTTTTGTTAGTTCCATGATGTGCTGAGGCGGTTTGTATGTAGCTTGTATTGTCTGGAGTGCTTCTAAGATCGGTGTGTTGGTGAAAAATGGGACTAAATCAAAGCTGACCAGGATGTCTGAAGAAGAGATGACGAAGTCCGAGAGCCGTTCTTTTAAAGTAAACGAGTTTTTTATATGCGAATCCATTTAGCCGGCTAATGGTTGGAAGTATTCGGCTAAGAACGCGGCTAGATTTTGTGCGGGAGAGCCTATAGCGCTAACTATCGGTCGAAGTGTGGTGTCTGCTTTGTGGATTTTGGGCAGTCCGTATAATTTCGGTGTGCGTGATGACTTCTCGCGAGGAATCAGCCGTTGTTTTGTTTCTTTCTCCATCGATGTGCTGAGGATGAGTGATTGTATCTTTTTCTGTAATTATGTCGTGGGGTCTCGTGTCGTGTCTGCGTAGGTGTGTGTGTGTGTGTGTGTGTGTGTGTGTGCGCGCGCGCGCGGATTATTTACTTTCTAATAATAATGGTGATGGGGAAATATCAGTTTGTGATAGCCTGATAAAATAAACGTTTTTGTGAAACTAACAAAATATAAATAAAATAAATTTAAATATATATTTTTATTAAAACAAAAATAAATTTTGGAAGTGATAAACATTGTTGAAATGGTACAATTAAATATTTTCAACAGACTGTGTAGCTGATCACCACCTGAGAAGCGCTTTCGTTCTGCATCTTTACAACCCCTCCCTTCGGACGACAATTTGGCCTCGAGAAGTCAGCTGTCAAAATGTCACTCTTTGTGCAATAAAAAGTCAGCTGTAATTTTCCCGGCAATGAGTCGCCGTGGGCAACGTTATCCCCTCACTGAGGATGTATTCGTGAAGTGAAATTGTTACATACCGTGAGCCGAGCTCACCTGTTGGGGGAGCAGCTGGACATGTCACATCCAATACTGCAAAAGCGTGCAAATATACAAACCCGTATAGCGCACGAGACTTCGTGTACATATATTTACTTACTTATTTATCGAGGAGCAGATACAAAGTTATACAAATAATGTATCCTGCAAAGAGAATATATATGCAGCCTAGCAAATAAAAAAGCAAAAAGCAAGAAAAAAATAAGAGAAAAACACTATATGCAACATAACGTAAACATTTCAAGCAAACGACAGAAACAAATACTGTATAATAGCTCTATCTAAACTTAATAATTAAATTATCTTTTGCTTATTCGTATTTGCTTTGCTTTTGCGTATTCAGTCTTTTCATTTATTACATATAGTTTGCACAGAACAGTCCACCATTCTTAACTCAGTAGAAAGCTGTTTAGATAAAATAATAGCTCTGTAAAAATGATGCTTCTTTCTAGCTTCTAATGTAACAGCTGAGCTAATGTTGTTTGAATTCTTATATATAATGACGTTAGTTAAAGTTCATAATAATTTTTTAATTGGAATATTGAAACATAAGGCAATGTAGGCGTAAATCATACGTTTCACGTTTTTTTTTGCATACGTATTATTATTATAATACTATACGTACTATTACTATACTACTATTACTATTACTAGTACTATTATTATTATAATTACTATAACATATTATTTTCAAATAAGTACACTGCAAGTAGGTTTATTTTCACCTGACGCACGTTTTACAGAAACTATTCTGTACCTTCAGAGGTTTGTTTGAATATTGTAAATGAATGTTTCGCTTACAATACAGCTAACGGATAATTGAATTTGCTTCGATGCTATTTTCGATTGTTTTAATGTTTATGTACTATTTATTTATTATATATTTAATGTTTATTCTATTATTCTAATAATTGTATGATTTTAAATAAATCATCTTGTTTTGTTTTTATTTGTGTTGTTCTTTAATTAGTAGATTATTATTATTGTGTTTGTAGATATTAAGATTTTCCAGATATTCATTTTGTTACCTTTTTGTACGTTTTTAATTAATTTGACATACTGAATGTCTGGATATTTATGTTTATTGCTTAAACAGTGGGTGGCTGAATTAGATTTGTAAATATTAGGTTTTAGATACCCATTGCGATGTTAAATATATCTCTCGGACAGTTCTTCTTCGTCTGTCCTACGTAATATTTATTGCAATCAGGACACTCTATTTTGTAAACTCCATTTTTATTATGAAGGTTGAAATTATTTTTAGGTTTGATTTTATTAAAAACAATGTTTTCTGTGTTATAAGATATTTTTAAGTTTATATCTTTAAATAGTTTGCTTAGTTTACGAGTTATGTTTTCGTGATAAGTAAAGTAGATGTATTTTATATTATCATTAGTGGAAGGGTTTTTACACGAAGGTTTGTATGATGTTTGTTTAGTGAGTTTATGTTTTATTGCATTTTCTAATTTATTGATAGTTTTTATTTAATCTATTGTCTGTTGCTATTTGTTTGATAATATTTCTTTCATTGTTTCTTTCTTGTTCATTTAATGGGATTATATACATATAGTATATTAATGGACTGAATGCTGCCATTCTATGTTGGAGAGGATGATTAGACTTATTTCGAATTATTAAATTAGTTTGAGATGGTTTTCTTTATATTGAATATTCAAAATTATTGTCATTATTGTCAGTTCTCTTTATAGTTAGGTCTAAGTGATTCAATTTATTATTCGATTCTTCTTTTGTTGTGAATTTTATTTTGCTATGTAAACATACTGAAGATACAGAATAATTTCTGTGAAACGTGCGTCAGGTGAAAATAAACCTACTTGCAGCGTATTTATTTGAAGATATTACATGGGAGACCTGCAGAAAACTCAACGAGTTACTTACAAAGGAATAATGAACATATTATTATTATATGTTTCAGCGGGCAGTGAGGGATGGAATTTTTTGACTGCAGAACTTGCTGTGTCTTCTATGTTTTGTCCTGCCACAGACGTCTTCTTACTTGACACAATGAGTCCCGCAGACTTATGACTTTAACAAGTGTGATATGATAAGGTTGTATGAAGCGTTCTATCATGTTTGTCCCCTGTTCCTTCCTCTACTGGGTCTCCTTCTGACCCAGTGGGTGGATCGGGAGGCTGTAAGGGTGTGTATGTATATCACTACATATGCACCTTACGTACGTTTCACATAAATAATCTGATCTTCAGGCGGTTTGAATATTAAATTAACGAATAATCGACTCATATTTGGTTTAATCATTTTTCCATTGTTGTAATGTTTGCTCACGTTATCACCTGTTTTGACGGTTATATTAAAAGTCTTTAATGTTTCTATGTTATTTATTTTAGCAAATTTAAAATTTTGAATAAATAGTCTTGTTTCGGTTTTATTTGAACTTGTTCGTTAAATATCGCATTATTTCTCCCTATATTAAGATTTCTCCCTATATCAATTTTGTGATCTTTTTGCATGCATTTTATTAATTTAACGTTTTGAAAGGCCGACTGGTACACAGAGACGGTGTCGGGAAGTGCCGCACTTCTAAGACCACATTATTACATCAACGACTTCCGACTGCAATGGCTTCAGTTGAGGCAGAATTACAAACTATGCACTGTGTTCCATTCTACTAACGAGGTTAGCAACACAATCCACACTTAGGACTACGATTGCCGTACACAAGCCAGTATATTGCGTTTGTTTATATTTCCACTGGATCGAAAGATTTGATCTAAGTCACGATGATCTGGGCAAACATTATGTTGAAAGACTGGCTTCTCACGACGACGTTTTACGAAGACAAAACGTACAGCAGAAGAAACAATAAAACTAACAGATTATTATTTTTTGAGAGAATGACGACACATTTAAAACGATAATGGAGTTTATCGGAAAGTGTATTGGTGTTAACGTGATCGACACGATACGGACACAATATAATAATCACACAGGTTACAAAATTATACAGTTGCGTTGGACGTGGTATTGCTATATATATATATATCGTAGTATCGGCCATCTAAGGACCACATGCCAATTTCAATTCTTTATTCTTTGTTCTCTTCTTTTTCTCTAATATTCTTTCATCTTTTAACTGTGTCTCTTCTTCCTGTCTTCACTTTGAACTTTGAACCTGCGTTTTTCTCTTTCCTACCCTGGACTCCTTTCATTTTTAACACTTTTGCCCGAAAAACGTCCCTTTCAGTTGCTTCTTCTGCGTATATATTATTTTTTTTCTAAATCCGTTTGGACTTCTTTAATCCAACTTGATGTTGACTTCTTCTCCCACAGACATATGAAGATCTGCTTTGTTAACCTATTGTCGTCCATTCTATATAAATAGACTATCCAAAAAATAATAGCCTTCTTTTTCTCACCGTTTCTGTTATATTATCTATACTTTGATATATTTCATCATTACTTCTTAATTTCCAACCTTCTGAAGTTTTTCGTGGGCCTAATATTATCCTAATAATTCGTCTTTCCAATATTTCTAGTTTGTCTAAACTATAATGCAATGCTAGACAATTCACTTGCATATAGGCATTCTGGCTTCACTACTGTACTGTAATGCCTTATTTTCGCATTTTTAGATATGCACTTTTTATTGTAAATATCTTTAGTTATACCATATGCTCCTTCCATTAAAAGTTTTAAGAATCCTTTCTTCTATAGCAGATTTTTCTAAACCATTTTCTTGAATTATTTTCCCTAGATACTTATATTTTCTAACCCTCTCTATTCGACCAATATCTGTTAGCAGGAATTTTGGCGCATTCTTAATTTTCTTGAGAAATTTGTTTTTTTTTTCAGAAATTCTTAAGCCTGTTCTACTGGCTATGTCGTATATAAAATTAAATTGCAGATGTCAGATTTTTAAGAAAGTATAGCAAACTCATCTGCGAATGCCGAACAGTTTATTTCAATATGTTTTTTTCCTTCTTCCCAACATGATTGGTGATATTTTGCATTCCTTCAATTTTTCATTCCAAATTCTCACTACTTTCTCCAGGACACAGTTGAAAAGAATTGGGGATAAACCGTCACCCTGTCTTACACCTGTATTTATTTAGAACGGTTGAGATACGTCTCCCACGAATTATATTTTTGAGACTGTGTCCGTAAGGGTTTCACGGACATGTTTCACATTGTTATTTTTATTTTTAGTGAATGTTTCTACCAGGTATATAATTGCTTAGGCTTTCGCGGTCGGCGTCAACACTGTCGGACCAACTATTTGCCACGGTCTACTGCTTGTATGCAGGACAGACGTTTCGATCCCACATCGGAGGTCATAATCAGTGTCGGAAACAATTGGCACGGTGTTCGCCAATTCACACCACTTCACTCTCGTCGGGCGGCGTATACAGTGTGCCTTGCTCATGTGGTGCGGTGTACATCGGCACTACGAAGCGCAGCGTCCGCACCCGCTTTGGTGAACTCAGCTGTTGTTGTCGTATAACGGAAAATTTGAGCAATTGCTAATTTTACTCAATCAATTATGCTGAACGCAAAGTAAGGGTGTGTTTTAGAAAGCGGAGAGGTATTGAGACGCCAGAACCGTAAGGCGGCATTATTTGAAAGAAAATTATCTTGTAAAAAATCTGTAGAGTAAAGCGGTAGGTTAATAACGCCGGCGCTGGGGCTGACGAATATAATGAATGTACTTTTAGGCGAAGTCACGTTTTGGGATACAACTGTCATAAAATGTCTTATTTGCTAAGATAGTAAGGGTGTTTGCCAAACGTTTTAAACTTAAGTGCATATAACAATAGATACCGTTAGACGAGAGAGAGCGTTCTGTGAGTGAGATAACGATAGACGCTAGTTTTTTAAGCACGTGGAACACGGAAAACGTTGGGCGAATCAGAAAAAGCGTCATGTATCGCGCGGGAGGTTTTAGTTAAGCAGATTGGGCGAATTTGTATTTAGCGGTAGTTTAAACCTATAGGAACGTTTCGCTGTAGATCGTAGGTAAGGGGCACTCGAAGCAAGTACATATTATGAACTTAGAGAGAAATAGGTTAGTCTTTTTTATATCGGCGGAATTACACGAAGAGACTCGCGTACCCTGTTTTGCGTCAACTATGTATTATAATAAGTAATGTAAAGAATAAGTAAATTCGCAAAAGTAACAGAAGTACGGGAACGCGATAATTATTAACACTAAAATTATAAAGTTTTATAAACCGTAATAAGTAAATGAGTGGATGATCGGAGTAATAACAAACAACAAGAAGTAATAATACATATAAAGTTCCATTAATTCAATACGTTGTGGTAAATCACGGAAGAAGGCGAATTAGTTCGGAGTAAAGTCACGACGGTGTAAGATAGTCGAGCCGCACGCGACGCGAACTGTGTTAGGTGCACTTAAGGTTAATTCAATAATCTTTGTGTCCAGAGTGTATAATTATACGACATAGTTATATGTATAATCAATATGTCAAGTGTAGTGTACAATTAGTAGAAGATCCCAGTATTTGTTTTTGTTCACACTAATTGTAATTGTAAAAGTAATTAAAGCCTAATGGCTTTAATAATACCTTTAACTCATGTCGTATAGCAGATCTGTTTGTCAGCCTAACTGACTAGACCTCTCTCTTACACTACAAGAAGAAGATTCATTGGCAGAACTTTCAACTGACAATTTATTAAAATCACAGTTTTCGCAATTACAGCTAGCTGACTTCTGGTTATATGTAATGACTGACTATCATGAACTCGCAAAAAAAGCTTTGAAGTGTTTAACTGTGTTTCCCTCTACTTATTTCTGTGAAACCGCATTCTCCCAGCTCACGTACTTGAAGTCAAAGTTAAGAAATAAACTTCATGTCGAGAGTGACTTAATATTGAAATTATCAGACATTAAACCCAATATTGCAGGGCTAATTGTTCAAAAGCAGCTTCATTGCTCACAACAGAAACTATGTTTGACATCATTAATATTATAATTTTGAAAATTAAGAGAATTTTGATTTGAATGCATTTTAATTAAAATATAAGATTTTGTATCATATTTACAGTTTTTTTTTTCATAACTCGGACAGGGTCCGTGAAATCTTTTATTTTTTGGGGGGTCCGCGGACTCAAAAGTTTGGGAACCACTGGCCTAGTGCGTTTGCGTAATCCGATAAGTAAATTAGTTTTCAATACTGTATAGTCATGCGTCTGCAAAACAAGAACGTTAGTATGCCGATCCCCACGTCTGCCGAGTCGGACGGCTCCCACAAGGAGTCATTTGCACAGTGTGACAGAGTCGGCTCAAGCAGATAAGATGGATACTGACAAACAGTAGTACAGTAGAGCGTCCGAGCACGAAGGGGACGCGAACCAAGAGTCGAAGAACTTCCTACAAGAGAACGAACAGGGTGCAGCCCCCCAAAGTCCATACGGATCACAGAACATACACCCGAACTCACAGAAAGACCAGTTTTAGGGAAAATCTACACTAGTTGGATCAACGACAGCCACCACGAAACCACTACTCAACTCGTGAACACCGGAAGGGGGGACAGGTGGGCTGATTCACGATCCCGGTGTACCATTTTTGTGTACGTCGCTGATCAACACGAACAACCCACGATGCCCAGAATGGTCGCGGGCCCGATCTACAGAATCTCCCTCGGATGTCTACAGCTTCTGGGAACACTACCCCACCAGGCCAGCGTTAAGGCGTAAACGGTAATACAGCTGGCAAATACACAAGAGAACAACTTCCCCAGCTGTAAACTCTATATTCGGTCTTATTTTATTTGGTGTTCTTCCCTAAGGCAGGTCTTCAAATGGTAAAAGCTCTCCAAGCTGTTCTATCGCATGCCAGTCTTTTCGTTTCTTCATAACACCCTCTGATTTTAATGCTATCTATTAACTTCATTCTTCTACGCCCTCTTCTTTTTTCTCCTTCTATGACACCCTCCATGGCAGTTGTAAGCAACCAGTCTCTTCTTAAACAATGACCTAACCACTTCCTTTTCCTACTTTCTATCACCTTCAGGATTCTTCTCTTTCCCTATTCTTCTTAAAACTTCATCATTCCTTACTTTATCAACCCACCTCACTTTTTCCATTGCTCGCCAAACCCACATCTCAAATGCACATCTCTAATCTTTTGTCATCCTCCTTCCTCAGTGTCCATGCCTCTGTACCATAGAGGCTCCACACATAACATTTGGCCAACCTTTTTCTTAAATTCTTATTAATTTTACCACACACCAGTCTTTTCTTCCCATTAAATGCCTCTTTCGCTATAGCAATTATTGTTCTAATTTCACGAGTGCAGGACATATCTTCACTTATCAAGCTTCCAAGATATTTAAACAACTCCACCTGTTGTATTTTGTCTTGCCATATCTTTATGTTTGCCCCTTTTCTTCCTCTGCTAACCACCTACACTTAATTTTTTCGTTATTAATCCTCATTCCATATTACTCGCATACTAAATTCAAATCTTTTATCATTTCATTCAATGTCTCTTCCTTTTCTGGTAAAACAACCATGTCATCGGCAAACCTTATACATTCAATTCTTCTTCCACCGACATTCACACCTGTCGTTTTGGCAAAGCACTTCCTAATCAAGTCATCAAGATATATATGTTATATAAATTTGGTGACATACAGCAGCCCTGCCTTACTCCTCTTCCAATTTGAATTCCTTCTGAACTCTCCTTTCCGATTTGCACACTCACTTTCTGTCCAAGGTACAGATTAAGAATTAACCGTCTCTCCTTCCAATCCACCGCCTTGTCCCTCAAAATATCTAATAGTCTTCCCCACTGTAGTCTGTCAAATGCTTTTTCAAGGTCTATATAAACAATATATAGATTTTGTCTTTTTGTATCCATCTTTCTCCAATTGTTCTTAGCAGCCCTATTGCATCCTTAGTCCCTTTACCTTTCATGAAACCGAACTGCTCAGTATTCGGTCTTAGTTTCGTACAATATTAGTCACATTTGACCTTAGTGTACATAGATAGTGGGGCACTATTGCCTTTGACATGGAAACGTAGACATATAGGCCTACTTGCACAAGGAGAAATGCTGTCTTCTGCCACCAACATAAACGAACAGAAGTAAAGCTATTTTCACATGTTGATTAAGAGATAACAAAAAATTCGTTTATATTGTTAGAACGGCCTCACTGATCGTCGTATGGTACAGTTAAAAACAAAATACAGACATCAATGAAATCACTAATTATCAGCTTTAATTGATCACAGCTAATAATTTGTAATCATGAAGGTAGTCTCTTACAACATATAATATGCGAATTTATGCATTATATTTAATTGATAGGATAATTAATATATTTAATTAATTAATTGACAAATTTATTAATTACAGACTGTGAAAAAATGTAAATTAGTTATGCTGTTATATGCATATTCTTTTGATTATAAGTGAGCAATTAAGTGGCTGTTTATTAATTATCAAAAGGTGTATCAAATAATACAAACTTATGCGGATCTGGGTTCTCAAAACATGTTTATTATTCATGCTCTTATCATCTAACATTACACACACGAAATACATATATTCCTGTAAATGGTACATAAAATAAACAATTCCTCCTTAATTGGGATATATCCTGAAATAAAACACATACATAAAATACACATCATAAAATTCACATCATTATTACTTCTAATTATACACATTTATTGTTACTTTTAATGTATTCATACCCCAGATTTATGGTCCGCTTTAATTAATATGTTTATTAGGTTGAATTTTGTTTATTTAAGATTATGTTTTTCTCAAGTAGGGATTCTTTTTAAGTTACAGTTACTCTAGCGGGATTCTTTTTAAGTTACAGGTCAGTGGTTTTTCTACGTTAACATAATATATAAAATTTTACTTGGTATAGAGTATCCATAGTGCGTTGACTAAACTCTGAATTTCCCATCCTCGTTCCAGCGTTGCCGTTGTCACTTGGTGTTTGAAATGATGTTGATCCGAACACGTCGTTCCCACTTTCCACGTCTGTCCCGCACTCCTATGTCATTACATCGCCAAATTCTCGCGTAAAGATCAGATTTACATACTACGAGTCTTCTGTAATTTCACTTATTCATTCACAGTTCCGCATTTAAGATAATTATATTGATTAACCTTATACACTTCGTATATAGTTCATACAAGTTTCGCGTACATTGTCCTTGATTATATACACATATCACTTTGAATTCGTTTACAAATCGTTTATGTCACTACACTTCATCGGTTAATATTATACCGAACGATACACTTGTAGATTGTTTATGTTTAAAACAAAACGTCCGTATAATACATTGTTAGTTAATGTTCTAAGTCTATTTGTATTCGTAACACTGAATTACAACTTTTAGTAGATTCTTATTTAAGAATAGTCTATTTAAACGACTGTCACAATAAGAAAATGATTTCACGACTCTCTTAAGAAGACTTCACACCTTTACGAAAATAAGAAAGAACTCCGTTAATAGAACTCTGTTAAGACGACTTCATGTCTCTACGGAAAATAAAATAGAACTCTGTTTATAAGACTTTACACCTTTAAAAAAATAAAATAGAACTCCTCTCCTCTTGGCGAACACTATATTTTATAATCTTCGTTCCCACCAAGCTACTTCCTATTTTTATGTCCAACCCCTCTAGCTGTGTCTTATTGGCTTCTAGTTCTAAGTTCCAGATAATTCTTCTCCCAACATCTCGAATTCCGGATAAAACTCCACCCAACGTCTTGAGTCGTATCCACCACCTTCAGATGATTCGTTCTCTGATTTCATCACCATGGAGATGTAGTCTAGATGTCCAACCCTTGTCAATCCTCGGCTTCCTATTGGTCGTCACTAGTTCACGTAGTCATCCCCAAACTCTGGTTAAACTCTCCTCCTATTCGATTCCATGAAAAAGCAATATTCTCGCCTGTCGATCAATCCTTTCAGTAGACTTTTCTGTCCGAGCAATAAATTTTCTCTCCTGACACTTCTCTACTTCCAGCATGTCGAATCGTGGTATTGTACCAGTGTCTCCTCGCTACACCTTCTCTGCTAAACTTGCTTTTATTTCCTTTCAAGAATTACTAGAATTCCAGCTGTGTGTGACCTCGTTATTTCTTTGTTTCGTTTTCTTCTCAATTGCTTCATCCCTTGAGTTCTCGTCTACCCTTTTAAGCAGTGTCGTCGTATCGCCAACAATACTATCGACTATGTACAAAGTATTTCTAAGTAAACTCTGTGCTGGTCAATTCGTTACGCGTCCGTTCGAAACAAAGTAACACGCTTCACCCAATTCGCTACGGCTATACTTATTGTTCCTGTAGAGCAAGGCGTATATCAATTGTCTGTCAACCCATTTCTTTGAACGACTGTTGCTGCTAGCGTACACATTCATCAATGCTGTGACAGCCAACACCTGCCCCTGTGTGTTCACAACAATCACAATTTTTTCAAAAAAAAATCTAGTGTTACAAACAATTAAAGTCAAATTTCTACACAAGCAACAATAATGTCAAGTAATAGAGTTCCGCACTAAATATAACACAGTAATCACTTCTCACAATACTTCGAAAATAACTCGATCCGCACTAAGGAAATCGCTCAACATACCTGACCGACTAAGCCAGACGCTTTTGCTTTTATAGGTGGCGCTGAGTTCCAGAATAACTTTCCATTCTTACTGCGGAGTGCCGCATAATGAGTATTTACAAGTGCTCTCCAACATTCTGGAAGTTACTTGAGTGTTACGTGAGTGGGCGGCCTTGATACGGAGGAGGCACGCTGGGCTAGTCGAGAAGCGTGTAGAAAGACACTCTCGACTGTATGAATATTGTGTAACAATATTGATAAAGGAAGTGCACATTATCACATAAATGAGAAAACTGTGAAATAATTTTATTTCCTGAATCATCTGCTGGTATTTACCACACGATGAACTTTTATGCCCACTACGTGAGGTACAGTAGAGCATCGATTATCCGAACCTCTCGGGACGAGGGCGCGTTCGGATAATCGATATTTCGGATAATACATCGTAAACTGAAAACACTATGCTCTTTGCAAAAACAAAGGCTTTTATTACAAATCATTTCTAACACACTGTTATGTAATTACAGAAACCTGTATACTGTACTGTAATGTATTACTAAGGCATTGATTTATTAAAAAATCATTGATTGATGTCTTAAAAAATGATTTAATTAAAACTGAGTGTAATTAACAAAAACCGAAAGTTAATTTAAACACAATTAGAGTTTAATGATAAACAGTGTACAGTACTATAAAATTAATTTAAAACTAAAAAACAAAACAAAGCATACAGTACCACGGGTTTACACTTTTTTGAATAATTGTTCTATCACTGCTTCAAACCGATACCCCGATTTCTCGAAGTCGTTTATGATTCATAAGCTGAATACGATCTATCTCGTCTTCTGTTTCGGCCCTACTTTATAACAGTCTCAAGTAGAACTTAGTCTTAGTCTCGATTCTTTGTTTATCGATTGTAAGGCTGTATAGCCACAGCGTTTATTTATTACTGTAGCCCTACAGTGCTGTAGTAATTTACAGTGTACAATTTCTTTATATCCAATAAATATCCAATACGCCTACACATGTCCAATACAGTACAGTACACAATTGTGCTTTGTATCGAGTTCGGATAATAGATCGTTTGATTAATGGATGTTCGGATAATCGATGGTCTACTATATTTTTGAATCGTAATATTCGTTGGAAGCTAAACGTTCATACAGATGTCGTAAACACACACAACGTAGCAGTTAACGATCGATGACAATGTTGGTTATTGCAGTGACAACCCTACGGGTCACGACACGTCTGGGGAATACGTGCAAACTGTATTGTTGTACGAAAACTAATAACTGTTATTGTTGGGCGTTTATATTAATAATCACTTTGAATGAACAGACAGCGATCGTATTGAAAACAGACACACGCAGTGGTTTGGCTCCTAGCAGACTACGTTCCGTGGTTCTCATGACAATGTTTGACAGATGACAATATTGCACAACCCCCCCCCCCACGTTTGTTAACACGTTTATTGAAGAAAACCTTGTCCCTACTTCTGTTAACACATTTGTTGAGAAAAACATTTAGATACTAGCTACGGAGGCATAAACTTTGGTGCAAAAATAATCGGTATCTTTATGTATTTATGTAGGCTGATTTCGGCACACACACACACACTAATAACTAATGATTCCTCAGGCTTTCACGGCCGGTGTCAGATGAATTGTTCATGATATCCGGGCTGTTTGGCCGTGGTCCGTGGTTTATAACAAAACCAAACGTTTCGGCAGCTCCACTGGCTGCCATCATCAGTGGCATAAAAACCCGGCGTGCAGGATTTTTTATACCACTGATGACGGCAACCAGTGGAGCTGCCGAAACGTTTGGTTTTGTTATAAACCATGGACCACGGCCAAACAGCCCGGATATCATGAACAATTCATAATAACTAATGAATTTAATTTCTTCAACGCCTTCTTTTTATTTCTCACTCGTAAAATTACGTCTATAATTTGATTTTTTTGTGTAAATCAAATGAAACGGAGAATAATTATTAATTTTTTTTCAAAACTATATTACTGCTGTATAAAATAACATTTTCATTATTTAGACGAAGCCTAAACGTCCAGAATAAATGGGCATTAGGGGACCACGACCCAATAGCTCAGAGTTTATTCTCAACACGATATCTTAAACAGCTTCTTTGTACGTGGAAAATACAGCAAATAATGGTCGAAAACAAAACACGAAAGCAGGAAATTCTGTGATAACTAACTTGTATTCAGTTCAATTATAATTACGAACCCATCACTTGACCGCGGGGAGAAGACATGAAACAACAAAAAATCGACACCAATACAATAATAATCGTACAAGCGAGCAGTTATCTTTAGACCTATCATAACGTTAAAGGATGGCAGTTTTAAAAATAACATCACGAGTTAGGATTAACTGTGTGTTAAATTTTATACGTAGGCGAACAGCGAACTCTGAACGTGGAACTGAACCTCGCCCGTTACCGTCGAGCTATGCGAGCGTGAATAAATGATAATCCACACGGCGCCTGCGAGAAATTTAAAATAAAATAATAACAACACTATATCTAGATTCCATGCAGCGGCAGACACGATAGGGATCTGTCGTGTTCTCCCTTCCTATTATGACTTCCCTCTCACGTACTCCAACCCTTTCACAACGTGTATCGCATGGCACCGAGCATTTTCATATTTATAACTGCTTCAATACAAACACAAAGATAGCATTTTACTGCCACTGGATAAACATAAGGCCCTATAATTGACTGGTTAAACAAACGTGAAGCGTGTATTTTCTTTTTTTGTTGAAATTCAAAAAGGTCAAAAGGTCAGATTAGGATCTAGTTTGACAACTGATAAAAAGTTTCGACGTGTACTGACTGACTAAACTCGCAGAAAATTGTTTGAACGTAGTTTTTGACGGATTACAGTAGCGTTCAGGTGCAACACAAAATCGGAAATCTATCGATCACCGTAGCTGCCGAAGAAAAACGAACAAAAGTAGTGACAAACTTGAGCGACTGCAGTAAAGATTGGAAATAAATCAGTCGAAGGTGAAAGTCTTACGATTTTCAATTGACTCAACAATAATTACTAATCAATCAATATTAATTTAATATCAATCAAGTAGTAAATTAGAAAAGTGACAATAAAATATGTAGGCCTATACAGTAATCCCCCCCCCCCCGTTATAACGGGGGCTCTGAGCTGTTCGTTATATTGAAAGCCTGTTGTAACTGTATAGTCTATATATAGCAAGTAAGCCTTATAATATGGGTATGACCCATTTAAACTACGTGGATAAGAGTAGTAACTCCGAACAGAATTAACACTCTTGCACACCAGAAAAATAATTCCGAGTAGCGCTTTCAAGCTTCACAGCTCATCATTAGATCGGAAATAATAATAATGAAACTAGAAAACTTCTTTATACTCCCACTTGCCCTACAGCGCGTACACATTTTCGTAAACAAGCTTTAAGTTAAACGCCCTTTCTGGCTATTAGTAACTTCTAGCGAGTTCAGTCACCTGTGTCGGTACATTTACATTTCTTTCTAGTACATTCTGTGTGTATCTGTGTGTGTGTGTGTGTGTGTGTGCGCGCGCGCGCGCGCGCGCGCGCGCGTTTTGTGTGAACATTATTTTCAATACCTAACGTTTACAACCTCTCTCATTCATACTTTTAACTGCAAGTTCCTTTTCGGTACAGTTTTACAAAGCGATATATTGTCAAAACAATCCCTTTTTCTTTCTATATTCAACCCAAACAACAAAAGGAACTTGCAGTTAAAAGTGTGAATGAGAAAGGTTTTAAAACGTTAGGTATTGAAAAGAATGTAGGGCCTACACACAAAAGACACACACACACACACACACACACACACACACACACACACACACACACACACACACACACACACACACAGAATGTACTAGAAAGATATGTAAAAGTACTGACATCGGTGACTGAACTCGCTAGTTAATAATAGCCAGAAAGGACATTTAACTTATAGCTTGTTTACGAAAACGTGTACGGGCGGTAGGACAAGTGGGAGTATAAAGAAGTTGTCTAGTCCTGTTATTGTTATTTCCGTTCTGACGATGAGCTGTGAAGTTTGAAAGCGCTAATCGGAATAATTTTTCTATAGTGGTGTGCAACAGTGTTAATTCTGTTTGTGATTTAACCACTAACACAACTTTCTGAAATATATTATGATAATTGTTCACTATTTTTAGTAGTAAACAAATCACGAGTACTTTTACGTCAGAACTAAATCTAGCTATACTCTTTACAAATATAAGACAAACGCAAATTAAATACTTCTCTTAATGCTAGCACCTCGTGTGGTTAAAATTATTATTAACTATATGCAGGACGATAAAGGTATGCAACTGACCTTCTATACATTAGCCAAGGTTTCAAATGTTTGAGAATAATTGTTTTCTTTTATACATAATAATTGTTTTGTTGTGACAATACGGTATACAACTGCATTTGACGATAATTATGAGAACTGAACATTTATTCGTCATATTTATTATTTTAACTTATACTGTACAGCTACCTTGGTCCATATCTGTATGAACAGCGAACCGTACGATCCACGTCTGTATACATGCGTCTTACTACACGGATACCAGGTGTAGTCTAGAGTCGGTGGATATATCCAAAGGTTCGGGACCAATCTCGGATTTCCAACTGGAGACGAAGAATCAACGCACATTTAAGAAATTCTTTGATTAATAAAAGAGTCATATATGGCGTACGTTTGTAGACGCAAAGTATAAAATTTCATTTATTTGTTTGCAACTCCGTGTTCTTACTCAATTATTTACATATTGCTACGTTTCACATTTTGGAATGTAATCTGCCCTCTGCTAGTTTTTAATTTAATAAGTGTTATAGGAATTTCGTTTAATTTGTTTCACACTGTTTTCTCAGTCAGAACGTCCCTTTTCTTTTATACGGCTCTCGTTAAGAACGATGAACATGGTTTCCACCTTCCAGTCGAAACGGGCAGTGAAACACTTCTCCCTCGCCAGCCGGTGATCCCTCCTACCAAGGCACTCAAATTTATATTTGAGTTTCCGGAAGACAATTCGTAGGACACTACTAGGATAATGGTGCAAATAATAAATGAATTAACAGATTACTTGTGCGGTATTTTCCTAAAAAGATTAGAATGGGCTGGACACATCATACGTGCTTGTGAAAGCACAGTTATTAAGAAGATCTTTAATGCAAATCCAAAGGTAAAAGAAAGTTGGAAGGCAAAAACCGAGATAGAGGGATGAGGTGAGTCAGGATATCAGTACTCTTGGAATTAGAAACTGGAAGAATATGGCTATGGATAGAGAAGAATAGCGAAATCTTCTGAAAAAAGCCACAAAGGGCTGTCAATGATGTTGACGATGATTAAGACGGTATTTGCCGTCTTACTGCAAGTGTTGCCTTCTACAACTTAAAATATCCTTGACTCATGTGCAGCCCTGCATTATCCGCATAACTCCACAAAAGCTAAAAAAAACAGAACCTCTTTGTAAATGAATGTTGCAGTAAAGGTGCCCGACAATCCTATACACACTGCCTAACTGTTCGGCTGTGTTTACAGTTCCAAAAAAAAAACGTTAGTTTTAAGGAATTTTATATACGAGCAACAGGGGAGACATGCTTTTAACACTGGCTTTCAAATGGTTGATGTCTAAAAAAAAACTTGAAAGACATGTTTGAATTGGTATCCAAGTCACTTATTGACAAAATCTGTATAATATTTACCCTACTTCTTCCGTCGTGTGACTTCGTGTTGCGTTCGATTCGATTAACGAGTTTCGAAACATATGTTTCGTCTTCAGAAATAAATAAAAATTCACTCTTAGCGAGGTCGTTACATATTAAAATTCCAAATACTGGAAAACGATTTCACACATATCCGCGTTACATGAGTGCGCACTCGAGTCGGACCGATCGGACACTGACTATCAATAGCTATTGTGTAAACAGGTTTATTGCGGTATCGTAGAGCGGGTTTGATTTGAAATTTAAATGATCGTTTAGCATAAAGTCACGACTGTGTACGTCATTGTACGCTCTATATATCTCGAATTCTTCTAAGGCGTTCATGCAAGTGCCTTTATTACAAAAATATATGGGTTTCAAGTTGGAATTAAAGCTTGTATATTTATGATTTTCGTTTATCAAGTGACGTGCATAGTTGGATTTTATGTTGGATAGTGTTGTCTGACCCTTCAGATTGTGCTTTGGTGTGTGTTCAATAAAACGTTTTTGGAAACCCCTTCCCGTCTGGCCGATATAAAAGCATTCACAATCGTCGCACGATAATTTATACACCCCCGTTTTCTTTTCTAAAGGGATAGTTATTTTATTACGGAGTATGTTCATAAGATTATTGTCGGTTTTAAATATTACGGTTCTGTTGTTATTATTTAACACACTAGTTAAAATTTTTGGCATTATGTTGGTGTACGTCGTTGAAATAAAAATTGAAGGGTCAGACAACACTAAAGTGCTCCATAAAAGGGCTCCTTAATTATATTCACTCCATAAAAGTGCTCCTTGATGATAGTGTCTCCGAAAAAGTGCTCCTTGACGACATTCACTATTAAAAAGTGCTCCTTGACGACAGTCACTCCGTAAAAGCTCCTTGACGATATTCTCTCTCTCCTTAAAAGTGTTCCTTGACGAGAGTCACTCCGTAAAAGTCCTCTTTGACGATATTCTCTCTCTCTCTCTCTCTCTCTCCTTAAAAGTGCTCCTTGACGACAGTAACTCCGTAAAAACTCACTGACAATATTCTCTCCAAAAGACTGCTCTGTGACTCCAAATGGTAGGTAACCACCGCTCACTTTTAGAGCCGTCTGCAAGTTCAACGTCACCGTGTTGTCAATTCATTTAGTTACCTTCCGCCACCTCGTCACTCAGAGATAGCAGCAGTAGATATGGTCCTTTTCTGATATCATTTCACCTTGCAGTACAAAATCGTATACATCACGATGCTCATTTCAATTCTACAAACTGTGTGCAGCTTTTGTCAATGTTACTTGAATTTTCTTATCAATGTAATTAATTGTTATCAAATTTAATTTCCTCGCTTTTAACATAAGTCTTGGTACACTTCAGATTATATTACTTAGGCAACACGGTACACGAGTTCGGCTATTTTTTTGTGTAAAGACGTTTATACAACAAATGCGGATAAATCCAAAGTGAAAAGTCAGGCAAAGTCTACCAGACCCAGGCAAAATTTGATTATAGAAGAAGATTGTATAGGGAATGTATGTATAAAGAATGTATTTGGAAATGAAGAAGCAGAGATAAGGAGAAGGTTAACTCTAGCCAACAAGCGTACTTCGCCCTTATCATCACTTTCGAGTCAAGAGTTATTCTTAGGCAGACACAAATGGTCATATACAAAACTATCATAGGACCCGTCCTGTGCTGTGGCAGTACTTAACACAGTAGATATAGCGGATGGATGAGGCTTTATTATGGAAACGTCTTCTCAAGCGCAATCCTAGCTTCCCGTGCAGTGGCGTATCTAGAATTTGATCTTGAGGGGGTGTCCGGGATCCGGTCGAGTCGGTTTCATACAAAAAAAAAATTAAATAAATAAATAAAATAAATAAATAAAGACTAATCAACATTACTATCTTTAAAATGGCTGAAACCCTATTTTAACATCCTGGAATCAATCCCATTAATGTAAACAGAAATAACACAGTAAAAATATGCGTTACAGAAACATTGTTTAGAACGTACTTACTGACTGAAATAATTTTCCTGTATTTCATATTTCAAACGTATACACAACAAATGCTGTGTAATAAACTAGTTTGTATATTTAAAAAAAAGTTACTAGCTGAAAAAATAATAAAAGAGCCTAAAAATTCAGAGATTAATCAAATTCATCAACTTTTATCGACCCTCTGGGGGGGGGGATCCGGTCCTGTTCGTCCTCCCCGTAAATACGCCCCTGTTCCCGTATAACTGACGGATGAATGCATATTAAACAACTGTTCAAGAAATTTAATAATAATGGTGTCATCCAAATTTTGTTGGAGATTCAGAGGAGGGAGATATGCGGAACGTCCGACATAGGTGTGGCCAACATTCCAAGTCAGCTGTGGATTAGGTTAGACAGCCTCCCTACTAGATGATTTGGGGGACTCAAAAACACGCCCCGGTTCCGTAGTTCTACCGGGAATCTGACTCTATCTCTCTGTACTTGTAGCCAAGTGTACCTGTACTAAAGCCTAAGAAATAAATTAAATAAAGTTAAGTAATTCGTACCGGCGTTTGTAAGAAAAAAAACGAACAAAGTTAAAATCGCGAGCATAAAGTTAATGTGTTTAACCAATCCATTACAATCGAAGCTGGTAGTATATGTTTCAAGTGTGAAGACTATCAAACGGTCCCCCAGGACTATCAAAGACCTGGAAATTGATATGTCCGTTGAAGTCCGAGAACTTCACGAATATGATTCTGCAATATTTTCGTGCAAGAGAGGACAAGGTCGAAGTTCCGTCCTCTGCAGGGGCGTGTTTACGGGAGGGAGACGAACGGGACCGGATCTCTTCCCCCAGAAGTTCGAAAGAAGTTGGCAAATTTTGTTAATCACTTAATTTTTAGAATATTTTTATTATTTGTTCAGCTGTTTAAGCTAATATAGTCGTAACTCTTTTTTAAATATACAAAAAGGTTTATTACAGTACACAGCGTTTGAAATATGAAATATAGGTAAATCAATTCAGTAAATAAGTATCGTATAAACAATGTTTCAATAACGCGTATTTTTATTGTGTCATTATTGTTTATTTTAATGTGATTGCTCTCAGGATATTATCATACCTTTTTCAACCACTTTAAATATAGTAATGTTGACTAGTCTTCGCTTGTTTTTTTCTTTGTATGAAGCTGACTCGACCGGACCCCCCCTAAAGCCAAATTATAGATACGCCACTGGTCCCCTGTGCAAAGCTTAAATTTCGGAATTCAAAATTACTGGGGACGGGGAATTAATTTCAGAACGCTGTGAAGCTATCTTGTTTGAAAAACTCCTCCATTTCGTCATATACGCTACTCTTCCCTTTGTCAGACTATGTGTTATTTTTCCAAACAGAAAAAGCACAGAGATCTTCTAAACCGCTAACGATAGGAACGGTCATCAAACCACAGTTTCTTTGTACGTTAACACATGTACCCGGTCACGCTTATGCGTAACGGAATTAACCAATACAAACAAACCTCAGTCCCAACCGATTCCTTTTAATTAATGTGTACAAGTACACATGTAACTGACGACGACTCGATCAACTCACACTCTAGCCGTCTACGTTTGAACTACTTCGGTTGTTTGACATTTATTGAATTTAATCCAGTTAAAACGTGTCCTGAACAAGTTGTAGTGTGTTCAAACACACACACACACACACACACACACACACACACAACTTTACGAATTAACAACCTCGTGCTAATAATTAATGATTTGTAGAAAGAAGTCTTTATTAATACATTTAATCTACCTTCGGTCCCAAGATAAGAGATGAGACAATTTGGCTAAGATTGGTAATATAGCCTATAGATTGGCGCGATGAGACCTAACGATGGGGCGTTATAAAGTCAAACTGCACATACCTGGTGTGTCGATCGATACCGGAGCATCCGACAAAGCGCACATCTTGCCAATTACTACTTCAATTTCATTAGAATTTCCGCGTTCGGTATTCGCCTCCAGTTTTGCAAATTGACAACCGGTAGCTTTTACTTCGATGTGAATAAAGAAACGTCCGATAACGTGCTCATCCTGAGCAAGTCAATGAATTATTTAAAACTGATACATGTCCAACTACCGTACGTAAGCCACACGTAATTCGATTGCATAAAATGGCGTAATTTGTGTATAGAGTAGAAATTACAGTTAAAAGTGACGCGTGTGGGGCAGAAAGCGTTCCTCGAGTGTAGGATAGGCCCGCTATAAAACCGGTCTATAAAACGGCTTTAGGAAACAGTTTTACAGCCTGTAAGTGTTTGCCCCATACTCATCAGTTTAGGAATAGTAGCTCTAGTTCCTTGTATACTGAGCCTATAAGTCTGAAGATCATACAAACGCACACGCGCATTGCCGTTTACACGTGCACAAACTTACATACACACAAAATCTCTGTCTGTCTGTCTGTCTGTCTGTCTGTCTGTCTGTCTCTCTCTCTCTCTCTCTCTCTCTCTCTCTCTCTCTCTCTCTCTCTCTCTCTCTCTCTCTCTCTCTCTCTCTCTCTCTGTCTGTCTGTCTGTCTGTCTGTCTGTCTGTCTGTCTGTCTCTCTCTCTCTCTCTCTCTCTCTCTCTCTCTCTCTCTCTCTCTCTCTCTCTCTCTCTCTCTCTCTCTCTCTCTACTGTATACTCTCTTCTACCGTCTCTCATGTCTACCCTCTACTAGCTTTCCACCAGCACTCTAACATACTTTCTAAAGAAAAACTTCAAT
This sequence comes from Magicicada septendecula, assembly GCA_034769895.1. NCBI lineage: Eukaryota > Metazoa > Arthropoda > Insecta > Hemiptera > Cicadidae > Magicicada > Magicicada septendecula. Next base: position 288,581,878 of record CM068376.1, read on the forward strand.
TTCAACTGTAGTCCATATGCTGGTTTACTAGTTTGCGATATAATCTGGAAGTCTGTAATATTGTTAGGACGGTATCAAGGATCGTCGTATTGTACACTGGATACAAAATACAGACACCAATGAAGTCACCGATTACCAACTTCACCAGTGACAGATAACAATTTGAAATCAACAAGGTACTCTCATACAGTAATTCAAGTTACTTTTGTCCACACGCAATAATAATTGTTAACTATTAGAGTTTCGCACTAATTATAACACAGTTATCACTTGCCATTAATCCGCAACAATCAATTGGTCCGCACTCTATAATATCGCCAGGTGTAGAAACTAACTTCTAAGCCGACCGCTGTTGCTTATATAGGTCCCGCAGATGATCCAGAATAATTTTCCGTACTCCTGACCGCGTGCCAACATAGTTACAAGAGCTCGAACAGTCTGGAAGCTATTGAGTAGACCGAGACACTGAACCTGCTCGGTTAGCCGAGACGCGTGTACACTTTTTGAGAGCGTTACGTAATTTTGGTGGCAATAATTTGAATAATATGTAACGGCTCAATACTATAAATGTTTTCTTAAAACCATTACTGTGACGCAGATATGTCAGCTATAGAGGAGACTGTAAAATACCCTTATTGACATTCCTTTATTTTACCCTAATTCCTAACTCCTGAAATTATTTTCTGTCCCCACACGTATTACTTTTAGTCGGTATTACTTGTATTTGTTTCTGAGTTTCCAATTAGTGGGAATTAATAATAATAACAATAGTGTAAATTAACAATAATTCTGCTTACAATTTCAAACACAGTTCATAGAGCGAAAAAATGTAACTTATGAACATAAGTTAATTATGCTTCAAGATGTTTCAAAAACGACATTTTTATGTGTTTCTCTTTTTCGTTTTATTTTTTTAACAGCTATGTAATCTTTAAAAAGTCTGTTATTAATAAAAATTAACCTGTAAAATCAGTTTTATGATTTATCATTGCACTTGAAAGACTTTAATTTCAGTTTTTCGGAAACTCACATGAGTGGACTTGGATATTTTTACCAATAATCCCACGATGCGTTCCGTATCAGTTCTAATGATAATGCGATGTATTTGTAATACAAACACACACACACACACACACACACACACTTATCGCTTACTAATGGTACCTATAATCTCAATTTTCTATTGTGGTGTATTCATTGTTCATAACCTAAAGATACCATACATATGATTTATAATAATCTTTTATATACTGACATTCTTAATTTCGATCGATTTCGGTCATGAACCATCGTCAGGACATATCTATCATGATCATTTTCTTCACGATCATTAATCAGTGTTTACGAGTTCGATTTTTTTGTAAATAGTATCTGTTTTACAATACTGTGACCGCGAGTGCACAGTGCATATGTCCTGAAGATGGTCTATGACCGAAATCGATCGAAATTAAGAACGTGAGTAATTAAGACTTTATTATATGTATGGTATCTTTAGGTTATGAACAATGAATACACCACAATAGAAGATTGTATCCGTTCTGTTTTGTGTGTACATAGAAACGCACGCGTGCTTACAGTAACATTTCCTAAAAGTTTAAACTAGATTTTAATAAAATTTGCATCAACTCAGTACTTCCAAAAATAAAGTAAACACTCCTGTTATAGCTTTTCTGATTCTCTTTCAACCGTACTGTATGCTTTTTTTCTGATTAATACAAATGATGGACAAACAATATCTCTTCCTGAGCCCTATGCACGCGCTGTAACTCATTACAGAGAATGCAGCATGCAGGCTGCGCCGTATCGAACCACTCTCAACATTATAGTACGTTCGCGCGTCTCCTGCATTTACACCACGGGATAGGGGATCTTTTAAGTTAACCTCAACCGCATTCGCAGTAATTTCTAACCAAAGGACCAAACTGTGGCTTACAAATGTTTGTCTGTATTCGTCAGTCGCAGAGAGGGTTATTTCGTTGATTCTTCTTTAACCGTTTGGCATTTCAAATACCCCATTTGAGATTAAAATAAAAACACTAAAAGGCAAACAAAAACGTATGAATAAAAATAAAATAATTTTTTTCAGCAACTAAATCAAAAGGCTGCAATTAATGCCCTATAAAATTGAAGATTTCCCACTTCTTGTCTAAAATATTGTAGTTTTGCGTTTATCTATACCCCATTTACTGTGCGTTAAGAGTTATTATTGAACAAGCCACCAGTAAGTGAGGGGCAATCATAATATTTCAGTATAGGTATCGTCACGTCTAAGCTTCACGAGTAACTCGTTTCTTGTACCATAACTCATAACCACGGTAAAAAGTAAGAAACATGCTTTTAAAGTAGTGGTCAGATATTTTCAATCTGTGTTCTAAAAAGACTTACTCCCATATTTGTTTAATTTCTTTTAAGTTATAAATTGATTCTACGTTCTACCATTCTCAATCTACGATTTATTGTGGTCACGTGATGAAGTATGTGTTTTCGTCTCGTGTGTTCCTGCCAATCTTATTCACGTATACCCGGTCAGAAACATTTTCCTTTGTACTGTTACGTGAGAAATTCGGCATACCCAATTAAAATTATCGAAATCATCAAAGAATGTACAGTAAATTTAGCTGTCGAGTTATCCATGAAGGTAAGATCTCAGAACCACTTATGGTAAACACAGGAGTTGGACAAGGCTGCAATTTATCTCCAACAATCTTTCTGATTGTGATGGATAATGCTATGAAGAGTGTCATGAGGGGAAAGAAAAGAGGCATTCAGTGGGGTTTGACTGATCATTTGGAAGATCTTGATTTCGCAGACGATATCTGCTTGTTCTCGCAGACATACTATGGTATAGAAGGGAAACTGAAAGATTTCGAAAAAGAAGCCAGAGTGGCTGGACTCAAGATAAACGCTTCAAAAACAAAACTAATGAAAATTAACACAAAAGGTCACAAGGTACTGAAGTGCAAGAAGAAAGCATAGAAGAAATAGCAGAGTTCACTTACCTTGGTAGTTTGATTACAAAAGAAGGAGGATCAGTTGCAGATGCTAAAACAAGAATTCGCAAAGCTAATGCGGCCTGTATACAACTCTAGTCAGTTTGGAAATCAACAGAAATATCAACTGCATCAAAGCTACGCATCATCAAGACAAATGTCAAAGCTGTTTTGTTGTATGAAAGCGAGACTTTGAGAGTCACAATGGAAAATACCAATTGTCTGCAGGTCTTCATCAATAGATCCCTGAGGAAAATACTTCAAATTTTCTAGTCAAACATTGTTTCAAATGAAGATCTCTTGAGGAGGACAAAAAATGAGCCCACTGCCATCCAGATCAAAAGGAGAAAATGAAGGTGGATTGGGCATACCTTGCGGAGGAACCAAAATGCAATTGAGTGACAAGCCCTCATTTGGAGCCCTCAGTGAAGAAGAAGACGAGGAAGACCAAGAATCTCGTGGAGGAGAAAGGAGGGAACGTCCTTTGGAGAACTCAGAGTCCTCGCCCAAAATAGAGTCCGTTGGCGTAGCTTTGTCGAGCCCCTATGGTCTTGAGGAGCGACAAGGAATTAGTAGTAGTTAGAGGTGGGCCGATATACCTGTAACAGGTATTTTGGAACGATATTTTTGTAGAACGGATGTAACAGTGACTGAAAAGTTGAAATACCTGTTATTCGTGGCCTCGCTGTTCCGAGTCAAGGCACGCCCCTACGCAACTATACACAAGTAACAAGTAAACGAAAACGCCAAGGCCAAATACTAGGCGTATCACTGGTACACAAGGAACAGCAAGTAATTGAGTATTTCAAATACTAGGGGTATCACCGGTACACAAGGAACAACAAGTAAACGAGTATTACAAATACTAGGCGTATCACGAGGAACACTAGTATTTTAGGAACAACTAGTATCAGGAGTATTTCGAGTACGAACTAGTACGAAGCCACTTTTTGGTCCTGAATACTTCATTCTGAGCAAAGAGACGAAGCTGTTTTTAATAAATGAACTAAAGTCATACTGATATTACATTTATTCTCGTGTGTTATGCAGACATATAATACAGATTATAATAAATTATATGTTATACTAGTCACCAACTTGGTAAATTTTGAAAAACAAATTATATTGTGTTATAACCTATAGAGTGGCTGATAATAGTTGATAGGCCGCTAAGAGCAGATATCTAATGAAATTTTTGCTGCAAACTGTTTAGGTTATGTTTTTATAAGGGTAATCGGTTTAAATCATGTTTATTCTAGGGGGAAAATGGGGTTCCTGACTCACAAAGGAATGCCGCCTTTCTTAAAAAACATAAAAAACGATAAAAAACAAGATCAAAGAGATGCCGCCGTTCCCGCGGTCCAAGATTTTTTCCCACGCTCTCCCCACCACCCTGGACCGCGAATTTTCGCGAATATAATTTTTTATATGCAGCCTTTCGCGAGCCTAAATCACTTTCACTTTCTAATTTCCGCGAATATAATTTTTTATATGCCGCCTTTCGCGAGCCTAGATCACTTTCACTTTCTACTGGACCACAGCATCCGCGACTTTTTCGCTGATCTGTGTCAAGATCCGCGACTTTTTCGCGTATCTGGACCACAGCATCCGCGAATATAATTTTTTATTTTTTTATATGCCGCCTTTCGCGAGCTTAGATCACTTTCACTTTCTATCACTTGATGCATTATAGTGTATATATTAAATATATGATCAGGGTTACCAACCTTGCATGAGTTCAAATTTGTTATAATGTATATTAAATCTATATGATTAGGTTTACCAACCTATGGTGGGGGGGTTCCGACTTGATGCATTATAGTGTATATATTAAATATATGATCAGGGTTACCAACCTTGCATGAGTTCAAATTTGTTGTGTGTTATAATGTATATTAAATCTATATGATCAGGTTTACCAACCTATGTATGGGTTCAAACTTGATATGTGTGTGTATTATAGTGTATATTAAAATATATGATCAGGGTTACCAATCCTGCATTATTGTGTGTGTGTATAGAACAGATCTGCCAACATTTTTCTTCGGTGGGAAATTCAAACTATATTATAGTAAATTGTTGACGACGACTTCGATATCAACTCTCTCTCCCCTCCTCTCTCTTTGTCTCTAGACACAGTTGTCATCAGTTTTACATAAGCGTCGTGCTACTTATGGACTATTGTAATTAGCGATACTAAAATGTAATCACCAGGAAATATATATTTATCACCTACCTCGTTGCGTCCTTTTTTTGACACATGACAGTCATTGACTACGATTTAGAAATTAATATACTGCCAAGTCTGTGTGTGTGTGTGGTAAAGTGTTACGCATAAAAAAATCTCCTTGAAATAAGGTATTTTCAAAAGTTTTGTGTACACACACATTGTATAATAATTTTCGTAATTGTAAGATACAACCTGCAAATTATTAAAATGTCTCTCTCACACATTTCTGATTACTATACAAATAATTGGATGCATATTCGAAGATTTCCCTTATTCAAACGATTTGTATGTGTGTACACGAACTTAAATACAGACGATTGTAATTTTAAAAATTCATTTCTTGCATTAAATATATATCGTAAACAATGAAATAATAATATTTCGTCATTGTAAGATTTTAATAAAACAATTATCAGTTTAAATAATAATTTTCATGATTATAAGATACAACCTACAAATTATTAAAATGTCTCTCTCACACACATTTCTGATTACTATACAAATAATTGCATGCATATTCGGAGTACGTTGACAGCATTGATCCGATACTGAATTAGATATAGTTATTATTCGCTAAATTAAACCAGAGGTCATTAACCTTGTGTACGACGTCCTACATTCTAATTTCACACCTGCTAGTCATTAGCAGTGCTGACAGTAATTAGGATTATAAAGTATTTACTCTAAAAACGGACAACTCTACTTTCTAATTTGACACCTGTCAAGCATTAACACCGCTTACAGTAATTACTCTAAAAACGGACACACACACACACACACACACACGTGCTTTCCCCACTACAGAGTACACTATATATACGCTAAGTAAGTTAGCGGCAATTTCTTATTTGTCTACTTGTACATCCTGATACTGCACGTATTACGTGTCTTCCAGTATACACATCTTCTTTTGAAAGACTGTTTGTACGTCTTCAGTGTAGACAACGCACATACTAGTTTGGCTGATACTGTACGCCTTACGTGTCTTCCAGTATACACATCTTCTTTTGGTAAGTGTATAGATTTTATTTAAACGTAAAAATTATCAAGTGCATTATTTATTGAATTTAATACATGTGTGTGTGTGTGTGTGTGTGTGTGTGTGTGTGTGTGTGTGTGTGTGTGTGTGTGTGTGTGTGTGTGTGTGTGTGTGTGTGTGTGTGTGTGTGTGTGTGTGTGATCAAATTACAATTTCTGAAAATATATTCTTACCGTATTTTTATAGTGGCAATTTCTCACCAACGTGTGCTGATACATCGTGAAATCTCTGCATCTTTTTTTAATAGTTGAAAGACTGTTTGTACGCCTTCAGTGTAGACAACGCACATACTAGTTTTTTGGTAAGTTGTACAGATTTTATTTAATTTTAATTTTAATGTATGTGCAGATTTTTATTTAAACGTAAAAATTATTTGCATTATCAAGCGTGTTATTGAATTTAATACATGTGTGTGTGTGTATGATCAAATTATTATGTCTGTTACAAATTTTCTGAAAAATTGCTTTAAACAAACGTTTTTAATGTAAAAAATTTAGAAAGTAGGTCACAGCGTATGATGACATTTATATCTCTCTCTAATTCTGTTGTGGACATACATAGCTGTAAGCAGTGACTATCTCCTTATGAATGTGGAATGTAGACTTTCCTAAAATTATTTGCATTAAAACATTATCAAACGCATTATTGAATTTAATACATGTGTGTGTGTGTGCGCGTGTATGTGTATGATCAAATTATTATGGAGTGGGTTATACAAATAATAATAAAGTGTGTGTAATATATATATACATTTATTAAAATACATACACACAGCTCCAAGATTATATTAAACAGTTTTACAATTAAAAATACATACACAGCTCCAAGATTATATTGTTACAAGTATGAAAATATATCTAAACTAATATTTACAATTTAAAAAAAAAACATACACAGTTCCAAGATTATATTGTTACAAGTATTAAAATATATCTAAACTAGTTTTACAATTAAAAATACATACACACACATAGCTCCAATATTATAATGTTACAAATATGATGAAAATATATATATATATTTAAAACTAGTATTTACAAAATATGTATAAAATAAGACTTAAACACGTCTATGTACTGTGTTGGACAATGGTGTATATTCTACAAGCGAATCATGTAGTATCATACAGTAGGCGGTTGTCTGTCTAGGAAAATTCATTGACGATTCAAATTCTAAACGTACATCAACTGCTGAGGACTTAAGTGTATCGTCTTGCTTGCTACAATCGAAAACAACCAGCGGGGCTTTTGATTTGAATAATTCCGGTGTCAGTACTGGGCTGCCGTCTAAACGGTGGTAATACGAACTTTGAAAACTGGTGTACATATTGTACAATAATGCAAAACGGTCTTTCCCAATATCCAAGTTTAAATTATCGTAAGGATAATACTTGTCGTTTAGAAACAGTCTCGCATTGATCACGTTACAGTGATCAAATTCATCAGCGTGTGCTGTCAGTACATTTTTTCTTGCTGTCTGAAACGCTAACACAACAAAGCGTGGTTTTTCTAGCTGACTCGAGGTCTTGACAATGCAATTCTGCCTTTTAGTCTGTGGTAAGGCAGGATACTCGTGCAACTCCCAGGTCCTAAAAGGCATAGTTATCGGGTGGTCTTTCTCTATGAGTCGTAACAGTGGTAATCTGTACACATTAGCTACATGTACATAAGGCATTTTCCAGTAAACTTTATCTAGTTCAAGAACACAATTAGCAGTCGTTTGTCCGCTTACCAAAACCATAGCATTTATGTCGGTAGAAGCACGTAGGAGTATAAGTTCTTGTTTCACGTTCAGCACGATGCGTGTATAGTCTTCTGCGAATCCCATTAGCATTTTCAGTGGTATACAAAAATTGAATTCGCCGTCATCATTCACTTTTAATATGTTCGTGGTCGGTGCCACCCAACCTGCGTTTTCCATTGCGTTACGTGCGTTGTTGTTGAGTGATAGAAAAGTTTTAATAGTTGACGTAACACCGACGTTTCTGGTATGGTCCACTACCACGCCGGCCAACTCGTAACGAATCTCTTCAAAGAGAAATGCTATAGCATTGTTCACCAGTTCCACATTCAGTGCAGTATCTGCAGCCGCACTAGGGGTTTTAACCAACTTGCCTTCGATGTAGAGGAAACTTTCTGACGGCAGTGTAAAGACGTCCTGTTGTTGTATTGGCACACGTATTTCATCATTGTTTCCATATCTTGTTGTTGCGTACGGTGCGTGTGAGTGAAATGAAAAGTGTGTGATACTGTCTTCAAAGAACGGTTGCTGCTCCACTGATAATATTCCACTCGCCATGTTACTTGTTTACAACAACAAAACCCAGTGAAATCAGGAAACGGCGGTTAACTGATGTTAATCGTTTCAGTTTCGAACGAGTACTGATGCGTTTCCTAACTGATCTTTCTTCTTCTTTTATTACTGACGACGACTGTGGTAGCAGCGGTGGCGAAGAAACAAAGTACAAGCCCATGTCTATAGTCGTTTTAGATGTAAACGCACAGTGATGACTTCTCCGCGAAAATCTATTACGTCACCGTCCTGATCGTGTAAAGATAATGTTATGTTGTCCAAACGACTTACATTCACAGGTATGTATATGACGTTTGTAGGCGATTCAATTATTTTGAATCCTGGTTCGACTGACGGATAGAACGAGTGCAGTGTGTGCTCGGTTTTACCGTTCTTGTATGATCCTTGCGCTATATTACACCTTATCAGTATACTGTTCACTTTTATAATGTTAACTGTGGCGTCAGACGTGTGAGTTTTATTCGCTTCAAGCAGACGCTTTCCCTTGAAACCCAACATATCACCGATACCGTACACTGTTTGTTGAAAGTCAATATCCAGTGCACAAGTCAGCTCACATTTCAGTGTATTGTTGTTAGAACGTAGACTAATCTTTGGGTCTCCTAACTGCTTTTTGAGGAAGGCTTCTATGTCACCGATTTCATAAGCACCTGTAGGTAAAGTTATCAAGTCCCACGTTTTTCCGTCTCGTAGTACTGGAAACACGTTGTTTTTTCCTTCAATCACGTTCGGTATACTGTTGTATGTAGTAAAGTCCAATAGACCTACATACCATTCGCCGTTTGTTAGTTCGAGAGGCGGGAAAAAGTCACATACAAGAGCAGCAGCATTCGTACCTGTTAAGGTGACCGACAGCGAAGACATCTAGTCGCTTACTGATCACTCGCGCGTTAAGAAGTCCAAACATAAATGCCCGCAGATGACTGTGTGTGGTGGCTGTTCACGTTCGTAATTGTAGTAAATGTCAGTGTCGGTTCCAAAATACTGTGTCAGCTCAAGAGGTGGCTGCATATTACCATACGCATCATAGTAGTAAACTTGTTTGTTTCGCTTCTTGTAGCAAACCCAGTGCGTACCAGGTCCTTCTGCACTGTCTAGATTAACAACTGCACTCTCATTCTTCCATGGTCGTGTGTGTGGTAAAGTGTTACGCATAAAAACTCCTCTGAAATAAGGTATTTTCAAAAGTTTTGCGTACACATACAAATCACCGTCAGACAATGCACGCACTGGTATGCAAATTAGTTTTTTTGTCTGTAAGGACGTAGGTATAGCCCTGACGCTATTTTTTTATTGTTACGTTTATGTCTTGGGACTGTTTTGCGTTTGCAGGTCGTTTTGCGTTTGTTCACGGATTGACGTTTAATTCCTGAACCCTTCTTCTTCTTGTTTTTTCTGCAACCACTACGCGAGCTCCCTCCACCCACTGCCGATTTCGCCTTCATCGCTGCCGCTACGGCCGCCGCGTACGCTCTTTCGCTGATGCCTGAATTCAAAGCTTTCACTCGATCCCACGCCTTGCCGGCTAGCACACGATCCGCTACGCGTCTTCGTTCGTTGTCCTTGTACTTAGCGTAAGCGATATCGTGTTCGCGACAGGCTTCGTCCAACTCGTTGATTCCGCGCTCGCCACGTGCCAATCTCTCTTTGAGTTTTGTTCCAGGTCCACAGAATCGGTAGCCCGGTAGGTGTAATTCTACTGGTAATGCGTCCACCGCTCGATTAATCAAAGTAGGTACTGACGAAACGATAGCGGGCACAGTGTTTTTAAGTATTTTTCCAATTACACCACGCCCCATTCTTCTTTTCTTACGAAGTACGTGCATTCTTGTAAACAGATCTCCAATCCTTGATTTCCGTTTCCGTATCGAGAACGTCTATTAAACGCCCCACCTCTTCAATATATTCAGACAGGACTGAACGCTGTGTCGTGCTGTCTTGATATTTATAGACAAACTTTATTAGATTGATTATATGAGCGTGAAATACCTGAGTGACCTTGTACAATTCGGTCTTTATATATGTAATTTTAATTCATGCATTTGTCGTACAGTGACTGCGTCTTTGTCATTGACACCGTTCGCTATATTCGTAATTTTTCTTCCGGCAGCGTAGAAAGTATCGTTTTGCAAACTGATTGTGTGTGCATGTAAAAATTCCAAATTCACTGCGTCTTTGAAGTCAATAGGCGCTTGCACATGCGTTAGTCGACAGTCATTAACTATTACGTTACCTGCACGATCTTTTTTCAAACTCTTCTCGTCTACGTATCGTTTTGTGGCTGCATCTCTTGATTTAAGCGGATCGTTTAGCCTTATTATTCGATGATCTTTTGCGTCTACGGTAGCGTTGTCGTCGTTCTTGTACTGTAAGCATGTGTCCTTTACGTACTGTAAAGAAACAACATCGTGCAACTCTTCAGGATCACCCAAGTTGCATATCTTTTTGTTTTTCACATCAAAGTGACCGTCGTTAGTCACTCCTAAACCGATATCCTCACGCAGACTTCGATGAGTTTCTTTTCGCACTCTTACAGCGCTGTCGTGTCTACCGAACTTGTCTACACTCATATTTATGAAGAAGAACTGATGGTTATAGAACGGTACGTCTGCTTTTATATGATAATGCCAGTTTCACGTAATTCTTCCAATATCGAAACGATTTCATTCCTATGACCAGTATGGCCGCTATTTTGAGACGCCATTAACAGTCTCAATCTATTAACCAACTCGTTAGGATCATCCCAATGCACGTAATCGATTGCAGTGTTCGGTTTCATCTCCATATAGCCACTCCCTGTACGTTTTCGTGCAAACAATTTAGATATTACTAGTCGGTACTTGACGCCACTGTTACTGTTTATTCGCGTATTGTGTTTATATTTTTGTTTGTGTCCGTTGGTTGCTAGTAGTATAGACTTATATTTCCTCATATCATCCTTATTGTATTTTTTCGGTAGTTTCATAAACAAAAGTTCATACAGACCAGGTGTACCCTCGTAAATTTTTCCTTTGACATGAAAGTTGTCGTTATCATCGATTTTTACATTTGAATCACCTATCATAAATTTACCACCTTCGTATCGAACACCATACATGCGATCTATAATCCGTTTACAGTCCGCCGATTCACACAAACGCATATATTTGTTTGCTAATGAATCCTCACTGAAATGTAAAGCGTTAGGGTTCCATGCGCTATTGTCACTGAAATGAGAAGCGTTATGACTCTGCGTGCCACTTTCGTTTTCTGTTATTACGTGTTGTGTAGGCTCTTCTTGTTTTATCTGCTCCTCCTCCTCCTCCTCCATCATGTCACCACTTAACTTTCGTGAAATAACTTCTAACGGTTCCAGAATCGGTCTGTAATTTTTTCTAAACGCCTCGTCGCTTTCTCTGATACCGTGTTGTAATGCATGATATTTTTTCCTTATGTTGTCGCTTATCGTGTCTATATCATACGCGAGTCGTTCCTCCTTATTCATTGCCATCGTGTGTTAGCAAGAGGACTGATTACATTACTACAGTGCAACCACTTTTATACTTCGTCGGAAACAATTATGAATCGATCAAAGCCGATTCTATATCTACCTTCATTTATTGGCGAGTCTTTGTCTATGACTAGAAATCCATAACGATCCTTCCACGCTTCCATGCAGACGTCTTTGAAAGCATCATATTTCATATCTATGTTAACGTGATCATTGTATGCATGTCGTAAATTTAGATCGTCTTGTTTGAACAATATCAACAAGTTAGCGTTGTCACGTACCAATTGTTTCGGTATCTGGCTATATGTCTGGCATAGATAGAATGTGTCCACACCGCTATGTCTCCCCATAGCAAAATACTTTCGAATATTGTTTTGTCTTTCACACGATACGTCATCGAATACGATAACAGAGTCGAGACCAGTGATTTCACTCGGTAGCGGGACTTCTTCGTTCTCGCTGTATGCATGATAACCTAAACCTTCATCAGCGAGTGATTTCATCACTGTTTCTAGCATTCTGTATTTTGGTTGAAATAATGATTTTGAAAACACGTATACGTTGCGGAAACGTAGTCCGTTGGCATCAAACAGTAGGTTGAATAGCACATTTGATTTCCCGCAGGAACTTGGGCCTGTAACGATACAGCGAATACTGTTCGGTAATAGCGGGCCATGTTTACGCTTAGCACTACCTTCGTCACCAGCCAAAAAGTCCATATCCTTTATTGGTAATTTGTTTGCTTGCTGTACAATCTTCATCTTTGTGAATACCGAAAGCATACTGTTTTCAGCACGTGCTGTCACCTTTTTTATATTAGATCTTTCTTATGTATCCATGCATCGTGTTTACCATCGAAACCAAGCCAACGAACACGCACTCTGTCACCTTTGCGTTGTAACACCTTTTCCACTAGGTATACGTCGCCGACTTTGGACTTACTAATCTCGTGCTCGTAAAAACCACCTTTCAACACTTTGTTTAGATGATCTTTTAGAAGATAAGTGACGGGGATAGTAGTGGATTGTACTTTATCCACAGTGAATATTTCGTTAGTCCAATTTGGCGTATAACCTTTGGCGAACGTCATTTTGTGCTTACTTATACGAACACGGTCACCGACTTTAAATTTGGGTGGTTTCGTTGGACTGATTTTAGGCGCTGTGTTCTTCCTTATTCGTTCCAACACTATATGTTCGTTGGCGTCATTCACTTCACTCGGTTTCATACCAATGGTTCTGTGTGTTGTATTGTTGTACGATTTCAGTAATGTAGGTAGTAGATCCAACCAGCGGTAGTGTCCTTGTTCGCTGAAAGCTCGATACATGTGTGTCTTCAGTGTGCGATTAAAACGTTCCACTATGGAAGCTTTTTTCTCACTGTAGGTTGAGTAATGTTTCACATTATACTTTTTTAGTAACGCTTGTACTGTGCTGTTGTAATACTCCTTCCCGTTGTCCGTCTGTAAATATTTCATTCGATTAGCAGTTAGTATAGGCTCTAGTGCATGCTTTACTTCTTTTCCTGTCTTTGTTTTCAATGGTACAGCGTACGCGTACTTGCTAAACGCATTGATCACTGTCATCATGTACTTGTACCCTTTGTTCACTCGAGCGTATGGTATCATCTCCACAAGATCCGCCTGGTACAAGTCGTGTAGACCCCTCAATTCAACCGCACGCCTAACGAAATTCCTTCTCGCTGCTCTGTGTAGCTCTAGAGCTATAGTCTTGCGTGAGTTGTTCATGGTTTAAGGTACACTAACATAATACCAGCGTTAAAAATACTATATATCTATAACAGTTTCTTTGTTTTTCAGTATTCATTCTCACATCTGAATATCACCATGGCTGACCTTCAACAGAATCCAGAACATCAGCAGGAACAGGGACATCCTCAACAAGGTAAAAAAAAAATTTACCAATTGTCTCTCTATAATTATGTAGCAAACCAAATTTGTTTGATATGAATTAACATATGATTCAACTCTGTCTAACATGTATAAGATAGTCTCTTGACGTTGTTTAGAAATTGATATGACGGAGAAAATTTTTTATGTTCTGACATAGGTTTGTCACCTTCTCCCCAATGTATTGTCTCTTGACATCGTTTAGAAATTGACATGACGGAGAACATTTTTCATGTTCCAGCATAGGTATGTCACCTTCTCTCCAATGAACTAATTCAATTCCGCAACAAAAGCATTTAACTCTATCGTCTATGAATGACATACTATGTCCACAAACATCATAATTTAGCGGATAGTAGTAAAACCCAGCAAACGCTAACTCGGCGGGGCTGACAAACGTCACTTCCCAATACTTGAACGATTTTCTTCTTTCACTTTCAATGCTAAAATCAGGAGTAGCTGCCATCTTCACAGTTTGCAATAAACTAACGTATTACTAACGTGTACTATCTATTTATTTACCACAAACATGAATGTGTGTGTATGTGTGTGTTATTCATCATTCCTATTAGCTAATACATGTGTTTCTATTGTTTCAGTTATGACACGATTTTATATCGTGCGAAACACTAGTATTAGAGGATGCCTCACAACTTTTAATTACCTGCCCGTGTACACGGACACAGGAGATCAAGATATATTACCGATAATGACTGAGGTGCGACCTTTATTGTGCAAGGATATTCTGGCAGAACAAGCACGTTTACGCAGTATCAAATGGCATATTGCGTGCAGGATACGTTTCACTAAAACTGTGTTAGATGGTGACAGCGGCGAAGAAAAAGAGGTAACCAAAGACGCCGTCTTCCACGGACGTTGTCGTACGTTGCTCACGGACGACAACGACGAGTTGAACTGTCTACTCGATGAATCCTACGATAAAATCATGAATAGCATATCCAATTTTACCCGTGACGGGAGCGGATGGTCGGTGGATGCTGTACTGAAGCTGGAACTAGTTGTTGGACGGTACCGGCCTCTAGCAGCGTCCTCCTACCTTCCAACCCCGCGAAAACTTGCAGTCACCAGGGCAGTAGTCAACATCAAGAACTCCCAAGATGAAATGTGTTTTCTATGGTCTGTTCTAGCCCACATACACCCTCAACAAAGGAATAAAGAATTTATTTCAAACTACATCTTATTCAAAAACACAATAAATATGTCCGGTATCGAGTACCCTGTTTCTATAAACTCACTTTCTAAATTTGAAACACAGAATCCCAATATTTCTATAAACGTTTTCGGCTATGATATAGACGACAATATCAGAAACGAATCAAAAAATGAGGTTTATCCGTTAAGAATTACCCCCAATAAGGACAGATTACATCACGTTAATCTTTTACTTCTGTCCGATACAAATAGCCAAAAACACTACTGTCTTATCAGTAGCATTAATAGATTGTTATCATCCCTTACAAAATGTAGCAATAAATCATTTTACTGCGACTACTGCCTGCACCGTTTCACCACAGAACATGGTCTGTCCGATCATCTCCCCTACTGCACACCACACGGCGAGCAGAAAACCAAAATGCCTACAGAGGAGGAGAAGTTTATGTCATTTAAAAATTACGCGCACTGTCTTAAAGTACCCTTTACCGTCTACGCCGACTTCGAGTCCCTCATCACTCCGCTTCAATCGTGTTCACCTGGTAACAACGTCCCGACGACAGTGCACGAGTTAGGCGAATTCTACTCAGTTGATAGCAACGGTGCCCGTCAGAAAATAACTTCTCCTCCTGTATCGTCCACATCATACGAAGCGATGCATATTCCGTCAGGTTTCTCCTATGCTATCGTGGATCATACACACAGACTCTGGAGAGAGGCTAAAGTTTATCGAGGTGAAAACGTCGTAGACACTTTCTTCTCGTGGTTGATGAAAGACGCCGAGGATATGATGAAGGTAGTACGACATAACGTGCAAATAATTATGTCCGATGATGACAATGTTGTGTTCACTAACGCCACCGTTTGTCATTTGTGTGAGCGCCCTTTGACAGACGATGACAAGGTACGCAATCATTGTCATCTTACGGGGAAATTCTTGGGAGCAGCCCACAATAGCTGTAATCTAAGCTACAAGATGCCTCGTCATATCCCCGTCTTCTTTCACAACCTTCGTGGCTACGACTGTCACCATTTAATGCAGGGTTTAGGAAAATATAAGGACCAACACGTATCCTGCATTGCAACATCCAGTGAGCGTTACGTGTCGTTCTCCCTGGGTCCCTTGCGTTTCGTAGACTCTTTTCAATTTCTTAATCGCTCTCTGGACACACTCGTTACCAATCTGTCCACGTCCGGGAGCCAATTTCCTTTGCTCAGAGAGGAAATGCTTAGACGGGGTTTCGACGAACAGACCAATCTGCTCGTACGTAAGGGAGTATACCCTTACGAGTACGTTGACAGCATTGATCGGTTCAACGAAACAAGTCTACCCGCTCGTGAACACTTTGATAACCGGTTGTTGGAATCGGCTATTTCGGACGCAGATTACGAGCACGCACAAAACGTGTGGAGTGCATTCAATCTGCGTACGTTTGGCGATTACCACGATTTGTATTTGTTGACAGACGTAATGCTGCTGGCCGATGTCTTTGAAAGTTTCCGAGACATGGCCTTACGCGATTACTGCTTGGACCCGTGTCATTTTTACTCGCTTCCCGGACTCGCTTGGAACGCGATGCTAAAAATGACAGGGGTCGAATTAGAGCTGTTAACAGAGATAAATCTGCATCTGTTCCTTGAGTCTGGGATCCGCGGAGGCTGCGCGATGATATCCAACCGTCACGCAGTCGCTAACAATCCTCTGATTCCAGATCAGTACGATGTATCGAAACCGACCTCCTTCATTCTGTATACAGACTGTACTAATTTATACGGTGCAGCCATGTCGCAACCACTCCCTTACGCAGACTTCCGATGGCTCGATCGTAACGAAATCGAGTCCTTGGACGTACGTAATGTGAGTGATGATTCCGACATCGGGTACATCCTCGAAGTTGACCTACACTACCCCGATACCTTACACGACCTGCATTCCGACTACCCACTTGCACCTGTGCGCCAGCGCATAACACCCGATATCCTTTCTCCCTTTTCCAAACGTTTACACGAGAGTATATACAGATCATCGTATAACGAATCAGGGTCATCCGTAGAGAAGTTGTTAACAACTTTGGAGGACAAACAAAATTACGTTCTCCATTATCGAAATTTGAAATTGTATTTAAGTCTTGGCTTAGAGCTGAAAGCGACTCATAGGGTGTTGTGTTTTAAGCAAAGCGCTTGGTTGAAACCGTTTATCGATTTCAACACCCGCAAGAGGCAAACAGCCGTCAACAGCTTTGAAAAAGACCTTTTCAAACTGATGAACAACGCCGTATACGGTAAGTCGCTGGAGAACGTACGGAAACATATAGACTTTGAACTAGTCTCGAATGAACGACGGCTTCAAAAACTAGTTTCCACACCTAGGCTAAAACGTATGATTCGTTATACGAACGATCTGGTGGGGCTCTCACTCCGTAAAAAATCCATTGTTCTTTCCCGTCCCGTGTATGTCGGCTTCACGGTGCTTGACGTTAGCAAAACGATAATGTACGACTTTCATTATCGTTATGCTGTCGCCAAGTACGGCCGCAACGTTAAATTATTAATGACAGATACAGACAGTCTGATGTATAGCATTCAAACATCAGACTTGTATGCAGACATGAAGAAGGACCTACACGTTTTTGACACATCGGATTACCCTACGTCTCATCCTTGTTATAGCCTTAAGAACAAAAAGGTTGTCGGCCTGTTCAAGGATGAAACGTGTGGTCGTCCTATTAGAGAATTCGTGGGTCTCCGTGCGAAATGTTATTCGTTCCTTGTGGCCCACGAAGATCCCACCCAAGAGTGTCAAAAACGTGTATGTAAAGGTGTGCCTCGAGTTGCAATTAAGAGGAGTCTGCGACACGATATGTATCGCAAGTGTCTCACTCATCATTGTCAGTTTTCTACCAGTGCGCTTTGTTTACGTAGCGATCATCATACGCTGTACACGATGCGTGTAAATAAGCAAGCGTTGTCACCGTATGATGATAAGCGTTATATATTAGACAATGGTCATGATACGCTTGCATACGGTCATTATCGGATACGACAACGCATCAACATGGAGAACGACGACGACGACACCTCCCCACCTACTAAAAAAATTCGTCTCCATGTATAGTAACCCCCCTCAACACTTGTTTCTTTCGTCAGTTGACGTCTCTCGGTGCTTCAGTCCAGACGTCTGTAAACGTAAGTTCACATATTAATATCGCAACGATATTTGTATGTTTAAACATAATATATATATATACATATATAGAGTTTGTAATGTGTGTGGTTTCTTTGTCTTACAGTATTATGGATAACACTGCGGTTATAATTGACTTCCAGTGCTTTTTCGACGACAACGGAAAATATATTGTGAAGGAACTGTCAATCATGGACGTTCTGAGATTTGCTGGTAGACATTGGATTTTGACACCGCCTGCTACATCCGTTACGAATCCCAAATACGTTAGGACAAACCACTGGTTAACGTCAAATTATCATAGACTTAGATGGAGCGAAGGAGAGACACCATACGACAATCTTGTTTCATTGTTAACATCACATACACGTATATATAAATATGTTTTTGTGAAGGGTTTTGAGAAAAAACGTTTTTTGCAATCAAAGATAATACACAATAATATCATCAATCTCGATGACTTTGGTTGTCCTAAAAACATACCGTATATAATTCATGGAACAGAATGTCTTAGACATTTCAATTCTTCTGACCGTTGTGCCAACTATAAGGTGCATGCTATTCGGGAATGGATGATTCATGATTTTTGCTTTAAACAAACATTTTTAATGTAACAAATTTAGAAAGTAGGTCACTGCGAATGATGACATTTATATCTCTCTCATTCTGTTGTGGACATGTACATACATGCATAGCTGTAAGCAGTGACTATTTTCTTATGAAAATGGACTTTCCTAATGACATTGTTATATTTTTGGTGTCTCTAATTTCGTCTGTGGGACATGTTCATACATGCAAATGAAAGTGGGACACCGACGTTACCACCACCACTATCACATTCTACTGTCCTTTTGTGTCGAATATTCTGTCATTGTTTGGTTCTCTCTGGTTTGATACAGACGTGTTCACTAGTGTCTTCTAATAATGTCGTTTCTTGTAAAGTTTAATGCTGTAAGTGCTATCGAGTACAAACGATGTTCAGAATTGACAGTGAATAAAAAATATCCCATCATGGTCTTAACAAATGTGGACACAAAATATGGGAACTCTGTGCTTGCTACGTTGGAGGATGGCGACCGTCAGTATCGTGTCTATCTTCCCAAGAGGTATGCAGGTGTCTTCACGAATGAGGAGCTCAGATATATCAAACCTAAAGAACTACATTTAGTGTATCGAGGGACGAGAAATCAAACAACACAAGTAGAGATTGAGTCCTAACGTCGTAAGTAGCCACTTTAATAATTGAATTTGTATGTACATGATAAATGTATCATTGATTCTATTTAGTTTCGTTGAATAATAATTGGTTCGATTAGAAATTATTTGAAAGTACATTACCTTTATGCGATAAATGTATCATTGATTCTAAGTAGTATTTACAAATTTCCAGTGAATAATATTTGGTTTGGTTTGATTAGAAATTATTTGAAAGTACATTAACTTATGAAAAATGACATATACTTGAAAAAGTTTACTTACTTAACGCATTTGATTCTTTCCACTAACTGTGTGTGTGTGCATGTGATAATTGAATATTATCGTATCAGTGATTCTAATATCGACTGTATTGTTATGTTACAGATAAACTTCATTGTGAACTGTATCTACAGCCGTGAAATTATTATTTAAAAATCTTACAATGTCAAAAATTATTATTAATATTTATTTTATATAACAATGTTTGTTTGTGATATATGTATATTTAATCAATGTAAAATGTATTTTGAATAATTGTATTATAACGGTTTGTAAACTATATTTTAAGTTTGTGTACAGTGCTGAAAATGTATATTTAATCATTTAAAACAATATTATTATTAATATTTTATATATAACAATGTTTGTGATATATATATATATATATATTTTATCAATGTAAAATGTATTTTTTGAATAATTGTATTATAGCGGTTTGTAAACTATATATTTTATGTTTGTGTATAGTGTTGTAAATATATATATTTAATTATTTAAAACAAATTATGGTTTATTTTAATTTATTTCGTAATAAACCTTCGAATATGCACGCAATTATTTGTATAGTAATCAGAAATGTGTGAGAGAGACATTTTAATAATTTGCAGGTTGTATCTTACAATTACGAAAATTATTATACAATGTGTGTGTACACAAAACTTTTGAAAATACCTTATTTCAAGGAGATTTTTTTATGCGTAACACTTTACCACACACACACACAGACTTGGCAGTATATTAATTTCTAAATCGTAGTCAATGACTGTCATGTGTCAAAAAAAGGACGCAACGAGGTAGGTGATAAATATATATTTCCTGGTGATTACATTTTAGTATCGCTACTTACAATAATCCATAAGTAGCACGACGCTTATGTAAAACTGATGACAACTGTGTCTAGAGACAAAGAGAGAGGAGGGGAGAGAGAGTTGATATCGAAGTCGTCGTCAACAATTTACTATAATATAGTTTGAATTTCCCACTGAAGAAAAATGTTGGCAGATCTGTTCTATACACACACACAATAATGCACGATTGGTAACCCTGATCATATATTTTAATATACACTATAATACACACACATATCAAGTTTGAACCCATACATAGGTTGGTAAACCTGATCATATAGATTTAATATACATTATAACACACAACAAATTTGAACTCATGCAAGGTTGGTAACCCTGATCATATATTTAATATATACACTATAATGCATCAAGTCGGAACCCCCCACCATAGGTTGGTAAACCTGATCATATAGATTTAATATACATTATAACACATTTGAACTCATGCAAGGTTGGTAACCCTGATCATATATTTAATATATACACTATAATGCATCAAGTGATAGAAAGTGAAAGTGATCTAAGCTCGCGAAAGGCGGCATATAAAAAAATAAAAAATTATATTCGCGGATGCTGTGGTCCAGATACGCGAAAAAGTCGCGGATCTTGACACAGATCAGCGAAAAAGTCGCGGATGCTGTGGTCCAGTAGAAAGTGAAAGTGATCTAGGCTCGCGAAAGGCGGCATATAAAAAATTATATTCGCGGAAATTAGAAAGTGAAAGTGATTTAGGCTCGCGAAAGGCTGCATATAAAAAATTATATTCGCGGAAATTCGCGGTCCAGGGTGGTGGGGAGAGCGTGGGAAAAAATCTTGGACCGCGGGAACGGCGGCATCTCTTTGATCTTGTTTTTTATCGTTTTTTATGTTTTTTAAGAAAGGCGGCATTCCTTTGTGGGTTTGAACCCTTATTTTCCCCCTACTACTTATTCTCATTCACTCTTGTAGCTTACTGTTATGTTGTTATTATGTTTTTGATGTTTTTTTCACATTATTTGTTGTGCTATACATTATACTTTTGTTAATGTGATTTTAACTTCACTGCACATCTCACGTAAATGATGAGATTGTTGTAACGAACATTTATGCACTTTATCTAGTCCTGTTCATTAAATCTTTACTAATTTGATAAGGCTACCCTAAAAACAAGGTGTTTTCGTAAATTTGTTTCTTTTATCTAAACTGCTGATTTTGAATTTTTGTCTCTATGACTTTACTTATCATTTGACTAATACTAGTTTCCACTTAGTAAAGAAATAAAAATAAACTCTATAACAGGTAACACATTTAGGTGTAAATGGTCAAACTGCAGCTTAAGATACGTACACGATCTGATGAAGATAAGAATTTACTGAACTTATTAGAAGGCCATCACTAAAACAAGGTAATAAGAAGAGAAAGCTACAAGTTTATCTGAATTTCTTGGAGACTGTAAAACATTCATGATTGATTTATGATATGGTTGGAAGTTTCCATTATTTGCCCAACTTGTGGTTTTGCCAGGGCCTATCAGTTGCACAGTTGATCTATTAGCAGTGGTTCCCAACCTTACGGGACCCGCGTACCACTTCGGTTTTCCGCATTCTTATCGAGTACTACCTGATAAGAAAATAAAATAAGATAAGAGGAGATATCTAATGAAATTTTACCGCAGACTGTTTAGGTTGTGTTTTTATAAGGGCAATCGGTTTAAATCGTGTTTATTCTCATTCACTCTTGTAGCTTACTGTTATGTTTTATTATATGTTTCTGATGTTTTTTTCACATTATTTGTTGTGGTATTCTAAATTTTATTGCCTGAGTTTCGCAACTGATTTGTCTAACCAATGTTAGTTTGTTTACTCGTAGTGAAAACTTAAATTAGTATTCCCATAGGGAGACAGGCCTAGAAATTCTCTTGTTTCTTATTTTCTTTTAAACAGTAATAGTTTAATAAATTCACAGTGTAAAGTAACACTCTTAATACTTTTAGTTTCAATTTATTCCTTATAACAAATTATGTAATATAGGTTATGTAATAACTTCAAATAAATACACTGCAAGTAGGTTATTAGTGAATCTATTGCATTAATAGGTGTATCTAGGTGAAAATAAACCTACTTGCAGTGTACTTATTTGAAGATATTACATAGGAGACTTGCAGGAAACTCAACGAGTTACTTACAAAGGAATAATATAGGTTATGTATAATTAGCATATAATAACAGGTATTTGTACCTGTTATTTTTTGGAACGGTATTTTCATACCTATTATTTTAAAATAACATTTTCTTATTGTTATATTGGAGTGTTAGTAGTCTAAAATATTTCTACTAGTATTTTTATACAAACCATTGTGAGTAACTAACTATGGGTGGAGCTAAGTAAGACGTTACTTTGTCAGGGGGCGGGGCTAGATAGGTCCGGTAAAACGGTATATAAGAAGTGAACGGTTTCATATTTCTCATATTTCACGTATGCCCACCCAGTTCTCCTTACCGCATCCCCTGCCTATCTAGATCTCCACCGAGTCACAGAACGACGAGCCCTAAGACTAATATACCGCCGACCACGCCTCACGAAGACCTCCAACGCAGCCCTGTATGCGCTCGTCAGTACCAAATATAACATAGTGGTTTGTATAAAAATACTAGTAGAAATATTTAAAATAAGAGTTTACCACCTCTAGTAGTAGTAGTTATGACATTCGACTGGGTCTACATAAGTCTCCTAATGTCTCACGCAGGCTGCGAAAAGTGGTTATAATGGTCTGTGCCAACTTCGTCGTTGGTTCGAAACTTCGTCGCTTTTATTTCTTCTTGTGTATTTTCTTCCAGTTTTGTACGCAGGCTTGAGCTGAGCCGGTAAGGAAAATTGCGGTATCTGAAAACAGACCTACCGTTCTTCTGGGAGGATACGCCATAAGTGTTATCTTTGTATCTCACTATAGTAGAAATTATATCCTAGTGAGCCTGGCAAATTTTGTCTAAAGTGTACGGCGTTCTTAAACCTACGCAGCGTGCTCCTCCCACCGTTCGGTCGCGTTGAATAATTGTAAAAGGTTTGTTCAAAGAAAAATCGATATAAATACGTTTCAAATTTAATATTTTAGAGAATGACTGAAATATTACGACGAATACACAACGAATCCAGCACTACACAAATTGTGTCTTTAGGATGTCTAACAACTAAGATAAAGAATTTTTTAACAACTTTATCTTTTTTTTTTGACTAATATCTAACTATTTTTAACAACTGATATAACAACTTTTTTAAGCTTTTTAAAAAATTAAAATAAAATTTAAAAGCTAAGGTTGCACATTTAGGAATGTTTCAAATTCCATTCTATTAAAATTTGGTGGCGCTTCAGCTTACGGTTTTTGTAAAATAGTTCTCCAAACGTGAGCTTGCCTCTCAAGCGCCGTAAAAATTGTCTCTTTTTCTGTTATTAAATAAATAACGTGAATATTAAAAGTTATTTGTCTTAAGTTCTGCAACGTAGAATTAATCCAGATTTTCTTTGACGTTTATTGCATTAAAATCCGACGAACCGTTATTAAGATATTTTCTTTGAAAAACTCAAGTGCACATATTTTCTGCGTACATACTTGTGTTTTAGTCTACGTGCCTTTCTACACATTCCTGTGTAACTTTGAAGTCTCTAATGTGTATATTCGGTACTCATAAAGTTTGTTTCTGTATCTGTTTTTAATCAAACTCCTTCATTTCATTCAACTTACGATTGCTTCATTAATATGACATCTGTTGACCAACATTTGTAGTAGGTCTAGCCTTCCCTATCCGCCTGTTCTTCATATTAGTTATTTAACAATCGGTTGATTTTATATTAATTTTTAATATGTGTGGAAAGCCGTGAGAATATCTGTATTAAGCTGTGAGAGATTTTATGTGTTAGAAATATCGAATTTTTAAAGAAAATCATTCGGTATAAATAACCAAGTTTTACGAAAAGACAAAAGTTAATTTTGGCCAAAACCATACCATATGGAGTCGTGTCAAGGAACGTCATTGTTTTTACTGTATTCAGGTCAGCCAATTTCATAGATCCTCCTCCTCCTATAGCGCTACAGCCCGAAGTCTAGCTTTGGCCTCCTCCATCCTGACTCTCTACCTCTCTCTATCCGTAGCAAAGGACTTCCGTCCTCGCACTCCCAACATCTTTCTTGCATCCACAACGACAGCATCTTCCTATCTTTTCCTTGAACATCCTTTTGGTCTTTTGACATCCATACTCCCCATCAAGACTCTTTTAGGAGTTCGTTTGTTGTCCATTCTTATGGCATGACAAGCCTGTTGCAGCCTCCTCAGTTTTACGTACATTTCTATCACCGTTGGTTCGCTGAAGTGACAATATATCTCATCATTATGCCGTATCCTCCATACCGCATTTCTATATATGGGACCCAGGAGCTTCCTTCTAAATTTCTTCAGGCGTTCAATTGATCTTTGTGTTAATATCTAGGTTTCACTACCGTAGCACAAGACAAGTCGTATGATAGTTTTCTATGCACATTTTTGTCTGCCTATGAACAACTTTTGACTTAGTAAAGGTGGTAATAAGCGCGAAGTTTTCATAGATCAGCCCAACAATTAGGACAAACTACGTATTATCAAACAAGAGTAACATAATCTTAAAAATTTAAATGTTCATATAATGTGTGACGATGACGATGATAATAATAATAATAATAATCATAAATTCTTGTTGTCTTTTATTTTACGTACCAATTACGCCTATAAGGTACGGCGTCCGTGCTTTGAAAAAGTAACTAATACTGTATTCAGATAAATTTATTATGAAGTCTTTAATTAGTAATTCCCAGCCACTTCTCTATTAAAGTCGTCCAGCCTTATTTTCTCAACACGATGGACACATCTTTCCCAGTCTTGTACAGCTGTGTCATCTAAAGCCTGATTGCCAAATGAAGGATATCTTTTATTTTAAAAGTTCTGTATTGATTAGCAAATTGTCGCTTTACTTGTGCCCATATTAATTCAATGGGGTTGTACTGGCAGTGGTAAACGAATTATTGCGCCACCGTCTTCAAAAGCCATTTCATCCAGTTCGTACATTTTTGGACATTAGGTTTTTGATTCCAATAATTGCTTAAATGGCTTTAGTTTTTCAAAAATGTTGGATAAACCTCCAAGATCCACTGTTAAATGGGAGTTATTCCATACCCCTGTTTTGTGTTCCCCCTACCCACGAAATCAAATTTTAGGGGGGGAATTTCACCATGGCCTTTGGGGGAGGGGTAGGCACCTCTGCTTAATGTTGTGTTTTAATTGTTGTAAACTGATCGCAACAGAGTATACTTTTTTATAACAATTTAAGAAAAATATGTTTGCAAAATAATTACACACGGTCCAAGATCATAACCTGGGAGTTGTATGTAAATGTACATACACACGCGCGCGCAGTTCGATGTGACAAGAATTACACATAATGTATAACAAAAGAGACCTGATTTATTGTGGGGCAAAAACACGATTATTTTGACGAAAGTGTGATTGATTAAGAACTCATTGTCAGCACATTGAGGACTAGGGAGATTAGACGTTAAGGGCGTAAAATATAGTGTTGTGTTTGTGATGAAGTGTTTAGTGTGTCAGATGAGAATGTATGTGCGCCTATCGGTAAAAACACGTGTTCAAGAATAATAAGATCCTACCCACCCTTGGACACGCTAATAAGTCATTTTAATGTGCAGAATGGCGATTCAATTAAAATGAATAATTTTAACTTAAGTAAATAAAATATCATATTATTATAGATCCAAATTATGGATTCAAATGGGTATAATTAGTAATTCAAGCCACGTGACGAAAACATTATAATTAAACTAGTTGTATAAGTCGTTTTCTAGTGTACTTTTAGACCGTCTGACGGAGGACATGTTTCACCGTGCCCCCCTAGAATCCGTTACTGAGTACTGCTAGAGTAGGCCAAGCACTGAATAAAACAAGCATTAACTCTTATAAGAAGAAACGATCAGTAAATAGAGAGCATACAATACATGTAAGGTAATAAACACGCATTTAACTAATGAGGTAGTAAACGCCATAAGGTTATCTTTCCATCAGTCAATCAAAGGTTGGCTTTCACCCCTACCATGAGAAGCCGCCACTCATAGTAATAGCACAAACGGAATTACGGTTTTTGTAAAGAAAACTTTATTGCAAAGTATGTAAAAGAGCTTAAAAAATTATATTAGTTTTATTTTTTTAGTGTTAAAAATTATAAAAACTAAATAAAAAATAAAAACCTGAAAAATGAAAGAGTATTCTACGACAATTATGTAACACTCTCGAAAAGTCGAGAGTGTCTTTCTACCAGGTGCAGCGTCTCTGTCAAGGCCGTGCAGTAAAGTAGCACTCCAGACTGTTCTAGTACTGCTGGCACGCCGCCAAAAGAATTTAAAATTATTCTGGAACATCTGCGGGCTATATATAAGCAACAGCGGCCGGCTTAGTCAGTTAGTTCACTTGGCGAAAATGTAGAGTGCGCATCAAGTGATTGTTCCTGATTAGTGGAAAGTTATTGTGTTATAATTAGTACGGACTCTAATAGATCACATTATTATTGCGTGTGGACAAATTTAACTAGAATTACTATACGAGAGTATTATATGTTGATTTCAAGTTGTTATCTGTGACTAATTAAAGCTGATTATTAGTGACTTCATTAGTGTCTGTATTTTGTTTCCACTATAGGCTACAGTACGATGACCCGTGAGACAGTCGTAACAGCATTAAAGCGGATCGGTAAACTGGATCAGGTATTATTAATGTTTGAAAAATTAACGTTTAAAGAACTTATCTTTTCAGATGAATTTCAGTTTCGTGAGTTTAGTTGAATTAACATGATAATTTATATTTTGATACAAATTAAAATTGTGTTCTGGTCAGTACAATTGATTCTGGTTAATATTTTGACCAGAATTTAAAAATAACCAAAATTAAATTTATGTACGTATTATTCATAAATATTTATAAATGTTAGTAAAGTATACAATTATGTAATATAGTCCCATTGGTGATGAAACTCCCATAATAAATTTAACACCTTTTAAACAAATTTATTGATAACAATTGTAAATGTGTGTGTGTGTGTGTGTGTGTGTGTGTGTGTGTGTGTGTGTGTGTGTGTGTGTGTGTGTGTGTGTGTGTGTGTGTGTGTGTGTGTGTGTGTGTGTGTGTGTGTGTGTGTGTGTGTGTGTGTGTGTGTGTGTGTGTGTGTGTGTGTGTGTGTGTGTGTGTGTGTGTGTGTGTGTGTGTGTGTGTGTGTGTGTGTGTGTGTGTGTGTGTGTGTGCAAATTTTTAATAGAAAATACACCAGAAAATTAAATTAATTTATCTTTCATTAGGTTGATCCGGGTAGTTGATGTCTGCTAGTTATCATTCCCATCTCAGAATCAGGAGGGGAAACAATGAAGATTTCCTTAAGCACGTTTTATACTTTCCGTGTACCGACATTTTTTTCTCCTTATAAGGGTTAAGCCTTCTTCTGTTCGATACTTACCCTATTTTAGCAATACCTGCCAAATCCCCGCCCCCTTAGAAGAGCGTAAGCTTAAATTATCTATCACAGTGAGATAATCGTATTTCACACATCAACGATTTGTTTCAGCGTTGTAAGCTTAACCAGGTTTCGGTAAAACTAAATTCAAGAGACAGAGATTGAGGTAGAGCGAAGTAATTATAACTAAAACGCACTGTGGAAATCAAAATCATTAATCGCCAGAGTTTGTGACCACGCAACATTGGAAAGTTTTGTCCGCAGAACGGCGTCGTCTAGAGAGAGTATTTACGGGCAATTAACAAAATGAAAGCAATCAATCGTTTGTTTTAGTACTTGTAGTAAGTTAGTTACAACAGTCGTGATAGGAAATTCTCGCTTTACGACTTTATGTCGGTGAACGTAAAGCAATTATTATGATAGAATTGACTTCGCCTTAAGAAATTTCCTCTCCAAATCATACGTTTAATTCATCATCGTAAAATTTATTTATTTATTTGCTTTCATTTAATTACTACTTTAACGACCGGTTTGTGCCGGAAAGTCACACAGGACGGAAGCGGGAAGCGACATCATTTGTGGAACAAAGGATTCGCGGTGCATCTGACTTAAGTTCTCGTTGTATCGATTGCTGGTGACATAGAAAGCACAATGAAATAATTATTAAGGGGAGTCGGACAATAAATTTGGATACATTTTTCTCTAAAAAATTATGAGATAAAGTCTTGAAATTTTTCAACGTGTTGTATGTATATGTTTTATGTCTAATGAAGGAGAATTATTTAATCTTTATGTCCAGAACAAGAGAGTGTTACGACGGTCTCACAGATTGTCGTATGGTACAGTGGAAACAAATACAGACACCAATGAATCACTAATTACCAGCTTTAATTAATAACAAATGACACTTTGAAATTAACAAGTTATCCAACAAGATTATACTCGTACAATAATTCAAGTTAAATTTGTCCACACGCAATAATAATGTCAACTGTCAGAGTTCCACACTAAATATCACTTCGCCACACTACTTCGAACGGCACTTCAATAAATCGCCAATTGTAACTAACTAACTAAGCAGCAGCTATTTCCTATTTATAGCCTGCAGGGTTCCAGACTAATATAATACGTCCTTAAAAAGCACTCGAAATCTCTAGAGGATACTTGAGTGCGGCCTTAGTAGAAACAAGCTCTTGCTGGGCTAGCCGAGAAATGGCTAGAACGACACTCTCCATTGTTTGAGAAGGTTCCATCGTTACAATATACATTTCTTTTAATTTTATAACATTTTTTTAAGGAAAATTAATAAACATTTATTTTTACAGCACACAAACTATAAATTCATGCTTTTCGGTATCCACGCCACTTATATGTATATGAATAGAGTAAAATAGTTTACCTCTTTTTTGTCCGTCTGGTGGTTTTTTCTTTTTTATACTACTACGCGTTTCGGGACATATGTCCCATCATCAGGTACAATCCCTTGGTAAAGTTCGTCAAATAATTAAAATTATGTGGCCTTGCTACATAACGTAATTCAGATTATCAACAAATACATTCATGACACACTACAACGTGTTTATCAGAAACAAAAGATAAAACTCCACGCTCTTAGACACAAACAGATAAAGGAGGACAACATCGTATGTAAACACAAGTTCTACATGCGTGTCTCAAATTTGACGTATATAAAATTTACCTCTGATGAAATAGATATCCTTAACAAAGGGCTAAAATATAATATTCCTTATATCAATAAAGACCACATAATTCGAGAAATTATTAATGCGGAAGCCGCTGTAAAAACAATACCAAGCCAAACATTGCAAAACGAAACACGTGCCGTAATTAACAATAGATCGAATAAACGCCTAAAAAATGTAACACATGACAAAAAACTCCATAAGATAAATCACAAATACTTGAAAGAAAATACAACCCTGAAACAAATAAAAACTAAGTTGATCGATAACAATGCGCTAGTTACAAAAGCGGATAAAGGGAGTACTGTAGTCTTTAATAGACAAAGACGAATACACATAAAAGGTTAACGAATTCATAGTAAATAATAATATTATAATGATACAAACGGACCCAACCACAGAGTTTGTCAAAGCTTTGAATAACAAAATCAATCAATGTACACAGTTATTTGACAACTACACGCCGATCACTAAAACCCATTAACGCAGAGGCGCCTCAATTTGTTTGCCTACCAAAAATCCATAAGACCAATGTACCGCTTGTAAATTTTACCACTGCGCCGAGCTACAATGTCAGCAAAAAACTTGCAGAGAAAACAAAAAATAGTATAAAGTTAAAAAATAACCACAGTATAAAAAATAACACTGACTTCGTTAACAAAATGAAAAACATTAAAATACAACCTAATTATAAAATAGCCTCTTTTGACATCGTTGACTTGTATACAAATGTCCCTGTTCAAGAAACACTTACAATCCTTAAGGCAAATCTCACTAACGCCAGAGTATGTAACTCAAAATAAATCAACGAAACAATTAATTTACTGGAAGTTGTACTAGACCAAAACTAATTTACATTTAATAATAACTATTATATCCAAGAAAAGGGTCTAGCCATGGGGTCACCTTTGTCTGGCTTACTAGCTGATATATACCTAAATCACTATGAGAATACATATTTGCTCAATAACGTAAATAATCTCTCCGGCAGAATAATATCACATACACGCTACGTTGGTGATACATTCATAATTTTTAATGGTACAATACGACAAATAGAAAATATGAAAAAGTACATGAACGGTATCAATAAAAACATACAATTCACTCTTGAAACGGAGGTAAATAATAAACTTAACTTTCTCGACCTGACAACTACAAGACTAGTTAACAAATTTCAGTATTAGATATACCGGAAACCAACCACCACAGATCTCACGATAAATGCTGAGTCGCATCACCCCTTCTCTCAAAAAATGGCAACGTATAATAGTTTAGTACATAGATTACTCTCCATACCATTAGAAGACAAAGATTTTCATGAAGAACTCAACATGATTAGGTACATAGCTAAGGCCAATGGTTATAAAAGCTCAATTGTAGACAGTTTAATAAAGAAACATCGGAAAAAGAAAAACAACAAAGAATTACAAAAAAATAATAGAAATAAGATTAGATATATATCATCAGACTATGGTAACACCCTACCAAAAATTTTAAACAGTACATTCAGTGAGATAAATATAAAAATGGCATTCCGCACAAATAACAATGTTAGTAAGATACTCTGACCTAAGCCATCAAAATCAGCTGAAGACAAGACAGGCGTTTATAAAATTACATGCAATGACTGTGATAGCTTCTACATTGGCCAGACTGGTAGAGCTTTTATAAAACGCTTTAAAGAACGTTTACCCAAAAAAGACTTTAGCAAAACGATGTCAAATTACGCACGTCATTTGATGGACAGAAATCATAATTATACTGATTTCACGACTAACTTTCAACCCCTCCATATATGCAAAAAAAGGAAGATATATGAGTACTGTCGAGGAGTTTGAAATATGTAAGGCCTTTAAAAATAAAAACACCACAGAAGTCCTTCTGAACGAACAACTGAACTTTCAATCCAATTCGCTTTACGACACAGCGATAAGACTACAAAACGAGGTCCATAGTGCACGGCCAATAACAACATAAGCACAACAGTCGACTGTAGTGTTCCGTGGTGCGCACCAACCACATCGCGTGTGTTCCCGCGTTCAGATATTTTATATTTAATTGTAACATGTGTAAATTATATGTAAATTGTTTTAATATTTTAATTATTTGACGAACTTTACCAAGGTATTGTACCTGATGATGGGACATATGTCCCGAAACGCGTAGTAGTATAAAAAAGAAAAAACCACCAGACGGACAAAAAAGAGGTAAAGTATTTTACTCTATTCATATACAAACTATAAACTTAGTTCTACAATTCTCCTTCAGTTGGTAGAGAATGGTGGGTGACTTACGTCAGCCCTGAAAATTTCAATATCCTACGTTCCTGAGATATGTGTACCTAAGTGTTGAAAAATATGGTTTCTAAAATAAAACGCTTTTAGAATAGATTAGTGAGAACTAACGTAATTGAAATTCATGTGCAACACTTCTTTCACGCACAAAAACAAAACATACATGTAGCCATATTGTTGATTTCAGAGTTACCAGCTTGAAGTACAAAATATCCCCTTTTAAACAGTGAAAACCACATAATATTAAGTTAAGACGTTTATAAAATATGTATTATTCAAAGTAATCGTGTACAAGATTGTAATGATGTTACAGTGCACAAGATGTCCTTTAGATTATTCATAAAATGAGTTTCTGAGATTGTTTGTATCATAAATTATATACCATTGTATTCTGGAAAGTAGAAATTTTAATAAAACAATAACTTTGAAAAAAGTGAGATTTTTAATTTTTTGTCTTCACACTCACCTTAAACAAAACAGCGCTTCATGCTCTTTTTTTAACAGTTTAGAACTTTAATGGTTTTAATAGTTTAGTTTTTAATATTGGCCACTTGAAGGTATCTAAATAGCTTCTTTACATAAATGGGAGTCAAAGTAAAACATGAGTACTCTCGTCAAGCACACATTTAAATACAGTCTAAAAAAAGATAAAATTGTATTACAAATCGTTAGTCAGCTAATTATAAATGGTTTAATTAAACTAAAATTCGCTTTTATTTATATTATTCTAGTATAGACCAATGGCGGGTTCACTGTAGCAGAGGAATTAGCGAGCCGTCACAGAATTATAATATACAATTTCAGGAAATTTACCTTTGTTTATTCTGAATTTAAAATTTGAAAAGTTTGTTTTAAGTGAAAGCCTATTTTTTAAAATGACTTTAGTTACATAAATGTTGTCAGAACTAAACGTTATAAAATGTTTGTTTAAATTTTTTTGTTTATTGACAATGTAACGAAGTAAACTTATGCCAAACCTAAAAAATTGTAAACATAATTAATGCGGTCCAAGTCACTGTATGATAATTATATAATTTACCTTATAATTTCCGTCAAGTGACGTCAAGCGTAATTTGTGCTGGGTTACGCGTTTCAGGCCATATGACTCAAGCAAAACACTGACAAAGCAAAACTAACACATGCTAAACGCGGTGCACCGTGTCGGTTAATAGTACGCTTATATTATAGTTTATAGTTCATTCAGTGTATTTTACGTATTTGTTTATTATGTGTTTGTTTTAATATGGATTTTATTATATAACGAACTACTTTGGAGTGAAGGTCTGAAGATGGGTCATATGGCCTGAAACGCGTAACCCAGCACAAATTACGCTTGACGTCACTTGACGGAAATTATAAGGTAAATTATATAACTAAAAAATTGTGTTTTTCGACTTCAGTGTTTTAGCCTATATAACGATTTTCTCGGAAACTGCTAAAGATACAGTTCCGGGACCCATATAAAAAAATTTTCATGTCAACGCGTATATTACAACAACATAAATTTAACACTAAAATTCATATCCCAGGAATATTAGTATAGCATCGGTTTTCTGTTCGCGCAAAAAACTGAAAATTTTAGCTGCCCGTAACGTGAAAGCAAAGCGTTTGAGGGCCTACGTGTATATAAACTTTTTCCAGTAGAACATACCGTGAAATTATTTCCATTTCTTTGTGAAACACCCTGTATATTTTTAATTTTTTGTTAATCCATGAACTACATAAATGACTAAGAAAAATTTCTAAGAAATTTACAACTCTTTTATCGGGGTTACTTAAATCCATATACACTGAATTCAATTTTTCAGAAAGCAATGGATGATTAAGTTGATTAAAATGTATTATCTTAAGGAGTTCGTGTTCTTTAAACATTACAAAGCTCTGAGCATTATAAAATATTTCATTGTTAATCAAATGAGCCTAAAGCACCAGTCGGCAACCCTGCGCCCGTCGATAAGGTTTGACGCGCCCGCCAAAACAATTTGTAATTTCCTTTTCTTTTCAACGATGGAACGCACCCGCATTTTACCTGCTTGGAAGTACTGTATTATAAAATAGTACAAGCCACGTACCGATACTACAGTATCGGTAGTATTCTTCGATTCTCTACTGGCTTGGTCACTGCGACCATCAATCACAAGCCGCACTAGCTTTTGCTCAAAAAGCGAAACGATTTTTCTGCTATTCGTTTGTTGAATACGACGCGTATGGTGACACGACAAAGTTGTGTAAATCCCGTAAGCTATGTGACAAAACCAAACGACAGGTGGTCGCAAATAAATCTACAATATTATCACCGATCTCCGTACGACAAATAGCTTTTTATCTTAAGTGTAGCTTAAATGTGAAGTGTTGCATTGGTGTCAGTAACCGAACTGAACGAGCAGTAATCATTATGCATTACGACAGTACAGCAGTCTGTTTCTGTACAAGAAAACAAACTCACCGTTAGCTAAATTGCCGGCAGCGCTGTCGTTCTGAACGTCTGTCGATTGTTCTAGCACACGTAGCCTGCAGCTGAACTACCACAATGATTCTAGTCATACGTTTTAAATGTTTTAACCGGTATATTGTAAAGTGTATATTGAAAACACATAACCAGTAGCTAAATAATTCCAATCAAATTATAAAATAGATAATTTAACGTCCTAATTGACATTTGCGAGGACTGATCAAAAAGTTAGTAAAATCTTTGAATTTCCCATGTCACAATTGTCTGTTTAAAAAACGGGTTTTTATGATGTTTATACACATCTTAGCGACAATCGTCTGAAATTTTAGCAGACGGGTATTTACGGGGCGGACGAACGGGGACCGCCCCCCCCCCCCAGTGGGTGGAAGAAAAAAAATTGACGATTTTTATTAATCTCTTAATATTAGGCTGTTTTATTATTTTTTCATCTGTGTACGCTAATATATTAATAACTCTTTTTTAAATATACAATCAGGTATATTACACAGAATTAGCGTATTCGTTTGAAATACGAAATATAGAAAAATCAATTCAGTCAATAAGTATCTTGTCAACAATGTTTCAATAACTGATATTTTTATTGTGTTTTTTACCGTTTACTTTAAATTAACTGGTTTCACCCACTTTTAAGATAGTAATGTTGGTTAGATCAGAGGGTGGAGAGGAAGGGCGGAGAACGGGGAGGCATGAAGGAGTATTGTTGAGGAGGTTAAAGCCCACCAAAGGCTGTAACGCCAGATACGAAGAAGAAGAATGTTGATTAGGCTTAACTTGTTTTTTCTTTTCTATGACCCCGGACCGCCAAATTCTAGATATGCCACTGAATTTTAGCCCTGTTGGATGCATAGTTTAGACTTGACAGCTACTTAAGTAAGTTTCGTTTTTCTGTACTCAGCGATGTTTTTGATAATCTACAATGCAATATTGTAGAACATAGATTAAATTTTGATCTAGATAAACTGCCCTGCCGTGGGGAAAATGTTGCAGGAGGCTTCTGGCGAGTGCGACATGCATTGACTGGTGGATGAAAAGTGAAACAGAATCTTCAAAGACGTTTGTGAATGAGTTTGAAGATCGTGTTAGTCAGATGAAGATTGTGGTTTTGGGTTTCACAAATTTTCATAATCAGGCGATTGAAGAATATTATTCGGGAAGTACGCCGTTTGTGTGAAGCTATTCGTAGAAATCGGCCAGAATTACGGAAAGATAATTTATGAAAATTGCGTCTCGGTAATGCACCAGGACGCACGTCATTGCTTGTTCAAGAATTGTAGAACGTTCGCATAACTGTAATCACTTTGAAGAAGACAGTACAAATGCAAATGAACCAGGGGACAATTTTTCAAATAAACAAAAATTTCACAAACTTTTTGATCAAACCTCTTATATTAAAGTGTAGAGTACAGGAATAAACTATAAGCCAAATACAAAAAGTTAGGGACTAAAAACATCGCCACAAGAAACAATTATATTTACGAGAAATCTCAGGACTTAAGTTATTAAGATTTACGTCGCATTGCTACCTATGAAACTGTATATTTAATTTAGTAATATACAAAAATATTATGATAAGATACTGTAGGCCTACTTGCTGGAAAACACGAAATCCGCAGCTACGTATTTTTTAAGTAAATAAAAATAATCAAAATCTGTGACGTTCACAAGTAACCAAGAACCAAAAACTTAAAAAGCGTATTTTTGAGTTTATTACACAAGATATCTACAACTAATAATCGCTAATGTGTGTTTATGTGTGTATGTGTTTTATCATACACTCAATTGAACTCTCGATCCCTCTGAATTTTCCAAAATTGAACACTATATCAGATTTTAATTAAAATTCTCTTTAATTTAATACCCCACACGAAATTTTTCCGAATTTCGAAAAATTTTGACTCCTCACATTTTTGCCTTCAGCCCCCTATTTTTGGCGAATCAAACTCACAAGCAATAGGCATATGTAGGGTAAACGTACGGACACCCATGCCAAGTTTTACGACAATCGGTTGATGCAGTAAAAAATTGTCCTCAAACAGATAGGTAAACAGATAGACAGACAGATGGGCAGTTATACTGACAGATGCCAAAGGGTCGAGTTAAAACTGATAACTCGCTTCGCACGTTCAATAAAACATATCGATGCTTTCGAGTTCAGTTATCCTCTGAGCAGACACAGCCCCAATGCAGTTGCCCTGTAGTATTAGACCTATAGACTACTACCAGGCATTATCTATCTGACCTCAGTGCAGTCGTCTTGTAGTATTAGACCTGTAGACTAGTTAAAGACATCAGTCTGACCTCTGTACAGTTGTCCTGGAGTATTAGACTTATAGACTAGTACCAGGCATTATCAGTCTGACCTCGGTGGTGCAGTCGCCCTGTAGTATCAGACTTATCATCAGTCCGTGTCAGTGTAGTATAGTAACAGACTAGTTGGCTCGCGTTATCGGTGCAGTTGAGTTGTACTGCACCCATGTATACCATGTGTGATATCAGTCAACCATTGCCTTCAACCATCTGAGAAGTAAGCCTTGCATCCACAAAATGCTATTGTTTGTGAACCTCGCCGCGCTTTTCTCACAACACTTATTTCTGTAGGGAAGCGCTTATTTTATCCGCAACAGAATATAAATACACAGCAGTTCGCTAGACGGAGGATCGTGTTCGTAGTTTTGTGCAAACAGAACGGGGCAAAGAATAACACAGCTCACTGTACAATCGCGTTACTTTACGGTGGCCGCTTCACAGCTGCGCGAAAAGTGAGGGTAGTGGGGAGACTAAGAGTGCTCGGTAGTAACACTTCATTTCAAAAAAGTCCGTCTTACTGTTGCTACAGCCGGCTTAATGCGTGCTCTTAACTATTTAATTATTACAACTCGGGTTTTACACATTGTTGGCATTTCCAGATTTCATTGAACGAACTACTATTTGTAATTTTACTAAGTATTACTCGAAATTGTACCAAATATGTATTTGTAATACCAGAACAATGGTATTTGTTACATAATGTAAATAATAACTAATTACTAGTATAAAGCAAGCAACGAATAAATACTAATAAAAGAAACAGAGAAACATAAGAAATAAAATCTAAAATGATCAGAAATATGCTTTATGCAAGTGCTGCTAACATACGACCTAAACGTAAAATAGTGGGTAAAATATATGTAACCATGCATACAAATTAAGACTTTATATAAAATATCGCATACAATTATTAATTATTTTCGCACTGAATACAATTATTAATATTACAAATTGTAAATTAATATGTGGAAAAATTAAAATCTTTCAGAAACTCCTGTTGCTGACTCTATTCGTTTTTGAACCTCTTTTAGTGGAATACTAATTCCATTTTTTTCACCTTCCATAAATTTACACACATTAGATATGCCTTCCCGAGCTTGGCTATATACAATCTTTTACCTAACTTCGATTTGATAGGAGGAATTTTTTATGATTACGTAATTAAATAAAATGCACTGTGAAAGTAACAGTATTTTAAGCAAAATAAAATTTAGTTTAACAAAACATGATATCTGAAAACAGAACTACAGACAATATTAAATAAAATGTAAAATGTAATTAGATTATTTATCACACGTCATAGTCGCAAACTAAATACCAGTAACGATAAAACTAAATAATTAAATTAAATACAGGCATATACGGTAAATGTTTCAGGGCAAATGTTTTTGAAAACGCACCAACACTTATGCTCTCAGTGAGACGTGCCGTTACACTGACAAAAACAGGGCTCTGCGCATATGACTTTCACCAAGGTTGCCGGCCACCATAAAGTACACATGTAGTACACACAAACGAGCGCGTAAATACAGACGTGCATCCGTACGTGGCCTGACGTCAGCGGACCGCACTTCAACTTCTATACATTTATATGTGCAGTGAAATATTATTTGGAATCGTTTTTTCTTAAACGTAAAACTGTTTTTAATTAACACAGATTAATTATTTAAATTAACAAATAATAATATTGCACAGCACAAAACACCGGACTGTACTGCTGGTTTCCCTTTATCCGTACGTAAGTCTTTTCTACAATCATATAATAACATACAGTATTTTGGCTGTACATATAAAAAATGTTTCCACTTTTGTCATATGCTGTTAGTTTCCAACTTGTCATATGGCTTTTTTTTATATTTATCATTAATATACTTCATCTGTCTTACCTGCTGTTGTTATGTAGCTGCACGGGCAAGCTCGATCTCCGCCTCATATTTATGGTCGGCGAAAGGTTCGTAAAAGGGTCTAATAATCCTTAGTATGATCTGTGCCTTGTACATAGCAGGTAGCTGACCATCGGGGGAATTCAAAAACCTTCTTGTTTCACGACTATGCACCTCCTTGTAATTCGCATTTCAAGAATTAGTTGCGACAGGGTAAACCCACAAAACTGATATTTAAGAGAAAGTTTAGAATTTTATCAGTCACTGTTGAGTTGACATTCGGCCACTGTGTATCAAGTTTGTGTAGTGAACGACGACTTCCTCGATGAAAAATGTGTTAAGTCAGCGAGGAAATAATCTAATAGCGAGGAAAATTTCAAATTTAGAAAATGTTTACATTGAAAGGATGCGAAGAAGACTGCTAGAGGTGTACAAACAAGAAGTGCAAGTCAAGACTATATACTGGAAGATGGGAAGATTGTTTGAATACGCGTTGACGAGTATAATCATGATCCTTTGTCGGTGAGTGTAATTAACAGAGAAGCTACATCTAATTCCATTAAAAGAAAGTTGACAGTATAGACGAAATACCGTCAGAACTCATACGGTTAGAGATAAATAAAAACTCAGAGGTAAGCCGCTTGAGGCGCACATCATGCTGC
Organism: Magicicada septendecula; assembly: GCA_034769895.1. NCBI lineage: Eukaryota > Metazoa > Arthropoda > Insecta > Hemiptera > Cicadidae > Magicicada > Magicicada septendecula. The sequence goes on from CM068376.1 coordinate 288,621,377, forward strand.
CCCTCGCGGGATTCTTTTGGGTTCGAGGCACACTTCGTGCTCACTACGTGGCTCACCGTCTCTGTTGAGCCGGCCTGCACTCGCCCTGTCCTTGAATCTTTCCAAAATTATACAGGCGTTACCATCAGTTTACGGTAAATTAATTTTTGTAGTCGTATAACTTAATTTTAACTTATCTTCTTGATGTATAACTGTGAAAAGGGAGGCGGAGATTTTTACGTCTTCACAATTCTTCCCAGTCATAACTTTCTGTGTTTTCAGAGATGAGGCTAATAATAACCTGCGTAGTGCCATTACTTCACGATGTTTGTGTGCGCAATTAAAGAAAACGATAAATCGTTTTTAGGAAAACATTTTCAAGACAAAAGTTTCCGCTAAATTGTAATAAATTTACAACAAATAATGCTAACGATATATCTGTAATAAAACCTGGCAAATCAGCGTCATGTTTTAATACCGTCCCCCAAGTCAGCTGCAAAGGTCCTTCCACGATGTTTTATGCCACTTTTAAATCTTTCTAAGTAAAGGTCACTTCATTCGAAAATCCCGGGATACCGTGGCAGTGGCGTATCTAGAGTTTGGCGTTGGGGGAGTCCAGGGTAGAGTCGACTTAATTCAAAAAAGAGAAATTTAAGACTAATCAACATAACTATCTTTAAAGTGGTTGAAAAATCTGTTATAATATCCTGAAATCAATCCTATTAATCGGTAATAACACAATAAAATACGCGTTATTGAAACATTGTTTAGAATATGTTGACTGAACTGATTTTCCTATATTTCGTATTTCAAACGTTTACGAAAATGCTGTGTAATAAACTTGTTTGTATTTTTTTTTTAAAGCGTTAGTACTATATTAGCGTACACAGCTGAAAAAAATAATAAAATAATCTGAAAAATTAAGAGATTAACAAAATCTGTCAACTTTTCTCGACCCTCTGGGGGGTCCGGTGCCATTCGTCCCCCCGCCCCCGTAAATACGCCCCTGAGCTCTAGGAGGAAACAGTATTATTCTGTGATAGAAATAATGGCATTATAGTATTAAAAATAAAGAGTTCGCAGAGGCCTAAAAATGATGCTATTTTGTGTTTCAAACTAGTAAACCTGAAATGTCATCCATAAGGGAAACGGACACACTACTATACCACGAATGTATGACGAAAACATATAAGATTTGTACAGTCTATATGTCTACTATAATTTACAAATCTATTATAAAAATTTATATTTTATAATTTACGTAAAAGTAATATACAAATAATTGCCAGTTAAGTTTTAACGTTTATAAATAGAGCTACTCGTATGAGAAGAGATTATTCAATTGTTGCGCTAAGATTGTCACCTTATTTACGAGGGACAGTTGAAAAGTTCGCGGAGCGACATCTATAGCCTCACGGTAGAACTAAAATTTTTCGTATGTTGTGAGATTCTTATTTTGTGTAAACACCTGTTAATTTCCAAAATCTGTCTGTCAATCTATTTTCTGTTTATCAGCTGTTCGAAATTTACATCACGCGTGTTTTACAAAAATGGACTAAATCAAACATCTTGATTTAATTGTTTGTTAAAAAGGTCTACCGCCAATGGAAATCACAACGAAATGATAAATATCTTAAGTGATGCTGCGCTTTCAAAAACAATGTTTGTAACTGGGCATTCGAGTTTAAATGTGGTCATATGAACACTGCAGGTAATCCCTGCAATGGGAGCCTAAAAAGCGCATCAACTCCGGATATCGTTAAAACATTTCACACACAGTATTGGAAGATTGGCGACTTAAGAGTGGATAGCATTGCTGAGATCAATAGCGCCTTACGTGAGCGTGCGTATCGGATTTTAATTCAAGAACATGGTATGAAAAAACTTTGTGCAATTTGGGCGCCGCATTTGGAGTCGTTGCACTTTTTGGGCGTCCGCTACGGGGATCGTATTCAGTACTCGTACGACCACGAATAAACTCTAATGTCCACTTACAAACCATTGTTTTTGAAGGTGCAACCTTTTTCTAACACATTTCGTTGTGACTTTCCATTGGGAAACTCAAAGAGTTCTTGATTTTATTCATTTTTAAAACTGGCGTGGTACGTAAATTTTGAATAACTGTTGAACAATCATAAAACTGACAGATAGATTTGGAAATAAACAGATGTTTACATGATGTATAAATCTTATAACACACGTAAAATTTTAGTTCTACAGGTAAGCTACAGATCTCGCTCCGAGAAGGTTTCAACTGACCCTCGTACATGTTAAGATAACCGCGTGATACAAAAGCGTAACTACCAGGTACAACAGTGCAGTGACGATAATTGCAGCGACTACCAAACCAACAATGACGTCACAGCATGGGGTCCACGCATTGTTCTTCGAGTTGACGCTTCGTCCGCTCCGAGTGTGTTTAAATAAATATTTGTTGACTTTTCCCTGGCAGCGAATTAGAAAGGCAAACGTTTGCTTACTATCGATTGCGCTGTGAGGCGGCAGCCCGCTGTAGAATTTCATTAATTCACCGGAAGCGTGATTGTAACGGCCCGTGCAGGCAGGATACTCTTTGTCCGCCTCTTCCCTCCCCACTATCTCTCTCCCTCCCTCTCTTTCTATCTCATTCTCACTCTTTCTCTTTTTGATATACTGCCTCTATTGGCACACCCTACTCAGTTTACCGTTTACCTCGCTTCACTAACACTTCGCACCTCAAACGTCACACGTCACACGTCCTTGAAGCTATCGCTCCCCCCCTGTCACTGTTATCTCACATGTTATCGGTTATTTCTTTCCTTCTTTCTATCTTATCTCTTCTCTGTCTTCCTGCCGCAAGAACTCTCTTTCACGTTTCACCGTACTTTCGTACTGGCAGGTAACGAGAAAGAAGGCTGACAGGTAGCATCAACAATACAATTGGCTGTCGACCGCAAGTACACGAACGATCAAAATTTGATGCCGTAGTTTTATCATCAGGGGCCGGACCCCCCCCCCCCCCGAAATTAGAAAAAAGTACACGAGCTTTGTTAGTCTCGTAATTTTTAGGCTATTTTATTACTTTTTTAGCAGAGGTTTCAGCTAGTAATTCCAATTTAAATATACAAACAGGTTTATTACACAGCATTTGCGTATACATTTGAAATACGAAATATAGGACAATCAATTCAGTCAATGCATATTAATTGTATTCGATACAATAGTATTTTGTAGGTAGTTTATGCATACCAGACGTCTGAAAGACTTCTACCAATCTTTCACCGCATTAGAGTACATTGTTTTACTCTTAAGGAAAACGTTTACACGAGTTCTTTAATCTCGTATTGCAGAATGTTACAGAAATAAAACGCAACTCACTTTTAATTAGCTGTAAAATCTAAACTATGCATCCAGGAAAGCTGGTATGCTAGTTATGTTGTGTCTTCTATGCGATGTTTCAGCAATGCGTATTTTATTGTGTTATTACCGTTTACTTCAATGTGATTGATTTCAGGATGTTATTACAGGGTTTCAGCCACTTTAAAGATAGTAATGTTGATTAGTCTTAACTTTCTTTTTTATGAAGCCGACTCGACCAGACCTCGGACCCCCCCCTAACCAAATCCTAGACACGCCACTGTTTAATATTACCATTCTGAGTAACAGAATGGGACAATCGAAAAACGTTCACATATTTTTATCTCTGTTTTAATGAATACGATCTATAAACCTTCTCCATGGTACGTAAATAATCGAGTGTTTGTGAGACATTGAGTCGGGGTAATTAATGGAGCAAGGAGGAAGTGACCATGGACGCCATAGTTAGAGGGCACAGAAACTGAGTCCCAATTCGTGATTTTATTGAAAACGTTGCTATGAAATAATCTTGCACGAAAGTTACATTATGCGTTACAATGTTACTAAAGATTGTCCTTAATTGACGTCCACCGGCTGCAAAATGCTTCAAAAAATTTAAATTGTTTAAAAAATATTTAAGAGCATCAAGAGGTTACGAAAGACTTAACAATATTTGTTTACTTTTAATTGAATAGGATTTAATGAGATCGCTTGTTTTAGAAAAGATTATCGACAATTTTGTCTTCCGAAAAGCAAGAAAGGCGTCGTTAAGTACTTACTTTTTTCACTGTTGCACAATTTACTTATTATAATATGTTTGGCATTTCTAGTTTGTCTTAAGTTCAACTCAAAACACATGTTTTAATTTGATCTATTAATATTATTTGTGTTATTTGATATTATGTGTTTAGTCGTGTTTATTGTAGGCCTATGGTAATTTCAATAAAATTTGGTCTTACTTTTTCGAATATCGAATCCAAAATTTCGATTTTTGGAAAAAGAGACGGGCGTTTTTACGAGGGGGACGTACGGCACCAGACCCCCCTCCCTAAAGGCTTAACAAAAGGTGACGAGGAATTTTGTTAGTATCTTAATTTATAAGTTAATACACTAATATAGTAGTAACTCTTTCTAAATATACAAGCAGGTTTATTACACAGCTTTGCGTATACGTTTTATGTATGAAATACAAAAAAAATAAATTCAGTCAATAAGTATTTTGTAAGCAAAGTCTCATTAGCGTGTATTTTTATTGTGTTACTGTCGTTTACGTTAATGGGATTGATTTCAGGATGTTATCGCAAGTTTTTCTGCCACATTGAAGACAGTAATATTCATTCCTCTTAACTTGTTTTATTTTTTTTTTGTATAAAGCCGACTCGACCAGACCTCCCCCCAGACCAAATTCTTGATACGCTACTGAAAAGAGCGTAGTGAAGTTAAAATCATCTCCGAAATGACATTAACAAGAAGTAGACTGCTATATGGCCTATAAGGCACTCTGTAGGCTATAACACAATATAATTCGCTTTTTAAAAATTTACCAAGTTGATGACTAGTATAATACACAATTTGTTATTATAATCTGTATTATATATCTACATCACACACGAGAATAAATGTAACATCAGTATGAATTTTTTTCATTTATTAAAAACAGCTTCGTCTCTTTGACATAGAGATATTCTGAACCTCGCTGTTTTGCTTCGTTCGTACTTGTATGGCAATCGGCACATGCGCAGAATCAAGTATTCAGCACCAATAAATATGACTTTGTACTCGTAGTACTCGTTTATTCGTTAGTTGCGTAGGGGGTCCCGAGACTCGGAACCGCGAGTAATCGGAACGGGTATTTCGACGTTTCAGTTATCGTTGGATCGGAACAGGTATTTCAACTTTTCAGTCACTGTTATATCCTTTCCACAAAAATTATCGTTCCAAAATACCTGTTATAGGTATATCGGCCCACCTCTAGTACTGAGTGCAACATTGGAATACCTCGCGTCATGAAGTCCGTACCTGTGACACACAAAATAAACAGAAAATCGTTACGTACTCTGAGAGGACCCAGAGATTATCGTTTGGTCTATCCGATGAATGTATTCGAGTTGTTTTGAGCGCCAGGTGCCACTCCTTACGATTTGTTTAACGACTAATTTTTCTATAACCGAACACAAATCGTCTAAACGCGTTTTAATCTTATCGCTGTTCGGAGTACGCTTAATGAAAACGGGAGTGTGTTTTTCGTATAATTGGAGTCGGGCTGAGCAACGGGGGGGGGGGGAGGGTGCGCGTGCCCCTACGTGCACCGATGCTTATTTAGTGTGTTTACATTTGTGATTTGTTTGCCTTGTGTGAAACAGCTGTCGGGGAGAAATCTGCTCCAGACTTGTACACAAGCAACGAACTCAATTCAACTGCACTCTTTAATAACTGCATGCTCTCAACTTTTCCACTGCAGTTTTAACAGACGCTGAACAATGAATGGCGGGCTTTCGCACACAGATACGGAAAGAGAGATAGACAAGACACACACACACACGCACTCGCACGCTCACGAGACAATGCCTACTAGGATTTAGAAGATCATTATCAGCACTGATTTATTTCGTTTCGCCGAATTTTACATAATTTTTTGGATTATTACACAGGATATCTGTATTCCACACGGTGTTCGAGCAACGAGAAATTGGAAATTGCGTGAAAATAAATTGAGACCGAAGAAAAGGTTTCCTTGGTTTCGTCGATAAAGTTTGTACCCGGCGAGACTCATCTCCTACAAACAAGTTGTTTCTGCAACTGCCGTTGTCACTTACTGGATTGAATTAGGAATTGCTAAATTCCCAGGGGACTTCGGAAAGTATGAGGACGCGAGAAAGTGTTGTGTGAGCGTGCGCATGCGGATGTTGTAAAATCCGGCAACCACAATAGAATTTGGTCTTGGGGGGGGGGTTCATACAAAAGAAAAAATAAGTTAAGACTAATCAATATTACTATCTTTAAAGCGGCTGAAAAACGTGAGATAACATCCTTAAGTCAATCCCATTAAAGTTAACGGCAATAACACAATAAAAATACGCGTTACTGAAACATCGTTTAGAAGACACTGACGGAATTGTTATTCGTATATTTCATATTTCAAACGTATAAGCAAATTCTGTGTAATAAACCTATTTGTATATTTAAAAAAGAGTTACTAGACGGAAAACCGCTGAAAAAATAATAAAAGAGCCTAAAACTTAAAATATTAACAAAATTTATCAACTTTTTCGACCCTCTGGAGGGGGGAGTCCGATCCCGTTCGTACGCCCCCCACGTAAATACGCCCCTGATGGAAACATCCAAGCTGGTGAAATCGTATTCGAATGCATAACGCCAAGCTTCACGGAAATTGTCGCGCCCGTCTTCAATGACCTCAGTCAGCAACCACCGGACGTACAGCTGATAGACTCCCGTCTGGTCCCCTGAAGACGTGCTTGAAGTCTTTCGCTAATGTACCGGTTGAAGTTCAGTTCGGTTTACTGTTACGCGAACTCACCCGATACACCAAAAAACCGCGAGGTCGGACACGTTTTATATACCACCATAACACAATAAAACAAATACTGTATACAATATTGCATTTGCTTAATAACTAACATACCTAGAAAATATTGATATGTAGCCTATATACTAAACTAACTGGCTTACTGGCTTATAGTAAAATATTTGTGTGTGTGTGTGTGTGTGTGTGTGTGCGTGTGTGTGTGTGTGTGTGTGTGTGTGTGTAAGACAGAGGAGGGCACACAGACAGATACAGAGAGAGAGAGAGAGAGAGAGAGAGAGAGAGAGAGAGAGAGAGAGAGAGAGAGAGAGAGAGAGAGAGAGAGAGGGTGGGGGGAGAGAGAGAAAAAATGTAGTTTTGATTATCACTATCATTTTCGTCGACATCACCGTTATTTTCGAAGCCTTAGATCATTGGTGTAGAGCAACTGTTTTAAGTCTGCATTCCGCAAGAAACTGAAAAGAAGTCTGTGAGGCAACCACGGTATAAATATTAAAGAAAACATTCGTCTAATCTGCCATAGTAAGTGCACGACTGTTAGCAGGCCAAGGTAGAATTTGGCCTTGGGGGGTCCGGGGTCCGGTCGAATCGGCTTCATACAAAAGAAATATCGGTATGGAGAACCAACATGATTTCCATGTTCTTCTAAGATTTATATTTAAAATCATTTTCGAAATGAAATGTTTCCATAGAAACTACTTCTTTCTTCAGGCTTAACCACAGTACTGTGGTCACTAACGTATACCACCTCAAGTTAGCGCACTCGATTTTCACTGATGATGGCAGTCGATGGCACTGCCGAAACGTCTGGTTTTGCAGAAAACATTGCACCACGGCCAAGCAGTCCGGGAAGGAATTTTAACAACAAACTACTTCTTTGTTGCCGATAAAGTAGTACACATATAAAAAATTATCCCCTCCCCCTTCGTCTACCCTTTTCATTTATACATATTTCATCTACCTTTCTACAGTGGATTATTATGACCTTTTCAGGATACTTTATCAAAATTAAGTAGTTTATTCTTGTTAAACATAAAAACGTTGCAGGTAAACTACCCCTTCCCCTTAACCGATCGTCACCAAAATCAATAGACCTTGAGTCCCTTACAACTCAGGTAAATATACAAAAAATTATTTAATTCTATTTGAATTTGCGGCAGTTATCGTTCGCCGTAGAAAAAATTCTACACACAGACAATTTTCGGAAAACGACTTTTCTTCATGTTTTGAGGGTAGTACAATCAGAATCAGCCCTTACTCGAACACTTTTTTTTCGCCATCACCATACTTCCATTTCCTTATGGAACACGGAAGTAAAAATAAGTTAATACTAATCAATATTACTATCTTTAAAGTGGTTGAAAAACGTGAGATAACATCCTTAAGTAAATCCCATTAGAGTTAACGTTAATAACACAATAAAAATACGTGTTATTGAAACGTTGTTTACAAGATGTTTATTGAATGAACTTGTTTCCGTCCATTTCACATTTCAAACGTATACGCTAATGCTGTGCAACAAACCTGTTTGTATATTTAAACAAGAATTAGAGAGCTGAAACTCTTGTACATTAATGTACACAGCTGAAAAAGTAATAAAACAAAAAGAGATTAACAAAATTCGTAAACCTTTTCGACTCTCTGGGGAGGGGCCCGGTCCCGTTCGGCCCCCCCCCCCTGTAAATACGCCCCTGTGTGACAGTGACAGCGAGCGCTTGGTAGAATGTAAGCGAAGAAATGGTGGCACGTAGAGTGCGGACAGCGAAGAGCGCGGACAACAGGAATGTTACAAAGAGTGCGGACAGAGCGGTACAGTCCGATACCTGAAGAGCGCGGATCGTGAACTCACAAACATTTGCCATGCTAAGAGTGCGGACAACGCCAAAACTGCACGCTTTAATTGCGTAACATAAAAACAAGTTAATCGTGGGTGATTTTTTTTATTTTGAAAAATATATAAGACTTAAAACGTTTTACCTACCTCTTCTACACACTCCAAATTTCATACAATACTTGTAGTTACATACAAGACCACACAGGCCCGGATTTCCCACTAGGCACGTGCCTAGGGGCGGCACGAGTTGAAAAATTATTTGTTAAAATTTCATGTTTTCGGTTTTTAATTACAGTATTTGTATAGGGCGCTTGCATTATGGCCAAATTGAAGAAAATGGTTTTGAAATAACCTTTAATTATGTCACTGAATAACACGGTATTGACACTGGGCCTATCAATAGCGGTGGTCGGTCGTATATATACAGGTCTGGACACTCCGTTGAAATTCTTGTCCACTTTTTTGCCGACTAAAATAGTTTGTTTCGATATCGCTTGGGGTGATAAAACCAAACCATGTATTTATAGACATAAATAAACGTATAAAAAGAAAGTAGGCCTACGTATATTATTTGTTAATAAAGTAACCTATATGTGTTACTAAAGTGTACACCTAAATAAATATTAATAAAAGTTAAAAAAATGTAGTCTTTTTCACAATTCCATCGCACTTCCCTTTTAGATTTAAGATCAAATGAAATATTTGCAATAGAGATAGTTGAAATGACTATTTTCAGCAACTTTTTTTCAGCAGTCAAGGAGAATTGAATATATAGAAGTTACTTGTTGGGGGGGGGGGCGCTAACAATAGTGCCTAGGGGCGGCAGGACACCTAAATCCGGGCCTGAGACCACATAGAGTACACATAGCTTTATAAGACGAAGTAAGCATTAGACACAACAGGAACAATATGAACATTTCACCGAATTATAAAATGTTTAGTACAGCTGTTATTTTGTAAATTGTGACTTACCAATGTAGTGTCTATAACAAGCCTGAGGATACCTATTGGAGATTTGTATTTATACGTAATATGTTCTTACTAAGCTGAAACCAAATATCAACTAACGTTGCGTCTTTTGGACTATGTAATGCTTTGTTTTTACGTTACGATTCAAGAAAACATAGGTAACACATAGTTATCAGTTATCAGTATACACTCGCATCTAAATTTGATGAATTAGTAAAAACAATAACAGACTCGGACGTGAAGTGTGTGTGGGGGGGCGAGAAAGCGCGCGCAGAAATAGGCTATTCGTCCAGAACAGAATAAAGAATATTAATACAACAATTAGACTAAAACTTTATAAGTAATATAGTCTACAATTCATTGAATTACGTAATTACAAATATTTAGTTTAGTTCTTCCACCAATTAGGCAATATTTTCTTTATTTCTACCAATTAAATTATTTAAGAATCTCTGCTCTAACACATTCTTTGTATTTTGTTATTTCTACCATATCTTTGAGAATAGCTAATCGGCTGAAACAATTGTCAGAATTTAACAATAAATTTTGTGAATCTACTAAGCGTTTATATCTTAGTTTTTTAAATCCTTTTATTAAGGTAAGTCAACGCTCTTAACAACAAATAGTTTATTGTTTTTAAATAAAAAATCGTATTGTTAGTATTTTTTACAGACAGAGAGCCTGAGAGGAATGTATCCCCATATCCCAAATATGTACAGAAGAAACGGGTGATCTGCATAGGCCTAACTGAGATCATGATTTTGTAGCAGAAACTCCGTCATCTAGCACTTTGAAGAGGACAATGCAAACACATAGAAATGTCCCTCGAAGAAAACAAAAAGTGCCGAAAACCCGCGATGACATTGTTCTTGACGACAAGTGTTTAAAAATGAATGACGGAAGGAGTTTTCTTTTAAGCGAGGACTCTTAAAAAGGAAGTCTCGTACTGTTCAATAGTGAAAAGGGACGAGAAAGCCTGAAGCACGTCAAGATATTCTTCATGCAGGGAACGTTCAAGAGTTGCAGTAAGCAGTTTACCCAGATTTTTTCCATTCACGCAGACTTTGAAAGTAGAAATGAGCAAACAAACGTTTATCCTGTGGCATTTGCCCTTTTGCCGAGCAAGAAAAGAGAAAACTAGGTCCGTATGTTTAGACTTATCCTCGAAGCTATTCCCGAATGGAAACCACAAAAAAACACTACGAATCAGCGCAATATCGGCGGACCGCGAAGTTTTCCTTTTGGTAGAGGTACATGGTTGTTTTTTTTTCACATGAAGAAGTGTTTGCGGAGGAGAGTACAGAGACTACCGAGAAACGAGGAAACCAAGAATTAAGATTATATGTAAGGATGTGTAATGCAGCACTCACTTTTCTTCAGCCAGAACATGTGGATGATGGATTTGTCGAGATTCGTTCTTTTTTATTAGATCAGTGGCTAGAGAATGAAGAAATCGCCCACTGAACCACTGTGCTGTAAAAGACAACATAGAACAACCAACGCTGTTGAAGGATGTCATCATACAATCAACAGCATTCTACTGAGTCCCAAGCCGAAAGTGAAATATGTCAAACGATGTTTGAAAACAGAAGCGGAGGCACCAACTGTGTATATATGAGAATGGAATTAATGATGGAAGGAAATAAGAGGAAAATAAAGTACATGAGGTTGGACGAAAGAATAGAAAAAACTGTTCAAAGAATGAAGAAACGGGTGATATCAAATCATGCTTAAAAGCTATTTCTTTCTTTCAAAAGTTGGAGTAGGTCGATACGCCTATTGAGTTTGTGGATAGTTTTAACTATATATGTATATAGTTAAAAATGTAACAGATAAGAAATTAAAAATTAAAAGTATTTAAAAAACAATAAATACAAAAATGTAACAAAAAAAAGAAGACACTCATAGCTGACTTTAAACACGTCAAAATGATTGTCTGTCTTATTATCATTTTGCCATTCCAAAGCCTGGGAAAGTGTGCTGGAAATCAGTGTATTGGGAAAACGTAAAGGCGATTCAGTACAATGTATGTGATATGGTCTAAACGAAAAATATTCAGTGTCTTTACTCAATCCCCCCCTCTATTCCAAGGTGGTGTCCGCACTCTTCGCATGTCAAATGTTTGTGTAATCGCAGTCTACCCTCCTCAGGTATCAGACTGTACCACTGTCCGCACTCTTCATATAATTTCTGTTGTCCGCACTCTTCGCTGTCCGCACTCTTCGTATATCCGAAGAAATCGGCCAGACGCAAACGACCAGTAGCGTAAATAGGAGCTACTCCTTCTTTATGGACTGGCTCGAAGGTTGGACTTCACTTTGTTTTGTTGATTTACAGATATTGTAATTCAATTTATTTCTAAAATTATTTTAAGCGTTATTTTAACGCACATACTGTAGCTGGCTTATAAATAGGCCTACGTTAAGTGATTATGGAATTTTGCTGAAATTTATAATAGCTCTGGGGGGGATTGATACCCTGATATCCCCCCGTAGTTACGTCACTGCAAGCGACAATATACTACTAGCTGTGAGCCCCAAAGTTCCACAGTTGGTGAAACAAATGCAAGCTCACGGTCACATTGATTAATCTCAAGTAAGACAGTGATAATTCGGCTGTCTCAAATGTAAGTTTACTTACACAGATTAGTTAAATTAATACAATTCATTTTAGTTAATACTGTTACGACGGTCTACTGATCGTCGTATGGTACAGTGGAAAACAAAATACAAGACACCAATTGAGTCACTGATCACCAGCTTTAATTATCACAAATAACAGTTTATAATCAACTCGTACATAATTCCAGTTAGATTTGTCCACACGCAACAATAATGTCAAATAATAGAGTTCCACACAATTAATAACACTTCACTTTGACAAACACTCGATCCGCGCTAAGGAAAAATCGCTCACGTACTGAACTGACAACCCGGCTGCTATGGCTTTATACATGTCGTGCAGAGGTCCAGTACAGCTTTCCCTCCTTACTGCACGCCGCCGGCTTAATGCGTATCTCAAGTGTTCTTGGAACACACTTACTTGAGTGGTGCAACACCTGCCACACTGGGCGGGGGTAGTGGGGAATGTTCTGGGTTGTTCGGTAGGCTTCTCGTTAAAATATAAACTGTACTATCCCTTGGTGGCTTTAAGGGAAGTCTGAAGCCAAAAAGTTAAAAAAATATTCACTTTTTTCAAAATGACTATTTTATTAAAATTTAATCTTTTCTTAATAAAATGGTTATAACTTATGCTATAAGTAAGTTCAGAAACACATTTTATGAATAATCTAAAGTGAGTTTGCACACAGTAAAATCATTATAATTTTGTACACGATGCCCTTCAACTGTACATTATTTTGTAAATGGCTGAACTTAAAGTGATGTGACTTTCATTATGTAAAAATTGATATTTTTACATATCAAATGTTTATTTTTGTTGGTAAAAGTATGTTTTGTTTTTATTCGTGTATGTTTTGTTTTTGTTTTGAAAGTAGTGTTTGGTTATGAATTTGAGTTTCTATTAGTTCTCACTAATACACTTTGAATGCGTTTTTTGGAAAACCATATTTTTTCAATCCTTAAGTGCATATATCTAAGAAACTGTGCCATGTAGGATATTGAAATTTTCAGAGCTGACGTAAGTCATCATTCTCTACCGACTGAAGCAGAATTGTGTACATAAAGTGTATACTTTTGGTGTTGTAAAAAAAAAAAAATTATTAATTTTCATTGAAGAAAGGTTATAAAATAAAAATAAATATAACTATTGTTGTGAACACGGAAAATTAAATAATTATGCTTCAATAGACATGAAACATTTACATAAAACACCTAGAAAAGTTTCAAGACTCTACATTATTAGGTTTCAGAGAAAAATGAACCTAAATTTGTGTAATTTAATATTGCTAACATAGGCTTCCGGACTCTCCTTAAGCCCTTTGTGGGAGGGGAAGGTCCGTTCATTATCCGTCATTATCCGTGACTCAGTGGTCCGAGTTGGGTTCCACTAGAGATTCACAATCTCGAATCACTCCTTATTCGCGACTGCAGTAAGGTGAGATCCATACGTTGTGTGCGGCTTTGGGTGTTACGACTGGACACGAACGAACGTAATTTCTAAAATCGATCCCATTGTTCTAGAAACTCACAACCCGCATCACCCCAAACAGGTTACACGAGGCTGCAGTCAGACATTATGACGGCTTTAAATTTGACACCAACATCCTAGAGTTGGTCTAATCAATTGTGGAGTACGACAAGGGTGTCCATTATCACCTTCACTTTTTAATTTATATATTGACGATGTAACACAAAACTGGCAGATGTGTCTTCCAGAACATTGGTTACTCTACAATTGACACTTTTTTGTTTGCGGACGATCAGGCTATTATGTCGGACTCTGAAAACAGATTGCAGATGGGTATACATTTGTTAAATCGAATCTGCAAAGGCTCTGGATTGCAAATATCCACACTTAAGACCAAGGTGATGGCTTTTCGTGGAACTGATCCCGTATGGGCAAAAATTGTTATAGATGGTACTGTCCTGGAACAAGTTAGCAATTTTGAATACCTGGGCTACAGTGTGTCTTATAATGCAAGCAACGACATTGTGAATTAGTTGTATAAGTTCAACCTGAGGTGCGGGACCATTAGGCGAACCCTTTTCCAGAAAGTAAAGGAACATCCCTAAAATTCTACAAGGTGATGGCTCTTCCCACACTTCTTTATGGGTCTGAGAATTGTACTTTAACGAAAGGCCAGGCCAGTCGTATCCAAGCAGCTGAAATGAGATTTCTGAGGCACGTGGCAGGGTATACTCTCCATGATCATAGAAGACACACATATATACGGCAAGAACTGAACACTATGAGTATACTCGACAGGATCGCCCAGTATCGGCTGAGTTGGTGGGAACATCTTTGCCGCATGGATGACTGCCGCATCCCCAAACAACGATGGAACTATAAGCCGAGGGGACGGAGAGGTGTGGGACGTCCGAGGAAGCCCTGGAGTGACCAGCTCTAATCTTTCCCTATTTGAGACTGGAACAAACCATCCTTGGTTTAATCCTTGAAGTAGATGATCATGACCAACACCACTTCAAACAGTAACGGTAGTTACATCAAGTTGACCTTCGCTGTGGATCTGATTATTATGAACACATAACAATTGTTAAGAATTTCATCGATATTTTTATGTAAATAAAAATGGTGATTCAAGAAATATAACCAGGGAGAAGGGTGCGCATGTGGTGAGAGTTGTGAGGAGAGATGCAGCGGTGTGCCGGCCAAGGAGTGCGAGGGGTGACATGCGTCTCGTTGGGGCGCAACACTCTATCAATTACTTATGCATGACAAAAGCCCCGTGTATATAAAATTAAACGGTAGTATGTAGCGAACACTGGTGTAATTAAGACTATGAGACTTCACTCTTCACATTCATTCGTTGAAGAGTATTATTTAGTTCTCGTTAGTCGCTGGCATCGACAGACGGAACCGCGGAATCAAGATACAGTGCTTAAACTGATGAAGTATGGTCTCAAGAAAATATAAAAACAAGAGTACAACACACGACTCCAAAACACGAAATCGAGTTTTCATAGGACATATATCTACTGGCTTGGTAGACCAGTGGGTAAGGTGCTTCACTTGTTATCTACAGGTCCTGGGTGCGACTTCCGGGCAGCACATAAACGCACATATCCTATCGGTTCCGTCATTATGTGTGACGTCTAATGTAGCTGACTTGCGAGTATGCGATCCGCATAAGCTTACAGTATTACACTCATTGTAGCTAACGGGAATAAGTTTATTAGTAAGCTTAAATATCTCTATTTATATGTAATAAATGTAACCATGTTTGTAATGACAATGATAATCGGAAATTATTAATGATCATGAAAGTACTAAATTTGGGAATTTACTGTTTGTATAAACAGTAATGGCAATAAGTTCAATGGTTCATAAATAAATATAAAATTTCATAGATATTTCGTACTTAAGCACTTTCGAGCGTAGGAATCATGTACGCCTATACGTAGTACGTATATGAAATTAAGGTGGTTGATCTTTATGACTAAACTGTTAACGTATCACACTTGATTATTCACTTCAGCTCCTATTGAATCTGTTATTGGTGTATACATATTTTAGGTTCCCGTTACTATGATAATATTTATTGCATAGTTATTAGTTGCATGTTTTGAAGTGTAACGAATTTGACAATGCGATTAAAACCAAGCGTACTATAAGTGATTGGATTAAATGTAACTGAGAAAAGAATATGTAAACATTAAACAATAATTCGAACATTCGATTGATAGCAAAAGGAAGTATTAATACTAGTAAAGAATGTGCAGAGATTGACAATATAATAACAGACAGTAAATCCACTAAAGTATAAAAGCGGTTGAAAGCATTAGAAATCCCATATAAAGAACTGGAATATTATACAAACTATCTAATCCAACAAATGGAAGATTCCTGTTGGGGAAAGAGTGATGCTCAACGCCCTTAACATTGGAAAGACAGAAGGCAATACGTTGGTTCTAAGTGTTGGGTGATCCAATAAAAATGTTATAATAAAGATTATAGCCACCTTCCTTCTAAATACTTTGTGTCTGTGTGTCTAAACATAAACGCACACTTTTCAGCCTCCAGGTCGACTCAGCTTGTAGAAACGATACATAATACGACAGTGGACGGCTGAAACGTAGTGCTGGCCACACTCCCTTCTTTAAACGTTGCACGGCTCACGTTAGCCAGGTTACTCTGCATGGATCTCCTAATCTACTTCGGTGATACAAACTCCACCTGCTCAGAAAAGCCAATATTACGAGTACATTTACTACCCCAGCATGCAAGCGCGAATGGGGATTAATTGTATCAAATGCAAGAGTACCAAACAAATACCACATTATAACTACAATCGAATATAAAAATGTAGGACTTATTCTAATATATTAAGTATAGAAAGTTACTCTGTGTTCACGTTAACTGAACCAGACTGGCTGGCGTGAGGAAACCTGCAGTGGCGTATTTACAGAGGGGGGAACGGGACCGGACCCCTCCCAGAGGGTCGAAAAAAGTTAACGAATTTTGTTAATCTCTTTTAGAATATCTTATTATTTTTTCAGCTGTTTACGCTAATATAGTAGTAAATCTTTTGTAAATGTACAAACAGGTTTATTACACAGCATTTGCGTATATACGTTTGAAATATGAAATACAGGAAACTCGGTTCAGTCAATAAGTATTTTCTAAACAATGTTTCAACAACGCGTACTTTTATTGTGCAATTACCGTTTATTTGAATGGGACTGAATTCAAGATATTATCACACGTTTTTCAACCACTTTAAAGATAGTAAAATTGATTCGTCTTCACTTTTTTTCTTCTTTTGTATGAAGCCGACTCTACCGCCCCCCCCCAAGACCAAATTCTAGATACGCCACTGGAAACTTGGTACGGTTTTACGTGTATTGTCTGAAGCCCGTACAAAGAGTCCAGTACGGGCCTATTCCAAATCTTTCTATGGTCGACAAGTTCTGACCGCTCTCATTCAGTGAAAGACGCCTGTCATCAGTCCAGCGCCTCTGTTACCGACTTCTCCCCGTACCGTGGGCGCCATGATACTGTATCATTCTACGTGTCATTCGTAATCCTTTCATTATGATGCGCCAATATCAATTTAAACATTGTATTATCGTATTAATTATAATTAATATCCTTCCTTGGAACTGGTAATATTAAAACAATTCACTTACAAGGACACATCTG
Organism: Magicicada septendecula; assembly: GCA_034769895.1. Taxonomy (NCBI): domain Eukaryota; kingdom Metazoa; phylum Arthropoda; class Insecta; order Hemiptera; family Cicadidae; genus Magicicada; species Magicicada septendecula. Next base: position 288,638,821 of record CM068376.1, read on the forward strand.
TCGTCGCAAATGATTTTATACAAAATAATATAATGTTGTATTCAAGACAAGGAACATCCACCATCAGCCCAAGGTCACATTATGTAAAGTTATGATTAGACCGGTGATGACATACGACAGCGAGACTTGGACTCTGAATAAACGAGCCGCAACATAGTCAATACCTTTGAAAGGAGAATTTTGAGCAGAATATATGGACCAATACAAGTCAATGGAATACGGAGAATGCGTCACTATACGAGCTATATAAAGACAATGATCTGGCCACCACCATCCGACTACATAAATTGCAATGGGCAGGACACATCATTAGGATGGAAGGCAACCGAATACCTAGGAACTTACTGTTTAGTCAAATCGTAGGTAGAAAGCCTGTCGGAAGACCCAAGCATCGCTGGCTGACGCAGTGGCGAGGGATGCTGATGCTTTACTTAAAATAAAACGATGGACATCGATCGCCAATGACAGGGAAAATGGAGGCGGATTATTATGGAGGCTAATGTTCGACTCCGAACTGTGACGCCATAGAAGAAGAAGAAGAAGAAGAAGAAGAAGAAGAAGAAGAAGAAGAATATAATGTCGTTAAAAATAAATTTACTTATTGTTTGATAAATACTATAATAATATAAATAACATTTAAAATTAACCTCGGCTCATCGGACAAAACAAAAAGGGCAAAGCCCGATCATATGTCAAAATACTGAAGAAAAATATCAAAAAATATCTACCGTTGTATACAAATCTGAAAGCACAAGAAACCCTATTGTGTGTGTGTGTGTGTGTGTGTGTGTGTGTGTGTGTGTGTGTGTGTGTGTGTGTGTGTGTGTGTGTGTGTGTGTGTGTGTGTGTGTGTGTGTGTGTGTGTGTGTGTGTGTGTGTGTGTGTGTGTGTGTGTGTGTGTGTGTGTTTGAGAGAGAGAGAGAGGGGTTATACTAATAGTGTCTGTTGTAGTTCCTTGTAATATATAAACGCTGAAAGAATCAAATTAAAAAATTGTTTTAAATGCAGCCAACGTTTTATAAACACGTGGGAGTTAAATATTAGTAGTTACTGGAATATTCATTAAATATCTGACAAAAATGCCACTTTAATGATAGATTTTTTGTTCATAGTATTTGAAATACCTTTCTTTGTCAGCCTACTGTGATGTAACGTCTATATAAAATGCCCTCCGTTTTACTCTTAGGCGTTCCCTGCACTTAACTTTATTTGCCTCGTATAGTTGTCGGGCCCGGAAAGCAGAGTTTCTGACCGCGAAAAAAATTAAATAAAAATCGATAGCAAACTGAATGAAGGATTAACGTAACAGAGCGCTACCGTGACAGTTCGGCCGAGCTCGTGCCGGTACCGACGCTGAATAATTAAAGGAAGAATTGGAGATGTAATTCGCAGAAAGTTTCTCACTGTCACGCTGTAACAACAGCAGACTCTTGGCTTTTATCAGTTTAAAAATTTACAATTTCTAACGGCTGTTTCTATACTGGGTCGGTTTATCTAAGTACTTTCACGACTATGTCTGATCACGTTCCTGAAATATCAAAAATAGTTATGAATTTTATTAAAATCCATTCCCGGGCTGTTTGGCTGTGGTCCATCGTTTTGTTCGCAAACAGACGTTTCGGCAGTACCGTCAACTGCCATCATCAGTGTAAAAATCGACTGCACTACCGTAGGGTGGTACACGTTAGAGACTGTACTCTACGTTAGTGCAGCCCGAAACGTCTGTGACCACGGCCAAACAGCCCGAGAATGGATTTTAATAACATTGACTCCGGCCGTGTAAGCCTTCGAAGTAGTTATGAACTGATTTCATATTGGCACTAAAGTCGAAGATCCATACTGACTGTTTACTTGAAAAACCGATTAAAATTAATTTACAACTTCATTAAACTGCGCCTAAATTAGTTCCAAATACATCGGTTCTGAAAACGCAACACAAATGAAGGCAAATTTTTTCAGGTTTTTTTTTGTATTTTTCAACGAGAGCTGTCGGTTTTTTTCTCGATGACGAACGCGCTCGATAAGTAATGTCGCGTATAGGTTAACGAAGCCGAAAGTTTTAATAAAAACTGTTAGTAAAACGGAAGCGCGTTTAAGTTCATCTGCGTCTATTTACTTGGAAATGAGGGAGAGATCTGGTCTATGTTTTCGTCTTAGAGATTGTTTAGGTTAGTGCGCTATAGACAGAACAGGATATGGAACGCTTTCTGTCTGTTTATACGACTACCCAAACCCTTTAACACTTGAAAATATTCTTAAATAAATTATTTAAAATTTTAGTGAACCCAGAACGTAAAGCAATAGAGTAAAGACTATAATTTTTTCTATATTCGAGAAATTACAGGAAAAATACCAAAGTATTATATAAAAAAATAGTTTCATTATAAAAAACAAAAAGTAATATCGTCAAATAAATACACTGCAAGTAGGCTTATTTTCACCTGACGCACGTTTCACAGAAATTATTCTGTATCTTCAGAGGCTTGTTTGAAGTGTAATTGAATGTTTCGCTTACGATGTAGTTAACGGATAATCGATTTTACTTAGATTCTATTTTCGAGTGTTCTAATGTTTATGTAGCCAGCATTATATATTTAGTGTTTTATTTCATTATTCTAATAAATGTTTGATTTTAAATAAATCGTCCTGTTTGGGTTTTATTTGAATTTGTCCTTTTTTAAATATACAAACAAGTTTATTACAGAGCATTTGCATATATAAAATATACTTTATATATTTGCGTATATTTACATATATAAAATATATAGAAAATCAGTTTAGTCAATAGGTACATTGTAAACAATTTTTCAATAACGCGTATTTTTATGTGTTATAACCGTTTACTTTAATGGGATTCATTTCAGTATGTTATTACACGTTTTTCAGCCACTGTAAAGATAGTAATATTAATTACTAGGCTCTTAACTTGTTTTTTTTTTTCATTTTGTATGAAGCTGACATGACCGGACCCCCCCCCCCGGCCAAATTCTAGGTACGCTATTGCTTAAGCTATAGTTTTTAGTGATCAATTACTAAACCTATTAATTATAATAAATAGGTCCTTTTGATGCTCAGTCAAGCATTAGCAATAAATTACAGATTTACTAACTGAAATAAGCGTTTAACGTTTTTTTTTTAAATATGAAACATACGAAATATACTGGATCTCGTATGTCACATGTATGGTGTCTGTGGCAGACCACTCTCCTGCCTTTTAAAGTTCGTAAAATGTGAAATATATGTTAATGTAGTGTATAACAGAAAGTAATGCGTTTTAAAATACACACTGTGGTTAGTCCGTGAACACTACTCATACCGACCGACGACACTGGTGTCGCCTTCAAGCTGTACATTCTCTAACTACTTAACAGTCCAAACGTCTTCCCAAACAAGATTTGTTTATATAAAGGTAAATGTAGAAACCGTAAGGGAACGAGTTTACACAAAATAACAATACCCAGAGCGCCCGTCATCAGTTGCTTTATAACTAGGTACACTAAACAAGTGCCTAGGGCCGGCACCTTTTAGGAAGAGGAAGAAAAAACATTTTTGAAATTATCTGACCAAAATTTAAAAAAAATAGCTCACATGATAGAAATTATTTATGGTACTAAAGTAAAGGCTTTATTATTTAATATATTGTGGGACATATTAAGTAAACTTCTAAAGCCTCAGTTAATACAAAGGAAGACCAAGGTATTGATGTATAAGGTCCTAGTGCGCCCAGTATACTGAGTTATGCATCAGAGACATGGACGCTGTATGATCAGATTAGAGGCAACTAAATATACTTGAGAGGAGAATCCTCAGGCAAATTTTTGGTCCAGTGGAAGAGGGGGGGGAGCCTGGAGGAAAGATATAATATAGAACTTTTTAATTTGTATGATGAACCTGATGTGGTCACTTTTATTAAATTAAAAACATTGGAATGGACTGGACACATTGTACGTGCTTATGAAAGCAGAGTTGTTGGGAAGATGTTTGAAGGTAAATGGAAAGTTGGAAGGCAAAAACTGAGATGGATGGACGGGGTGAGTCAGGACGTCAGGACTCTTGAAATTAGAATCTAGAAGAGTGTGGCTAAGAAGAGAGGAGAATGGCGAAATCTGAAGAATGGCTGGACAATGATGATTATGATGATGATGATGATGGGACATATTAAGTATGGTACATATTTAATTTTTGCGTTTTCAGGTCAGTTAGATAAAGTTATTGACCGTTCTAATCAGTGAGCATGAATAATTCGTGTGCGAGCGCGCACCTGAGTGAGAGATCAGTTTCTGCTTTGAAGAGAATAAAATCATATGTTCGCTTTACTATGAAAGAAAAAAAGTAGAATTCCCTCTCAGTTCTTCACATTGAGCTTGATATTTTAAATGGAGAGGGATCTGAGTTCAAGCTTTGTCACAGTGACACTAAGAGATTACATAATAATCCATAAATAACAATGTATTTCAAAAATAAATTATTTGTTTTGTTTTCATAAATAAACGCTGAATGTTCAATTTATTATGTGTTTCTATTATTAATTCCTATAACATATTATTTTTTTACATTAAAGATAAATAGATTCATAAGTTCATTAAGAGCTATATTCCGAGGAACGAGGAACGGGGAACGTTAAGCTGGTATCGTTCTTGTCTAAAACGGAGGAACGATCTGTAAAGAATTTTTTTGGGGAGAGGCCACAAAAATTGTGCCTAGGGGTGGCATATTTCAAAAGCCTGCCCTGTGGTTTGCTTATCGTGTGAAGTGTACAGTGCACGGTTAAATGTGTCAGCTTAAGGGTTACAGAATACGTCAGTGCTTTTAAGTCAGAACAAAAATTAAACGGCTTACTTTTACTCTAATTCACAGTTTGGATCTATGGTCGGAATGTCGGAATCGTACAGTACTAATGTTACATACACAAAAGTGTTGAGTACCAAGTCAAACGTTAACCATCGTTCAATTTTAAGAAACACCACGTTTCAGTCATTCTGTTCTGTGATAGTATTCAGGTGTTATAAAAATTAACCTAACGCCTATTAAAACAAGAAAAACGTAGCTTCAAACAAAGATACATTGAACACACAAAGGCACTACAGTCCACTACCGAATCCACCTTTGCAAACCACCTCATTGAAGCAAACCACACATACAAAATATAAAAAATAACATGGATATTCTACACGTACACACAAAAGGCTGAAAACTAGTCACTCTTGAACAAATGGAAATACACAAACACACAAAAACACATAAAAACGACATCCTAAACGAACAGACACAATTCAAATCATACGCATTATTCGAACATATCACATCCCACACACACAACATCGATCCTTCAAAAGTCGATACCGTCGCCAAAAAACAAGACGCACAGTGCTCCCAGCGGCAGCCTCTGAAGAAGCTTTTTAAAAACGAAAACTGATTCAGGCAAAAGGTAAAAGTTTTACGTTTTTACCCACAAAAAACTTTGTGTGTTCCGAGTCGGTAGTGATTTAATTATATTTAGAAAAATTGGGTGTGTCGTGGGACACACGGCAGAAGTGAGAACCAAGTAAGTAGTTGTTCTGAATGGGCGTCAGTTGCTAACACAAAGGCTTCAAGACACGTACTTCACAGTTTGCAAATATTTGAATCCATGACCACTTCAATTAGAAAGATTCACTTCCACGTAGCCCTACATTAATAACCCTGTCCTTAATTGTCGCGTGTAACTAAATAATTCGTTATTTCCGTAATTACAGCTTTTACAGTTTATTCTTATCCACATTTGGTAACAGTCCAATAAACACAAGATTTCAATCACTCGCGATCTGTGCTCCAAATAAAATCAAATAGTGATACAAAAAACACAAATTTATCTTGAAAAAAATTAACATACAATAAAACGGAACTGTCAATGTTGGAAGAGATCTCAATGATTCAACAGCAGGACTTGCGGAAGAGCCTTAGAGGAGCAGACTTCTTCAAAAAACTTGGGGGACCACCTGGCTCCGGATTATAGCACCCAATAAGGGCCCGTGCCTCATCCGTCGCTCCAATGGTCTCAGAGGCGGATGAGGCAGCTCAGTTCCCAACGGCAGAGAGAGCGGAAGAATCTAGTGCAGTAAACCACGAAAAACAATCATTTCGGACTAACAAAACGATCTTATCTCGGAATTTAATTCCTACTTTTGCAGTCTATACAAGAACAAGGAATGAAGAATTGAAATTGGCACGTGGTCCTCAGATGGCCGATACAAATAGAAAAAAAACGTAACTAATGAATCGAGTTAATAAAACATAATTAGAACGAATTCAGCCTACCTGCCAAAAAAGTTCCTCCGGCCGGTTGTGAGCGATTACAAGAGAGATCGCCGACGGAATCCCACAAGCTCTGCCAGATGGGTAAGTCTGTAGCGATCACATTTTCACTTAACTGAAACGGTGTGTTTATTGCATAATTACCCTGTCGACTCTTAGCTTTAAAGATAAACAGACAAGTCTTTCTCTCTGTAACTCGACGGATAATCGTGGGTGTATGGATATATTATCGCAAAAATCACAACAAATCGTCGTATGTAGACCTATAATATTTTTCGAATAATATACATTAGTTTATATATTACACACACACACACACACACGCGTGTGTGCTGTAGTAGGTTTTTGTGTACAACCGTCTTGGTAGTTTCAGAGTGCCCAGTTTTGTTTCTTGAGCCAGGAACATTTTCAAAGGCGTACTATATTTGATACGCCTGCGGAGCGCAGTATATACCCGACTTCGCTTGGAGTTGAAGGGTGAGGGGATGAGGGTTACTGTCGTTGAGAGTTTTGTTGTATGTCATTCTGGTGACTGTCAATTAGGAATCTCCAAGTTGCCGCTACTTTAGTAAACTCATTTCTGTCGTTGACCGCTGTCTTTTTCTACTACTTCAATCTCATCTCTATATTGGCCGACTTCCTTATCGTTTATTCTCGCTGAAATGTTTGCATTTTTGAAATCGAATGTGTTCTGACGGGGACGTCTTGTCTTGTTTTCATAATGACACTTCGATGGTGAAGTGGAACCGATACAAAATTTGTTGCAGTTTGTGCACGGTATATGGCATTCGCTTTGCTCCTCTAAACGTATGCCGTCCTTTAGACTTTGTAGGAAGTGTTAGTTGTGTGTGTGTGTGTGTGTGTGTGTGTGTGTGTGTGTGTGTGTGTGTGTGTGTGTGTGTGTGTGTGTGTGTGTGTGTGTGTGTGTGTGTGTGTGTGTGTGTGTGTGTGTGTGTGTGTGTGTGTGTGTGTGTGTGTGTGTTGTCCTGATGCAATATTTCTTGAGTATTCTCTCCATTACGTCTGCTGTGCCCTTTACATGGAAAGGTATATGCGCGCGCGCACACACAGACACACAAAATTTATTTTATGAGTAATGAGCATGTCATTAGGTAATACGTTACAATAGACATGCAGAACAAGATTTCAGTGAACCAATCTTAAGTTTTTATAATACAATTTATACGAGTGTAATCAACGATTACACACAATGGACACTAACAGTTTTATCACTGTTGAGTATTAGCGACAGACAGTTTTTAGGACAAACGAATATGAGAGAATTCGAGCTTCCATTACATGCTTTTGACGTTATACTAAAGTAAAATAAAATGATCCACTTAAATAACAATTACTCGACCTCCACGACAGAACCACAGCATGGACTTACATATAAACAGTCCAACTTTACACTATACAAAAATATTTCAGTATGATATTAAAAGAATGCTTTGCTCTTACACGATAACAAGAACGTAATCTCACATGTACCCGCGCGAGATCGACCTGTAAATAAAACAAGAAACTATGAAAACAAAGACTGGAACAAATTTTGAGTCTTTTCTGATTATAAGCGGTCTATTCATCTGAAGCGACAGAACGACTCCTTCAAATGTAAGAGCGTGTAATGGACAGATGCTTTCATTGTTTCACTGATCTTCCGGTCCAATGTGGGGGAACATTATATAACGTGACATTAGGAACGGACCGCGGAACGGTACACAGAGGAAACAGCACGCACAGTCTGACATAAAACTGCAGAAATTATCGATTACTCGATACCTCACACTCGCTGACTTATACGTCTACGTGTGTGAAATATGAAATATAGGAAAATCGATTCAGTGACCCCGGAAGAAGTTGTTAATGAAATGGCCCAAAAAGTCAAGGCGAATTGAACTCTTAAAACATTTTCAAACAGTGGTTTTTGTTTTATTTATTAATTTTTTTTTGTATAAACCTTTCATGGTTTACTTTTTTTATCATTAAAACAGTAGTTATTATTTTTAAATGTAAAACGTTAGTAAGTATCTTGCAAACAGTGTTTCAACAGAACGGTTACCGTTTACTATAATGGGACCGATTTCAGAATGTATCGTCACACGTTTTTCAACCACTTTAAAGATTATAATATTGACTATTCTTAACTTGTTTTTTCTTTTATATGAAGCCCAGCGACCAGACCCCCCCCCCCGTCAAGCCCAAATTCTACATACGCCGCTGTACGGTGGGGTCGTTCATTAATTTTCGAGTTACCGGACACAAAACCGTGAGAATCGCTCATTATGACCTTTATCATTCCTTTGCTTTTCCCCTTTAATTTATCTCTTCATTTACATAATATTAACGAAGCGGCGAGTGTGTTCATGCATAAGCATGCAGGCATGACGCTGACGGAAACCACTGTAATATAGTGAATATGCCTACTTTTTACCGGTAAACCGCGCGCACACACACACACACACACGTGCAAATTCTAACAACACGCTAACACAGTAGTTTGATGATGCCTAGTAACACAAAAGTAATATACACATCAAGTAAGTGTTGTCTGTGTAGTAGTGTTATTTTCATACGTATAACTAGTGAGACACACACACACACACACATACACACACACACACATACACACACACACACACACACATCACATTGGGTGAGTTGAATAAAAATAAGTCCCCACTCATTTTTCAATTTTTCGAAGTGGGGACTCACTTTTGGTTGAATAAAAATGAAGTCACTCAACGCTGTTTATAAGTTCCCACTCACTCTATGAGTCGGCACTCGGCTTGTTAAGCAAGTGGCCACTCCCATTTTCGATTGAATAAAAGCAAGAGGCGACTCCTCAAACTGAGAGCCGACTTAGAAACAGTTAAGTCTGTTCACTAGTAGTCTCAACACGGTGGAGTGTGATTCTAACTAACAAAAATGGCTGAAACTACCATTCGTGCACGAAAGATTTACAGAGTTCGTCGGGAATCTCGTGAAAGTGATTATATATAGAGTTTTATATAGATTTAGAAAAGAGAACGTTGAGTGGTTGAGTGATCATTTCTTAGAAAGCGACGTTGAAAAGCGTGAAGGTGCCTTGTCCAGTGAAGAGAGGGTGAGCGTATTTTTACGTTATGTAGCCGATCCGGAGTTTCAACATGGTGTTGGTGAAGATGTTGGTGTACACAAGTCAACTGTTTCGAAAACAGTGTACAACGTTATGGGTGCTATAATCCGGAAAACAAATGCGTGGATTAAATTCCCAACCAGCATGGATGATTTACAAAATGAAAAAGTAAAGTGGCAGGAGAAATACAAATTTCCATCAGCTATTGGCGCAACAGACTGCATTCGTATTCCGATACTTAAGCCTTCAGTGCATGGTGACGAATATGTAAACAGAAAAAAATTTACCAGTATTAATGTGCAGGCCACTGTAACTCAAGGGAGGAATTCACAAGCGATAACGTTTCCTGGCCGGGATCGGTGCGCGACGCTCGTATTAGGAAAAATTCAGACATTTATAACGTCATGAAATGGAATGAAAGCTGCTGCGCTGCTAATAGGTGACTCAGGGTATGGACTGACGCCTTGGCTTACGACTCCTTTCGTTCCGGCTGTAAATCCACAACATACTGCGTACAATAAATGTTTAACACGAGAACGGGTTATTGAAAGATGTTTTGGCCAACTTAAACAGCGTTTCCCTATACTACAACATAAATTACGTATAAAATTACAAAACGTTCCTTCTCTTGTGTTATGTTGCTTTATACTTCATAATGTTGCGAAGCGCTTCAACGATGAAGATTTTGCAATCAACGAAGAGAATGCCAACGACGAAAATGCAGTAGCCTATCGTCACGACTACGGTGACGCAGTCACTCGTCAACGAGGACAGCTAAGAAGGGATGAAATTTCCAGAATAATACATCGTTTACAACTTTAGGTAAAAACATTAAAATACAAATATACCCAAAAATTCATTAAAATATCAATGCACATAAAACACGCGTTCCCAAGCGTGCGCTAGAACTTGCTAAGATACGAGCACACCTGTGTACACTATGTGCATGGATGTGCTCGCACACAGCATAATTTAAATTTTTTTTATTGTTATTTTTTTTTAGTTTATTTATTTTTGGTTCATATTTTCTTTACTTTTTTTTTAAGGATTATAGGAGTAGGAACTGTATTTTAATTACATTTTATTTAAAAATTTTATTGAAAATATAAAAAATAGTTATCGGTTATTTATCTCCCGGAAAAATACTGTAAGCAAGAGATTTGACTACAGATATATTATTAAAAAATACATCTGTCTGTAATGATTCGTCATTCATGTCCTTCTCTTCTTGTTGCCGAATGCGTTTCATTTTAACGTCTACCAACTCCTCAGCTTTACGAAAATACGTCAACTGCTGTAAAAGCACCAAACGTTGCAATTCCTGAAGCGACAGATCCTTTGTTTCGTCATCCTCGTGAAACCTCCGCTTTTTAGTTTTATTGTTAGACCCCGATGGTAATGTATTTCCGGAATTATTTGAGTCGGCACTCATGCAATCTTCTAGATACGAGAGTCGCCACTCCAGTTCTTAATAGAAACTTTATTCAACCGAAAACCAAGTCGCCACTCATGCCGTGAGACGGCACTCGGTGTAAAATGTGAGCGTGCACTCCGAGTCCTGACTCATCTTTATTCAACTCACCCATTACCTCGTATGCTCAGTGCCGTATCTAAAGTTGGCCTTGTGGGGGGTCCGGGGTCCAGTCGAATCGACTTCACACACACAAAAAAACACACAAATTAAGAGCAATCAACAATACTACCCTTAAAGTAGCTGCAAAACGTACGATAACATTCAGAAATCACTCCCATTAAAGTAAACGGTAATAACACAATAAAAATAAGCGTTACACGAACGTACTTTAGAAGATACTGGCTGAATTGATTTTTCTACAGTTCATATTTCATACGCATAAGCGAATGATGTGTAATTAACCTGTTTGTATATTTAAAAAAGAATTACTAGCTTAAAAAACATCCGAAAAAATAATAAAAGAGCCAAAAATTAAAAGATTAACAAAACTCGTAAACTTTTTTTGACTTTCTGGGGGGGGGCCGTTCGCCCCCCGTAAATACGTCCCTGCGCCTGCTACTTCGTCCAAAAGCACAATCTATACTATTTCTTTTCTCGTTTTTTTTGCGTTTTTCGGGCTATCCATTTTAAAATTTATTTAACGTATTACCATAGCGAGTAGTAGTTCTCTTCTACTCGCTATGGTAATACATTAGTTATTTAACTTAACAGGTAAATCTAATTTGATTGATTTAACATACTTGACCTAACAGACGTATCTAACAGTTACCCAATCCTCGTATGCCACAAACACAAGTAATTTTCTGTATGTTTATTCTATTACAATCAACTGTATATTCACAACCCTAGTGATTCGAAACTGATTTGTTCTTTTTTCTACTCACGCACTGGCGTATCTAGAATTTGGGCTTGGGGGTCCGGGGTCGGGCCGGGGCTTCATACAAAACAAAAGTCAAGTTAAGAGTAATCAATCAGTCCCATTATCTTACTATCTTTAAATCAGTCCCATTAAAGTAAACGCTAGTAGGCCTAATACAATAAAAATGCGCGTTGTATTTACATAAAAATACATTGACTGAATTTATTTTCTTATACTTCATATTTCAAACGTATACGCTAATGCTGTGTAATAAACATGTTTGTATATCTAAAAAAGAGTTACTATATTAGCGAACATAACTGAAAAAATAAGGCAGCTTAGAAATTAAGAGATTAACGAAATTAGTCACCTTTTTCGACCTTCTGGAATCTATTTTTAAAATTAGACGTACTCTGATGATATTTCTTTGTTTCTCGTCACTCTTTGTTTGCGCTTTCTGGCGTTGCCTAATACCCTACCTGAGTCTAGGGGCTGAAAGCAATAAGTAATTTTTCTAAGGCCGCAGGGAAATAATCTGATCCCGCACCGTGTTTGAAACGTTCCACGTCGCTGAGGTTTGTCAGAATTTTCCATCGTTAAATTACCCGAGGAAGGAGCGTTACGTTTCCAAGTGCACAGTGTTTAATGACCTCATTATGTAGAAGCCGACAGAAAGCTGTGAACTAAAAAATAACAAACACTAAATTAGTGTGGCTAGCGGATGAAGAAGGAAAACGAATTAGAATAAATTTGAATATGAATACGTGATTTACCGTGTATCGATAACGAGGAGTGTAGCGGTCTTTACACGCATTCATCATCCCCACGTGAAACAATAATTTTTAGGGAACCCTAAAGAAGAAATCAATTGACATCTAATATAACTGAAATCTTGTGATATGGCTGATGAATAAGCTTGCTCGGGTTTTGGAAACCTGACGGGGCCATCGTATCAGACTACCTGCCTACTACGCTAACAACCTTCGAAAGGGTCGCCTATGGTTTGTTTTCATTGGACCTAAGCAAGTCGTCTATTCATACATACTTAAGGAAATCCCCAACCAACGTGATCCCGTCTAGTTTCTTAAAGGCCATTTTATTTAGACGGTGTACAGTGTTCTATCAACATCGTGTTTTCTTGAAGCGTAGAGCATTAAAACTACATAGTATAATCCTGTGCCAATGCGTTTTGTTACATCAACCACTGCGTTATGAAAAAATCAACTAACTTTGTAGAGTGTGGAGGAAACATGCATATTAATTAGGGGGCAAAATTGAAACTTGATTTACAGATATGGGGCAAAAAACTGTCGAGTGAAAAAACATGTACGGGAGAGTACTATCTTTGGTCTTGCGTTCTTCCCGTCACCTTGTCCGTTTTAATTGCATCGATTTTGAAGTATCCTTTTCTGTCATTGTGAGAGAGACTAGTTTGTCACAACCAACGGCAAGAAAATTAATACATTCTTTCAGAGAAATTCTTGTTGTCTGGCTGATTGAAAATTCTTGTAAAATTCGGGGCATAGGGCAAACTGTCGAAGTTGATGAAAGCGCATTCGGTAGAAGGAATAAAATCGCGGGCGACTAAGTACGATTCGTTGGGTGTCGGAGGAACCCAAAAATAATCAGTATCTTTCCATATTATCTTAAGCGGCTAGAGATACATTCTACAGAAGCGGTTAAGAAAAATATATGGTGAGTACTTAAAGACATCAGTCTTATTTTGATTTCGTTAGGACAAACAGTAACAGTATACCGTTACTGTTACTGTTACAGCGATTGTTCAATCCGAGTACCCTCATTTTATTTTAAAATGTACCTCAAACAACTTCACGGGGCTATCCTAAATTTTACCTGTTATACCTGCAGTCATTGTATTTTGGAACAATAAGCCATTCTTTTAAGGTCGTAAATGCGATCTTTTATGACTAAACCAGGTAGTCTGACTAAATGGCCCCGTCAAGTTCCCACAACCCGCTTGATCTAACGTAAATTATCACTTAATTAGGGCTACCAAATTTTTCAGATCCAAAACGAGGACACCTTGGTGGTGTTGTACGAGGACATTCGAGAACGCCTTGATAAAAATTGGTGTAGTGTTGACCGAGGGGGGGTATTATCTGTGCATATTCTAAACAAACCGATATTTTCATCATTTCATACTTAATTCTAATTCTAAAACATTAGGAGTATGTAACATTTATTTAACATTTTAACGATTTAACACATAATTCTAAAACATTTATAATTATATTAATATTATTCATTAAATTCATTAAAAATAATATTAAGACTATTAAAGAAACATTATTTGAAGTAATATGTTCTTCATATTCCTTTTCCTTTTATCCCACACACTGAAAACTGCGATCGGCGAATTGAACATCTAACTTTATCATCCGAACGACTAATCTACACAATAACACTGATTGAATCCACATTTTTGTTTCGGCATTATTAGAAAGTTTTTAAAAATTAAATAACTGACTGGCGTTAAAAGTGACGCCTTTTTGACTAACACAACTGAAATAATACGAATACCATAAGCAAGGATTCGAACATAACTAAAAACGGCAGTATTTCGTTAGACATACGTATATATACTATCGATATCGAAATCATGTATCTATCGTACATTATTATGTTTCGTCGTGTTTACGTAGGCTTATTCCGGTCTTTCCACGTTGAATTAAAACATCTAAATTTGAAAACCCCATTAGGCCTAATTAGGAATTCACATTAACTGTGTCAAAAACGAGGACAAAGTCATGTTTCGGCCGAACTGCACAAGGACGCCAGGACATAACCTAAGACCAAGGCGAATCAAGGGGGGATATGGGGGATATGGGGGATATATCTGTCTCAAAATCCGAAAAAAATTGAAGAAATTTTAGAACACAAAATTTTTAACTGGTTATGTTTTTTGAAATGTAATTTATTGACCGACAAGTTTTGTCAATTTTAAAAAATTACTATTTGGGTCAATGACAAGTTTAACTAAACTACAATAATAAACCTTATACTCAATAACAAACATAACAGATGTTGAAAGAAATTGTGAAAAACGAAAGAAGGCGGCTTCAAAGAGAGTAGGATACGGTACGTTTTTCCGCTGGTTACGATAAATAAGGACATATCTTTTTATATTTTAACTTAATGTTACATGTTGATAACTTCAGTCACAAAGCACATAATGTGAATGAGTTTTAATTTCTTAACATTATATTTTATAATGGACATGGATTATTCTAATAGACTCTACCTAGCTCTAAGAAACAAAATATTGTAAAATTAAACATACGTTCATTAAAAATTGTTCGTGTTCTTGCATGTGTTAACCCTACAACACAAACATAGACATATGCATATAAAATTTACTTTCTTAATTTTAACGTTCTCTTTAAAGTATTAATATTCCACAGAAAGGTATTATTAGGCTTCCACGTCAAACTGTATGTTATTAATTAATTTTTATGAAATTAATGAATTACAGCCATTATTTACCCATTAGTTTTAATCTGTTGGTACGATTTTCATTATAATATGAGAAAAAATACTATAAGAAAACGATATGTGGTTGAAAAAAATCCCTCCCCCGAAATGAAATCCTAAGTTCGCCCCTGCCTAAGACCGAGGACAGTGAGTTGCAAACGAGGACGATGGTAGCCCTAACTTAACTTATGTTAAGAGTTTTTCGTAAAGTGCCTTTTACCTTTAGTTATAAACCTTAAACACACCTTAATCTTATGTACTGTGTAGCACTAGTTTACTGTAACATTTTACATCTTTTTAATAACTCGAAGGGTTTTCTTCTTTTGTGTGTCCTTCATGATCATGGTGTCTGAAAGACAAGCGTTTTCATGTAGTTCTTTATTATGTAGTTCTTTTCTCATGTTTCCTTCACGGATTTAGTTTGACACGCAGCCTGTTTCCAGACCCCTGTGGAGATCGCAGTTGTTTATGAACGAAGGTGCGTCACGTTAATACTTTATTTTGCAAACATAAGTGTAAAATTCTTACTGTTCTTATCTTTTCACTGCAACGCATAGTCGCATAACATACATCCAAATGACTTTAAAAATTATTTATACAGAAATTAAGGTCATTTGAAAGTTAAGAGAGAGGACTTTCTTCCATAAATCTGTATACTTTCTTACATTTTATTTCCACTTATTTCCACATATTTTCTTTTATGAATCATCACGATACCGATTTTGAAAAATGAAATATTTGAAGTTTGAATTTAAAATATCGATGGCAGTCGCAAGATACGTTGGAATTTGAAATTTCGATGGCAGTCGCAAGATACGTAATAGTGGTGAGCTAACGAGAAGTACGTTGCCATTGTCTCGGACGAGTCTTTGTGAACTTTCTTTAAAACTACCGCATTCATTATATTTAAGGCCACGTTAAATATCTGTAAATAACGTTTTATTGAAATTATCTGAACGGATTCGTATGTCGGATTCTCTGTCAACGCGATCTGCTTACAGCCTAAAATGCCTATGAAATATTAATTTAAAAAACCGTTAATAGTAAATACGAGGGCGATTTGAAAAGTTCGTGGCCTACCATATAAACGAATGTGTGGCGTTTCTGTTTTTTACCGCATCGTAGCACCACGTTCGCCCCATGAACAGCTGTGAAGAGTCAAGTCGGCTCAAGTTATTGTTGCGGAGAAACAGCTGTATAAATAAGGTTATTTCTGCAACGCTAAGGGGATATTGTTACTAGATTGCCTTGAAAAGGGTCAAGAGATAATTGGAGAGTATTACGCTAACCTTTTGGGCCAATTAAATGTAAAAATTTGAGAAAAAAGACCAGGTTTAGCAAATAATAAGATCATTTTCCATCAGGATAATGCACGCCCTCACATATGCGTTGTGTCTATGGCAAAAAACGCCGAGTTGAAGTACGATCTCTTGCACCATCCGCCTTATTCGCCTGATTTAGGGCCATCTGACTTTCATCTATTCCAAAACCTCAAAAAATGTTCGGGGGAAAGTGATTTTCCTCAGATGACGAGCTGAAAGGGAGAGTAAACTGTTATTTTGAGGACCTAGAAGAATCGGACTTCCTCAACGGGGTAAGTGACGGGATAATGACTTGACGGTTCACTGCTGTTCCTTGGGCGAACGTAGCGCCACGATATGGTAAAAAATAGGAACGCCATATATTTGTTTCCATGGTAGGCCGCGAACGTTTCAAATGGCCCTCGTATTCTGATGCGAGGAATAAATAAATGACAGCGATTCGGTCAGTTTTCCAGGAAAAATATTAAATTGCGACAACCCATAACATGACAGCTGAGCCATATTAAACCATCAACGAACTATAGATCTACGGCGACCATATTTTCTCAGACGCAATCAGGGACATATGACACCAGTTTAGGTTGGGGGTAGATTAGGTTAGGTAAGGTTTGGGGGAAGGTACGAGGCATTTCTCGAACCGATGTTGAAAATATACATTCTTATAGTGGGGGTTATATTTGGTTAATTATTAACAATGTGATTTGAAATTTGGTATGGATGTTCAGGTACGTTAGTGCTATAAATGTATAAAATGTCATTCACTTATATCTATTACTTTCAAAATCACATTAATTTGTTTAAAATCGCCTGCTGTTAACTTTACAAGCGATGAAATCGCACATAATTATTATAAGTTCAGTTTTATTTGAAATTTTATTCAGAACAATAATTAATTAAAACTTTTTTGATCCGATTATTAACAGCGTAGATATTTTGAGAAAACCAAAAAAAACACGATTTTCCAACTAAAACTGTTAACAAAAATATGTTGTCAATTGATTTGGTATTTTAAAACTTAAGGGTATATATACTTCTTCCATGTCCTGAACAAATGGTCAAAAGACGAAACCCGCTTCAAACTGTTCCCGAAGACAGTATAATTTGGTTCCACTGTTTTTAGTTAGCATTTTCCGTGTATTAACGTACGAAGAGTAAACGTCAGCAGACCATGGACCACGGCAATTATCTTTGCATAAATTAAGCACAATTTTTTATTTAAAACCATAAAATATTTTAAAGTCTAAATCCGGGACTTTTTAACGACTTTTCTGGACACCGGGACCTAGGTCCGAAATCCGGGCGGGCGGATACGGTATAGTCACCGTATCTTCTATTAACAGTTGATAAAATCCATTTCTATCATTGAAGAAAACTGAATTCCTATGTAATAAACAAAACGTAAAGTGTTACAAAAGTTTAAAACTTGTTATTATGGTCTACCTAGTAATATTCGGAATAAAAATCAGTATAGCGACACTATAACAGCGTGTTTTTAGTTATTCTCTGTGCGGTGTGATTGCAGCTGCCGTACAATGCTAAACAATGTTGTTTGTTAGGATAGATTATCACTCGCTGATCTACCAATATCTTTCCTATAATAGTAAACCAAAGCATTGATCGCTATACCAGAGCGACTTTAATTAACTTTATTCAAACCTGATAAATATAATCCATTTCTGAAGATACTGCCCTGGTTGCGATTCAACTAGACACGTTTAAGGTAGTATTATACAGTATAAACTAAAGATTACGCGATAACACAACCAGTTAAGCTGCGCACAGAAATTATTCAAATACGAAAAGTAAATGAAATGATAAGAATCGTGTTTGTTTCGGTCAGTGAGTCCGCTGTTTCTTACCGCGTGTTGGCTTTGCCAACAAAGAGTTGATCGTCGTGCTTTTTGTAGGCACTCGAAACGAAAGATTGTTAAGGTCCAATGCATATAGGAATGAACATACAGTAGTCTCTAAAATATGTATCGAATTACGCATACGATCGCGTGAAACAACAACAAAAATTATGGTACAAAATTCCCGATCGTCAACAAAATCTTACACAAAACCTTTGTATACAAAATCTTTAACCACGTCTTCAAAATTAGTGTTTTTTTATTTATTTAAACATTGTTATATTGTTAATATACGCTCATTTACAAACTGGTAACTATGAATCCTGTTTTTCAAACGCTTCTTTATCATTACTTCTACTCCTGTAGTAATGATAAATATTGTTACTTCTTTATGGGTCTGAGAATTGAATTTTAACGAAAAGCCAGGCCAGTCGTATCCAAGCGGTTGAAACGAGATTTCTCAGACATGTGGCAGGGTATACTCTCCATGATCATAGAAGAAACATATATATACGGCAGGAACTGAATATTATGAGTATACTCGACAGGATTCCCCAGTACCGGGAGAATTGGTGGGAACACCTTTGCCGAATGGACGACGTGAATGACATAGTTCCCAAAACAAATATGGAAGTATAAGCCGAAGGGACGGAGAAGTGTGGGACGTCCGAGGAAGCGCTGGAGTGACCGGCTCTAGACTTTGCCTGTTTGAGACCGAAACAAACCATCCTTGATTTAATCCTTGCAGATGATGATGATGACGATGATAAGGAATATTGTTATATTGTTTCAAAGATCAAGTGAATTTACTAAACATCGCAAGGCAGGAGGAATAGTTCCAGAGGCGTAATTAACACACATTTAAAGCACTACGCTTTCCCGTAAAGCATACACACACATTTAAACCACTACGCTTTCCCGTAAAGCATACACACACACACATTTAAACCACTACGCTTTCCCGTAAAGCATACACACACACATTTAAACCACTACGCTTTCCCGTAAAGCATACACACACATTTAAACCACTACGCTTTCCCGTAAAGCATACACTCACACATTTAAACCACTACGCTTTCCCGTAAAGCATACAGACCCATTTAAACCACTACGCTTTCCCGTAAAGCATACACACACATTTAAACCACTACGCTTTCCCGTAAAGCATACACACACATTTAAACCACTACGCTTTCCCGTAAAGCATACACACACATTTAAACCACTACGCTTTCCCGTAAAGCATACACACACATTTAAACCACTACGCTTTCCTGTAAAGCATACACACACATTTAAACCACTACGCTTTCCCGTAAAGCATACACACACATTTAAACGACTACGCTTTCCCGTAAAGCATACACACACATTTAAACCACTACGCTTTCCCGTAAAGCATACACACACATTTAAACCACTACGCTTTCCCGTAAAGCATACACACCCATTTAAACCACTACGCTTTCCCGTAAAGCATACACACACATTTAAAGCACTACGCTTTCCCGTAAAGCATACACACACATTTAAACGACTACGCTTTCCCGTAAAGCATACACACACATTTCAACCACTACGCTTTCCCGTAAAGCATACACACACATTTAAACCACTACGCTTTCCCGTAAAGCATACACACACATTTAAACGACTACGCTTTCCCGTAAAGCATACACACACATTTAAACCACTACGCTTTCCCGTAAAGCATACACACACATTTAAACCACTACGCTTTCCCGTAAAGCATACACACACATTTAAACGACTACGCTTTCCCGTAAAGCATACACACACATTTAAACCACTACGCTTTCCCGTAAAGCATACACACACATTTAAACCACTACGCTTTCCCGTAAAGCATACACACCCATTTAAAGCACTACGCTTTCCCGTAAAGCATACACACACATTTAAACCACTACGCTTTCCCGTAAAGCATACACACACATTTAAACCACTACGCTTTCCCGTAAAGCATACACACACATTTAAACCACTACGCTTTCCCGTAAAGCATACACACACATTTAAACCACTACGCTTTCCCGTAAAGCATACACACACATTTAAAGCACTACGCTTTCCCGTAAAGCATACACACACATTTAAATTACTTTCCAGTAATTGTATCCCGGTGCCGTGTCTCAACTCTCCGATCCCAATTATCCATTACTCTTCTCACATTATCAGCCCAAGGGATTCCCCTTCTTCCTTTTGATCTTCCACACTCATGTGTTGCTCATTACCTTTATCTCCCCCCTAATAAATACGTTAAACATTTTTGTTACACTCAAAATTGCATTAAATAATTAATATTACTAAAAGTGAATATTATGTTACAAGTGTTTACAATTTTCAGATTTATTTAAATTAAATTTAACTTAGCTACATTTAGTGCGACATAGATAGTTGGAAGGTACGTGGATGCTTATAGACACAGCACAGGTTACAACTCCAGCTGGATGTGACCGCAAACCAGTGTATACACCGAGTGCGTTTGAATGTGGGCACTGTTCAACCACACGTAGATTCAAGGCAAAAACACGGGTTTCGCTAGTTTGAGACGTACAGAACGCCCTTACACAGTATAATTAACTTCAGATTATCTATTTAAATTTTTTTGTGGGGTGAAATCAGCCGAAATTGTCTGGTAACCGTTCCAGGGGTGTAATTCTTACATGTTTTTTGTAGGCCTATAATTTCGAATCAGACACGAGACCATTTGTCAGACGCATCTTACGATGTAAACTGGAGATTAAAAAAAAAAATTATAAGATAAGAAATTGCAAGTTTTCTAAATTGAATATAAAAACAACTTTCAATGGAACAAAAAATGAAATTGAAGTAATGCTGTGACTATATGAAAGAAAAGTTTACTAAAGCCATTAGCTTGACAGCGTTAAAGTATAAGCCAAAAGAAAAAAATATTGGAATCCGAGGAAGGAGTGGACATCAGAATAGCGTTATCCAGCCTAACTGTTTGTGGAAAAGAAGAAAAATTGTAAAGTGAAAGAAGAAAAAGAGGAGAGAGATATTGGCGAAATCGAAGTAAAAATAGCAGCGGGAAAAAGAATCTACCACGCATTAAAAAATATATTTCAATCCAGGAATGTATCAAAAAATGTCAAAAAGAAAATGTACACCACGGTAATCAGACCTGTAGTAACATATGCAAGCGGGACGTGGGTGCTGAAGTAGAAGATGTGAAAAACCTTGGTGTTTTCGAGAAAAAAATACTGAGAAGAATTTATGGGCCAATGTGGGATGGAGAGAAGAGGAAGATAAAAAATACTCTTGAACAAAGAGACCTTTATGGAGAAGCGGACATAGTTGCGGGAGTGAAGGCGCAAAGGTTGTTGGGGCACGTGGTGAGAATGAGAAGTGATCGAGGCCCAAAAATGGCATTGGAAAGGGAAGCCGGAGGGAGTAAAAAGGAGAGGACGTCCGAGGTGGAGATGGTGTGAAGATTTGGAAGGGGATTTGAGGGAGTTGCGAGTGGCAGGTTATTGGAGTAAGCCTCTGGACAGAGAAGAAAGAAGGAGAATCATTGAGCAGGCCAGGCTACTAAAGGGCCAGAGAAGAGAGAGGAATTGGAGAAGTAAAAGAAGAAAAACAAAAGAAAAGTAAAAGAAAAAATATAAAAGGAGTTAAAAAATGAGAAGAAGAAAAATTCTACTTTTTGTGCCATAATCTAAATCACTTTGATATAGAAATAAAAAGCATTTCTATGTTTCCCGCGTTATAAACTAACATAAAGGGTGTTGAATTATATTCCTGACATAAGTACACTGAATAAAATCAGTTAATGTAATATGTAATAAACATACTTTAAAAGGAAAATATACTTTAATTTCATAAAAGTATCTCAAGTTGTCACTGTTATTTCCAAGTCTGTTTTGTTTAAATATATTTTTCACTCTTACCCACGAGATAAGACTCTCGAGACGTCAATGTTTATCATGAGGATACCAAAACTGTCAATACAGCAGACGAATTTGAATGTAAAATTCAGTTCACAAATTAAACAAAAATGTTTTATGGTAAAAAGCACTATAAAAGCCGAGGGTAAACGACCGTTTAATTAATTTGCGTTCAAGCACAAATGTTAACGTTACCCAGCGTAATCGGTTACGTTGTAGCGTAGTAACCGTACCGTACAAACGTAATTAACGCCGAAACGTGCTGGGAACGTAAACGACACACCGGCCACAAACAAAAATCCGATCGTATAAATTTAACCAGGCGCGCGGTGTGTTTGGAGGGAAACTGCGGTTTTGTGTGGGGGCGGAATTTATCTCTCGGTGGCAGTCCTACACAGGGGAACATAATGTACACTTACTGTTTGTTATTCAGGAATGCGGCAGACTGCAAACATGACATGCTCCCTGACGACTACAATTGCGAATGGCTAGCGCAACTTGGCAAACACAAACAATTCGTTTGTTCTGTCAACGTCTAGACTAAGCTAAACAGTCGGGAACATTGCCTGTGTACTCTGTTTACAAACTGCATTAATTTCTTCTGTGAGCATGGGAACCGAAAACACTTGCTCCAATCTTCTTCGAACAAATAATGTTTAGCGAATAACCGACTAACGTGTTCACGATAAAAGATCTTATGAGGTGTTAGTTAATGCGGTTGTTAATGCCCTTGGTCATGTAGGGAGTTTTTTTTAGGGGGAGCAAAAAGTGACGGGTATAAACATTAAGATCGCTCATCTCCTAACAACATTTCTGGATTATTATTGCTTACTGTAAATAATATTTAGACTTAATTTAAAAAGAATACAACATTAGAGGTTTCTAGACGAGTGAAAATTTCAGGCCTCTAATTCCCCTCAGCTATGACCACGTCGCCACTGGCGACATTCATAGTAGCACTGGGAAACAATCTGACTGATCGTATGACAGACAATTACAGTCTCAAGGCTCTGTTGAGCGTACTTCTACGTAATTGTGTGTGTGTGTGTGTGTGTGTGTGTGTGTGTGTGTGTGTGTGTGTGTGTGTGTGTGTGTGTGTGTGTGTGTGTGTGTGTGTGTGTGTGTGTGTGTGTGTGTGTGTGTGTGTGTGTGTGTGTGTGTGTGTGTGTGTGTGTGTGTCTGAATCCGCGCGCGCGCGTTTAAAGAACTTTTGTTATAATATTAACCACTCCTTTTCACACCACCGAAGTAGTATTAGTTGAGCCAGGGTAAGCTAAGTAACCCAATCGGCATACACTACGGTGTACCCAGGGGGGGGGGCTCAGTGGGCTCAAGCCCCTCTCAGCCGCAAAAATGCACTTCCTTAATTTACTTAGGCTCTCGTTTAAAATTACAAAATTGCATTAAAAAACGTTTGAAGAATTAAGAAAGTAAACGGACGTTGGACGGAACAGTTGGTAAGTGGCAGATGGTCATACGAGTTGGCAAACTAACCTTTCATTCATCCGCCGAATGACTTCAAGTAGATTTTGATACTACACGTTTCGGAGTATATGATTCATCATCGGATAACTTCAAATAAATTGAATCATTCTTTCGACATCGTCACTAACTAAAATCCAACTCAGCATATGGATTGTACGCGGTGTTAGGCGCGCGCCCACTCAAGCTCAATCTACTACAGCACGGTAGTTAGTCCTTAACCGAGCAAGCAGGTTCAAGGCTGTGTCATACAACTGACTGGATCTAAAGTTCAACCGATCATTCAACAAAGAATCGCGACCTTTACATTCGTGTATGCTCCATAAATCTCAAGGCATTCACGAAACGGCCCTTTTCGCAAATGTGTAACGGTATCAAATTGGAGTTGAAGTTTGTACAATTATGATTGTTTGAAATCAAATGTCGAAAAAATTTAGATTTCATCTTATTATGGTTGTAATTCCTTATTTGCTTAGGTATATGCTCGCGGAAACGGGCGACCTCGAAAGAGTGATTCAATTTATTTGAAGTTACCCGATGATGAAGCGTATGATTCAAAACGCGAAGTATCAAAATCTACTTAAAGTCACACGGCGGATTACTAGGGCTAATTCGATACAAGTGACTTAGATAGCAAACCGGATATGAATGTCGTCATACGAGGTTAAAACGAGAGGCCTTTGCAGGAAAAATGCAACAGACCGACGGAATGGGATACAAGAACCGTTTGTTGTGACATAACGACCTGGAGAAGTTCTTCTCCGGAGACAAACCACTGCAGAATGACCGGTAGGCAGTATCAGATAAGAGGTAATGACGAACGCGACCGGTATTAATTAATTTTTATTTTTATGCTTATAGAAGCGTACAAACCACACAAAATTTATGCAATATGCGCCCGCTCGCGCGCGTCGTTCGCAATTCGGGGTATCGCTCAGAATTTATACCCGTAACAGCGTTGTAAATATTGGCAACTCGTAGGATCGTTCAGTGAAACCAGATTCCCAGACGAAGCTCAGTAAATAACCTCAATCTAATAAACGTTTATTCGGTAACTATGCCTTTCCACTCATACATATTACATTTGTCTTAGTTTCGTATAATTTTTATTAAATAATAATATTACATTCATATTTGCTCACATTATTCATGTATATATTTTTTATTATTATTAATAAGAATATATTTTGTACTTTGTAAATATTTTACAGTGTTTTGATAGTTTAAACCAGGGGTCTCCAAACTTTTTCACGTGAGGGGCGAATTGAAAAATCTTGGAAGTCAGGCGGGCCAACAACATATATTATAACATCTTAACTTGTGTTATAACCTAGGGAACCTGCATTAATTAGAAATGCCAATCATACAGGCTGCCTTCGTTGTGACGAGCTGAAAATTAATCACAACACCAAAACAATTAATATAAAAGGATTCTGGAAGGGGGGGACTGTTGATTTATGAACTCAGTTTAGTCGGTACTACAGATGACATCTCTTTATTACATATGGTATTAATTGCTCTACTTAAAATTCTCAACATATATGGTTCAACAGCTTACAGTTTACAAGATGATTATATTTTATTCTTTTACAAGGGCCCTCAAAATAAGATGTACATCAATTTAATTAATTCCACTGATCCGGGATTGAATATAATACGTTAATAATGGTCACATCGCCATATACAATCTTTAAAATTGTGCCATTTGAAGAATGGACTTTATTAATCTTTTTAAAACAATAAATCTTTCAGTTTAAACTTTTACTCTTTTACTACAAATAAGAATACAATTACTGTCAGTACTTAAAATGTCTTAATGTTGTTAATTTAATTGTCTTTGGTTGGATATAATATTTAGTATTTCATAACCACGGAAGGCTTGCCTCCGTGTCACCTTTTGGATATCCTCCAGCTCCTCGTTATTCCAGTCCTCGGTTGCAGCATGTTTGATGTAGGTCAGGTATCTCTCGTTATCTTCGTATCCGGGGATGGTGTAGTCCTGAAGTCTTTTAGATCATTGTGTGTCCTGGTTCTCTGCTCTTGGCTAACGGGTAGTAATAGCTCGTTGATTTGAATGATTAACACAAAAGTTTCATTCAACTGTATCCACTTCACATGATTGTTTATTTGTTGCACTTCACTTTATGGTCTTACCACAGTTTTAATTACATAAGTTTTATATTTTAAGATTTTTGTAGAGATGTCATCGGCGCTAAATTTTTATTATTCTTTCTTACTCGTTTACAACATATTTATATGAATCGCGGTTCAACTATATTAACGCAACACATTGTTTAATAGTATAAAGACTGCCTCTGTGTCTTAACTGACATATTAATCACTTTAGGAAACAAACTATTTTTAACGTTCCACATTACTGCTGTGCGCAGCTTACGGGTTGACCGCTCCATTTCAAGTGGGTGAAAATAGTTAGGGGTGAGAGTAGTAATCTCGCGACATTACCAATCAACATAAAGTAGTTCCATGTTTCTTCTTTATTTAAAGGATTAAAGTTTGAGTATTTAATTAAGCAGAGATATTCTTAGTTACGGACGTTATTAAAATACATTACAGTGGTCTTATTTAATTATTTAAATAATGTCAAAATTTACAAGTATATTTAGTTTGTTTAGGGGTCGGAAATCAAGTTAATTCTGGTTAGTGCCTGTCTATGCAGGATCAATTAACAAGCTTTACCCTTTCTGTACAATTGTATTTCTTTTATTTTATTATTATTAGACCTTTTATTAAATATTATTATTATTAATGATAGTAATAAGATTTAGTTTAAATGTGCGATTTTATTAAAAATTTAAAATTTCTCAGCCTACACATTACCAATTTAATAATTACCATATTTTTATTAATGAAATCGTCACAATATATATATGTTGTAGCAGGTTTTTGGGTACATCCGTGTATGTGATGTTTATATTGCTGACGTTTCGTTCCGTAATCCCAGAACATTTTCAAGGAGTACTAGGCTATATATATTTAAACTTATTTTTTTAAAGTTTATGAAAT
Organism: Magicicada septendecula; assembly: GCA_034769895.1. Taxonomy (NCBI): domain Eukaryota; kingdom Metazoa; phylum Arthropoda; class Insecta; order Hemiptera; family Cicadidae; genus Magicicada; species Magicicada septendecula. The sequence continues at coordinate 288,665,668 of CM068376.1, forward strand.
AAGTCAATAAAATAGGTATTTAAATAAAAATTAAACTGACTTATCCAAAGACAACAAATTCAGTTATTCAAAATAATGTAAATAAAATTAAGGCAAAAATAATATTCAAAGATATTTCTTATGTATTATTTTTTGGCTTTTTTATATACGTACGGGATGTGTGGAGTTGCTTCTGACATACAATGGCTCTCCATTTTAGGATCAGGGAATCCGCATCAAGTTTAGCTTCACTCTTGGAAATTCGTGCATGTGGGACATTCGAATGGTTAAAGGGTGGTTGGGGAGGAACTCGATGAGTGATGGTCAAATTAAAGTGTAGTGTCAACGGTTTCAATATGGCTGCGAATCCGTAGAAAGCAGTCCACATTCTGGAACCAACGACACGGCCATATTAACTGTTTGTTGACTTCTGTTTGCTGGGCACACTCCTCCAGGTCAGGCAAAACCAAGAAGTACTACAGAAAATTTCGTCGCAGGCTGAGGGATACAGTGAGTAGAAAATGGAGGCAGTTGTGGGCAAGTGCGACTGACACCTTCACCATGACAATACACCCACACATTCGTCGGGACTGGAACACAATTTTTGGTGAAATCTTGTATCACTCACGCTGCTCTGCCACCTTCCAGTCCCGATTTAGCTAGCTGCAACTTCTTGCGCTTTCTAATAGCCTCGATTGTTGACGCATGATAAGTGTCACGTAATTGTCTTTCACCTCAAAGTAGCAGCAATATGTACGCAGACACACATTACAGCTGGGCTCTGCTGGGATAGCCGAGATACTTGTAGAACGTTCCGTATTACGTAACAATACGATTCGTAATGTCGACAGCGCAACTTGTATATCGCAACCGTAGACAAGTAGTGATATTTCTTCTGAAAAATCCGGGAAAATAAAAAAAAAACGTGTTGTGTGGTCTCCGGGAATGAACACCTTTTATACACAACGTCGGTAGTTTGCTACTTATCTTATACTTCTTTTCTGCGACCAAAAACGTGCAATTGAGATTCTGGGAGGTTGCAAGATACTATCTGCACGATAAATCACGATCCGGTTATTACTACGAGTTGTGTTCTGAATCGTGTACATTGCTAAAGAATTTGGATAAAAGTTTGATTTTTAAATAGGTGGTGTTTATCGGGAAATAGTTACCGTTTGAACTCAAAATATCCGCTCCCGTGTCTTTTAGCCATTAAATTAATCCCTGCCACTTGAATCGCATCTTATTAGCACAGTTGTCATCTACCACGTAAACTGCTGTTTAAGCATACACTTCACCACGTCATCCTTTTCTCGGGTCCCAGTTATCACTAATACTTCTTCCTTTACTTACAGTATTCTCTCTGTACGTCCGGTTCCTTCTGCTTCTAGCGCGTTCTGTCACAACACAAATTAGTAAAACTCTAGATGGAGGATGACCTCAGAAAGCTGAACATAAGAAACTGGAAAGCCAAGGCACTCAATAGGGAAGAATGGAATCGACTAGGCTGATGATGTAAATGGTAGGCCTGTCTGGAACCGTACTCAAAATATAATTTTGTAAGAAAATCACTATGTCTTACAGTATTGAAAAAGGTCTTACAGTATGAGGTTATGCCTTACTATCAGACTGTGATTTGACATCAACTCCGCGCTAAACAACATGAAGAGAAAGTGACTGCACAAAACAAGTATACACTAGCAATATTAATACAATGTTTAAAATACTTATTGTACATATATAATTTGTAATTAATTTATATTCAAAATTAAACTCATTCAGTATAGTCCACAGATCCTATACACGATGTTGTCTGCACATCAAACACAGTCTTAACACATAAAATTGGCGAAATGTCAGACATGCCAAAATGCTACTGCCCGGTGAATGAAAACGTACGAGACAGTAACCATAAACTCTAGGTATAAATGGGAACACTTTCTACAGAATTTTTAATCACTGTTATCTTTGTAACTCCACTTGTATCCTAGTTAAATATGCCTATTAGTATTTATTTCACAGATGGCTCTTCACCATTGCTCTGTTGTTCGACTGATCACTGGCTCTGAGTCGTACATAATCCACAGATATTTTTGCAATATTTTAACGCGATTTCATGTCACTTAGCTCGCATCCGAACGTCAGATAATCAGTTAATTTAAAGTTAATTTCTACCGCCGATTTAAAAATTCCTTCAACTTGGTACGGCGATACAATTCAAAACTACAACGTCGAGACGACAATAAAGCGTGAAACCGGTCACACAATATAATATAGAATTATCGCGGCTAAAATACCAAAATAGAATCACAAGAATAAGGACGCGGGAAGTGATCGAAGTGAAACCAAACGGCTCTTCAACAGAATTAACACTGTTTCACATCACTATAGAAAATTTATTCCGATTAGCGCTTTCAAGCTTCACAGCTCATCAGCTCATCATCTGATGATGAACTGTGAACATTGAAAGCGCTAATCGGAATAAATTTTCTATAGTGATGTGCAGCAGTGTTAATTCTGTTTGTGATTATAACCACTAACACAACTTTCTTAATCTAATGGCTCTTAGTTAACAGGATCACAGAGCGAGTGATCACGTTTTGGGTATAATCGACATTTTCAGTAACATGGGATCCGAGAATCGCGTATACACGAATAATTATTATAGAAACTGGTTTATTGTAAATTTTAATTTCAAATTTGAACATATAAATTCTTAGGTTGCGACACCTTACCTTGCTCATTTTCAAGTAGCACAATAAAATTGATTTTTTTCTCCGCTACAAGCAGAGATGGTGGTTTTAAAAATCAAACATCTGGTTCTCGGAGTATATAGTTACACGGAATCATCGATGTACGGAATAGGGACAGAAATAGACATGATTTGAAGGATCGGGAAAATATCGAATTAAATATTGTACGTCCTTACCACTGACTTCAAAATGGCTTACGCTGCCTGACTGTGAGATTATTTAAATAATAATTTTGTTGTCCTAATACCGCTCATATGTGAATCTCTTGCCCCCCCCCTTTATCTGTTTTCCGTCAGGAGACAAGAGGAAGTTGGCCCGATGGAAAAATATTTCAACATTATCGAATATAAGCACTAATTATCGACGACACTGACCTTAGGACAGTTCGATATGAGCACGTGATATAAATAAAATATATGTGAATTGTTTACTCTAATAGAATCGCGCCCGCCAGGTATTCATGTTATGAAACGTTGGTTAATTCCCGTACACTCGATCACGTTAACAATGGATCGAAATTTAATGAGTAATCAACCATACTGTTAGCCGCGGTAAACATTTACTCTTTACATTCTGCAAGCTGTGTGCCTAGGCACCGATATACGTACAATCGCGTTACTTTATGGTGGCCGCTTCATAGCTGCGCGAAGAATGAGGGTAGTGGGGAGACTAAGTGTGCTCAGTTGTAACACTTCATTTCAAAAACGTCCGTCTTACTGTTGCTACAGCCGACTTTAAGGGTGCCTTAACTATTTAATTATTGCAACTCGGGTTTTACACATTGTCGACATTTGCGGATTTCATTCAAGTAACTACTATTTGTAATTTTACTCAGTGTTACTCGAAATTGGATCAAATACGAATTTGTAGTACCAGAACGATGTTATTTGTTACATAATGTAAATAATAAATAATTGGCCGCTTTGCAGTCCTGAATTGTTTTGTTTTCCTGAGATATTCAATTATGTTTGCCCTTATCTCTTGCCGTTCATTTAATATACTTCGTTTTTTCTAATATTCTTACATTTAAACCCTAAGTTTATAATAACTTTTCTTAAACATGATAACTACCTCGAAAGTACACACTAGACTTAAAAAGCTGATGAAGTTTTCGTAGCGTAGAATATGTTTTTTGTGTTGAAAATAATAATTAAATGAAATACGGGCCTATACGGTAAATGTTTTTTGAAACCCATCAACACTTACGCACTCAGTGAGATGTGCCGTTACACTGACAAAATCAGGGTTCTGCGCATATCACCTTCACCAAGGTTGCCGGCCACCATAAAATACACAAGTAGTACGTGCTTGTGTGTGTGTCTCTTCACAGATACTCAGCTGTATTGTTTCTTATGCTTCTTCTGCTCCTGTCACCATCACTTTTTTCATCATCGTCACCACTCCAACGATTAGATCCTATTTGCCTGTTTCGGAGTCTCTCCTCCTCTGTCTATTAACACTTGTCTTTCCTCCGGCAGATACCTCGAGGTAATCTGTTATTTAGCGTGAGTCAAGTGCTCCCACCATATATAACCTCTGTCCAAGTCCGAACTGACAGGAATACAGCCGGGTTCGGGTAGATTAACAAACGTTCGTAGTGTTGCGTTTACAAATAAGTGAAGCATATGTACGAGCGTATATACGTAATGAAACTTGAAATAAGTAATATGAAATAATTCACTCCCACATAATTCGCACACTTTGGTGCACTATAAATATTCGAGTTTCAAGAACTAAACTAGAGTATAAAAAAAAAAAATGAAAACACTAAATTGGATCCCAATAGAAATGTTCGTATTAATTTGCCTCAATTAGAAACAGTAAATAGAAAGAATTACGTTACAGGTTCAACTCCTACGCATTTATTAGTTCAAGTACGCTAGCGGCGAAATAGCATACACGCGCACACACACACAGCTCTATGGTTGTTCCGATTTCACTTTATTAATAAGTACATTTTTAGTATGCACATACATACAGCGTGCACTTCAGTAATCGAAGCGTAGAGTAAACAGCGTTATATATGCACTTCAGTAAACCGAGTAAACAGCGGTTTGTTAATTTGTCATTGAGAACGGTGCACAAACCTGCGTCAGGTACAACGACAGTAATTAAGGAAACCCAATTGTGTTTTGGCAAGAAAGCTGACAGTGTAATTGAAGTGCACACCCCGTTTTGTTCCAAGCCACGATGAAAATGGAAAAATTAAATGAGACAATTGTCTTTGTTTTGGTTTTAAACATACGCTCCTTTGTCCTCCGTCGTGTTTGTGCATTTACAAACACCGGTGAAACTGACATTACTTTTTCGTTTTACATTACGGTTTATTCTCCGTTCATTTCAACGTTTCTCGTTTACATTTCATGTTGTCTACTATCGTAATATGTGAGTACAATGGTAAAACTCTACAATGCATAGTCTAAACATCGTACGTAAATTGAAAAAAGACGACTTTATATTCTAAACCATTCATGCACAATTAATTGTGCTGAACGGTTTATAAATTGGTTCTCTGATTCCTTCCTACACTCTATATTTAAATTTTCTATTACCACTTTAATAACTGATCCTCTGGTTTATAAACGGTTTATAAATTAATTGTGCCCGATTTACAAGAAAAACAAAATGAAATTCTTACCAACAATTAAAAGAGTTTTGACCACCAAAAGATAGCGGTGGTGATTCAATAAACAATCACAATATGTTAAGTAAAAATAATCCAACTACACACAGATGCCTAATTAACTGTTTAACTGGAAAACGAATAGATAATAGTTCCAAATATTGGTAAAGATTCAGATATTAAATAAATGTTAACCACTTTTTAAGAGGACCCGAAAGGTGAAAAAATTAAGTTTGAGTTTTTTATGAATTAAAAAGAACATAGATTTTCTCTTTTAAAACGGCATGATTAGTTCACATATACACACTTGTAAGTAATTTAGAATATCTATCAATATTTACCCCTCCATAATATTGTTCTAAGGCTTTCACGGCTGGTGTCAGTTGTATTAAAAGTATGTACCGGGCTGTTTGGCTGTGGTCCAGGGTTTAAAGACAAACCAAACGTTTCGACAGCACCCCTGGCTCCCATCATCAGTGGAATTCGAGGGATTCTAGTCTACCTGAACGCGGGCTGTTAAACGTCAGGCCCACAGTACTGTGGTGAAGGGTGAAGATGTCCCGCGATGCTACCTGTAGTTATCTTCAGATGTAGTTGAAGATGTAGGACATCTTCAGCCTTCACCACAGTACTGTGGGCCTGACGTTTAACAACCCACGTTCAGGTAGACTCGAATTCCATTGATGATGGCAGCCATTGGTGCTGCCGAACGTTTGGTTTGTCTTTAAACCATGGACCACGGCCAAACAGCCCGGTACATACTTTTAATACAATTTACTCCTCCATTCAAAAAGTGGACGTGACAGGTCATGTCGGTTTTCCATAGTTTGATCCACACAGTGGACTATGTCCATTAATGACCTAATCATGGTGCAAATATAATGGTAATGTAGAATCTAAATAAATATATAAATATCACCACAGTCTGCCACAATCTGTCATGGATGCTATAAAGCCGGTTTCCAGTGATTTGTCTAAAACTGAACTTCTGAAAAAATGCCTCCATGGCCGTACACAAAATCAAAACGAAAATGTGAACAATGTGATTTGGACCAGAATTGCTAAAAATATGTTCGTTGAAATAAATACATTACAATTTAGGGTATACGATGCCATTGTCACTTACAGCAGAGGAAACCTAATTAAGTGTGAACTGTACAGAGACTTCGACTGACGCAGGAAAAATATATGATTAGTGTTGCTTTATGTATAGACATTAAGAGGAAGAGGAATGCTCAAAGGAAACAGAAGGAGTGTGGGAGACTAGCTAGACAAAGAATTAAAGAAATAAAGAGGAATTTAAGACAAAGTGACTTTAAAAACGTCTTAGGAAACTTTGATAAAGTGTCTTAGGGAAGCCTAGTGACTTTGAAAATAAATCCTATGGTCCAGGACTCCACTGAACATGTAGTTACAACTTCGATCAAGGACTCCCGTAGGTTTACCTTGTTTGCTATATAAGGAACATTTTTTCACAAATTATAAGAGTTAAAGACCTCAAATTTTCAGTTTGTCTTTCAATTTCTCACTAAATTTCACTTCACACCGTAGCATTTTCTTCATATCTCAGTAATTATAGGTTTTGTGTTCTAAAGAATTGTGAGAAATAATAATAGTAAATCTTAAAGTGCGAGAAAGTTAATATTTCCTACAAAAATGAAGGGGCGTATTTATGGGGGCACGAACGGGACCGGACCCCCAAAGGTAGAAAAAGTTGACGAATTTTGTTACTCTCTTCATTTTTAGACTGTTTATTAGTTTTTCAGCTGCGTATGCTAATATAGTAGTAACTACTTTTTAAATACACAAATAACTTTATTACACAGCATTACCATATTAGTTTGAAATATGAAATGTAGGAATATCAATTTATTTATTGTGTCACGCACTATAAACTATTGTGTTTATATACTCGCGCATGAGGCATGAGAAAATCAAAACAACGTTATTTATTGTATAATGTAAATAATAGATAACTCACTATTACGAATCAACTATAATAATAAAATATATAGTAAACATAAGAAATACAAACGAAAAATGACTCAAAAATATAAGCCTAATTTTATGCTAGTACTGCTAAAATATGATATAAACGTAATGCATGGGTAAAATTAAAATGCATAATCCTGCATACAAATGATGATTTTTCATATAATGTCACAAACGCGAGGGCTGTTAATTATTTTGCATTGAGAAAAGTTTTTATTGTCAAAAGTGAACCAAAAGCTTAGTTTGTTTTGTAACTGAGTGTTTTAGGTTGAGCCCAAATAAGTTCTATGGGCTCTAGATCAGGGTGATACGGAGGCAGACGAATAACAGTGTGGGCGTGATTTTGTAGAATACCGTCTATTTCACAGTTCTTTTGTAAAGGTTTATTCATTTTTACTAAGTTATATAGCTCTAGATTAAACATGTTAGGTGTAAAAGGAGTTTTGTTGTTAGACAACCATTGAATTAAATCACTTTTCGAAGAATTTGACGTGGTAGATTTTCAGATTGGTAACTGTGCCAAGAAAACAATCTCAAGTGAAATTTGAAATGTGATTAAATAACAATATAGACTATCAATTAAATCAAATACAGTCCTATATGTTTCACGGTAAATGTTTTTGAATACGCATCAACACTTACGCACTCAGTGAAATGTAGGGTTGAACTGACAAAAAACAGGGTTCTGCGCATGTTACTTTCACCGCAGGTTGCCGGCCACCATAAAATAACGTAGGACCGTAGGAGTAAAGGAACTCAAAACAAAACCGACGAAATACTCTTCAATGTGCGAAAAACTGCAACCAATAATATTTTCGTACCGTGCACAAACACAGCTGTCCATTCTCTATTGGATAACGATTCCGAGCATTCGATCCAAGAGTAAGTGAACACTTTATTCGCAGCTACAGTAACACTTTTTATTTAAATGTAATATTTCAATAAATTTAATAAAACAAAAAGAAAATGGCGATTTTTGTCACCGAAAGTCGCAGGTTTATAATCTACATGCTTTATATATCTACATTTATATAATATATAATTATTACTTTTCCGGTGAAGGGTTTGTGAGGATCGGTCAAAAAATATAACACAAATTTTAACTCATTTGTGTCGACGTTTCGACAATGTTTATTGTCATCATCAGGACCTGTGTATGAATACAAAAGAAATGTCCAACACAACAGTACAATTATTTGAGTGAACGTGTTTTTGTATGTGAGTGTGTGCGCGCGCGCGCGCGTGTATCCTTGTATACGTGATGGAGTTGAGATAGTTTGTTTTATATCATCAAATGATTTCTTTAAAGACAACGAGAAAATTATAATATCACAGAACTTAATTTATACAATATTACAATTTAAATTACTCATAATGTAATGGTATTTGTAATTCATTATAAAAACAGAAATCAACAATTAAATATTAGAATTGACACATAAGTTAAAATTTGTGTTACATTTTTTTGACCGATCCTCACAAACCCTTCACCGGAAAAATTCATTGATTGACGGTCACTACAATATTGCAATTGTATAGATTATATAATATTTATTTATGTTTGTAACGCAAAAATTGAGCAATCGCAAATTTTACGAAATCAAACTATGCTGAACGCAAAGAAATGTGTATGTTTTAGAAAGCGGGGAGGTAGTGAAACGCCTGTACCGTTAGGCGGCGTTACATGAAAGAAATTAACTTGTAAAAAGCTGTAGAGTATAGCGGTATGTTAACAACGCCGGCCTTGAGGCTGACGTCTATAAGGAAGGTAATACTAGGCTAAGTCATGTTTTGGGACATAACTATCATAAAATGTATTATTCGCTAGGATATTAGGAGTGTTTGCCAATGTTGTAAACTTTAAATGCATGTAACAATAGATACCGTTATGTTCGAGAGAGCGATGTAAGAGTGAGATAGATAGTGACGCTAGTTTTTTAAGCACGTGAGACGCGAAAAAGGTTCAGCAAATCAGAGGAAGCGTCATGTGTTGCGCGGGAGGTTTTCGCTAAGGAGATTGGGCGATTTTGTATTATAAGTGTTATGTAGATTATGTAAAATCTGATGTCCAACTGAAATTTTGTCAATTTATTTCCAGCTTTGTCAAACGAAACAGACACCAAATCTACGAGACCGTTTGTTGTCTGCCTGCAACCAATCATCAACCCCTTCCCCATTTTAATTTATTGATTCCGTAAATGATATAATTATTATAATTCTGTTGCATGTTCGTTGTTTTCCTGTCTCTCTTTCTTATTTCTCGCAAACCATTTCCATGTTGTACTTTTTAAAAATGGCTTTCCAATTTTGTAGGATTCAAAAAATGTTAAAATAAAGTCTGCTTTTTAAAAATATTTATTAAATATTTCAATTAGTAGTCCTTCTGAGAAAGGGCTGACCCTGTTCATGTAGTTCAGGATGTAAAACAGAAATTCAATACGCACGTTGGTGCTGAACGAAAACGCTTCAGTCAATTTGTCATCGTATGTTCACAAAACGAATTTCAGTAACTAAAGCCATAAGTCAGTGGTTCCCAACCCCCAACCTTTCCAGACCAGCGCACCACTTTGGTCTTCCGCGCTCATTTCGAGTACCACCGGAACTTAAAAAAAGTTTATTGGGGTTTTCTCAATAAAAAACTTGATACAACATGAATAGTATGTCTCATTATTCCTACTTATGTATAATTATTTAAATCTAATTCTTACAATTTACAAAACGGGAACTGATTTTTAAAATTAATTTTAGTTTGGTTCTATGCCAAATAGTTAAAGTTTAAAGTTTTTTCAAAAGACAGTTGATTACTTTCGTTACAGATTTTCTTGTTGTGCCGCGATTTCTAAAAGAAACCGGGCTACTGAAAAAAAAAGAATATTTATTAATAATTGGGGGTGGCGAAGTTATTATTTAACGACGGTCTGCATTGCCGTGTTTTCCCTTACCGCATGCCTGCGCGATCTGTTGGTGAAAACGGGTAATTGTGTTCTCTAATCAGGCACGCGGTCTACAAGGTTTGTTCAGTCTAGTCTCGCCAACTGCTCTGTGAACAGCCTCCCTCCGGTGGAATTGAGTCTTGGCTATTTCATGTAATTCTATCCTATCATGGCTACGTAGACGCGTACAGACCTCCGGTAAGTAAATTAGATATATTTATTATTCATTGCTTGTGAAAAGTATATATTTAAACAATAATTGGCTTATATGTGAATGGATAATGTTGGAAGCATGCCTGCCTCGTGTGCGTGAATCTAATGTAAGTTCCTTGTCATATATTTTGATTTATTTAAACATTGAAACAGCCTTATACATTGTATTTAGTAAATAGTAATTGCCCATGTCAAAGGGGATGTAAAAATTATGTAATTCTGGGGCACTTTGACGAATTGAATGTGTGAGCACGTGGCCATTATATAACTTCGAACATGTTGCAGTGTGTTGAACTTGCATACGCATGTAGGCGTGATTTATAAATTGAGCCATTATAAATTGATTTAAGGTCTTGTGTGTGAATTTTTAGTTTAAAATACTAAAGAGAAAATGTTTCACCTATTTATAAAAACATAGTTGAATTGGTCAGGGGTGGCTGGTGTTGATTCATGTTGGATTTTGGTTTATACAAGCTTAGGCAGTGGTACATGTGTTTGTATGTTCGGGAATAAGTGGCTTGTCAGCAAATTAATTATTATTTATGCTTAGGGCTCCCGAGACAGCCGGGGACCTGATCCTAGCATGGTGGAATTTCCATCCTACATCATGCCCTGAACGCAACATGCCAACTCTGACTCTCGTTCCTCAGCTGCCGGAGGAGGAAGAACCTTAAGCATGCCACTGTAAAACCCCATCAGCAAGACCGTCTGACTCTCCAACAAGGCGCGGATCACCTGGGAAGCATCTGGACAAAACGAGGTGATATTAACCTAAATCGTACCTAAATTTGGCCTCTATAGGAAACAACATGTATCGTGCGTTTAACATCCTCAAAAAATTCAAGTTCCACTTAAATTAACTTTCTACACCATTAAACTGTTTTAATTGGGTGCATGCCCGGCTGGACATAATTTTTCATGTAACCTTACTTTGATAATATACTTAGTCTCGAGAACAATTGTAGGCCTGCTCGCTGGCATGTGTCCGGCGCTCATTAATTTTATGCTTTTTTTACCTTGATACTGAATGGGTTTGAGAAGGTTGTGGGGGGGCTGGATTTTTTTTTAATTAAGTAGGTGGGTGCAGTTGTAACATGCTGAGCTGTACCGGCTGGTCTGGTATCTATTTTAATCACGGTTTTTTTTTGGCACTTAATCTTTTCTTATCTCATAGAAGGGTTGGGGTTTTTTTTATTCTGCATTTGGCCAGGTTACACATTAAAACCGAGGGTAGTCACCTGTTTATACAAAGCTATGCAAAGCTCCCGGACATGTTACCTTATGTCGGGTCTGGTTCCTGTCCAGCTTTCTTCTACCCTGTCTGGCTTTGGTTTTTCAAAATTTTTTGTATGGTTGATTGCTTTTTCGGATGCTGTGTGGAACACATCAGCGGCCGGGCCAATCTAGATTATTTTCTTTAACTTTATAAATTGTACTTTTCATAAAACTATACAGGCTGTTAACTGGCATTGTAAATTTGTAACTTGTATTTTCTTGTTATTATGGCCAATCCAGATTATTTTCTTTAACTTTATAAATTGTAATTTTCATAAAACTTTACAGGCAATTTTGAATTTTGGTAGTTTGTATTTTCTTGTTATTATGGTCAAGCCAGATTATTTTAAATTTATAAACTGTATTTTTATGAAATTATACGGGCTGTCTCCAAGCATTTTAAATTTATATACAGATTCTATTTTGATAAAACCATACAGGCGGGTTACAGGCAGTTAAATACATATATATTTTTTTTAATAAAATTATTTGGGTTGGTCACAAGGGTTTTACACTCATACGTTGTGTTCTTTAGTATAATGGCCAATCGCCTTTTCAGTAATTGATGCTTCATGTTTTTGCTTAAGCTATACAGGCTGTTACAGGGACTTTAAATTTATCAATTGTATTTTGGTAAAATTATCTAGGTTTACAGGTATTCGAAATTTATAAATTGTGTTGTGATAAAAATATGCAGTCTGTCTACAAGGCTTTTAGATGTATAATTGTCTGTGATTTACATGTTGGTGTGTGTGTTTCAAATTATGTGTAATCGTCTAATAAAGGTTGCCTTGAAATAATGAATATTCAAAAAAATTATAAATATGTTATGAAATAAATGATGGTAAATTTTGGAATTATGATAAATATTTAAGTAATAATAATAATATAAAATTATGTAATCCATTATGAATTAGAACGAATTAAAAGGGTATGAATTATAATTAATATGAATATATATTATATGAATTATGAAAACTATGAAATTAATAAAGGTTGTTATCTTGCTGTTACTCGTGAGTATTAATTGCAAGTCCCGTCTCATTGGACCCAGCACACTTTAGGCTTCCTTCTAGGCCTTCGGCCTAGTCATAAATATCAAGTAACCCTTTAAAAAAAAAAAATGTTTACTCACACACAAATAAAAAGAGGGTTACATTGTTAGTACTGAAAAATAACACCATATTATAAAGGAAAAAACTAATGTGAAATTTGTTGCTGCTTATTTTGTACCAGAGAGTTACTGCCAGGTACTATTGATGTTATTTTTAACCTGAAACCACACTCAATAGACATATTGTTCCTATATCTGTGTTTACCAGAAACGAGTTCAGAGTTTAGCGAATCCACTTTCACAAAAGTAACTTGACACAAAAGGTATTAAAGACTTTAATGCTTGCTTATGAAGACATGGGTACTTGGTTTTTGTTGCTATCCAAAACTACTGTAGGTTTTTTTTCTTTTGAAAGAGATCCTTCACAGAGCTGACACTTGACATCTCAATGAACGATTCTTTTTCTTCTACATCTTGAGATATAGACATCTAATGAAAAGTTATCGCATGGTTACGTTACGTTATGCTTTTATAAGGGTACTCGTTGTAAATCATGTCCGATGAAAATTTATTGTTGATTTGAACATAAATTTTTATTTATTTCTTTTTATGTAAATAATTTTTTCCGAGATAGGTGTTCTTGCATACCACCTTGGATCCCTCCGAGTATCACTAGTGGTAGGCATACCACCGGTTGGGAAACTCTGCCATAAGTAATTACTTAATTTTGTAACGTTTACTGAGACCAGTTAACATGAAATCCTTGCTCGCTGTTAATTATACTTAATTATAAATATTATAATTAAAAAAGTTTTAAATACGACATCAATTGAAGACTCGTTGGGCACTTGGTGAAATATATTAATACAAAGGTTTTTAAAAAATATATACTTGGTACGTTTCACAGTTTTTATTTAACTCTGACAGCTGTTTCAGCTTATTAGGCTATTCTCAAAGATATCAGTGAACAAACTAAACTAAACAAAGGATGTTAGATTGGTGAACATATGTATCCGGACATGTGTGGGGTGTGATGATGGAATGGGGGTGGAGAAGCTAAGGGAATGTCAAGTGTGTGTAAAAACTAAATATAATCTGAATGCAAAATATAAAAATTAACTAAACTAAATAACAACTTTTAATAAAGGGGATACACAGAATTCAGATTGTTCGTTTGTTAAATTGTTGTTACTTTTTCTTGCTTTTCTAATTTCTAGAATTTCTAATAAATCCATTTTTTTACCTTTTTGTATGTTGTGGAGTAGTGTTATGTTTTTTGTATCTATGAAGCGATTGTGTTGTAAGCAATGATCTGCAAAACCTGTATTGGCTGTATTAGTTAAAATCGCCTTCTTATGTTAAAAAATGCGATGTTTCAGAGCACGGCCACATTGTTCGTTATACGAGTAAATAGCATCGCATTCTGGACAGTG